>CAMZMU010000052.1:129542465-130198303 GCA_947311845.1 Poa pratensis | reverse complement strand
TGATGTTTCTATCAGGCCAGGGTGGTTCTGGCATTCTTCAGAGAAACCAAAAAATGCGACAACTCTGCTTGACATATACTACAAATCAGTTGGTAGAATCTCCTCATACTGAACGTTCCTCCCAACTCATCAGGGCTCATTTCCGACGAAGATACGCGAGTCCTTCAGGAATTTACTGAGATTCGGCGGACAATTTTCTCTCAGAATTTCGCTGCCAATGCAACTGTTAGCACGAGTAGTGTGCGTGGTGGGCTGGACAATCTTCAGTGCGTGGTGGGCTGGACAATCTTCAGTTTGCACCCTCCAATGTGCTTCGAGATGGCATATACTCCTACTGGGCACCACTTGAAGGGCAGACAAGCTGGGAAATGCTCTTTGACCTCAAGCGATCTACTTCCTTCAACGTGCTCCAGCTCCAGGAGCCTATCCAGATGGGACAGCGTGTGATCGAGTTTCATGTGGACATCCTAGTGGGTGAAGTGTGGCAAACGATTCTCGAAGGCACGACAATTGGATACAAGAGGCTGCTGCCATTCCCAGCCGTCGAAGCCCGATATGTGATGCTATCTATCGACAGTGCACGCGCAGATCCACTGATTGCATTCTTTGGCGTCTTCATGGATCCATTTTCGGTCGTATATGGCTTAGATCATGACAAGCCATCCCATACAAATAGCAGTGAAGTTATAATGTTGAGGACAGACCATGCTGCTGGCAACATGAGTACTGCTACGATGTAAGGCAAAGTACAGTTTGCAAAGTGGTACCTCCCAGTGTTTTGTTTCACCATCTGGTCTTGTCTTGAGATCAACATGTGGTCCGTGAATATCATTCCATCTGATTCCAGAAGCTCATGTCAGCCAAGAGCAGGCAATATGTACATATCTTCTCCATCGGTTTGGTTCGTTCCTTACAGCATTCTGAATAAGCATGTATAGTTTCTGCAATCAAGCAAGGTTCATCCTGTACTTTGTCAGGCAGTCATTCTTTTAAAATTACTGAAGATGTTATCAGAAACCTTGTACACTAGTTGCTCCTCCTGCTGAGTGATGTTATCAGAAACTCTGCATCTGAGTTTCGATAAAGTAATTAATATATGATTTATCTTCAATTTCTGTATGACTGTATCTCTTGTCTGTAAGAGCAGACAGATACGATCACACGAGAGGCCAGAGCAAGGGCTTCTCTGAACTCCACAATCTCTAAACCGCCTTCAGAGCGGCACTAGGGTACAGCTATTGTTTACGTATCATGAACTTGAAGGCGTAAAAGCAGCTTCTTTGCCCCCTTTCCCGTCCAGAGTAAACCCCAGATTTCGAAGAGGCGAAGCCACTCTCGCCGCCGCCGGCGACCATGTCCGACCAGCAGCCGCCCAGCGCGCCCCTCCCCCTCATCTCCTCCCTTCCCCCAAACCCTATCCCAATTCCGCCTCCGTATCCGCCCCCGTCCCCGCCCCCGCCCCCGCTCTCGCTCCCACCCTTGCCCTTCACATCCCCGCCTTCCCCAGCAAGCGCAAGCGCACCGGGGTCCGCCGCAAAGTCCCCTCCGCCGGTTCCCCGGCCGACCCGCTCCCCGCCTCCCCTGCGCCCCACCCTCCAGTTCCACCCTCCGCCTCCGACGACATCATAGTGATCAACCGGGAGCCGACAGCGGAGGCCGTCACCGCGCTCACCGCCGGGTTCCCGGCGGACTCCCTCACCGACGAGGAGATCGAGGCCGGGGTGGTCTCGGACGTGGGCGGCATCGAGCAGGTCAACTACATCCTCATCCGCAACCACCTCCTCACCAGGTGGCGCGAGACCTTCAACTCGTGGCTCGCCAAGGAGCCCTTCGCGTCGCTCGTCCCGCCCCACTGCGACCACCTCCTCACCTCCGCCTACAACTTCCTCGTCTCCCACGGCCACGTCAACTTCGGCGTCGCGCCCGCCATCAAGGAGCGCCTCCCCAAGGAGCCCACCAGGCCCAACACCGTCATCGTTCTTGGCGCCGGCCTTGCCGGGCTCGCTGCGGCACGGCATTTGCTGGCGTCCGGGTTTAAGGTGATCGTCTTGGAGGGACGCAAGCGGTGCGGTGGCCGCGTGTACACGAAGAAGATGGAAGGGGGTGGGCGCTCAGCTGCCGCCGACCTCGGTGGCAGCGTGCTTACCGGCACATTTGGGAATCCGCTCGGAATTGTGGCTAAGCAGCTTGGCTTGCCGATGCACAAGATCAGAGACAAGTGCCCCTTGTACCGGGCCGATGGGTCGCCTGTTGATCCGGAGGTGGATAAGAAAGTGGAGGGAACATATAACAAGCTTCTTGATAATGCCAGCCACCTGCGGGCATCCATGGGTGATGTGGCGATGGATATCTCCCTTGGGGCGGCGCTTGAGACGCTACGGCAGTCTGATGGAAGCATTTCCACACAGGAGGAGATGAACTTGTTCAATTGGCATATAGCAAATCTCGAGTACGCCAATGCAGGATTATCTTCTAGGCTTAGCCTTGCATTCTGGGACCAGGATGATCCTTATGACATGGGTGGGGATCACTGCTTCTTGCCTGGTGGCAACGGGAGGCTTGTACAGGCCCTGGCAGAGAATGTGCCCATTGTTTACGAGAGGACAGTGCACACTGTACGCTATGGAGGGGATGGCGTGCAGGTGGTTGTCAATGGTGGACAGGTGTATGAAGGGGATATGGCGCTGTGCACTGTGCCGCTTGGTGTTCTGAAAAATGGTGGTATCAAGTTTGTACCTGAGCTGCCACAGAGGAAGCTTGATAGTATTAAGAGACTAGGTTTTGGGTTGTTGAACAAGGTTGCAATGTTGTTTCCTCATGTTTTCTGGAGCACCGACCTTGATACCTTTGGACATCTGACTGAAAATCCAAGCCGCCGGGGGGAGTTCTTTCTGTTCTATAGCTATGCAACAGTGGCTGGTGGTCCGTTGTTGATGGCATTGGTCGCTGGTGAAGCTGCCCACAACTTTGAAACCACACCTCCAACTGATGCAGTCAGCTCAGTTCTTCAGATACTGAGAGGTGAGACTTAAATTTGATAATCTGTATCCGAAATTTACGTTGCTATATAATAACGGAGTATATGAGGTTATTCAATGCCTCTAGCAACAGACTGTTAGAACATATTCTTACTTCTGTTCACCTCTGCAGTTACACTGGAATGTGTAGCTTTGTGTTAGTCATGTTGTGCCAGTGAATTGAACTGCTAAAAAAGGTTTCTGTCTAAAAGATGAACCTTGTGTGTTGCAGGTATCTATGAACCACAAGGGGTTGAGGTACCAGATCCTCTACAGAGTGTCTGTACAAGATGGGGCACAGACTCTTTCAGTCTAGGTTCGTATTCACACGTTGCTGTTGGAGCATCTGGAGATGACTATGACATATTAGCCGAAAGTGTTGGAGATGGGAGGTTGTTTTTTGCTGGAGAAGCAACCACAAGGCGTTACCCTGCAACTATGCATGGAGCCTTTATTACTGGTGTACGAGAAGCTGCTAACATCAATATCCATGCCAACGCTCGAGTAACAAAAAACAAAGTACAGAAGAGCCCATCTACAAACGCTCTTGCATGTGCTACTTTACTAGTAGACTTGTTTAGGCAACCAGACTTAGAATTCGGGAGCTTCTCTTTCATTTTTGGCGGAAAAGCTTCTGACCCCAAATCTCCAGCTATTCTGAAGGTGGAACTAGGCAGCCCTCAAAAGAAAAGTACCACTGAAGGAGGAAAAAAGGAGCAACACCACTCAAACAAATCGTTGTTTCAGCAGCTACAGGCACATTTCAACCAACAGCAGCAGCTCTATGTTTACACATTACTATCACGGCAGCAGGCTATGGAGCTAAGAGAGATTAGAGGAGGCGATGAAATGAGGCTGCATTACCTCTGTGAAAAACTGGGTGTGAAATTAGTTGGCAGGAAAGGTCTTGGTCCCGGGGCTGATGCTGTGATTGCTTCCATCAAGGCAGACCGGAACAGCAGTAGAACTAAATCAGGCCCCTCAAAGTTGAGAATGGCAGTTTCTAAGCCCCAGCATTTGCTAAATCGTGATCCCTGACTACTGATTTTTTTCAGGAGCCTGGCTGTATATACTTGATAGAGTTGTTGTCCCTGTTGTTCAATCATATATCTGCTTGCAGATAGTTCCTTTGCATGGAGCCTGTGCTCAGTTGTGCTGAATTGTCCCAGATTCCATACCACATATCCGGGATTCTTTGATGATGCCTTTATATTGAATTTCAAGTGAGATCATTCAGATTTGCATAATATCTGCAGAAGATCGTGCATAGCCAGTTTACTTGAACTGTAGTGCCTATCTAAGCTTGTGGTTGAGAATTGAGATGTTCATTGGAAAGTTCGAACTGTAACAAAGCTGTTTGGCTGATGTACATGAATAGATAGTTAAATGGAAAAGCATGTCCGGCATGTTTTAAATTCCTTTTATGTAGTATCTTTGATATTCTCAAATGGAATGCCCATGAATTAGGTAGTTGCCGCAATGCGGGTTCCAGCAGTGTGTAGACTCAGCTTCAAGGACACAACCTTTTATTTGCTTCGTTGCAAGAGGGTCACTGGTTTATAATTTGGCAGGCTGTACACCTAATGACAAAAATGCTCGAATGGCTGCGATTGAAACAATACTCTTTAGACTGAAGTAGATGCCTATTGGGCAGTGCTCATTCCAATAGCATCCAAATTTGCAAGCAGCGCATTTCAGACATGCCAGAACAACCAACTTCCATGGTTAGCGGCATTAGTTGCTCATGTTTATTCAACATAATGTAAAATGCTTGCATCTTTTGATTACTTCCCTATAGACTACTCCCTCCGTCACAGAATATAAGACGTTTTGGTAAACTGTTTTAGCTTGCCAAAACGTTTTATATTGTGGGATAGAGGGAGTATAACTTTTGTTTATTTTTGCCGTCAGCATCAGTCCTTGGCAGGCAGATAATTTGATTTAGCGTTTTGTATCACTAAACATAGCGAGTTGGCAATGATGAACAAACACAGATTACATAAGCTCACCAAATGAAGGAAATTTGACAATAGAGAGGAATAAACCACGGAGAGTAAAAACTACAAAAATGGGTTCTGCCTGGGAGAGAAGTTAGCAAGAATGCTGACCAGCTTAACATTGCCCTTTCTTTCCAGTTTCCATATAAAAAAGACTTGGCAAAACACAGATAGATCCAATATCAACTTGAAAGTAGAAAAATGTTGTGCATAAATAACGGTACATGAAAACAGCGTCCCTGGAGGCTGCAAGCCAAAGCCTGACAAATAACTATTACGAATGCAACCACAACCGATCACGCAGTCTCTCTTCTCCTGCACCGATCATCTCATCCACCCTTTCTCCATCCCGGTAAAAATGGAAGGACGGAGTGTATCGTATGTTCTGAGTTGTTTCGGGGCATTCATCAACATGGGCATAGATGAATGTCAGATTCTTGAATTCATTGCTGAACCTGCAGAAATGTGGAAGAATCTGGCCGCAAACACCGCACCTGAGTAGTTGGAAATGATGAGTCGAGTTAATCACATAATGAGGAAAAGCGAAATAGTATCCTTCTTTATATGCTCACTAATGCCAAACGGAAGTTTGTTTCTATGCTTGTATTAGACAGCTAACTTATACAGAGTTCAAACCAATATAGTACATAGATATAGCGTTGGAAAAAAGTTAGCTCATATCTATCCCAATATTTAGCTGTGTGTGTGTGTCTAGACTTTGCATATACATCCTCAAATGGCTGCAGCATAACAACATGGACATAGTACTGCAACAAGTGCTCATTACTTAACTGAACCCAAAAAAGATAGGCACGACAGTGCGCAAGTAGGAGATTGATGCACCATTCTTGTAGTAGTTGCTAGTAGTTACAGTGTAAGCTTCTCACCGTCAAGAACAAAATAAGGGCAAGAAGGTTACATACCATGAGGCACCATAGTTGATCACAGCCTGCAATGGAACAAAGCCAAATACTTGGATCAAAACAAACTTGCAGACAACAAAATCCTATGGACTCAGAAGTCCATGAACACCCTAGCAACGAATTTGAAGAACAAATCGAAGGCTACACTCACGGGGGCCTTGGATGATTTGAGGGAATCGAGCATCTGCCTCAGCTGCGGGTCGCTGCCGGCGCTGCGCACGCTGCCGCCTGGGAGGGGCAGACCGGTGCCGTCCAGACCTATCTTCTTGGCCTCTTCCTTCCCGTTGCCTGCCTCGGCGCCCATACCACCCGGCTTACTTCAGTAGCTCAATTCTCAAAAAACCCTGCAATCGGAGCGAGGCTTTAGGACCACGGTCTATAGAACCCTCCTAAATCTTGACACTGAAGAGCAGTTCCTCGACGAGAAATACTAGGAAGAAATCCCAGACGGGACTGCTCGCGACCGATCTCACCAGCCAGGGGAGGACTTACCGGTTGATTCCTTGAGGGATCGAGCAACCTACCGAAGCTAGTCGGCTGTGGAGTCGGCGGTGGCAGGGCGGTCCAGCACCAGTTGGGATTGGGAAACAATGGAGTTGTGGGGCGGCTACCAGCTGGAGGAAGAAGATGTGAGTTTGTGGACTTGTGGGCTGCCTAAGTCCGGTCGTGACTTGGTGGGCTACGGCGACTGGGCCGTACTTGTTAGGCCATGTCCAATGCAGCGATTTTGTTTTTGTTTTTTAACTGTTCTTTTTGTTTTCTGTGTTGCCGTGTTTTCTTTAGTTTTATTATTATACGAAGTACAGACGTGTTAACAATAAAATTATACATTGATAAGTGAAGTACGTACTAATACAGGAAGTACCTCTCCAGCAAAGACATAGGGTTATTACGGGAAAGTGTCTTTGAGTCCCGAGCACCAATGATCCGGGTGATTTAAACAAATCGGAAAAAATATTTATAAGTTTCAAGTAAATCTGAAATAAATCCTAGATCTAACCAATGATGTGTCCCACAAACGTGTGAAATATCAACTTCAAACACTTTGTATTCTGCGCTAAACAAAAATAAGAAATTTGGAGATTGGAAAATATACATATTCAAATCCACACTTTTGTCTTTTTTGTGTAGCCCGAAATACAAAGTATTTGAAATTTAATTTTTTAAAGTTTGTGAGATAGAACATTGGCTACACCCGGGATTTTTTTCAGATTTGTTTGAAGCTTGTAAATATTTGTTTTCATTTTTTTTAAACCAGGATCACTGGTGCTGGGGGGCACGAAATCTCCTCTCGGTTGTTGCCAACAACTTCAACTTCAAGATATATCAGGTGTCATATTCTTTCTATTTTTTTAGGGATGTCATATTCTTTCTAGCTCTTTACTGTTTTACCCTATTGCTTCTTGTTGCTAGACTTAGTTCTTCATGATGTTGCATATGGTTTAGTTGCTTATAATCGAAATAATTTTCATAATCTTTTCACCCATTGGATTTGATATATCTTGATCTTTAACTTGCTCCTAATTGGATTGGATTGCTATTAAGATCATGGTACAATATAAGCTATAACGATATCGACTGCAATGGTGCATCCATTGAGTTAGACGGGCAACTCGATGGATCTATCTAGACGACACTAGGCGAAGTACTCTATATCTCTAATTCTCTATCGGCTTCGCTTGAAGGCTTTGTGCTTCGTTGGATTTAAGGAACTTTGTCCCGGTGCGGGGTTCCGAGTCATCATTTTATAATGTGATAAGGAGATTTTTTTTTGAAATGTGTTAAGGAGATGGTATGCTTCTCTTAACTAGGTATTCTCGTTGCTTATGAGTAGAACTTTGTATGCATGAGTGGAACACATGGCCGCCTTTCAAGGTACATACTTTTTTTTTGCATGGTAATACGATTCTCATTGATAAATAAAAGACGAGATACAAAGTACGTATACACCGATCTTACAGATCTGGAAAGATAGGATAAACCTATATGACAAACCAACGCTTATCCCTCTTCTCCGGCACCATCGTAGCAGCCACCAAAGAAAAAAGAGACAAATCACCTCTTCACCCGAGCTCGACGCGGCTCCATCGCTGATCATCAGCTTTTCGGACCTCCAAATTAGTTTGCCATAGGACAAAACATTGTCGTTGAAAGAATCAGACCGGGGCAGCACGACCCCGGACACGCCATCGAACTTCAGCACTGACACCCCCCGCACGACGACGTCGGTGTAGGGAGTCAGAGCCGTCAGACTCGAACCACAAACCCAGCACAAGGTTCACCATCTTCCAGCTGTCAACAGTGCAGACCACCATTTGCACGTACTCCTAGATGAATCCTCTCTGCTCCACCATGGCGCCGGAGATAACGCCACAACAACGGGGACAAAACAGGAGGAAAAACTCATCTGATAGAGTCGCCGCCGCCGTCTCGCTGACACCATCCGTGAACCCTACAGCCACCAATCTGAAAGATCGGCAAGCACACAATGTCACCAACTCCGAGACGCCGCCATGAAGGACAATGAAAGGACACGGATGTCGCCTAGAGGGGGGGTGAATAGGCGATTAAAATTCTTTGCGGTTTAGGCTTGAATAAATGCGGAATAAAACTAACATTTAATTTATCAAGCACGAAACCTAAACAAGCTAGGTTAACCTATGTGCACCAACAACTTATGCTAAACAAGATAAGCAAATATGTGATAGCAAGATATATTGCATCAAGCTCGATGGCTATCACAAAGTAAATAGCATAAGTAAGAAGCTCGGGTATAGAAATACCGAGGCACTTGGAGACGATGATTTATCCCGAAGTTCACTTCCCAATGGAAGCTACGTCTCCGTTGGAGCGGTGCGGAGTCACAAAGTGATCCCCGAATAGCCGTCAAATGGCACACCGTAATCTCCTTCGTGCCTCCACCAATGCGGAGTGCCACGAACCACTATGGGACACTTGAGGGTGGTCACCGAACCCGTACAAGGATGAGGCACACTCCACAACTTAATTGGAGGCTCTCACCGAATTCCCATGGCTCCCAAAGCCACAAGAATCACAAGGTTGGGGCGCGACTCCACAACTTAATTGGAGGCTCCCAACTATCTCGTGAGCAACCAAAACCCCGAGATCAACAAGGACCGTCTAGGGCACCCCAAGTACCCAAGAGGACAAGCTCTAGGGCACCCCAAGTACCCAAGAGTAACAAGCTTCTCAACTTTGATTTCCACGTATCACCGTGGAGAACTCAAACCGATGCAACCGATACAAGAAGGCAAGACCACTAGAAGTGGTCAAATCCTTCACTCCCAAATCCCACCAAAAGCAACTAATGCTTGTTGGGGGGGGGGGGAGAAGAGAGGAAGAACAAGGAAGAACTCAACAAATGGAACTTTAAGATCACGATCTACTAGGTTCCCCTCACTTAGAGGAGGAATGGATTGGATGAATATGTAGATCTAGATCTCCTCTCAAATTCCCTCAAAGATATGCAAGAATCATGGGAGGGATTGAGAGGAAGACAAGCTTTTCCAAAGGTCAACAATGGAGGAGAGAGAGGGGAAAAGCTAGCTCAAGGGGTGAGAGAACCGTTGGGGAAGAAACCCCCTTAAAAAGGTCCTCTCAAAAATCTGCCCGTTGCAGACGAAAAAGGCCGCAGCGGTAGTACCGGGCCGATCTCGGTACTACCGAGCCACGTTGACTCGAGGAAGAACGAAGACCAGTCAGCGCTCCCTGACTCGGCGCGCAACGGTAGTACCAGACCACTTGGCCCGGTAGTGCTCCCTTCCCGGTAGTACCGCGCCACTACCGGGGCAACTACCGGGTGAAAACTTCGAGAGGCAGAGAGCCATCCGGAGATGCGGTACTGGGCTCGGTACTGGCCGCGGTAGTTCCGCAAGGGGTCACCCGGTAGTACCGGGAGAGGGTCGGTACTACCGGCCTAAGAAGAAACTGCAGAACCAGAAAAGAGAACCGCAATAACTTTTGCAAGGAAGCTCCAAACGAGATGAATCCAATTCTGTTGGAAAGGTAGCGACAAGAGCTTTACTACAAATATAGAGGGGATACCACACATGGGAAGGTGTAGACCCTATCTCGAAGGTGGACCGATAATATTTCCAACCAGAAAATGCAACAAGTTTTCCATACGAAATCCGTTTTCGGATAACTTGGGCTTGTCATGAAGATCACAACAAGCACCAAAACCCAACAAGGAGAAAATCGAAATAAGAACCAAGAAAGATGATGAAGGCAAGTATGCAAAGGTTTGAGCTCTCTCCAACTGATACGCTAAAGCTCAATCGAGAGCCCCTCTTGATAGTACGGTATCTATCCTATAACCCGGTCTCCCAACTAGTACCATGAGACCGGTAAAATAGAAACTCTATCATACCTTTGCCTTGCGCATTCCACTTGAGCTAGATGACGTCGATCTTGATCTCTTCAAGTGGACCACCTTTCTTGATTGCGCTTCACTTGGTGAAGACCCAAACATTGCTCCCCCATACTCCACTATGGGAGAGCCTCTCTTAGGCACATCTTCACATGAACATTATCTCTAAATGGGTGGCAAGCTTCAAGCCTAGGATTTCTTCGAGATGCTCCTCTCGAACTTGCGCTTCTCAACATTGATGACGATCACCACTTTACGTTATCGATCATGGGCCATATGAATTCTTCATTTGATGCAAGTCCATAGAAAGATACCTAACCACACATAGAAATGCTACACACATATCATGGGTTAGTTCACAAAACTATATGGACAATTGCTTACCATACCAAGAGATACATGATCCCACTTGGTATATCTTGTAGCTTTGTGTGTTGATCAATACTTGATCAACCTTGTATCTTTTCTTCTCTTTTCAATAGATGATGTCTTGAAGATAACCATGAATGATCACATAATTCTTTTCTTCAAGATATACTTGCAATATGCTCAACTCTATGATCTTGATGCCAAATACTTCATTATATCAATATACTCATGGCATCAACCTTGAATCCAACGTATGGAGTTCAAGCATGGTCTATGGACAAACACTACAAGTAAAACTCAATGCAACCATTAGTCCATAGGGATTGTCATTAATTACCAAAACCACACATGGGGGCGCCATGCCCTTTCAGACAACGCCGGTGTAACGTACTAGACTTGGTGCAACCCGTGTGGACTCCCATAGTCTGTTCATGGCTGGGCCCACGGGCGGAGCTACGTTGATGTCAGGGTGGGGCCGCCGCCCCTAGCCCAAAATAATTTTTCTGATTACTACTTAGTAGTTTGATACGATTGGAGACATCAGAGTATTCGGCCCCCCAGCTGCAGCCTACGGGCCTTGGGGATTAGGGCTGTTTAGAGAACCACGTACATACGACTGAAAAACAAAGCATCTCTCGCTGCGCATACGACTGGCTAGCGACCAACCTGAATCCTCCCACCGCCCCTCGGCCTCTAACCCGGCTGCCGGTGGCCTGAAGCAGCCCTGCAGCGACCCGACGCCGAGCGATGAACCAGCAGACCACCAGGCGGCCGGCGACCAGCAAGCAGGCAGCAATAACCACTGGCGGAGCCACTTGAGGCCAGCCGGGTGCACAGGCACCCGGGTAAATTTTATTTTAGCACTGCAATTAGTCTAAAAACTAGCGTGTGCACCCCTATAGGCATTGATTTGTGCACCCGTGTGGCTGAAATACTAGATTAGGCAAAGTGGTGCACCCTGTTTAGTTTTGCTGTAGCTCCGCCGCTGGCAACAACGACCCGACGGCGAGTGGCGACCAGCAGACCACGCAGCTCCGGTGTTGAGTTTATTGGTCAAGGCCTCACGGGCGTCATGGCGTTTATCTCCTCAACCGGTTCACCTCTTCTTCCTCCTTGATTTGGCAGCTGATTGGACAGTGGTGCTAGAAGTTGGAAATTGGACTGAAAATGTGTATATTGGACTGCGATTGGACAAAGAACAGAGGCCGTATATAGTAGTTCTATGATAAAGTAGTTCAATATATATATTTGGATGGCATCATACAATTATTTTTGCAACCAATGTGTCCAATATAAAATATAAACTTATCTCAAGTACAATTTCTAGTTTGTTGATTTGGCTAAAAAAAATTCGCCCACCCAAACATTTTTGTCAAGCTCCGCCACTGGCTGGGCCTGTACCGCATCCAGTATATGGCATGCACAATACATGTATGCGGCCGTACGACTACACATTCGTCAAATTCACAACCAAAACCATTGATGCCAAGGAGCAAGATATTGAGCCCTCCGCCATGCAATGTTTTGTTTTTATTGCATCAAACCTTGAGGGTTAGGTTGATGTCTCGGGATAGTTTTTCTTAAATGATACTGTATGTTTTACTATAATCATCTTGTACAACTAAATACATGCCCCCTTTCATGTTTTGGTCAACTTCTAACAAGTTAGACCCCTAATCAGGCACTGTAATCTACTCCCTAATCAACTAAATTCTACCTAATTAAAACGATATAAAATAAACAGTGGAGATTCATTAGTCTAAAAGGACGGTGATAACAGAATCTCGTATATAATTGATGACTTCCCTTGATTTGGATCTGTACTAGCTTGGTAAAATGTACGACCCGGAAGACTGTCCAGTAAGGGCTCATCATGAACGAGCATCAATCAGAAACGAATAATATAGCTATATAGCGACCTGATCGAGAAGCTAGCACACATAATGCTTTTTGGACGCGATACTTGCACGGTAGAAGTACTAATGTTACATGTGATATATACGTCCATGGATGATCCAAATAATTGTGTGATGCCATTGGACGTTCGGTTATCATGAAGCACCTAGAAATCATATTGAATAGCCACAGACCAATCTCTCCTTTTTTGCGACTTAATGAGCTTCATTAATTGATTACTCACCGGGGTTACAATCCTTTGCAAGGGAGGTCTGGTACTCTATGCTTCTCCCCTTGCGACTGCATCGGTTCACACCCACTCCGCAGACGACGTTATCGGATTGGTGGCCAGTGGTTTCTGCGGCGTCTCCGAAGCAGCAAAGGAAAGAGGTGAATTACTTGATCGTCCTAGTAGCGAGGTGCCTCTGGTTAGAGCGCAACAGTAGGGTTTTTGACAAAATCGCATCGATGCCGTGGGTGGTGTGTAGAAGGATTAGAGAGGAGTTCGAGCTTTGGCGGCTTGCCAAGCTATGTGGAGGGGACATGAGATCTAGCGAGTAGTCCCGTTGTAAGACTGCTGGAGGAGATCGCTTGTGATCTTCCTCGACATTCTCTGTAATTGTGTTCTTCTCTGTCTTAATAAGAGAGACACGCAAGCCTTTTGCGTGTTCTTGAATCCTTTGCAAGGATACTAGCAAAGAAGAATGGAGTATAATTTATCCGAACATACACCCCATTGTAACCGAACTAGCTTTTTTTACCACAAGAGTGAACTGGTTGATTTATCTGCCGGCAACAATGAATAATCAAAGCTAGTAAAAACATATTCCTTTATTTCTTGGCAAATACTAGTGAATGATAGACCTACTAGTGCCAGAATCCTTCCAAATCTTGACAAGCTCAAGTGAATATGTTTCAATAATCACATTTTGGACTCCCACGTTAACCACCAGCCGAACACCGTCTCAGAGAGTTTCCGCTTCCATAATCATAGGGCTAGTTGAATGTTCATACCAAATACCTTGAGCACGAATCAAGGACCCAATATGGTCTTGAATCACCAGTCCAGAAGATCCTTCATTGCTATCTTGGTTGAATACCACATCGATAGTCACTTTACTCACATGGTTCCATCGAGGTGCATTCTCTTCGATTGATCTTCATCTGTTTGTCCAAACTGCCCGACGGAGATCAATTGCAGTGTCACTAGCCCATCTGACATACTGGAGAACCGAACGGCCAACATCACCATCCCAAATGGCAATTCTCGATGTCCAAACTGCTCAAGCACCCAACAAGATCATGTCCAAATTCCTAATGTATTAAATCCTCCATATTCCTACGAAATTAGCAAGGTGCTAGATTTTAAGTAAAACCTCTCAACAAAAGATCTTATGTCAACAAACATTATAGTGTTGTTAGACAAAATAATGTATTGTGTTACGTATCCATATAGGGTATAGAGTAGTACTCTACCCCTATACGGACTCCTTGTACAATGCCACCACGGGGGCTCTTCCCGTGTATTTAACACGTACCCGATCCCCTCAACAGGGGCATCGTTCACCCTAACACCAATATAGTATCAAGAGCCTCTCCTCTTCCCTTCTAGCCGCCGCCGCTGTGGTTTTCTTCCGCCGCCGCCGGCGGCGGCTCCAGATCCCTACGACCTTCAAGATCGATTGATCCGCTGAAACAACACAACCTTCAGAACCCACCCTTCCCTCCCAACAGGACCTGATGGCGTCTTCCTCGACTCCGTCCGCCTCGGCCACCATCGGTGCGCCGCCGGCCAACAAGCGCACCCGAGAGAATTATCTCTCCTGGAAGGCGCAGGTGCTACCCTCCGTTCGCGGTGCTCGGGTCATGGGACTCCTTGAGGGTTCCGATCTCCCACTGCCTGAGCTCTTGGAGGTAGAAGATGAGAACAAGAAAAATATCTCCTCTCCGAACCCGGCCTTTGACGCCTGGGTCATCAAGGACCAACAAGTTATGAGCTTTCTCGTCAACTCCCTCTCTGAAGATGTCCTCCCTCACACCTACGGGCTTGAGCACGCGTCCGAGGTCTGGAGTGCCATCACCGACCTTTTCTCTACTCAATCCAAGGCCAGGGTCTCCAATCTGCGTGGATCCCTCATCAACAACAAAAAGCTTGACAAATCTGCACAAAGGTATATCACAGAGATGAAGGGTTTTGCCTCCGAGCTCGCTGCGGCGGGTAAGAAGGTAGATGATGATGAGCTTAGGGATTATATTCTCAATGGCCTTGATGGTACTTTCAATCCCCTAGTCGCCTCTATCAATGCAAATCCCTCTACTACCCTAAACGACATGTGTTCTCAGTTGTTATCTTATGAGTACCATGAAAATATGCTCATCGCTACCGGCCAAGGCACTGGTACTTTTACCTCCTCTGTCAATGCAGCACCTATGCGTCCAAACCAATCCTATGTGCCTCGTCCACCTCAGCCACCTATACTGCCACTACCCTATCACCACCCACCACCCCAAACATACACACCGATACCTCCACAACCCTATTACCCACCACCTATGCCCCTATATCAGCCGCAGCCGCCACCACCACACCCGTATCAGCCACCACCACCACAGCAGTATCAACAGCCGCGGCCTACACAGTACTACAATCAGCCGCGCCCAAACCAACAGCAGTACTATGGCAAGCAGGATCAGGGCCGTCGCCAAAAGGGGGGGCGTGACAACAAACGTGGCCGTGTTGCCACACCTTGGCAGGATGGTGTCACCTGTCAGATCTGCAAGAAAGAGGGTCATGTTGCTGGTGATTGTTGGTGGAGATATGGTGATGATGATGATGACACTCCTCCAACCAACAACAAAGGTGCCTATGGTGTAGACACTAATTGGTACGTGGATACAGGAGCCACAAACCATGTCACGGGCCAGCTCAACAAGCTCCAAGTTCATGACAACTACCAAGGGCATGATCAAGTTCACAATGCTAGTGGACAAGGTATGGATATTGCAAATATTGGTCATTCTGTTTTGCACACCCCACATAGCTCTATACATCTTCGTGATATTCTGCATGTCCCTAGTTCATCCATGAATTTACTTTCTGCTCACAAAATTGCCCTTGACAACAATGCTTTTATTGAAATTCATCCGTTCTTTTTCTTAATTAAGGATCAGGAAACGCAGCAAATCATGTTTAAAGGTCCATGTCATGGTGGTCTCTACCCCTCGTTCCTGTGTCAACGGGGTCCTCCAAGCATGCACTCGTCACCATCAAGCCTACCTCCTACACGTGGCATTGTCGTCTAGGGCATCCATCATCTTTTATTGTTCAATAGATTCTTAGGAAGAACAATCTTTCGTGTACTCCAGAAATAAATTCTTATATATGTGATCCATGTCAACAGGCCAAGAGTCATCAGTTACCCTACCCCATTTCCACTAGTGTGTCTACTGTTCCATTGGAACAAGTATTTTCTGATGTATGGGGTCCAGCTCCTCTTTCAGCGGGCAAACATTCATATTATATAAGCTTCGTCGATGATTTTAGTAAATTTACTTGGATCTATTTACTTAAGAAACGTTCTGATGTGTATCAAGTGTTTCTTAATTTCCAACAATTTGTTGAGCGCAAGTTTAATAGGAAGATTGTTACTATGCAAACCGATTGGGGTGGTGAATATGAAAAACTCAACGGTTTCTTCCAAAAGGTTGGCATAACTCATCATGTCTCATGTCCTCATGCTCATCAACAAAATGGCTCGGCCGAGCGCAAACATCGTCATATTGTTGAAGTAGGTTTTGCCTTGCTTGCTAATGCCTCCATGCCCTTGAAATTTTGGGATGATGGGTTTCTTACCGCCACCTTTCTAATAAACTTGCTTCCCTCAAAGGTTTTAAACTTTGAGACTCCAACACAGAAACTCCTACATATCACTCCAAACTATGAGTCTCTTCGTGTTTTTGGATGTACATGCTGGCCAAACCTCCGCCCCTACAACAAACAGAAACTTTCTTTTCGTTCCAAACGATGTGTGTTTCTTGGCTATAGTCCTCTTCATAAAGGTGTTAAATGCCTTGATGTCACGACTGGTCGTGTTTACGTTTCACGTGATGTAGTGTTTGATGAGAATATTTTCCCTTTTGCTGCACTTCATCCAAATGCCAGTCGTCGTCTCCGTGAAGAAATTATTTTGCTTCCTACTGACATTCTACCTTCCGAACCACAAGATAGGGGTGTGCACACTAATGATCATTATTTGCAAATAGTTCCTGTTGTTACTCCTCCACAGGAACCAGCCCGGCCATCTACACCACCTTGCTGTTCAAGCTCAGGTCAAAATTCGGAAGAAAATGATGAAACCCGTACATCAAATGATGATTCCAGCCAAGAAACCACAACAGGACAAAACGGGAGCAATCCCCATGCAGATTTTCCGGCAGCATCTGCCTCGGATCACTCGCCGTCAGCCTCTGATGCCGACACACCTGGGCATGCCTCCGAGCCCCAGTCCCATGATGCCATGTCGCATGCATCCGAGCCCCGGTCCCCTGACGCCATGTTGCATGCCAGCGAAGCCGATTCCTCCACGTCGTTGTCTCGCACGGTGCGGTTCCCCGCTGGGTCCTCTTCTCCAGCGGACAGGACCTCGATGACTCCTGCTACGGCCACGCCATCGTCGCCACCTGGTGATTCCCCAGGCGCCCGCTCCGGTGCCGACAGCGCCTCGTCCGCTGATTCGCTCGCTGTGGATCCCGCGGCGGCTTCTGCGCACAGTGCTGGATCGTCTGTGCCAGCCCCTCCTGCAGACACATCTGCTGCTGAACCACGTACTCGTCTACAAAAAGGTATTCGTCAACCAAAAATTAAAACTGATGGCACAATTCGATGGTGTTTGTTAACATATATAGGAGAACCAGAAAATCTGCATGAGGCTCTCACAGATGATCGTTGGAAGCATGCTATGCAAGATGAATATGATGCACTTCTTCAAAACAAGACCTGGCACCTTGTACCGCCAAGCTCCAACAAAAATGTTATTGATTGCAAATGGGTATATCGTATAAAGAAACATGCTGATGGTACCATTGACAGGTATAAAGCTCGATTAGTTGCAAAAGGTTTCAAACAACGGTATGGTATTGACTATGAAGATACTTTTAGTCCTGTTGTCAAAGTCGCCACAATTCGCCTTGTTCTATCCATATCAGTCCCTAAAGGTTGGAGTCTAAGGCAGCTAGATGTCAAGAACGCGTTTCTTCATGGTGTTCTGGAAGAGGAGGTTTACATGAGACAGCCCCCAGGTTTTGAGTCTTCCGCTACTCCGAATTATATTTGCAAACTTGACAAAGCTATATATGGTTTGAAACAGGCTCCTCGAGCATGGTACTCTCGTCTCAGCACTAAGTTACACTCTCTTGGTTTCACTCCTTCCAAGGCTGATACATCATTGTTTTTGTTTGACAAAGAAGGTATCACTATGTTTCTTCTTATCTATGTTGATGACATTATTGTGACAAGTTCTTCAGACACAGCCATCTCAGCTCTTCTTCATCATCTGCGTGCTGATTTTGCTCTCAAAGATCTTGGTGATCTCCATTATTTTCTGGGTCTTGAGGTTCACCACACGACAAATGGGCTGCTCTTGAATCAAGAGAAATATGCTATGGACTTACTTCAGCGTGTAGGCATGCGTGATTGCACATCCTGTCCGATGCCATTGTCTACTTCTGAGAATATTTCCCTTAATGTTGGATCACCACTTAGCACTGAGGACAGTTCTCGTTACAGAAGTATTGTCGGTGCTCTTCAATATTTGACATTGACACGTCCTGACTTGTCTTTCTCAGTCAACAAGGTATGTCAGTATCTTCATGCACCTACAACAGCTCATTGGACTGCAGTAAAAAGGATATTACGCTATATTCAGGGTATTCATACAGTTGGACTTACATTCCAGAAGTCCTCCTCTACATTGCTTAGTGCATTTTCTGATGCTGACTGGGCAGGTGATTTAGATGACAGACGTTCCACAGGTGGTTTCGCTATATTTTTTGGTCCTAATCTGCTTTCTTGGAGTGCCCGAAAACAACCTACAGTGTCCCGTTCCAGTACTGAGGTTGAGTACAAGGCTCTAGCTAATGCAACTGCTGAATTAATTTGGGTTGAGTCTCTCATCCAAGAGCTTGGAGTGACTTTAAAGGAGAAGCCATGCTTGTGATGTGACAATCTTGGTGCTACGTATCTCTCCGCTAATCCAGTTTTTCATGCTCGTACTAAACATATTGAGATAGATTTCTTTTTTGTTTGAGAAAGAGTTGCGAGCAAACAACTTGATGTCCGGTTCATTTCCAGCAAGGATCAAATTGCAGATGGTTTTACCAAGACACTATGTCCCAAGAAATTGCAGAAGTTCAGGCGTAATCTCAACCTTTCTAAGGTTTAGATTAAGGGGGGATGTTAGACAAAATAACATATTGTGTTACGTATCCGTATAGGGTATAGAGTAGTACTCTACCCCTATACGGACTCCTTGTACAATGCCACCACGGGGGCTCTTCCCGTGTATTTAACACGTACCCGATTCCCTCAACAGGGGCATCGTTCACCCTAACACCAATAAGTGCTTGCGACACAGAACATATCCCACTTGCTTCAGCTGAGTTTAGCTAACCAGTTACAGGATGGCTAGTTTTCCATAATATGCGCCACGATGTTGCTGCGTAGATCCTACCGTGTCGGATTTGTTTCTTCGGGCTAATCTAATCTAGCTCCGCCCAAACAAACCCAAGTTAATCTGGTCTCTCCCGCGTAGCTTCAATCACTCAAACCTCGTGCTTTCCCTGCAGATAACCTAGCTACCTAGGTACTCCGTATCGGCGAAAAGGAAGCAACACACGTACTGAGCTCGCACTAAAATAAACAAGTGCTTGCGTGGCTACGCAGTACTATGTACACACTGCACCACGCAGCCTTTGACGATTTCCTCTTTGCCTAGATTCATTCGGGTCTCCAGGTCTTATTTTTTTGTGATCTCATTGACATGTTGTAGTTAACTACTCCTGCATATTGCTTAATTAAGCATCCACTACGTTAATCTTTATTACTACACGCCTTCTTTACTAGCTACACGGTTCTAATGTCAAAAGAAACAACTCTACACGGTTGCGAAAGCCTAGAGCCCGACTAACCATGCATTCTGTTAGGCAATCCGCATATACCAAATATGCGGATATACTCAACCATATTTGGAGCCCGATATCTTGTATAATCGGGCCATTATGGTTAGGGTTTAGGGTTGTTTGTTTCCATACTTATCTTGTAAACTTGTCTATATAATGAGGTAACATGGAACCCACCATCGTGTGGTCAATCTCTCCTATCTTCTGTTTCTATCATGGTATCAGCCAAACATTTTTCCTCCAACCCCATACACTTCCGCCGCCGCCCTAGGGTTGTGCGCCGACCCTCCTCTCCACCCTCTGCCGCCGCCATCATGGCCGACGCCGCCACCCCTCCCCACCCCCACGCCGGCCTCTAGGCTCAAGCCAATTCCATCCAGAACATCAAGGGTCTCATCCCCGTCACCCTCGACCTCAAGGCGTCGAACTTCTCCAAATGGCGCAACTTCCTCACCATCGCCATCACCCAGTTCGCCCTCGCCGATCACCTTGATCTGGCGCCTCCTCCGGTCGATGCTGAGTGGCTGCGGATGGACTCCACCGTGCTTCGATGGATGTACGGCTCCATCAACCCCGACATCGCCGACATGGTCATGGCCGCTGGCTCCACGGCCGCCGCTGTCTTCGCCGGCATCACCTCCCTCTTCCGCGATAACCAGCAGGCGCGCGCGGGCTACCTCGGGCAGAAGTTCCGCAACATCACCCAAGGCGACAAGACCGTCACGGCCTACTGCCTCGAGCAGAAATCCGTCGCCGACGCCCTCGCCGACGTCGACGCCCCGGTCTCCGACGACGCCCTGGTGTGGAACACCATCAAGGGCCTCCACGACCACTACCGCGACATCGGCAACCTCGCGCCCCTCATCAAGCCGTTCGACGTGATTCCCAGGGGATGTTCCTCTCCCAGACTCAATACGCTCTCGAGATCCTTGAGCGTGCTGGTATGATCTCCTGTCACGCTGCCTCGACATCTGTGGACACTGCTCCCAAGATGGCCGCTGCAACTGGACCCCCGTTCGCTGATCCTTCGGAATACCGAAGTCTCGTTGGCGCTCTCCAGTACCTGACGTTCACTCGCCCAGACATCGCCTACGCGGTGCAGCAGATTTGCCTTCACATGCATGATCCTCGCGAGCAGCACCTGTCATTGATCAAGTGTGTCCTCCGCTACGTCAAGGGCACTTCACACCATGGACTCCAGCTGACTCGGTCCCCCGTTGATCGTCTTGTGGCTTACACCGATGCCGACTGGGCTGGATGCCCCGACACACGTGACAACATAATGTCTCTCGCTCCAGTGCCGAAGCCGAGTACCGAGCTGTTGCCAACGCCGTCGCCGAATCTAGCTGGCTACGACAACTCCTCCAAGAGCTTCATCGCCCCCTTCCTACCGCCACAGTTGTCTTCTGTGACAATGTCAGCGCGGTTTACATGTCCACGAATCCAGTTCAGCACCAACGTACCAAACACATTGAGATCGATCTTCATTTCGTTCGAGATGGTGTGGCGCTTGGCCAAATCCGAGTTCTTCATGTGCCTTCGTCAAGGCAATTCGCGGACATCTTCACCAAAGGCCTTCCATCACCATTATTCTTGGACTTCCGATCCAGTCTCAGCGTCCGAGAATCTCCCGTTGCGACTGCGGGGGGATGTTAGGCGATCCGCATATACCAAATATGCGGATATACTCAACCATATTTGGAGCCCGAGATCTTGTATAATCGGGCCATTGTGGTTAGGGTTTAGGGTTGCTTGTTTCCATACTTATCTTGTAAACTTGTCTATATAATGAGGTAACATGGAACCCACCATCGTGTGGTCAATCTCTCCTATCTTCTGTTTCTATCACATTCCACATGTGGGAGTGGGATCGTATTATAACCGGGCAGCAGGCGCGTATGGATCGACGCGCAGGGATCTAGCAGGGAACGTCTGCGCCTCTGCGGTATATATAAGTGCAGACCATCGTAGGCGGATGGCAAGAACACAGACGAGATCGAAGAAGAACTTCTCCGACTCTACTCTTCAGCTCCGGTCGGCCGTTTAATTCCACTTCTCTTCACTTGCTCCCACTAGCTAGCTAGCTAACTAATGGCGCGGTCATCGTCTCTAGTCAAGTCCTCGCAGCGCCGCCTGCGCCGTTCTCCAAAGCAGTTCAAGCGGGCCACCGCCCTGAGCCTCCCTGGCGTCGTCGAGGACTTGTTTGCTGCCGCCGAGCACCTGCAGCAGGACTCGGCCGCCGCCGCCGCTCCAGCGCCGGGGTACACCGCCTCCGACGAGACCCTCGCGGTTCACGCCGGGGAGAAGCTCCGAAAGAACGGCATGGCGGACACGGACTCGATCGCGGCCCCGATCATGAGTGGCACCACGCACTGGTTCAAGAACTCGGACGACCTCATCGCGTTCAAGGAAGGCAGGCGCCACAGCTTCGAGTACGGCCGGTACGGTAACCCCACCGTCAGTGTCCTCGAAGAGAAGATCAGCGCGCTGGAGAGAGCGGAGGCGACACTCGTCACCTCCTCCGGCATGAACGCCATCGTCGCCACGCTGCTCGCCCTCGTGCCCCCCGGCGGCCACGTCGTCACGACGATCGACTGCTACAGCGAGGCGCGCGCCTTCATCCGCGGCCGGCTCTCCAAGATGGGAATCAAGGTGAGGACCGATCGAACACGAATCACCACTCTCGCTCTAGTAGCTGTCTAGCTTGCAAGAACATGCATGCTTGCGCGATTCAGTGCTAATACTCTACTACCTTGTTTGCCTTGCAGTCCACGTTCGTTGATCTGAGCAACATCGAGACGCTCAAGGCCGTTCTTGACCAGGGCGAGGTATGTTGCCTAACTTTAATCATGATCATGTGCAGTAGATCCAGTGACTGGCCGATGATAGTTTCTGACATGCTAAACTACTTACGCATGCAGGTGACACTCTTCCACACCGACTCTCCGACGAACCCACACCTCAAGTGCATCGACATTAAGCTCGTCGCTGAGCTGTGCCACCGGAAGGGTACTCTCGTGTGTATCGACAGCACGCTAGCCTCGCCCATCAACCAGAAGCCGCTCACCCTCGGCGCCGACATTGTCGTGCACTCCGCCACTAAGTACATCGCCGGCCATCACGACGTGAGTAGTAGCTTCACTTGGACAACACTTGTACTAACCGTTTTGTTCCTTTACTACTTCGGAACATCACTAGTGCCTACAAATTAATTAACGCGTCTGCTCTTGCCATTCAATTTCAGGTCATCGCAGGATGCATCAGTGGCTCCGAGGCGCTCATCAAGAGAATACGCGCATGGCACCAAGACCTCGGCGGCGCCATCAGCCCGGTATGTACATCAAATGAACGTTATGATGATTTAGATTTATGTAGCGTTCACGCCTGAACGGTTGGATTTGTCCTTCAAAGCTAACAACCTCTACTGCAACTTACTGCAGGATGCGGCCTACATGATCATACGCGGGCTCAAGACGATGGCGCTGCGCGTGGAGACGCAGAACCGCACGTCGTTGCGCATGGCGCGCCTGCTCGAGAACCATCCGAAGATCCAGCATGTGCACTACCCTGGGCTCAAGAGCAGCCCGTCGCACCACATCGCCAAGAGCCAGATGACCGGTTTCGGCGGCGTCGTCAGCTTCGAGGTGGCGTCGGACCTGCACGGCGTCATGAGGTTCATAGACGCTCTCGAGATACCCTTCATCGCGACATCGCTCGGCGGGTGCGAGAGCCTCGTCCAGCAGCCGGCGGTCATGTCCTTCTGGTAAGCAACGTTTTTAGGATTTCTCCTTCCCATCTTACAAGATGCAGCATGCAAGATGGAAATTTGACTTATATGCATGGATTTCTGTTTCCTTAGGGGCAAGAGTGACGAAGAGAAGGCCGCGAATGCGATCAGGGACAACTTGGTGAGGTTCAGTTTCGGGATTGAGAAGTTTGAGGATCTCAGGGATGACATTCTCCAAGCCCTGGAGAAGATTTAGGACTAATCCTGATCAACAATTGTGTAGCGATTTTGCTAATATTAGCTAGGCAGAAACTTGTTTATACATGTAATTAATAGCCTAATTAGGTAGTAAGTTTGTGGTCCCAACGAGGACTAATTTACTTATTTTTAAGGCAAACTCACATTTGGATGTGATACATAAATATATGCTTCGTGACCATAAGTAATTGAAGGAAATTCACATATGCAAGACATATTACTTCACATAATTGCTTGTGTTCCAGGCTTAAGCTTAAATCTACTTCAAAACCAAAGATGCGAAATTATTTTCTGCACTTGTACGTACCGATAGCAGAGGTTTACTATTAGTGTTTCATTGGCTGATGAATAAAATAGTACTCCCTCCGATCCCTAATTAGTGTCGCAAGCTGCACAAGAATTTGTACTGTCACAGTAGACACTTTTTGTGGACCGGATGTAGTATTAACTATATATGTACACCTCACCAATATAGAATGTTCTAGACATTCACACGTCACCTCAATCAATAACTATGATGGTGTTTCGATGTCGTTAGACTAGTCACAATGGGGAGTAACTTAGACTAGTAACATGCATATGTTACTATTCTAAGTTACTACCTCCATAGTGGGGAGTAACATGCGTGTAGTGTCATATTTAATAGGTTATACACTCATCTTGTCTTAAAATGTGTGATGTTATGGTAACATATCTAGTTACCACAACCATCTCTCTCCTCATTAATTACTCGCCACATCAGATTTTTTGCCTATGTGGCACTAATGTTATTCCTATGTTACTCTCCATTGTGACTAGTCTTATCATGCTAAAGTGGTTCCATCCTATATTGATGAGGTGTACATTTATTAACTCGACGATTTTTGTATTGTATGTTCATGTACTGATGAATGCTCATAGGACAGTGGCAACAGACATAGAAGAAGAATCCACTTATTCTCGCCTTCGCTGCACATTCACACTTGCTATATTGTGACAACCTGATTAAAGGTGTTCATGTGTGCTTCACAAGATCCACCCCTCCTGCAGATTGTCACGGTTTTGGACATAAACCGTCTATATAGTTTCTCATATATCTTTTTGGGCGAATTATCACCCAACACAAGATGCATGACATGATCAAATAGACATAACCATGTGGTTCTGGCTACTTGCATCTAGAACTCCCAATCATTATCATACATCCTAGATGGCTTGTTAACCCGCAACACCTTCAGACATCCCTATTATCACTCGGCGGGTGCAAGAGCCTCGTGCAGCAGCCGGCTGTCATGTCCTACTGGTACATGACGTTTTAGGATATCTCCTTGCAATCTTATAGGATGCAGCATGCAAGATGGAAATTTGACTTATATCCATGGATTTCTGTTTTCCTCAGGGGCAAGAGCGACAAGGAGAAGGCCGGGAATGGGCTCAATGACAACTTGGTGAGGCTCAGTTTCGCGATTGAGAAATTTGAGGATCTTAGGGGTGACATTCTCCAAGCCTTGGAAAAGATTAGGACTATTCCTGATCAACAATTGTGTAGCGATTTTGACAAAATTAGCTAGGCGGTAACCTTTTTATACATGTAATAGCCTAACTAGATATTTGATTTGTGATTTGCTGGATCAGCCTTGCATCAACACACGAAATGTTGGACTCTAGAACCCTAGAAACCAAAACACACAAACGACACTGTCTTTTATTCCTCCGCCCACGTCATCTTAGCAACGAACGTGACGGATTTTTGTGCTACGCAACCCACGATCAACTTATTCCGTGGCATCCCACGTACTTGATCATTTCTAGCTTGCAAATCAAAGAAATGGAAATGACAGACCCTCGGATCATCTCCTTTATCCCAATCACACTTCTCAATTCCTACTCTACCAAGTGACTTAGTGAGGATATCAGCCAAATACTCCCTCCGTTCGGAAAAAGATGTCACAAAAATGAACTATAAATAGACCATTTTTGTGACATCCTTTTTCGAACGGAGGGAGTAGTATTCAGTATTAACGTGGGCAGTGTCAATCTTACCAGCTTCCACGCACTCACAAACAACATGATATTTGTTTTCAACATATTTATTTGCACCATGGAACATAGGCAAGGCTGTTTCAATGATTTTTTTGACCCAAGGCGAGTTAAATTAAATATATATTACACTAAACTTTAATACTTTCTTAGATTTTTATTATTATTTTAAAAATTATTGTATACTAATTATTTGGCATTGAACCATGCAAACAATATTTTTTCTCAATTTCATTCCAACTATAATTGCATTGTACTATATCACTAAAAATTAATATGAGTTGCACATGTTTTTCCTTTGTGGGATAATGTACTTGAGATATGTGAAAAAAAGGAAAACACAGAACTCCTTAATTTTTTAACAATTGATGAACTATTGATATTTTTATCTACTAGTGAACGTGCACGTGCAACGCACGTTTTCAATGTTTATTATAATAGTTAGCGGGCACGTGCAACGCTCGATCTTAATCTTAACAGTATTTTTTCTCGATTAATTATGCTCTCATGCGACACAAACAAAACTCGTCATGAATCATGATAATGATCTTCGCAATTATATTTGCCAACGTGACGATTAAAAGTATATTATTTTTGGAGATATTTTTCTATTTTTAAGACCGATGACAAACATTCCTACCGACCTGGTGATTGGTAATCTCGGTCAGGTCCGACTTGTACTGCTTCACCATCATGCTCCTCGAGCTACGGTCGTTGCTCCTAACCCTCTCCACGACCTTCTCCTCTGACCTTTTCTCCGGACTCAATCCTCACCTTCGCCGGAAAATATCACAAATATATTATTGCAGAATACTTGCCATCCCAGATAGTATCAATATATTTTGCGCACAGTAATTGAATTAAAGAATGTAGTTATATTCTATAGTAGCACCACAAATACCGAATAAGTCTGCAAGATTCAAATAGAGCCATAACCAGAAAATATTGTGCATGGAAAAGACTATGTGTTTGTATAAGACCGACTATTTGAAACCATCTGTCCGAGGCAAGACTGGCTATCTGAAATCATCGCTCCGAGGCTTTCTTATTTAAAATCCCAGTTGAGTAGATGCACATACAAGGTATACGGATTAAGTGATACCACTCTGTTCCAAATTCGATGATTTTGTTTTATCACATGTGGATGTATTTAGACATCTTACATTTATAGATTCATCCACATGTACACAAATGGATGTCATCTAATTTGAAACGGAGCGAGTAGACTCTAGTTTAATTGTTCACCGAATTTTGATTCAGGCTATGTGAAATTGGTACTAAAATTCTACAAAGATCACGCCTCGTAAGCACAAAACATTCAGAGGCGAGTAGTGGTTCCATGTTCAAGTAGTGTATACCAGGCTGTGATAGTTTAATCGTCTGCCAAAGTAATTGCATGCCATATGTGGCCATTCCATGAGGAATTGAGGATGAGCACAGCAGCAGGGGCGCCGTGGTGGGTCATGGTTGGGGCTTGAGTACTGTGACAGAAGCGAATTTTCTTTTGCCCTGACCATCTCGGCGCGTAGTTCCGAGTTCCGAGCCTATGCAGCAAATTGATTCGGTCCGGGCTGTCAAACAAGCAATTGCAGCAAATCCATGGTCCAATCAAAGCATCCACCAGTCTTTTTTTTCTTTTCATTTTCCATACTTGTATTCAAACATAAAGGAGTACAAAATACATACAAGCATACGAAGAGGAAGGAGAAAACCAGAGCGAAACCAGAGAGCAACATTGCAGCAGCAATCCTTCTTCAACCTCGGTGGCACCGAGCGCGCTCCACCTCCACCGTCTACGACGGAGCAGGATCCAGCCGCCAGCACCACGCACCCGAGGAACGGACGAGCTCCTTGCCCTGGAGCGTTGACGAGCCGCATGAACCACCAGCTCAACCGAGCTGGATCTGATGCCGAGAGGAGCACATCGGCCGGGGGAGGCCCCCAAGCTCGCGTCGTCCCAGCTCTGGAGCCGGCGCCCCAGAACTTCCACCTGCATACCATGATCCCCTGCAACAGCAGCCTCTGGAAACCTCCGGAGTCCTCCCAGATCCGCCGCTCCCGGATCTGGCCTTGAGCGGGGCCGGGGAAATCCACCGATTTCCGGGCCCCAGGAAGACGCGCGCGAGACAGTGAAGCTCCATGGAGCGCCACCGCCGGAGGGGAACCGCGCCGTCAGCAAAAACCGATCCAGCAGCACCGCCGCCTCCGAAGCACCGCCGGCCGGACACCACACGAACGCTACCCTATGTACACGCCGTGAGACGGGCTTCCCCCATCCTCCCGCTGCCGGAGCAGCCGACGGAGGGGGAGGAACCCACGCCTCACCGGCGGCGAAGGTGGATCGACGGTGGACTTTCAAAAATCGCCTCTCTGCCCTGTAGCACGAGAGGATAAGGAAGGGGAGGGCATCCACCAGTCTGAGCGCATGAATCTAGCTGAAGAAGGAGTAGTTCTAGCTCACATACGTAATTAATCTGACCTGGCTCCACTAATCACAGGTAGGAATGAGGCGGCTTGTTTCTTGGTGTGGTGGAGGAGGTAGAGTTAATTAAGCTTCTTCACCTCCGGCAACTGTGACGCCACATCCTTGACAACCTGCGTTGTACGCTTGCAAATCGGTTGGAGTCCAGCCAAGGTCCACGCCGTGAGATAGAGGGGAGGGAGCGGAGTTTCCAAACCGAAATTGCGGGAAGAAGTGGGCGTTCAGGAGGTGCTCACTGCTCGAGCGCGTCGAGCTCGTCGGCGTTCGAAACAGGAGTCGATGGACGTGTCGTATAAGTAAGAGGTCTGCATCGATCCCCATGTGCCCGCCATCCACGACGCTGCCCGCCTGCAGATCGGCCGTATCTCGCTAATCTAGCGTGCCCCCAACTCTCCCCGGCTGCGGTGACGAGGTTGGCTAAGGGAGAGGCGAACGGAGACAAGACGCCATACGCCACGTGTTGCCGTGGATGGCCGTCTGTCCGTCGACCTTGCCGCCCGATTCCTGTCGAGCAACATCGAGATGATGAACTCAGGGAAAGACAAAAATAACGATTCGGGGATGAGTGGCAATTTAGTAGTATTATGTGATTTGGTGGGAGGGTAAAACGGGAAAAATCGGACATTGTTGAGTTATCAAACATTGGGATAATCTGGGATGTTTGATCGGATATTGAACGGTTCAGATTTAAAGTATCCCAACAAGTTTGCTCTTTTAATAATAATATAGATTCCTTTCTCTATTTCTATTTTTATTAAATGTTCGAGCAAGTATCTCAACATGTGTTTGTAGTGTATGCTTATGTAAGCAAATATATAGAAAGCTTTGGAGTATATTGAACGGTTGACATGATCATTTTTCCTTGGTCAAATATGTTTTAAAAGTAAGAGTGGATTCCATAATAAGTTGATAACATGTTGATATTATAATATTGAAGTGGCATTTCTTATAGTAATCACCAACGAACATGAAATATTATGGGTTTACTACTTTTGCACACTAAAAAGTTAATTATTATATATGCTCACTCCAATGCATCTCTGAATACAGTTGCTTCTAGAAGTTTCCCAAAAAAATAAATGCATGAAATTAAACATTGTAAATATATTTATAACACTTTTAATATAACATATGTAAACTATCTATACGACACTACCACACAAAGGCCTTTCTGTGGCGCACCTTTTTGCAATTCTGTGGCGCACCCCCAGGTTTGCTGGGTGCGCCACAGAATTATCGCCACAAAAATTATTTCTGTGGCGCACCTGGCTTGGTGCGCCACAGAATTCTCACATTTCTGTGGCGCACCTGGCCTGGTGCGCCACAGAATTCTAAAAAAATTCAAAAAATATAAAAAAATATAAAAAGTTTCAAAAAAATCAGAAAAATCAAAATATGAAATAATATGAAAAATCCTAATTATTGGAACTATTTTCAGATTTTTTGAACTGATACCTTCCCGCTAGGTCACCCATCCTCAAATTGCTCCAACCCTAGCACGCTTAACTTCTAAGTTCCACCCAGTTCACCTACCCTTGTGCTACTAAAGTTCTTATTGATATATATATATCATATGAACCCTCTTAAGTTTTGTATGTGTATATGTGTGGTATGTGTTATAAATGTGTGTTTTTAAATTTCAGATTTTTGAAAAACTTCAAAAGTTTCAAAAGATCCAAAAAAAATCAAAAAACTTACAAAATTCCAAAAAATCCAAAAAAAAACCAAAAAACTTAAAAAATTCAAAAACTTAAAAAAATCCAAAAAAGTCAAAACACTTCAAAAAATTCAACAATTTTCTTTGGTATACATTTTTGTGTCTTTTTTTGGACTTTTTGAATTTTTGATTTTTTTTTTTGATTTTGCTGCGAAAAATCGTCTGTTTGAAATAACTTTTTTATTTTGGAATTTGAGGAATCTGTGAATTGCTTACCGGGTAAACCCGGGTGGATTCGGATTCGTATTTTTCTCTAGTTTTTTTTGACATATTATTTGCATTATTTCGACGTCATATGCAAAAGTGATGGCCGTTACAGGTTTTTTTCCTGTTTATTGCAGAAAAGGTCAAAATTCATATTTCAAAATTTCTATACCTACTAGATACTCAAACCTAACTACATGTCAAAGGATTTTATTTATCGAAATTTTTATCATTTTCTTTTACTTCATGCAAGACTAAAGAGGCGATCAGGGGGTGGGATTTGGAGAAAAAAACTGTGGCGCACCAATTTTAACCCGCCCCCCAGCTGTGCGCCACAGAATTTAGACATTCTGTGGCGCACATGGCCAGGTGCGCCACAGAAATGTGACTTTCTGTGGCGCATGGGCAAAAGATGCGCCACAGAAAGGCAAATATTTCTGTGGCGCACCAACATCCATGCGCCACAGAAATAATTATGTAGCGCACCAATTAAGTGTGCGCCACAGAATGCCAACCTCCCTATAACCCTTTTCCTAGTAGTGCGAGAGACTAGCGGACAAAATAAACCTGCCACAACCAATCTAATTTATTTGTTCTTATGTGGTACGTTATATTGGTCTGATGTGTGTAGTTTTCATGTGAAACAAGGTCAATAATTTTATATTATTTACAAATATTCCATAATCTCGTATACATGACATACATATGCGACAATAAAATGGTTACATGGTACACTAAACGCTCCTTCTCTTTGGGCTGGGCCTGTTCGGCCGGCCAATGGGTCGGCTTGAAAATTGGTTGTCAAAGGGCTAGCACAGTCCACGTATACTGTAACACCCCCTCTCACGTGCGACTCCGGGAGTCCAACACATGCACACAAATATCAGAGGTATACGCCTCGGCCAACACGTGGACTCAGATGTATGACTCAAGAGGTCGATACGTGGACTCAGAGGTATGACTCAAGAGACCGTATACATGGACACAAAGGGGTTACAACATTTTTTTAATAAAGTGCGGAAGTTAGGATTCGAACTCGAGACCTTGGCTCTAATACCATGTCAAACTTCATGCGCTAACCACTATTCCATCTCAAAAAAATAAAATAAAAAACTCCACACTAGTTAAAAAATGAGTATTACAGACTGTGCCTAGAGCTACCAACTTCACTTTTCATTTATCCTTCAAAGTGAAGTTATTAGCTAACAACACTTCGAATTAGTACCAGAAAAAAAATTAATAGACTCTAAACAACACTTTGAATTTATGCTCCAAAGCTAACAAATTCTACTGCATGCAACTTATTGCAGGATGCGGCGTACATGATCATACGCGGGCTTTTTTTTTTTTGCGAAACACAGTACAACGTAAGCGCTCATAAACACGCGCACACACTCACCCCTATGAACACACGCACGCACACCCTACCCCTATGAGCACCTCCGAAAGACTGAGTCGGCGGGTCGAGTCTTGAGATTGACGAAGTCACCACGGGCGCCTCGCTGTCGACGGGAACGTCGCCTCCCACTGAAGAATATTCCGCCTTAAATGAGAAACACCAGCGTCAAACCTGGGGTTTGAACTCTGGTGGGTTAGGGGTACAACCACCCAACTAACCATCTTGCCACAGGCAAGTTCTCATCATACGCGGGCTCAAGATGGTAGCACTGCACGTGGAGACACAGAACCGCACGTCGTCGCTCATGGGTCATGGCGCGCTTGCTCGAGAACCATCCAAAGATCGAGCGTGTGCATTACCTGGGCTCAAGAGCAGCCCGTCGCACCACATCGCCAAGAGCCAGATGACAGGTTTCGGCGGCGTCGTGAGCTTCGAGGTGGCGTCGGACCTGCACGGCGTCATGAGGTTCATATACGGTCTCGAGATACCCTTCATCGCGACGTCGCTCGGCGGGTGCGAGAGCCTTATCCAGCAGCCGGCGGTCATGTCCTTCTGGTACGTTACCTCTTAGGATTTCTTCTTGCAACCTTAGACTATCTCCAGTCGGAGTAGCCAAATTTGACCCCCAAAGTGTCTGCGGACACTGTCCGGGCTAACTCCAAAAAAGGACTTCTACAGCCATGCCCCCATATCCGCACCCTAAAAACGTAGATCATCGGAGCTCAAATGCAGCACGGATTGCATACTTCGATCAGAGTTCATAGTTCGGATTACAGACAAACGGCTAAACTATATAGACAAATTAACAAAAGGGGGCAAACCGGCGGCGCCGCCATCCTCTGTGTCCGCCGGTCCCTTCGCCGCCATCGGCGGCGCTTCACTGCCTTCACGCCGGCCCCTTCCCCTTGTCATCGCCGGAGGGGCGGTGGCGGCGCAGCAGCTCGAAGGCCGCGTACGGGTCGGCGTTGGAGGAGCCGCCGTTGTTGGAGCGACGGCGAGGACCACGAAGGTCTGCTCCTCGGCGAGCCTGGCCACGCGGTCGCTCTTCGCCGCCTCCTTCTTCGACTCGGCGATGGCGGCGTCGAGCATCGCCTTGTTCTTCCGACGGAGGCGCCGGGCGTCCGTCTCCGCGGTCGTGTACGACCGCTCCAAGACGGCCAGCGGCACCGGCTCGATCGCCGTGGCGCGCAATGCCCGCTCCGCCGCAGCGGGGTTCGCCTTGCGGAGCTGCCGGAAGGCCTTCCCCTCCGTCTCCGGCGTGCGCATCCGCTTCGAAGACAAGAGCCGCCATCCGCTAGCCCCGTCCGGCAGGATCTTCCATCCATCTGGAGCTTGGACGGGGGGGCCGCCGGGAGGCGAAGATGAGGAGGCGCAGATCTTACCGGAGGAGTGGAGCGTGGCACAGGCGCCGATGAAGCCACAAATGACGGACCCCGGATGTGCACGGCGCCGCGCCGGCAGCTCGGACCATCGGCTGCATTGGCCACCGCTAGGCGGTGCCGCCGCCGCGCTGGATCCGCCGACATCCTTCAAGGATTGCTCGACGACGAGGCGGTAGGCCTCCTCCTCCGCGTCTACCGGCGGCGGTGAGTGGCACAGCGCCGTCGCGTCGGAAAGCTCCTCCTCCGAGCTCCAGTCGATGGATGAGGAAGACATTGCGCCGGCCGGAGAGCGGAGAAGGCGAGGAGAGGAGAGTGGAGTGAGGTTAGGGTTGCAGTTGGTGGGGTATTTGTGCGGCCGGAGGTGCCACGCGGCGGAAGTCAGCGGCGACGGCTGTCCTTGCAGCTGCGACGGTCATCCTCCCGTATTGGGTCCACCATGTCAGCGACTAAGGGGCGGACGCGTTCGGGCGCGTCCGGGCCGCCCCAAACCCGCCCCAGATATGGGCTGGGTTTGGGGTGTGCCGGACCACCCGGTCGTTTGGGCTGGGTATAGGGGCTGCGGTTGGGTGGGGTTTTTCGGCCCAAGACCTGTCCGGGCTGTCCACCCGGACGTTTGGGCTGGGTTTGAGGCCTCCGACTGGAGATGCTCTTATAGGAGTATGCAAGATGGAAATTTGACTTATATGCATGGATTTTCTGGTTACCTCAGGGGCAAGAGTGACGAGGAGAAGGCCGAGAACGGGATCACGGACAACTTGGTGAGGTTTAGTTTCGGGATTGAGAAGTTTGAGGATCTCAGGGATGACATTCTCCAAGCCCTGGAAAAGATTTAGGACTATTCCTGATCAACAATTGTGTAGCGATTTTGACAAAACTAGCTAGGTAGAAACCTTAATATACATGTAATTAGTATCCTAATTGGGTAGTTGGTTTGTGATATAGTTCCAAGGAGGACTATTTTACTTATTTTTAATAGAAATATATGCTTGGTGGCCATAAGTAATTGAAGGAATTCACATATGTAAGACATTTTACTTCATATAATTGCTCGTGTTTCACGCTTACATGTACTTCAAAATCAAAGATCTGAAGAGTTTTTACTATTAGTGTTCCGTTGTATCGTGTATAGTATTAACTATATATGTACAACTCATCAATATAGGATGTTGTTCGTTGGTCCAATAGACACAACCGTGTGGTTCCGGCTACTTCCATCTAAAACTCCCAGTCATCATCATCCATCTTAGATGGCTTGTCAACCCGCAACGCTTTTAAACACTCCTATTATGCCAATAAATCCTTATCTAGTTCAAGGTGAAGTTTCCCGTCTGATCGACCTTTTGCACTTCTTTTATTTCTACACCTGACCCGTGAAGAAGAATTTTTGCTCAACTCCCGATGCCTTAGTATGCCTTATTTTGGAATAATTAGCCGATGTACTATCGCTGATTTGAAATTTACGTCAATTGATATATTGCATATAATCTATCAAGATACCTCAAACCCACGCCTGTAGCCGCCTGCTCTTCGGAAATTGCCATGGAACGCTGCTGAATTTTTTTTTCACTTCAATCCTGGTGCTTTATTGATTCACAAACAAAAGGTTACAATCAGCCAAAAGGCTACTAACAAGGAACGGCGGCATCTCGTCGAGCCAGCAGTCTGACACTGACAAAGTGCAGGCATGCTTAGCACACAGATCCGCAGAATTATTAGCAGTTCTCTTGACATGCAAAATTTTAAAGGAACTAAAACTGGTAGCTAACTCCCCAACTTCATCAATAATAGGCGACACAATTGATCTTGATTCATGTCGCGATAACCAGAGGTTGACAACCTCAATGCAGTCCACTTCCATGACAACATGTGTAAAACCTCTTAGCTTAGCAAAGATGACTCCCTCCCTGATTGCGAGGGTCTCAGCTATAAGCGGATCAGTCACACCGCTGAAAGGCTTGCTCCAGGCTCCTAGAACGGCGTCGTGAGATCTGGCAACACCACCCCCACCACCCTTCCGAGCACCCGCATCAATGGCACCATCTGTATTAATCTTAATCCAGCCTGTATCAGGTGGACGCCAGCATTGCATTGGTACAATCTTCCGCTGAACTGAAGGTACCTCAAGCAGGGCCAAATCTTCTTTTATCTTGCTGACAACATGTTCCGGGTTAAAAATATCCTGATCATGTGTCCAACGGTTCCTCGCTGACCAAATAGAATGCATGATGGTGATGATTTTGCATCTCTCTTGGTTCGAGAACATCCTATCCATGACTATATCCTTAGCCCATGTAATCGGATGTAGTTTTGGCAGTTTCAAATCTAGCCATCCTAGCGCAGCATTCCAATACTGCCTAGCATGGGAACATAGGACGAGGGCGTGATGAAGGTCCTCATCCATTGCCGCTCCACCTTTTCCTTGAACTTGCAGATCGATTTTTCTATACATGCAATTAATAGCCTAATTAGGTAGTTGATTTGTTATAAAGTTCCTAGGAGGACTCTTTTACCTATTTCACCTTAGGGGAATTACTGTCGTGAGCCACATACGGACTTGAATTTTGTTGAACGTCTGACTTTTAATAATACATATCACTCCGTCCCAAAATAACTGTCTCAGATTTGGACAAAAGTGGATGTATCTAGACATGAAACATGTATAGATACATTCATTTTTTGTAAATCTGAGACACTTATTTTGGGACGGAGGGAATAGTTGTGTGCATCAATTTGAGGCTATACTCATGGATTAGTTAGTGAGTTACCGAGTCGTATGCATGTTGGAGTGATTCCAGGAAGTGGAGTACGTGTGTTAGTGGTTAGTGGTGTGAGTTGTCTACCGTATTCAGTTAATGGAAAACTTGAGCTGTGAGGGCAGCAGCAAAAATTGTAGTCTTTGTGTTCATCAAGGGGAAGTGCCTCTCGGGCAAAGCAAGTTCTGCTTCTCCTTGGTGATGTGTGCGTGTGTGTTCTTGTGTTTGAGAGAAACATCAGACAAGAGAGATTGTTGTGGTGTGGGAACATGAGAGTTAGAGAGAACAAGAGCGGCGCTGCGAGATGCAGCGCCAACACCGCTCACTCCAAAGTCCAAACCATCGCACCCAGGCGATCCTCTAACGACTGAACAGTTCATGTTTCGTGTAGCTAGGTTAGGTAGCTTGTGAACCTGCGATGTCCTACTAGCTCATGTCATCCTGCCTGTGTAAAACTAATCCGGCAAGGTTTACCTTGCTATATGTAAGAGCACGGCAATCGCTCCCAGCAACAAACAAATCAAAGCGGGCCGTGCGGTTTTAAATGCCTGCCTCCCGGGCACGCATTGAATAGCTCCCCCCCACGGTTAGCTAGCTCCGGTTAGGTGCGGCGATCGACCGGCACGCGGCGCGCTCGCACCGTCGGCCGCCGCGCCGCTGGTTCGGTTTGGTTCGGAGCGCCCAACGGCCATTGACGGCGATTAATGGTCTGACCCGGACGTTCCCCGCAAGCCGGGGAGGCGCGGGGCCCTAGCTGCATTGCGCTGGAGTGGAGAGAACGACGAAGCTGCACGTCAAGCCTTCGTCCACACTCAACCGGCTACTCTAACAGGACCTCCCTATATCCCGCGCGCACGCAGGGAGGATGGCGCGGCAGCCGGTCGGGAACCGTGGTCACTGCCTTGGCTACATCAAGAACACTCCTATTCCTATCCTTAGTTCCTTACTGCTGCCGCTAATAGCGGTAGTGTACCATTACAGCTGGGCGGCATTTGAAGTCGTCGTCGTCGCGAGAGTGTCGAATCCATTGATTGCCACCCATCGCCCCGCCCGGCTCGATCTATATAGCCTCCCGCTGCCGAGATCGCACTGCATATCGCAGCACCAGCACCGCCTAGCTCTCTCATAGTGGCCCATGTGATCGATCGATCGCCTGAATATATAATTCGAGCTTGCTAGCTGCGGCGGCGATGGAGTCGGGGACGTGGGCGGTGGTGGTGGCGGCCTTGGCGGCGTACCTGGCGTGGTTCTGGCGGATGTCGCGGGGGCTCAGCGGGCCACGGGTGTGGCCGCTGGTGGGCAGCCTGCCGGGGCTGGTGCGGCACGCCGAGGACATGCACGAGTGGATCGTCGGCAACCTGCGCCGCACGGGCGGCACCTACCAGACCTGCATCTTCGCCGTGCCGGGGCTGGCGCGCCGCGGCGGGCTGGTGACGGTGACGTGCGACCCAGGAACCTGGAGCACGTCCTCAAGTCCCGCTTCGACAACTACCCCAAGGGCCCCTTCTGGCACGGCGTCTTCGGCGACCTGCTCGGCGACGGCATCTTCAACTCTGACGGCGAGACATGGGTAGCGCAGCGCAAGACGGCCGCGCTCGAGTTCACCACGCGCACACTCCGGACCGCCATGTCACGCTGGGTCTCCCGCTCCATCCACGGCCGTCTACTGCCTATACTGTCCGACGCCGACGTCGTCGACCTGCAGGACCTCCTGCTCCGCCTCACCTTCGACAATATCTGCGGCCTCGCCTTCGGCAAGGACCCCGAGACGCTCGCCCGTGGCCTACCCGAGAACGCCTTCGCCTCCTCCTTCGACCGCGCCACCGAGGCCACGCTCAACCGCTTCATCTTTCCCGAGTGCGTCTGGCGCTGCAAGAAGTGGCTCGGGCTCGGTATGGAGACCACGCTCACCCGCAGCATGGCGCACGTCGACCAGTACCTCGCCGCCGTCATCAAGGCGCGCAAGCTCGAGCTCGCCGACAACAAGACCGATGTGACTTCTTCAGCGACGCCGCACGACGACCTTCTGTCGCGGTTCATGCGCAAGGGGACATACTCCGACGATTCCCTCCAGCACGTCGCGCTCAACTTCATCCTCGCCGGCCGCGACACGTCCTCCGTGGCGCTCTCCTGGTTCTTCTGGCTCGTCTCCACCCACCCCGCCGTGGAGCGCAAGATCGTGCGCGAGCTCTGCGCCGTCCTGGCGGCGTCCCGCGGCGTCGACGACCCGGCATTGTGGCTCGCCGCCCCGTTCGACTACGACGAGCTCGACCGCCTCGTGTACCTCAAGGCAGCGCTCTCGGAGACCCTCCGCCTGTACCCGTCCGTCCCGGAGGACTCCAAGCAGGTGGTCGACGACGACGTCCTCCCCGACGGCACGTTCGTGCCGGCCGGGTCGTCGATCACCTACTCCATCTACTCGGCCGGGCGCATGAAGACGGTCTGGGGGGAGGACTGCCTCGAGTTCCGGCCGGAGCGGTGGCTGTCGGCCGACGGCACCAAGTTCGAGGCGCACGACTCGTTCAGGTTCGTGGCGTTCAACGCCGGGCCACGCATATGCCTCGGCAAGGACCTCGCCTACCTGCAGATGAAGAACATCGCCGGGAGCGTGCTCCTCCGCCACCGCCTCGCCGTCGCGCCGGGCCACCGCGTGGAGCAGAAGATGTCGCTCACGCTGTTCATGAAGCACGGGCTCCGGATGGAGGTGCGCCCGCGCGACCTCGCCCCGACCCTCGACGAGCTCCAGGCAGCCACACCTGCCATCGCGGCCTGCGCGTAGAGGCAGGATCATCAAGTGCCGGCGTGCATGCTCCACGTACGTACAGCTTCGTGCTATATGTGGAAGGGGACAAGCTGGAAATGGCAAGAAAAATGTGTACTGTAGATAGACGAGTCCAACACAGCAAGAAATTAGTTGATGAGTTCATTTAAACCACCTAAGAATATCGATCTCCATCGATCGGGATAAAAGGATCCGTCAAAAATTATGCGAATCATGTGTTGTTTCCGAATAGGAGCAACAAACAATAGTGCTCAGATACTCTCATGTACGTTTGTAACCATAACTAAAATGTGTGAGAGGTCCATATTCGTCTGAGCGGTTTGTGTTAATGCGCCGCCGATTGTTGTTTGCGTCTGCAAGCTCAAACACAAGTAAGCGTCAAGGGATTGATTGTTTTCTAGCTGGATGAGCAGTTGAACATGTCGGGATCTCATCTTTCTGGCGTACGTCTTGACTGCAGATAGCTGGACGTCGACCGTTCGATCTGTGATTTAATGCACATCGTTGTTTTCCATCTTAAGATCGTTTTAAGGCTTGTGTGTGACCGACCTGATGTGCTCCATTCTCATGTCTTGTCTGTGGTTTTAATGGTTGTTGGTTGCACCGTTTTATTTGATGAGGAGTTGCCCGCGGCCGCAAGTAAAATGCTTGGCTAGCGGTAAGCTGATGCATTTCGATGTTGCTGATTGCTTTCTCTTGTCTTTCCGCGTATGCTCAAACCCTTACGCGTTTTCTGTATTTCATGATCAAACTTTCACCCTTGGCCATTGGGAGATGCGGTCCAAGGGGCTCCGCGGTAAAGCTTGTGTTCCTGAAAAAATAGGAGTCTCTCTCAGAGGTGATTAGGGTGTCCGGTGTCGTGGAAATACGGCGGCGCTCAATGGTTCCTATCAGCGGGTGCCTGGAGTGGGGTATATATAGATGGTAACATCGCTTGAGTCGGCTAAGGGGGAGGAGAGCGCTCTCTCGCCTCGTTCGGTGAGCACACAAGCGAAGGAGGCAAAGTGGAAGCGCTTTTTTGAGGAGGAAGCAAGACCAATACATTACAAACAGACAATAAAAGTTATCCGTTTCCAATAAGTACCTCTATACTAACATGGTCGATATTAATAAATCGTGAAAGGCTCGTGGCTCCATATATAACCCCAAAACCTAAGAGAAAACCCTTCCCCTCACTCTCTTGCCACTCTCTCCCAACATCTGGACGAGGTGTGGTGGCGCCGCTCGAGGTGACCTCGACGTGAGAGAGCATCTCCTCTCGTTCTCCCCTCCTCTTCCGCCAGATTTGATCGCACCGGGTAGGAGGTGATCTAGCTAGGAGTAGAGATCGAAGAAAAGCCCGCCGGAGTGCGCGACTCCGGCCGACGTCGTGCGCATCAGATGAGAGTGCTTTGGATAGGGAGCGATGGGCCGAGAAATGGTGAATGATGACGAGTTGTTGCAGTCATAGGGTGGGTCGAGTTCTTTTGCCTTGGCAAGAGACTCTGTACGAAAACCTCTTGTCTATATCAACGGGCCGTAGGAATGTCTTTAACTTTTTTTTAAAAAAGCACTTAATAGCCCTTGAGTGAGTTTGTAATCCCATGCAAGATGTCTTGGTCGCTTGGCCAACTTCTTCTAGGAAATATTTGGAGAAAAAACTTCTTATACGAATTTTCCATACCATATTACAGTTCTTGATTCTTTTCCCTCTTCAGAATAAAATTCGACACGTGCTCTAATTTTTTGCAGAAAGCAAAACACAGACCTCCCAGTCCCACTACACACAGAGAGAGCCACTCCTTTCTCGAATCCTTTTGCTCCCGACCTTCCAAAGGGGATCTACCTACAACTCCCTTCCCCACCGCCGTCATCCCCACCGCCGACGCCTCGATCCCGCCCCGTCGCCGCCGCCCCTCACGCCGCCGCCGTCGCCGCTCCACTCCCCCACTCGGCGCCGGACCGTCGCGCGCGTTCCTGCCGCCCCGTCCCGGTCTCCGGCCACTGGGGGGCTCCTTCCTCTGAGCCAGGTACGAGCTAGCTAGGTCGTGCTCGTCTCTAGATCCGCCCCTGCTGCTGAAGGCAGATTATGTTCAGAAATTTCCGGGGGTCCAGCTGACCTAGTTAAGTTCCGGCTCTGTGATTCTAGAGAGAACCTCACTCGCTGCTTTACTATGGTACAATTTACATGCGGTTTATTCCCATCCAAATGAGCCGTCACCCACTGCAGGCTGTTAGGTTGGTACTGAATCGGTGATATCTTATGTTATACCGTCAATTTGTGACCTTGGTGACTTCTTAGCTGAATGAAAGTTTGAAAACATGATGTGCTCCCCTTTCCATTTCCGTCGTCCAATCATGGCACGCCGGTTTCGCTTCACTGATCCTGTCCACAGCCGCCTGCCCTGCATCTGCCACCATGGCGTACGTTACCGCCAGCTCCAGCCAACGCCTCAATCCCGCGCCACGCCCACCGATGCGCACCATTTTCTGGCTGTGCTGCTGAATCACACTAGCTTCCTGCCCAGGAAAGCCTGAACAAATTGAAGCATATGTTATCTTGGCACCTTTTCCTAAGAATTGCTATTGGTGCATCGTTAATACTGATCGAACTACTGTTTTATATAATACCCTTAAAAGTATTACATGCTTTCAGATGATCAAGTTGCTAGCTGGAATCTTAATCCGCCTTGTCTCTTGGTTTTGCAGTGATTGGACTGTGTCTACTGTGGAAGTCAAGGGTGGTATATGCCATCACGAGAAAGGCCCGTGCTTGCGCTCTCATCTAATTGGCAGAATATGGTAACTGATCAGTTCTGATAACGTCGTGGTGAGTACATAGCCGGTGTCAGACACACCACATAATCTTCCATATTCGATATGCCATCATGGTGGGGGAAGTCTTCCTCGAAAGACGCAAAGAAAAAAACCAAGGAGAACCTCATCGATACATTTCATCGGTTCATAAGTCCAAATGAGCAAAAAGGAACCGCAAAATCAAAACGGAGTAATAGACGTGGTAATGATGCAGCTGTCGAGAAAGTCTGCCGTTCTACCACAGTATCTCGCGCAACTTCACCTTCAAAAGAAGTTTCTCGCTGTCAAAGCTTTTCAGCTGATAGGTTACATTCCCAACCACTTCCTGTTCCTGGATTACGTCCCGCGGTGACACGCACCATTTCTGATGTCACTCAATCAAAGCCCATATTGGAAAAACGTGGCAAACCACCACTGCTTCTGCCACTTCCTAAACCTAACAAGCCTCAGAAAAGGTCTGAAATAGGGATTGCTTCAGTCTCTAGCAACTGTTCTGCTGATAGTGATCGTGGAGATTCTCAGCTTCCAAGCCCTGTTGGAAATGATGATGAAAACACAACAAATGTTACTTCGAAGAGCAAGTCAAGGTATGCTTCTTACTCTAGTGCATTAATTTTGTGCCTCTTTTATGCAGACTTGCTCTAACATATTTTATTCTGTTTGAACCATGAAGTAATGTGCACAAAGAGCGTCCTGCTGCTATTGCCACCAAGAGTTCCAAGGAGATGACAAAGGCAACTAAATTCCTTAGTAACCATACAATGTCAACATCACCGAGAGGTATTGCAGCTGACAATCACCAATCCAATCTACAAAACCTTCGGCCGGTAGTCTTGGAGAGTGCTCCCAATAGCTTGATGTCGAGTCCTTCTAGAAGTCCAAGAAGAATATGTCCGGATCATATTCCAACTTCAGCCTTTTGGGCAGTGAAGCCTCATACAGATGTTACTTTCCTTGGTTCTGGTCAGTGCTCCAGTCCAGGTTCAGGGCAAACATCTGGTCACAACTCGGTGGGTGGTGATATGCTAGCCCAGCTTTTTTGGCAGCCCAGCAGGGCTAGTCCAGAGTGTTCACCAATTCCTAGCCCAAGAATGACAAGTCCTAGCCCTAGCTCCAGGGTGCATAGTGGAAGTGCTTCTCCATTACATACAAGGTCTGGAGGGATGGCACCTGGATCTCCAACATGTCAGAATGATGGTGGGAAGAAGAAGCAAACCCACAGATTGCCCCTTCCACCATTAAGCATCTCTAATAGTTCATTTTTTCCGAACAAGTCTACACCGGCTAGTCCCATTTCAGCATCTCGTAGTCCTGGTAGAGCAGAGACTCCACCAAGTCCAGGATCACGATGGAAGAAGGGGAAGCTGATTGGCCGTGGGACATTTGGACATGTTTATGTTGGCTTTAACAGGTATGTGTCCCCTGCGTATCAAACTTCAAATTTTACCTTCTGTAAATTAAGGATGCTTGGACTTTTTTTTAAGGTACTTGCGTTAAGACAACTTGTTCTGTTCTTGCTATCTTATTGTTCTGCAAGGTCTTTGTCCATATGGAGTTTTATAACAAGTCTTATTTTATTTCATATTGTCTCATACAATGTTTGTGTTATTTCAGAGCTATAGTTAATATTTATGCGATGAGCACTGTAGCTCGTTCCTACTTTTTTTCTCTAGTTAACGCTGGATGCCTACCATGTTTATATAAATTTATGGTGTGCCATGCACTGGTTCTGTCGAGAAACTAAAAACTAGTAAAAAATTCATTCAAATCATAACATTATGTAACTTCTACTATATATGATTCTCACTATTGGTCAGCAGCCTTACTTTCTATGGCTTTTAACAAACAATAGTTAATAATCAAGGGTACATAACTGGAAAGGGCGTTTCTGAGCCATTTGTCTCCCAGAATCTTACCGATTCGCCATTATCTACACAAAAATGACCCAAACTGCATGAAATCATCCTTAACCCCCATGAGGCCTTCCAAAAGTGTGTGTCCGTCGGCTTGGCTGTAAACAAAGAAAGTGCCTCCCAGTCCTTAGTAAACAACTTGTAGAGCCATTTACTCAGTAGGCATTTATTTATAACATCCAAATCTTTAATACCTAGGCTGCCTTGGTCCTTTGGGGTACACAAAATCTCCCATTTCGCTGAGCTGTGTTTTCTGTTATGCTGACCTAACTGCCGAAAAAATCGGGAGCGAGAAAACTCAACCTCTTCTGAACCCTTGTTGGGATCGCCAAAAAGATCATAAAGATGGTCTGACTACTCAGCACCAAGTTAAACTAGACCATATGTCTGCATCTCTTAGAGCGCTAACTACTGAGACGTTTCGCAAAATGATCTTCGATGTCCTTCCAATCCTGGTTACAAAACTTGAGAAAATGCATTGGAAGGTTTTTAAGGGTAAAGACTAAAGAGCCCATCCCACAGACAAAAAGTTGAGTTAATCCAGTTCATGTTCCTTACCTTTCCAAAACAATATAGCTTGCTTTTAAGGAAATTAATCTTTAACCCTGAGAATTGTTCGAACACTCTTAAAATCAAGTTCTTATTAGTTTAACCAAATCATTTTGTAGGACAGCTCGTCATATACTAAGTGTGGAATAAGTCCTGTAATCTGTGTATCCTCTGTTGCATTATTAATTAGGATTGCCAGCATATCAGCCATGATGTTAAACAAAACAGGTGATATAGGATCCCCCATTCGAAGGCCTTAGTTCGAAATAATGGTCTAACATCATCATTGGCTCTAATGGCAGTACTTCCGGCCGGATAAAATCGTCCACCCGTGACCTCCAAGTCGAGGGAAACCCCTTCCTTCGGAAGGCTTGTTGGAAAGAGTACCATCGTACCTTGTCATATGCTTTCCCTAAATATTTTGAAAACCACACGTCCATATTCTCAGTGTGCGGCTTGTGGATAGTCTCATGCATGGTTTACAAAGCGTCCGCTTCAGGACGCTTAGGCGTCAAAGCGCCCCCCCTCCGCTTTGGAAAAATGACCGCTTTGGGCGCTTTAAGCGCCAAAGCGCCCGCTTAGGCGTCGCTTAAGCGCCAAAGCGCCCCCCCCCCCCCCCCCCCATCGCTTTGAGGACGCTTCACGCTTTGTAAACCATGGTCTCATGCATAATAGCGGATCCTTCCATAATATAACGTCTGTGTAAAAACTGACCATATATAGCTAAATGATGTAATTGGTCCTGTAAACATGTATTGCAATATTTTAAAAATCCTTAGCATCTGACAGGTTATTTGTTAGTACTATATGAATATAACGTCTGTGTAAAAACTGACATCTATAGCTAAATGATGTAATTGGTCCTGTAAACATTATTACAATATTTTGAAAATCCTTAGCATCTCACAGGTTATTTGTTAGTACTATATGACGACCATTTGAATGTGTTCAAATCATGTCCTGAGTACTGACAGTTCTCCCCCTTGTTTTGATTGACCATCTATATCAGTGATAGCGGTGAAATGTGTGCTATGAAAGAGGTCACCCTATTCTCGGATGATCCTAAATCAAAGGAAAGTGCAAAGCAGTTAGGCCAGGTATGTTTTTTCAACTATGCTTGCATCTAAAATTCTACATCGGTGAAAAGATCAGTTCATTTGTTATTGTTCTTATTGGTTTCCATTTAATCTACCATTTTTTTCTCAGGAAATATCACTCTTGAGCCGCTTACAGCATCCAAATATCGTACGATACTATGGCACAGAAACGGTATAAACAGTTCCCTTCTATTGTTATTTACTTGCTCTTGTTTTCTTTGCTTTCCAATTACACTGCTATATTTCCCTGTAAGTTCAGAAGATTATGCTACCTGTAATTTCATTACATTTGTGTACCCTTCTCCCGTTAGGCCTTCATCATAGGTTGCAAAGGTGTTTATGATTATGATAACTTCTCGGATTCATTGGAATTTCTTTATGCACCGCTTATTATTGTTGGCATGACATCATGCATTATTTTGCGCCAAAGCAGGTTGATGACAGACTCTATATATATTTGGAGTATGTATCTGGTGGATCTATCCATAAACTTCTACAAGAGTATGGACAGCTTGGTGAACCAGCAATACGCAGCTACACTCAGCAGATACTTTCTGGATTAGCTTATTTACATGCGAAGAATACAGTCCATAGGTATTATTCAATTTGTTTTGGTTGCAAAAAATTCCGGCCGTATGCATTAGTGGACACTGGTGTATTAAAATATCGCTTACACAATATGCAGGGATATAAAAGGTGCAAACATACTAGTAGATCCTAGTGGTCGTGTTAAGCTAGCAGACTTTGGAATGGCTAAACATGTAAGTTTTCTGGTCACTTCACTTTCTTTTAGAAGAATCTGGCCGGTCACATCACCCTTTTAGGCATAACTTTAGCTTTTTAAGGATGAAATCAGATGTGCCATCCTTTCATTCATTTCATTCCTTTACGTGTTCTCGTTTGTGCCCAGTCATTGCCATAGCCACTTGAATTAGATCGACATATCGTATTTGCCGTCCTTGTCAGTGTCTATGTCAACTTGTTCTTGTACCTCGTGGTCAGCAGCTGTGGTCTTATGCATACTACATTAACTACTGATATTAATGGTGCTCCTCTACCATCTGTGGTCATTTTGTAATAGAGTTGGTCTTTTGGCTATCCCAGATCTGTTAGTTCACCAGTGACCTCTCTTAGAAGACGATTAAATGTATTTTACTCATTATTATGTTGTATTAATTGTGTCTTCTATTCACTTTTTCCGGGTCCTTTTCCCAGATCACTGGGCAGCAATGTCCTTTCTCATTTAAGGGTAGTCCATATTGGATGGCTCCAGAGGTATTGTTGAAAATCTTATGTTCCTACTTTCTTTGTTATTTTTTCATTTGAGTTCCATGTGTATCTTGTTGTTTTCTATAATTACGAATTTACATCTAACATACTTGCAGGTTATAAAAAGTTCAAATGGGGATGCAATCTTGCGGTTGACATATGGAGTTTAGGATGCACCGTCCTGGAGATGGCCACCTCAAAACCCCATGGAGCCAATATGAAGGGGTCAGTATTCTACTAGAAACATGCACTTTATATTTGTTCTGTAGCATCAGATGGCTAATGTGAGTTGCAAGCGCATTTCTTGTTTCATCTGTGTGGTACACGGTACACACGCTTCACGAATACTTATTCAAGTCAGTTAAAACCGATAGTGCAATTCGGCTTCATATTGACTTGCTCTTTCCTGCTATTAGTTTTGGATGACGGCTATCATGGGTTTCTTTAATTTGACAGTGTCCTGGAAGCAATTTATGTCCAGTTTATCTTCAGAGTGAGCATGTTGTTTGGAGTGATCAGTGACGTGCACATTATGTCACTAGATAAGATTCCATTTACTCTAAAATTATAAAAAAACAAGGAAAGTTTGATGGCTGCAGACTGCCTCCTTCCTGAAATATTACCAGTTACCAACAGAAATGGGGACCAGCTACCCGCTTGTAAACACTGATACTATAGGCCAAGAGCTCAGTCTGGAGAGTTCTATGCAACATAACTGTTCCTTTAAACTTGGAGAATATGACAAAAGATGCTGAAAAAAATAAACAAACTAGGCTATTAAATACACCTTTTTCCACACGAGATGAATGGATATGACACCTTTTGTTCCTGAGTTGCTTAAGAACTTATTGCTGTCTCAACCTGGAAACTCCAAAATTCATTTACTTGCATGCAATTTTACTAAATATTGAGATGAGGACGCTTGCTTTTTCGGTTGATAATCATAAGTAAAATAATCATCAAATACTTTCCTGCTTTTCTCTCTACAGATTGCTGCAATGTTCAAGATTGGAAATAGCAAGGAACTCCCACCAATACCAGATCACCTCTCGGAGCATGGCAAGGACTTTATCAGAAAGTGTCTACAACGTGATCCTTCTCAACGTCCCTCAGCAATGGAGCTTTTGCAACACCCGTTCATAAAAAATAGAGTCACACTTGAGAAATCTGTTACTTCTGATCCTTTGGAACATTTGTCTGTTATATCTTGTAGACCAAATTCCAAGGTACCAATTACTGCCATAACTGACATTTCATGGAAGATCGAGTGTCTTCTTTTATCATTCTCGTGATCTGCTCACTCTGCTAGGCTTCCACTGATCTTTTAGGTTGTTGGGCATACAAGAGATATATCATCATTGGGATTCGAGGGTCAGACAATTTACCAGAGAAGGGGTGCAAAATTTTCTTCGAAACACAGGTACAACATTTCCCAGGTTCTGCTTATTTACTTTATAAGCACACACCGTCAATGTGTCTTAACATTATTGCAGCAGGCTAGTAACCGAGAACCAAAGTATTTAGCTATGCAAACTAAAAGCATCTTGGTCAGAACTTTTTACACTGCTGGCCACGCGGCTGCCAGACATCCTGCTGTTTTCTACTGCCAGTGTCTTTAAAGGGCTAGGTGCCGCCTAGTACCTAATTGCGGGCTGTTCAGGCTAAAGAGGTGCCTAGGTGTGTTACTGATTAGAGGGCAGCGCCTAGGTTCCCACCTCGTTTTAGTGCACTGTCTAGTGTCTACAGCTAACCTCATGCATACCAGGAAATGGATATCTGGTGAACTTTATCTATCTTTTCATGGCACCTCAAATTGTTGTTTATTTTGCAGCGATCTCCATATACGGAGCAATATATCCTGTCCAGTTTCTCCATGTGGAAGTCCTCTGCTAAGGTCAAGGTCTCCCCAAAATACAAATGGCAGAATGTCACCCTCTCCGATTTCGAGCCCGAGAACTCTTTCAGGTGCTTCCACTCCCCTGACTGGTGGTAATGGTGCCATTCCCTTTAACCATTTAAAGCAACCAACCTACAACAACGAAGGATTTGCCATCACATCAAGAGGTCCAGATGATCAATTCCCCAACCGGCCTACAGATCGTAATCTTGGACAATTTGTTAGAGTGCATCAAGTCTCGCAGGGACTGCAGGAGAGGGTTGTATCTGACTCGGACATTCTGAGCCCTCAATTTGGAAAGAGGCTTGGAAACGTTTTTGATTTGCGTGATAGATTGTCGCCTTCTGAACATTTCACTCGTCATGCCTTTGTGGATCATGTGAAGCCAAATCCTTCACTAGACTTCGCATCTGGTTCTCAACACCCTGGACTCAGGCGTGATAACTAATCATCAAGGATAAACTACCAAGTGGTATTTTTTTGGAGCTTGGTAAGGTAACTGGGTGGTTTTCAGCTGCTTTGGCCATTCAGTAGCTGGAATTGTATCATAGCATGACTGTATGGGAAATTATCATTGATTTATTTTGAAGCTAACAGCTGTCGACGGATCGGAGTCTTTGTTGTCATCTCACAAATAGACAAAGGTATGTGTACCTTCTGATAAGCTCACAAGTTTTAGTTTATTATCTGTGTTGTTACATGAAGTTAGGATAATTTGCAGCTTCATTTTTTTTACTTACAATCCCGCTGAATTCACAACTGGTTTTATACCATGCTAGCTGCCAAGTGAGCATGGCTCCAAATGATCTCCTGAGCTTGGCAAATATACAATTATTATATTGTTATTGCATGGAGACATAAAACCCCAATTTCATCCTTAATATTTTTACGAGGTGGCAGTTCTACTTATATGACTTGTTCAATTTTTTTACCTAATAAAATTCTTACCTGTCACTTTATGATCTCGAAATCCACATTTGAACCTTTGCTTTTGAAACACCGTGCTTAAATTTCAGGACTACAGTTTTTACTAATATTTCTGTATACATGGCAGATGGTTGATCTGTCAGGCAGAACAATTCGGCGGTGCGTACTACGGCTGGCGTGCTAACATGTCTCGAAAATGACAGAAGTGTATACTGAAGACCCCGTACAAACTGAAGGGCCCAGAGTAGTAGTTTGCCGCCTGTATACTCCGCTGGCTGTTATATGTAATTTATTCTTTCTCGGCGTCCTGATGCCATTGTACAGAAGTAAATTCAAGTGAAACCCAATATTTTGCACAGAAGAAACAGTCGAGCCATTCAGCTGCTCATCTCACCCAAGGTCGAAGCTATTGCTGCAAGTTAAACTGCACACTGGAAGTATACTTGGCAGCAGTGGTCAGGCCGTTGTGCCAATCCATTCAGTGTACCAGTTACTCTGGAAACTCATAATATGAATGTGACCCCTGGTTAAATTGGCTTGATCCATGTGTAATACTTCCGATGCGTGCTGTATTGCTGTTCATAAAACCTTATGGGGGTTGCTTCTGATGGTTGTATTTGTAAAAGTTTGGGGAAGGCGTGTTACCCTTTGTCTCGGGCCGCCGTGTATTTATATGCCGGTTAACCTAAACCACCGGGAGGATTACATCAGAGATTACAACTTGATTCTCAAGAAACCTATACTAGGTAAGTTAGGATTCGGTTTATATCATAGCGACCTTTACAACAAACGTGACTTGCACGATACACAAACTATTTTAACACTCCCTCAATCATAACCGGGAGAGGTTAAGATTGCGCTTGAAATTCTCCAGTTGTCGCACTGGTAGAGGTTTGGTGAAGCCATCTGCAACTTGATCTCCTGAAGGCACAAACTTAATCTCAAGCAACTTGTTAGCTACCCTTTCTCGAACAAACTATCCTTTCTCGAACAAAGTGGTAGTCTATCTCAATGTGCTTTGTTCTAGCATGAAAGATAGGATTAGCAGATAGATATGTTGCTCCTAAATTATCACACCACAACCGAGCGTGTTTGACTGTGAAATACCAAGTTCTTTCAAATAGACTGTAACCAAATAATTTCCGTGTGGCATTTGCTAAAGCTTTATACTCAGCCTCAGTACTGGACCTTGATACGTGGGCTGTTTACGTGCACTCCATGATATGAGATTTGAGCCGAAATACACTGCAAATCCCCCCTAGATCGGCGATCATCACAATCTCCAGCCCAGTCGGCATCTGAAAAAGCACTCACAAGAGTAGACTTTGACTTGGTAATTTTGAGACCCACATGAGACGAACCTTTAATATACCGAAGGATACGTTTTACAGCAGTCCAATGATCAGATGTAGGTGCATGCAAGAACTGGCACACTTTATTGACTGCAAAAGAAATGTCAGGACGGGTCATAGCAAGATACTGTAATGCACCCACAACTTCGGTATTTAGTGACATCTTCTTGACTTAAAACAACGCCTTGTTGCACAGACAATTTTTCTGAACTCGCCATAGGAGTATTGGTGGCTTTACACAGTTGCATATTAACTCTTTGAGTATATCAGCAGCGTATTTTCCTTGCGACAAAATGATACCATCCGAAACATGCTTTACCTCTATGCCCAAAAAATAATGAAGGGGTCCAAGATCCTTAAGGGCAAACTCTCCCTGCAAATTGCGCAATAGACCAGTAACAGCTGCTTCGGATGAACTTGTGACAATTATATCATCTACATATATGAGGATAAACATAATAACACCACCATGATGAAATATGAACAGGGAGGTATCTGACTTGGATGGAAAAAACCAAGATGTTGAAGTTGAGAACTCAACCGAGAGTACCAAGCTCGAGGTGCTTGCTTCAAACCATATATTGCTTTATCCAACTTACAAATATAATTAGTTTTCCCTGCTTGTTCAAAACCTGGTGGTTGACGCATGTAGACCTCCTCTTCCAGAACGCCATGAAGGAACGCATTCTGAACATCTAGCTGGCGAGCTTCCACCCTCTGGAGACAGCAACAGACAAGACGAACTGTTGCAATTTTAACTACTGGACTAAATGTATCCTCATAGTCAATACCAAACCTCTGTTTAAAACCTTTGGCAACTAATCTGGCCTTGTAACGATCAATCGTTCCATCAGCTTTGCGCTTGATCTTGTACACCCATTTACAATCAATAACATTTTTGCCTGTTTGAGCCGGAACAAGATGCCATGTGGCATTTCGGCGAAGTGCATCAAACTCCAAATCCATAGCTTGCTTCCACCGTGGGTCAGTAATAGCCTCCTGCCAAGAATCAGGTTCTCCTGTCGAGCAAAAACCACTATACCGAATAATGCCTGGATAAAGTTTAACTGGCTTAATAATATTATGCTGAGATCGAGTAACTGCTCTTGTTGGTGGCGCAGGAGGGACAACAGGAGAGGGCTGCGCAGTGGATCCAGTGCTGCCAGCGGAAGATGCCGCCCCGTGGCTCGAGGAAGATGCTGGCGAGCTGGACCCGTCGGGTGACGAGGAGCCAGCTGGTCCCGTTCCAGCAGGTGCAGAGGATCGCGAGGACGTGCGCGATGAGGGCCCGGAGGAGGCGTCCGACCCATCAGTGGTGGACACATGGGCCTCCAGTGCTCGCGTCAGCCGACGGAGCAGACCCCGAACTGGATCCTGTCGGCACGACAGATTCCGTGCCTGACGCGGCAGGCGTATCTCCACGGGATCCAGCGCCAGGGGAAAATGCTACCTGCACCGATCTTGCTGCACACAGGACTTTAACAATGGTTGATTAGCAGGAGAATTGTCAGTCAATTGATCATCTAAATTATCAACCCCAGAATTATTTCGGAGATTTTCTGGTAGAAGCAAGATTTCAGCACGGAGACGAGCGCCTGCATTTGGATGGAGTTTGGCGAAGGGAAAAACCATTTCATCAAAAACAACATCTCGGGAAATATATACTCTACCGGTAGAGATATCTAGACATTTATATCCTTTATGCATATTGCTATAGCCAATAAAGGCACACTGCTTGGAACGGAAAGCAAGCTTTCGAGGATTATATGGCCGGAGATTTGGCCAAACGGCGCATCCAAACGTGCGAAGAAGATTATAGTTTGGTTTTTCATGAAAGAGACGCTCTAAAGGAGTATCATGATCAATGACCTTGCTAGGAACACGATTTATAAGATATGTGGCTGTCAAAAAGCTTCATCCCAAAATTTTAAAGGCATAGATGCTTGTGCAAGAAGGGAAAGTCCTACTTCAACAATATGACGGTGCTTTCGCTCAGCTGAACCATTTTGCTGATGTGCATGAGGACATGAAACATGGTGTGTGATACCAATGCGTTGGAAGAATGAGTTTAATTTTTGATATTCACCACCCCAATCTGTCTGCATGGTGATGATCTTTTTGTTGAAAAGGCGTTCAACATGGTGTTGAAAATCATGAAAGCGTTGGAAAACATCAGACTTCTTTTTAAGAAGATAAATCCAAGTAAACTTGCTAAAGTCATCAATGAAACTCACATAGTACTTATTTTTATTGATAGAATCGGGTGCTGCACCCCACACATCTGAAAACACAAGCTCTAAAGGACTCGATGAAACACTCGAAGACCTAGGGTATGGAAGTTGATGACTCTTAGCCTTTTGACAGGCATCACACACAGACTCATGACTTGACTCTTTCGAAAAAGGAAGACTAAACTTCTTGATAACTTCTTGCACTATTATTGAAGATGGATGGCCCAATCTATGGTGCCAACGAGTGGAGGTAGGCTTGGTGGCGGTGAAGGCTTGCTTGTGGAGTTGTGATGGAAGCGGATAAAGGCCACCTTGGCATCTACCGTGATGTAGGGTTCTCTTCGACTCCCGATCCTTGATAAGAAAGAAATAAGGATGAATTTCAAAAAAAGATGTCATTATCACATGCAAAACGATGCGCTGAAATCAGATTCTTTGATGCTGAGGGAACATGAAGGATATTTTTAAGATGTAAATTGCGATGAGGGGTATGATAAATAGATTGACCAATGTGACTGATATTCATACCTGCACCACTTGCGGTGTGGACCTGCTCGTGGCCGTTGTACCTTTCCCTCATCGACAGCTTTTCCATATCCCTGTGATGTGATCTGTTGCCCCGGTGTCAACGAACCAGGGAGGATAGTTGTCGTAGGAAGTAGAGGCTGAGGCAGCAACCTTTTCTTCATAGCCGTGGAAGTCCTGGTTGAACCTTTCCCAGCATTGTTTCACCTCATGTCCGTTCTTGCCGCAGAGCTGGCAACGGACGCGAGGACGGCCGCTGTTGTTGTTGTAGCGCTGGCCGCCCCCGTTGTGGTCGTTGCGGTTGTAGTCGTTGCGTGAGCGGTAGTTGTTGTTGTTGTCGTTCCGCCCACGCGAGTTGTTGTTGTGGTAGCCGCCGCGATCTCCACGGCCACGGTTGTTGTAGTTGTTGTCGCGGCCACCTCCGCGACCCCACGGTACCCGCCACGCTGGACGGTGTTGACCGAGGACTGGTACGGCGCGCCATTGCCGCCGCCCTGGATCTCGAGCCTCGTCTCGAAGCTCAGCAGATGAGCGTACAGATCGCTCATGGATATGGCATCTGTCCTCGTGGTTATGGATGAAACCAGAGGATTCCACTCCGCATCAAGGCCGAGAGGATGTAGGTGGCAGATCGTCGTCTTCCAGCTTCTGACCTGCCGACGCCATGCTGTCGGCCAGGTTTTTCATCTTGGCGACGTAGTCGGCGATGGAGAGCTCCTTCTTCTGCGTGCCTGCTAATTGCATGCGAAGCTGCATAATACGTGCTCTTGACTGTGATGAGTACATACCCGTGAGAGCACTCCAGACTTCAGCCAACGTCTCCATCCCGGAGACCTGGGTCAGAACCTCCCGTGACAGAGAGGAAACGAGGAAACTGAGGACCTGCTGGTCCGCAGCGATCCAGGCGAAGTACGCTGGATTCAACACCTTCTCCTCGGACTCCTTCCCTTCGGAGTCCTTCTTCTTGTTGATGATCCACTCCGCCGCCGGCCGACAGGATCCGTCGACGTAGCCGACGAGACGATGGCCGCGAAGTGGTGGCATGACTTGTGCCTTCCAGAGGACATAGTTCTCCCTGGTGAGTTTCTCCGTGATGGTGGGAAACCCTGGTGCGGCGGAGGAGGAGGAAGAAGCCGCCATGAAAGATGAGATGGAAGAGGCTGGCTCTGATACCATGTAAAAGTTTGGGGAAGGCGTGTTACCCTTTGTCTCGGGCCGCCGTGTATTTATATGCCGGTTAACCTAAAACCACCGGGACGAATTACATCAGAGATTACAACTTGATTCTCAAGAAACCTATACTAGGTAAGTTAGGATTCGGTTTATATCATACCGACCTTTGCAACAAGCGTGACTTGCACGATACACAAACTATTCTAACAGTATTCGTGCAAGTAACTGCATCCATGAAGCATGCCGTTTTCGGGACATGATGGGGGTGCCCAAGGCAGGTAAAAGGTACACCATATGCATTACCGATGTGTTCTCTTTAAGGAAGAGGGCGCCCTTTCGGTTTCAAGGTTTGTTGTTTGCATCGTCGTGTCTGCTTGTTTCGCCGGGGTTAGGTGAATTCCAAGTCAGCTCAATTCCGGCAGTATGCATGCATGTGTCCTCCATCTGCCTTGCTGCAAGGTAACAAACAAGTCCTGGCGATCTACCATTGTTCCAGATCCGACAGCGTGAGCCCCTTTTGAGCTGGCGCGGTGGCCATCAGGGTTGTTTTCGCCTGTCTGGTCACACTGAGAATTCACCGGGCTTGTACATTTTCCCTGCATTCATTTCCGTTGCTTCATGTCTCCGCATCTGCAACTTGCGTCAGGCCATCAAGCCTTTGCCGCTAAAACAAGTTTTCGGGTGACCTGGAAACTAAGATTGTGGGGGTGGCGAGGGCACAGGCAGAACAGATACCGAAACCTTTTACTGGAAATTTAAATAGATTCCACCCATTTCAATTTCATGGAGCTATTTTACATAGATAGAACTACATATTTAGAACTAATAAATTAGATCCCGGTGGTCTTGTTCTTCCGCTCACTCGAAATTGAGATACTAAAAACGGCGGAGCGCCGCCCCCTTCCTAAATGTTCCCCCGGTAAGTTGATATAGTGGCGAAAGGAATCCTTATCCGTATTTCCGGATAAATTTTCTGGACCAAACCGATATGCGGTGTCTGTTCGGGGCCGTAAAAAAAATGTCCCAAATCGCATATGAGCCCAGTGCCCAGAGGCTTATTCAGGATCTGCTAGTATAGAGATGCTCTAAACGGGGTTTCCAGCTAGACGCATGAAACAAACGAACCAGCACACGGTGTACCGCAGCGTTTAGGAAGGACCAGAGTGGGCCGGCGGACCGCGCCCACGCCGCTAGTTGCCAACGGGGGTTGGCTATGGGCCTCTCTGGCTGCATCATTGTCCTTCTTTCCCCATCGTCAGTAGCCTGTGACGAAGCAATTGCTAGCTTCAGCCACACCCTGACCTGGCAGGTATAGGCTAGGCTCCTGTATGCCTGCCTAGCACAGTCGGAACAACGGCTAGTTCAGATTTGTAAAGAATTTCTCTACCAGGTTTCTACCATCAGTGTTCGAACGGAAACATCTCTTTATCTTGGTGTGGATTGCACAGAGAGCTGAGCTATAACAGGCGAGTACATAAATAACTTGACTCGATTTGCACAATGATGGCGGCAGCATACACAATTGAGTACTGAGATTACAGGCCTTGGTGTTCAGGTGAAGACGGGGAAGTACATCAAACTTGGAAGAGAAATGGGAATTCCACGGTAACATAGCAGGCATGGGAAACGGCCGCCCCATCGGAGAGCAGCTTGCTCTTTCGATTTGCATCTTGGTAGCAGCTGGAGCTTAAGACTTGCTCTTGAATGGGATGGCCCTGATGACCACCTGGTGGTAGACGGCTGCCAGGGCGGCGCCGATGAAGGGGCCGACCCAGAAGATCCACTGCACAAACCAAAATAATGGAGGGATTTATTGTTAGTTAGCACTTATCAGCAGCATAGCTACATTATTTGCTTAGTTGGCAGTTGTCAGCAGTGCTAAATTATTTGCCCGCCAATAATAATGGTTTAGCAGGTAGTCTAAGATTTATGATGGGAACTGCAGTCACTCCTGCATTCGTACCTCTCAAGGTCATTAGTTGCGTGCTACACCGAGGCAAGTCTGCCAGCATTTCCCTTCGGATGAGGGCAGACTTTCCATTTATAAATAACTAACAAATGATATAGCAAGCTGCAAGCCTCAGCTGCTCAATTATTGCTGCTACTTGGCTTACATGGAAGGACTTTGCAATTGCATGCCAGTTTATGAGATTAACTTCACAATTTCACATCATTTCTATGCTAGAATAGCGTTGTGGATGCATCAGTTCTAGATTAATGATTACTACTAAATAGAACATGGCTCGTAACTGAAACTAGTATTGCTACAAAAGAACAGTTAACTTTTTTCAAGTTCAGAGGAACGAAGGGGGGTTTGGTTTCAGTTTCAGCTCACTCACGTGGTCTGACCAGGCGTGCTCCCTGTTGTAGATGATGGCAGCGCCGAGGCTCCTGGCCGGGTTGATGCCGGTGCCGGTGATGGGGATGGTGGCCAGGTGGACCAGGAACACCGCAAACCCGATTGGCAGTGGCGCAAGGATCTGTTGAGTTGTTCCACAGAGAATCAGTAACCACGGTAAGAAAACATGCTGAATCTTTTTTACTGCTGGAGCGCTACTCACCGGAACGTGGGAGTCCCTGGCGTTCCTCTTGGCATCGGTGGCGGAGAAGACGGTGTAGACGAGGACGAAGGTGCCGACGATCTCAGCGCCTAGGCCGTCGCCCTTGGTGTAGCCGGCCGCGACGGTGTTGGCGCCTCCACCGGCGGTCATGTACAGCCCCTGCTGGAAGCCCTTGACCACGCCGGCGCCGCAGATGGCGCCGAGGCACTGCATGATGATGTAGAACACCGCCCTGGTCAGCGACAGCTTCCTCGCCAGGAACAGCCCGAAGGTCACCGCCGGGTTGATGTGCCCGCCTGCGGTACAAGCATATCCGTTAGCACGCATGCCAAGAAGAAATAAAAAACAGAGGAGACCAAGAAGCAGAGGTGTGTGTGTGGAACAGAAGAGAAGAGAAGGGTCTTAACCGGAGATGCCGGCGGTGCAGTAGACGAGGGCGAAGATCATGCCGCCGAAGGACCAGGCGATGCCCTGGATGCCGACGGTGGCGCACTTGGAGGTGGAGTTGTTGACGCCCATGACGGTGAGGATGGTGACGTAGAGGAAGAGGAAGGTGGCCATGAACTCGGCGATGCCGGCGCGGTAGAAGGACCAGGACTTGAGCTCGCCGGGCTCGAAGAGCGGCGCCGGCGGGGCTCCTTGTAGTCCTTTTCCTCGGTGCCCTGAGCCGACGTGCCGATGGGCTGCCGCTCCGAGAACTTGTTCGCCCCCAGGCGCACATCCTCCTCCTTGCCCTCCATTGCTGCAGCTGTGTGTGTGGCTACTGGCTGGCTAGCGGCTCGCCTGAGCTGAAACAGATGGCTAGCTTTTGTGTGCGTGTGTGGAGCTCGAAGTGGGAGTGAAGAGTCTTATAGGGGGCAAGCGGTGGAGCAGGATGAGAGGGCGGAGCTGGTTCTGGAAGGAGTGGAGGACGACGGGTGACGAGGACGGGGGTGGTGTGGGGACGGTGACAGCGAGGAGGAAGATGAGGAGGAGCGGGTTGGTTTGCCGCTCTTGTCCTGCCGCGGCAGCGCTGGTGTTTATCCGCTTGTGTTTAACGTTTGCACCATCAAGTTCGGGAAATTAGTGCAGCTGCTGCATGCATGATCAATCAACGAGTTGCAATTAATATGCCACAAACTTTCAATTTTTTATTTAGATTTTTTTCTATATCTACTATATCATGTACTATCATATGAAAACTAATGGAACTGGACTATCAGAACTATGTCAAACGGCTGAATCTCATCATTTGGATTCTTTGATACAACTTACCCTCCAGAAAATGTTTTCAGAACAAAAATCCTTGAGTAGTTGCTGCTGAAACCCTATCCCCAATAGTTGTGAGTTGTGAAATAATGAAATTTACACTTTCGTTTATAATGGTGGACTAGGATGATGAAATGCATGTCAAGATTTCTAGTTGTCTCGATTTATGGCAAATCCATGGAACTTTTGCTCGAACGGATGGTTGTTGCTTTCCAAACCGAATAAATTTGTGTTTCAACTGGCTAACAAGGTTAAAGCACGAACAGTCATCAGAATTGACAACGGAAAATTCACAAAACAATTAGTGATTGTTTTGATACATGATATTTCAAAAATATCTTATGTAAACTTGTTTAACATTACAAAAAATTTACTTTGTAAATTCATGGATATCTAACACTAGGTTAAGTAAAGCAACAAAAAAATAAGTTGCCGGGAAATCATATAATCATGTTTACTCTATATCAACAATTTATTCCTATATTTTTCTTGATCTTAGTGGAAATGTTGAGCAGAGAGTTCTTTCGTGGGCTAGTGGTTCTGGGTTCAAGTTCTCACATCTACCTTAATAACAAGCCGGAGTGGCGTCTCCCCCCTGATCTTGTTGTTTGGAAATGTTGAGCGTAGAAAATAAGGACTAAACTAAACAAGGTTTCACATAAACCAATTTAAACATTTAGTAAGTCAAACCATGACTTTTTTAGTTCCTAACATATAAATTATCAGTAAAATTTGTTTTCCAGAAAGTCTATCTCAACCATATCTCACTAAAATCGATCAATATTATTCGCTATACAAACAACCATGCATCACAAAGCGTGGCGATCACTTGACCCTGACATTTACACCAGATATTCATATTCTCAGTCAGACAATTGGAGAAAATGGAATGGTGCTTTTCTATTTATACTATTCACCATGTAAATATTGTGGTGCCTTTATGGGTGACGTAACACTGAGAAAACTCCAAAGAAACCGCCTATAATAACTTATACTAAATATGTTTACTTTTATTATATCCGTATCTTACAAAAAATTACCTAGATTGTTTGGTAATACAATCTTGAACATATTATTACAAATATTTTTTTCTATTGTGTCTAACAACATTATTGTCTTCGTAATGGAAGCTTCACAATTACAAAATTCAGTCCCACCATTATCATACATCAATGTTGAAATAGGTTGACATAATGAATGTGTTTTTTTCTTCAAAGTTCAGTATGGGAAATCTCATAAAAGCGTGTTTCATCTAACCAAAGCAGAGAATTAAAGGATGACAAAATTACATCCAACCACAAAGGGTATGCTACTTAGGTGATCTACAACGTGTATATATGGGTGTGTTTGTGTATATCTTCTTATAATTAAATATCCTATAGTGTTGGAGCATCTCCAATAACTTTTGTATAATTTGGATTGGGTAGAGGAAGAGGAAGAGGAGAGAGGGTTTACCAATTCAAAACAAAATCTGTTTTCTCGGCCTTCCTGAAACTAGATTGGTAAAACTGGATTTACACGTGGGGACAACATGTGAGTGGGGTACTCTTTTTTTCCTTTTCTCTCTCTATTTTCCCCTCTCCTCTACCCTACCCGTTTGAAGCCGTCCCACGCAGGAGAAGCTCCGATTATCACGGCTCCCTAGGAAACCCCACCCGCTCTACGTCTTGGCATCTCACATCGGAGAAGCTTCTGTCGTCACCTCTAGGTAGTAGAAAAGGTTTCGCCCGGGAAGAAATTTGGCTGTGCGGCGGCCCAGGTACGCATGTAGGACGTCACGGGCGACGACTTTGCGCACGCCTCGGTGTTGGGGGTAAACAGGCGAGTGCCGATGTGGGCGACGAGCCGACGCTGGGGAGAATAAGGAGGGCGAGAGGGAAAAGGTGGCAGTGACTAGGGACACGTGCGGGAGGTCTTGGCTGTGGTGGAGGGGACTGCAGCGAGGGATGGTGGCCGGCGTGTCGGTAAAATTGCACTGCATGGGCGGTTACCTCTCCAACGTGCACTTTTGGGGCTGGGCCTAGACTTGGCAAATTTGAGACATGATGTTTTGACTCATGGGTGCAGATGAACCCATTGTGCAAAATACATTTTTAACGCATTTCAAAATGTTCAAAAAATTAAACAATGTTTTTCACATGTTCATATGAAAAATGTCAATCTGTATAAAAAAAAGTTTTGCATCAAAAAGAAATTTTGTGTGACCGGTATGAAAAGTAGAAAACAATACGTGCAGAGGCATTTTTGAACACCGGGGATTTGTCTTTTTACACTATCCGCACAATTTTTTTCCCATCTCGATTTTTTTGTACCAACGTTTTGTTTGAATATTTTTGATATTACGTGCAGAGGAATGTTCACATGTACTCCTGAAAATTTTGTTTGAATTTTTTTGATATTTTCAAATTAGTTTTTTGGGTAGTGGTGTAGATGCAACATGAGCCGGACTGAATTCCCAAATATTAATCAGCTTTCCAAAAAAATTGTGGGGTACCGGATATACTAATGTTGCTTAAGCTACATTTGTTTACAGAGATCACTAATTTTTTTTTTACCAATTGCGAGGAATTATAAGAATGTTATTGGGATGCTCTTACGCATTATTCGAACAATCCTTTAGAATGTGTCTCGCAGAGCGAGGCGATGAGTTGACGCATACGTTGGATATGCGCTCTCGGTCATACAAGTAGAGAAGCACGATTAATAAGAACATGATTAATAAAAACTCATGAAGTTTCACATGAACCGAATTTTAGTGTTTTTAGTGTTGAAACAAGATTAATAAAACTCATCTTCCTAACATAATTATCACTAAAACTGGTTTTCTAAAAATATGTCGATGCATCAAAGGTTGTTAAAAGAATTTAAATTCCATATCGCTACATTTTCCACTGTCAGTCCCAAAACAACACCGCATCTCCGTTGGGTTCAAGTGAATTTGGGAGGAAACTACAAAGGAAACAGCCACAATAATTTATACTAAATATTTTTAACTTTGGCAATATACATATCTTACTTAGATTTATCTAGATTTTCAGCAATACACTCTTGAACATATAATTGTAAATACATTTTTTCTGTTGGGTCTAATAGTATTATTGTGCTTGTAATGCGAATTAGGTTGACATAATTAATATGGTAGTTTCTTTTCCAAAGTTTAGTATGGGGACTTTCATTAAATCACGTGTCATCTAATCGAAGCAGAGAATAAAAGAATGACAAAAATACACCCAACCACATAGTCTATGGTGCTTAGGTGTTCTACAACGTTTATATATGGGTGTGTTTGTGTCTATCTTCTTATCATTAAATATCCTATAGTGTCCCATGATATATGAAACCGATAATTGTTACGCGTTATTCGAACAACCGCTTAGAATGCGTCGCAGAGCGGGGCAAACACTTGGATATGCCCTCTTGGCCATACAAGTAGAGAAGCTTTGGAGTCGATATTGGAATGATGAATGTATTCAGCATGTTTACCATGTTGCACCTTTATGCCCTGCTTGGAAAGGGAGTCCATTTTTTGCGAAAGCCGCAGGAGAGCTGCGATTTCATTGATAGAGGAAAGTGTTACAAGGAACAGGCAACGAACAAACAAGGTACAACAAAGAGGGGGAAGTAAAGAAACAAAGCGAGGAACGGGTCAGCACCCACCACGCAGGGCACGTAGCTGACTACTCGCGGCGTCTAAGGTGGCGGCAACCCGCCAACACCCAGCTAGACAACTCGTCGAACACCTCGGTTGCAACAGCCACCACCGGTCGATCGATCTCTTTGAAGACGCGCGCATTCCGCTCCTTCCAAATAGCCCAGACGACAAGCAGTGCGACTGATTTGCAGGTCTTGAGCTGATCACCTGAGCCCGAGGCTAGCGCAATAAGCCAATTCGTAAGCGAGGCCGCTGAGCCCGGCTGCCACTCCACGGGGTGCAGGGATCGGATGCCGAGGTTGTCCGCTACCTTGCCCCAAAGAGAGCGCGACCAGGGGCAATCCAAAAGGAGGTGATCTGCCGTCTCGAGGTTACGACGGCAAAGGGGGCAGAAATATGAATTTGGCCATTGGCGCGCCATGAGCCTGTCCGCCGTGAGCACTCGATTCTGCACGAACAGCCAAGCCAGCAGCTGGCACTTCGCCGACGCCCAGGCCTGCCAAATAGGGGCCAACAGCGGCGAGTCCGTAGAACCAAGGAATTGGAGCCGGTAAGCCAACGCCGAGGCCGAGGAGTAGCTGCCATGGCAGTGCGAGATGGGGTGCTCTCTCGTCTTCGTGGGCAGGCCAATGGTGTGCGTACGTCCTTGTACGCGGATGATGCGGGTTTTTTCATCAACCCTGTCAAGGCTGAGTTTGAAGCTGTTCGAGCCATCCTCTAGCGCTTTGGCGATGTGACTGGGCTGAAAGTCAATTTCGACAAGACAAGTGTGATCCCGATCAGATGCGAGGCCCGGCCGCGCGCTCGCTGAGGATATGTTGTAATAACTTGTTTATTTCTTTAATTGCATTATGTATATTGTAAGAGAAGGTGGTAGTTTTAATTTGTATAGTGTATTTAAGTGGAATTCAATTTGGATGCAATCTATAGTTAAAGCGAGTGTGTTTGTATTTTCTGGAAATATTCATCTAATCAACATTTTTTTGAATGTAAGTACGTATGAACCACCATAATTAAAGTGAATATATTATGGTTATGTCTAAATATTATGTGGTTGTCTCGTCGCAAATATGTGATTTAGTTCCTTGGTTAGAGCAAATATATTGTGTTAACATCTATTAAGTTGAACCCATCTTTAGTGGAAACAAAACTTTGATTTCTGGAGATGCGAATGGGATGGAGCATTATAGAAATTTGGCTACATAATTAGAGGAAGTTAAGTCGAAGTTGAGCATTTATTAGATTGAATTGCGTAATTGGATGAAGTTTAGTTATATTGTTTGTAAATATTAGTTGTTCGAATTGGCACGAGATGTCCGTGTTTCCTGTTGAGTATTTAATCTAGCTCAATAATCGGAGGAAATAAATTGTTTGAGCATTTATTAAATTCAATTTGAAATGAAGCCATAATTAGAGAAAATGAAATGTCCGTGTTTCCTGTTTTGTATTTAATCTAGCTCAATAATCGGAGGAAGTAAATTGTTCGAGCATTTATTAAATTCAATTTGAAATGAAGCCACAATTAGAGAAAATGAATTTTCATTTTCTCGAAGTATCAACGTAGCCGAACAAAATTCTTTAAAACGTTATATCATTTGTAAATTTTAACTTGGTTGAACTGGTATGATATGTTTTTGTTTTGTGTTAAATATTTAACTTAGCTCAGTAGTCTTCTCAAATATATTGCTTGAGCGTCCATTGAATTAAATTTAAAAAGTAAGACATAATTAGAGGAAATAAGTTTGCATTTGCTCGAAATATTCATCTAATTGATTTTTTTTGTAGAATACGGTGACTAATTTGATTTTTTGCAAATTTATATAATCAGGGTTCAACTGATTCGAAATATTCGTCGAACTGAACATTTTTGTAGAAGTGTTGTGACTAATTTGATTTTTGCAAATTTGTATAATTAGGTTTCAAATTATTTCGAATATTTCAGAAGTTTGAAAAGTTTTGGAAAATAAGAAAGCAAAAGGAAAAGAAGGGAAAAAACGGAGCCCGTTTGCCCAGCCCAAGCCCACTGCAAAAATCTAAAAATGGAAGAAAGAAAAAAAGGCCGGAGCCCATGTGCCCAGCCCAAGCCCACTGCTGACGTCACCGGTGACGCCCGGGCTGCCTGTACGCGGTGGCGCCGCCCATTTTGGGTCGCCGGAGCGTCGCCGGCGACGCCCAAACGCGGCCGAGGGCATCCCGCGCGGCGGCGGCGATTGCGGCGCGGGCACGGCCTCCCAGGATGCCGCGCTGGGCCAAAAGGGAGCGGCGGCGACGGCGCAACTCCCTACGTGCCTGGATCCGACGGGGGAGGGGCAGATGGGCGGCGCGCCGCGACGACGGTGGCGGCGGCGACCCGCGGCGTCGCGAGAGAGGAAAGGGAGAGGGCGAGTTCTGCCGTTTTTTTGCAAAAAAATCCTTCGAGTTTTGCGTAATTACATTTTGATCCTTTGCGGGCGGCTTTCTGTAAAAGTGCGAGGCGAGATGCTCCTGGCGACGTCCGATCGACGGCCCAGAGCGCGCGCACTGGCAGATTACTGTTCATGCTACAGTGCACACGCGAATTGGCCGATCTCGGATGGCTCAATTTTAGAGCAATGAGGGAGCTTGAATCCCTCCCCCTTAATATATAGCAGGGACCGAATTCATTCTGTTTGAGCATTGGCAATTGGCGTGCATGATTGCACGTGGACGAATCAGTTAGAAAGATATCCCACTTTGGCAGCTAGGATGACAGAGACATGGAGGATGAAATTTCAGAATACATTTCGTGATTCTTCTCCGTCACCATGGGTGTTGCTTTTTAAAACCGGAATAAGCTGGTCTTTTGATAGGTTGATAAGGTGAAATCACAAGGAGTTGTCGGCCAACTGTAAACACACAAAAATACACAGGGTTGTTTGTATATAGGATATGTAGAGAACTATTTTTTTGTAAACTTATTTAAAATCTAAACAAACTAAAACTTTGTATTGTTTGTCTATTTAACTCATGAATATCTAAAACTAGGTTTTTGTAATAGCAAAAAACAAGTATTGCAAAAGCCATTTTATATATTTTTTGTTTAGTCTATACTCAACAATCTATACATGTTTTTTAGGCCGGTCTATGTGAAATCGTTGAGAGTTGAAAATCACGAGTAGGCCTAATGAGTTTTCAAATAAACCGATATTTAATGTTTTCAAAGAACAAATTCAGAGTACTACGAGCCCGTGCGCCTGCCGAATTATCAGTAAAACTTGTTTTCCTGAAAATCTATCGACGCGCCAAAGGTTGTTAAAAGATTAATTCCAATTTCAATTGAAATTCCTCATTGCTCCAATTTCGTGGGCAACCTGTAGACCCATCTACATCTTCATTGGATTCAAGTGCATTCCATAGGAAACTCCAATGGAAACGACTACAACAATTTATACTAAATATGGTTACTTTTACAATATGCATGTCTTACTAAAATTTATGTAGATTTTCCAATAATACAATCTTGAACACATAGTTCTTAATATGTGTCTAACAACATTGCTGTGTTTGTAAGCGAAGGTTGACCATTACAAAATTCGGTCGCACCATTATCCTACATTGATGTTGAATTAGGTTTACATATGAATATGTTATTTTTTCGAAGTTCAGTATGGGAAATCTCATTAAAACGTTTTCCATCTAATCGAAGGAGAGAATAAAAGGATGACAAAATTACACTTAACCACAAAGGGTATGCTGCGTAGATGATCTACGACGTCTAGATATATGGGTGTGTTTGTGCATCTATTTTCTTATCATTAAATATTCTAGAGAGTGTCCCACGATATCTGAAACTGATCGATGTTACGCGGTGTTGAACAAGCGTCGCATAGCGTGGCGCTCACTTGACCCTGCCCTTACGCTGCATATTCGCTCTCGGCCATACAATTGGAGGAACTTTGGAGTAAAAACTGGAACGATGAATATGCATTTATAAAATTCAGCATGTATATATATATATATATATATATATATATATATATATATATATATATATATTGTTGCGCCTCTATGGCTGATGCAACACGGACCAAATTCACTCAGCTTGAGCATTTGCCGAGAGCAGGGGTGGTGTGATATAATTTGGTCCACCGTTGGTGAGCGGGATGATTGGATGTGTTTTCTTTCATCTTCCGTTCCGTTGGAAGACGATTGAAAACCTCATCATTGTCTCTCTTGGATTTCACGATTCTTCTCCGTCGCCATCTGATCCTGACCACCCTGTATTCCCATGTCTTCCTCTGTACGTTATTAATGATTCCTTTCCATTATTTTCTTACTTCTGTTGTTTTCAACAGCAGGGGTGGTGTGATATAATTTTGTGAGAATGTGATGTGATGTAGCTCAGCACGCCGCAGCACGGCAAACCCATCCAATCATCCCGCTCGCCAACGGTCGGCCAAACTGGCCGTATCTTCCCGTATCTCCCACCACACCGGCCATGTCATCCACGCCACAAGTTGCAGAATTCACAAATTTCTCTCTGTGATTCTCCTCTCTAAATTCCAACGCCATCATCGCTCACGTACACGTAGCTGTCAGCCATGCTAGGGACGGCGCCGGCGGCCTACGTGTGGCTAAGCCGGTGGTGATGGTCCTCCGGGCTGCCGCCGTTGCCCTTTCCTCAGCAATCACGAGTTTATACTATATAATCGATGGCGATCTTTCATTAAGCTCGTGGTTTGGTCGTACCTGCGGCCTAATAATGATCTAGATTAGTTCCAGAGAAGAACTGACGTGATTATTAGGCGGGAGAAACACCTGTAAACAAAGATATCCGGGAGGGATTGACGAGCATCGTTCTCTGTTTTAAATAGCCGGCTATATCCCGGCTATAGCTCGGCTTGAGCTATAGCCTTTTGAGAAACTTAGGGCTAAATGAATTGACATACAATTTACGGCTATAGCCTCATTTAGCCCAGCTATAGCCCCATTTTCAGGGCCGGGGCTATTTTCTATAGCCGGCTATTTAAAACAGAGGCATCGTTCAACCACCGCCTGTTTGGGTTTGAGCTCGTTTTCGCTGGACTGTCTGGTTGAACAGCAGGAATTTGTTCCGAGCTAGGAGGTCGACTCCAACATGACGGGTGGATTGAATAATACTAGGCCAGCTCGTGATAGGAATGTTGTGAATATCCAAATCGAAACCAACACAGGCGCCATCTCATCGTGATCTCATCTGCGTGAACCCCTGGAGTTCAGCTCCTTCTCTGAAACTCAACGGCCACTGATACTGAACACCTACACCGGCCTCTCGGATGCCCATACGTCACATGTAAAAAATGGAGAGAGGTGTTTTGTAGAACGGGCTACATGTAGCCTTTTTTTAAGATTTTTTTCTTTCGAAAATCACACTTTAAAGTTTCAAAAATTTCTGAAAATATTCCTAGATGTGGATAATGATGACTTACACAAGTGTGCAAATATCAATGCGGAATATTTTGTATTTTGTCCTGTGTAAAAATAACAAATTTTTAGATATGAGATGATGAAGAATGCAGATTTGAATTTTTTAGATCTATAGAAATTTGTTATTTTTTCTAGGACGGAATACAAAATACTTTGAGTTGATACTTTGCAGAACCTGAGGGTACGTTGTTTTCCACGTCTATTTATTTTTTCGGAATTTTGGAAACTTGAAAATATTAATTACGAAAAAAATAAAAAACAGGCTACATGTAGCCCGGGGTACAAAGGGTCTTTTCTGTAGAGGTAGATGAAACCCTAGATCTGGTCGGCGAGACGGGTGATCATCAAATCTGTTCTTAACAAGGTTAATCAGAGTTTTAGACCTGTGTGCAATGTATTACAGGAATAGTTAGTAGTTTGTGTTAAGTGAGTAGCGGCAATAATAAGTGGTTTGTTAGATACTCCCACTATAGATAATATCTCAGGCTGCTTGTGTGTTACAACGGACAACCATAAATAACACTGCGAATAATGATGGTAAGAAAGTACACATGACAATAAAAAAATGTGCTCCTTTATGTATCATTTGCTCGTTGTTGCGGGTTTGCTCATAGCCTCATACCTCCGCTCGATCTCGAGACAACCCGGTGTATTGGACTCATGTTATCGACATTCCTAACGCATACTTAAGAACACCAGAGAACAACATAGTCATATTATCTTGAATATTTTCTATCACCTATCAAGCGCACAAAAATTGAGAAGTAACACGATAAAAACATCCCAAAATGAAAATAAAATAAAAAAGATCTTGGTGAACATCCGTACATTTTATGTACACGCGAAGATGTTTCCTGAAAAAAAAAACATTTTTCGTCGGTTGTGTCATGTTGTTGTTGTAAAATTATTTTTCACCTGACATTTTTTCTTTGTCTTCTTAATACAGGCCACAAAAATGTCCCCTTCAGTGAAATTGTGTGTGCGGACATAGAATATCGGCATGTGAACAATGGATTTTTTCTCTCCAAGAAAATTACATTTTGAAATTCGTTTTAAGTGGGGGAAGCGTTTGCCCATGTGAGTAACTGAGTATGTGACCACCCAAGGTGGATTTCCGGTGGGGGCTGCAATCTCCTCGAGACGGAACCGTGTTGGACACCCATAAATTCACAGACACAGCGCAGAACGGAAAGGTGCTGGCAGAAAAAACCATAGCAACGGAAACACGAGGACGGAACAGAAAATGTGGAATCAAAGCTGGTAGACGCATCAGGCTGTACGTATCAGACTATCGGGCAGGTGCCTGATTTTGTGTCGTGCGTCGTCCTTATCCGCCGCGATATGCTGCATGTGAAGTGAGGACAGCTCACCGCAGCCTGCCTGACTTGGCCACGGGTCCCGGCCGGGTGCCTCTCTCTACCTGTCGCTCACACATGGCACGGACACACGAGCCCCACGGTCCCGGCCACATTCAGATCGGGTTCCGGATCGATCGAGCCAGGCGCGCGAGAGATCGATCGTCGTACCTTGCTACTGTATTTTTTTTTCTTGCTGGGTATAACAGCATGCTTGGATACGCTCTGCCTGTGGTCAGTCTCATTGTTGCAACCTGCAAGGAGATCGAATGGCCTTTGCAAGGAGGAGTGAACTGGTCATTCGTAGAATCTCACTGTTGGTTAAAATTTCGTCTCTTTCCGTGAGACAGGTGGTGCGAGTGAGTGATTATCCATGGTTGCCACGGGGATCAGAGGGTGGGGTGCTCCGGCCTCTCGCTGAACCTCCAGCTAGCGCCGATGCCGACCGGCACGGCCCAGCTGCGCCGCGGCAGCCGTCGCCATAATGACTTGGGCGGAATCTCATCTGGAGGAAGGCGACCACTTGAAGATGACACGGCCACGGCGGCGCGTTCGGAACGGATTTTTTTATCTTTCTCCCCAGCGATTTATCAATTGTGCCATGTGCAACAGAAGAGCTATGTTCAACAGTTCAAGTATATGGATATCCTACTATATATAAAAGGCTGTGGAATTCAGCCCCAGACAGCGCTCCACGTCACGCCGAAACCCCAGCAGTCCATTCAGCGCGATCGACGGCTCACATCGAACCACGTCGCCCCTAAAACCCCGCCGCACTGTTCATCGCGAGTTTTAACCAATCGGGAGACGACACCTGTCCTGGTCACCCGCCGGTCACCTCCGGTTCCACCGGTCACCGCATATTTTTGCGAAAACCCCCACGGAAGGACCTAACCGCAAAATGCAAAAAACACAGGGTTCTCCCAGCAAAAGGTTCCGCAGACCTCCCCCTCCTCTGACCTCGCTCGCACGCGACGAAAAGTCGCCGGCGCCGCCTCCGCGCTTCCCCGCCGGTCCCCTCCTCCCCGCACAGATCGACGGTCGCCGGCCGGTCCGCCGTCACCTCCTCTCTCTCCTCCTCGAGCGCTGCTTGCCGGGGCGCCGCGTCCGCCCGGAAATCGCAGCCGCCGTGCCGCGGTTCCCTCCGCCGTCTCCGCGCTCGCCGGCGGCCGCTCCGGCGACCAAATGGGTCGCCGCGCCGCCCATTCGTCTCGCCCCGACGTGCGCCACCAGATCCGAACGGTGACGCCCCCGCGCGCGTGCGCTGTGCGCGAGCGCGAGCTCGGCGGCGCCGCCGTGTGCTGCATCGACGCTGCCGGCTGACGTCACCATGGCCCCCCTGTCAGCCGCCGCACGACGGGAAAAAAAACAGCGGCGGGGAGATGGGCTCCTAGCTGGGCTGGGCGGCCTTCTCTGCGTCTGCGCTCGGCCCAGCGGGGGCCTCGACTTCCCCCCCCCTCCCCACTATTTTCCCTATTATTCAAAACTTCCAAAACCAACTTCAAAACAGTTCAGACAAAAATCTCCAAACTTCCTGCAAAAACAAATCTGCATTTCAACTTCCATATTACAAACATATTTCAAAACTCAAATTTGTTGACTATTTACGAATAAAAACAAAATCGGATCCTCAATTTGTTGACACTATTTGCGAATAAAAAAACTCTTCAAATACAACTTCAAAACAGTTCAAACAAAAATCTCCAAACTACCTGCAAAAACAAATCTACATTTCACATTCCATATTACAAACATATTTCAAAACTCAAATTTGTTGACTACTTACGAATAAAAACAAAATCGGATCCTCGATTTTTCTATTTCAGCTTTCAAATTTACATCCCGTTTCTAAATAAATTTCAACACTTCTATTTTGAAGAAATTCAAAATAATGCAGACCACCAATTCGCCCCCCCCCCCCCTATTTTCCATATTTCAAAATAATGCAAACTAATAATTTCAAAAAATGCCCCATTTTTTCCCCCTTTTTCTTTTCCGAAATAGTTCAACCTAGCCATATGATTTTGAAGAAATTCAAAATAATGCAAATCATTGAAGAAATTGAAAACAATGCAAATCATCAATTCAAGCATGTTCAAACAAAAAAACAAATATACCAACGAAATCACGTAAAATTACATCTGCCCGCCCAAAATTCAAATTTGAAATTTCCATACCATTTTAAATTTACATTTCAAATTTACATCCCGTTTCTAAATAAATTTCAACACTTCTATTTTGAAGAAATTCACAATAATGCAGACCATCAATTCCCCCCCCCCCCTCCCCTTAAATTCCATAATTCAAAATAATGCAAACTAACAATTTCAAAAAATGCCCCATTTTTCCCCCTTTTACTTTTCGGAAATAGTTCAACCTAGCCATATGATTTTGAAGAAAGTCAAAAAAATGCAAATCATCAGTTCAAACATGCACAGACAATAAAAAGACAAATATTTCAACGACATCACATAAAATTACACCTGCCCGCCCAAAATTCAACTTTGAAATTTCCATACCACTTTAAATTTACATTTCAAATTTACATCCCGTTTCTAAATAAATTTCAACACTTCTATTTTGAAGAAATTCAAAATAATGCAGACCATCAATTCAAACGTGTTCACACAAAAAAAAATTCCAAAGAGATCACGTAAAATTACATCTGCCCCCCGAAAATTCAAATTCCAAATTTCCATACCGTTTTAAATTTACGTTTCAAATTTACATCCTGTTTCTAAATAAATTTCAACAAATCTACGACTGAATTTTTTTCAATAATCTTGCCCACGGGCGCGGGGGAGACCGCGCCTAATCCCCTAGTATGCTTATGGCACAGCGTATTTGCAGGTTCGTGGTGCGGTGGCGAGCGGTCGTCCATGCAGGTGTGAGGCTGAGGGCTGGTCAAGCGTTGTGTTCTCGTCGCTTGCACTTACTTCGCTGTCTATACATGCAGTATCCAGAGTTGTACAGAGGAATAGTGCTCCTAACAGTAGACAGTTCGTCCGGATCAGTATTTTGATGTCGAGGCAAAACGTACGGCTACGGCACTTTGACACTCTCGTCGAGCATACATGCCAAAGGTGCCCTTTTGACAAGAGTATGGAATGGGATCGAGTACTCAGTACAGCAGCGGCGGAGCTACAATCAACTTCTTGGGCGGGCTAGGCTGAAGAAATAGGCTTTTAAGTGAACTGCTAGTGGGCTGGCCTGGCCTTTAAAATACGTGGGCTATTTGCTCTTGGGCTGGGAGGAGTAGAATGCCAGAGATATGGAAACTGGTGGCGGTAACTAGGGGTGGGCATATAAACCGAGGACCGAACAACCGAGCCGAAAAAACCGAGACCAAATCCGAATAGACCGAAACCGAAAACTTCGGTCACTAATTCGGTACTCAGTTGTTAGGAACCGAAATTAATACAGGAAGTTCGGGTTTTAGCCTCGGTCACCCGAAGAACCGATCAGCTATGCACATGGCCCAAAAGTCTACGTATTTAGCCCAGTAGGCAAAAGACTAGTACTCTGGTCGCGACTCGTGAGTCCCTTTCCTTCTCACGTCAAAATTACCACGACAGTCCAGCACCTCCACGCTTCTCGGCTTCTGCCTCCACTCCCGATTCCCCACCCGTATCATTCATAACAAGGTGCGCCATCGCCGTCTCTCTCTCTCCAACCTAGTGGGCGGCGGTGGCTTGCACCTGACGCTCATTTTCTTCACCCTGGCGGACGGCAGCGGTGTCCATCCTGCAGCCGACGCTCCTCTCCACCCGGCGGCCGGCGGTGGCCTGCAACCAGTGCTCCTTCTCTCCACCACGCCAGCGGCGGTGGAGGTGGCGGTGTCCTGGAGGCGACGCTCCTTTTCTCCGATTTACATTCTTCCATTTGATTGCATCGTAATGGCCACTTCTTATGTTCCTGTGACTGGAGTTTGAGATCTGATGAGTTCAGATGGCGTTTTTTTGCAGTAAAAACTGATTTATAGATGCAGGATATATCTTCAACCGTGAGCATCAATTGTATGTGCATATCAATTGTATGAGTTCAGATGGCGTTCTTCCTTTTTCTGATTTATCGGTCAACTCGGTCTTAACCGAGCACCGAACCGAAATCAGGGGGCACCGAACTCCTCGGTTAGTCATTTTTCAGATGACCGATCGGTCCTTGTTTTTTGATAACCGAAATTCTTCAGCACCCGAAGAACCGAACCGATCGGTTCGGTCTAACCGAATGCCCAGCCCTAGCGGTAACCCCTCGAATCTCGTGGCATGTGAAGTTTTTTTCAATTCGTAATGAAAAGCTGTTTGCATAATAATTGCATCCTTTCGTTCCCCGTTTTGATATTTTTTGGTCATTGTTTTCCAACCAGATCTGACCCCTCTCCTAAAAACATGTTAAAGTGCAATTTTGACTTTTGATAGCCCAATCTTTCCGAAAATGGCGAAGTCATTTGAAGTAAGCAGCCGGGTCAGGATAAGTTGTAAGTTGTAAATACTTGAAGTTTGTAACCTCTCTCGATTACAGTAAAATTTCTCTAGCAGCAATGATTTTTCTTTTCCTAATTGGTAGGGGTTTTCACGTTAAAATCTTGTATCCGCATGTGCTGATCTTGTTTTCGTTCATCGTTTTATTGCCCCGTCACTTACAACAGGTGCCATCCCTGCCCCCGCTTCCCCAAATCCTTCTTTTTAATCCGCAACAAGTTTTTTTCTTCTCTTTGACAAAAGCTAATCTTGTTTTTTAACCGAAGCTTTACTAGTAAGGCTGGGTGCAACTAATCAGGTAAAAGAGATCTTGTTTTTCTGTTCTGCGCAACAAGAGCCATAAAGTGTGGTGTTAGCTGCACTTTTCTCAAACAAGAAACCAGGCAAGTCTCTTGTTAGAGGGAAAGTTGACCATATTTCTCAGGAGCCGAGCTCTAGACGTTAGGCTCTGCTATTTTGGGTTGTTTAGGGTGGTTTTATCTCTTTCTTGAACTTGTAAATATTTTCTTATCTATCTATCAATGCATCAAAATGCAAGAGTTTAATGTTTTCTCGAAAAATAATATGAGAAGTTTGCTGGAGCATAAATCGCATGGGCCAAGTAGTAGAGCTAGAAACTGCCCCCCTGACTACCGGGCCGGACCCTGATTCTATTGATTCAGCCCACTTTGTGCTTCCGCTCTCCGCTTCGGTCGTCGCCGCCGTTGCCTCGTGCCGCGCCCACTGACAAGGTTGAGTCCACGCACCTGCCAAGATCCCACCTTGAAGACTCCGGAGACCGCGCGCCACCCGGCGAGCCAATGGCAACGACCCGCCGGCACGTTCGCCACTCGTGCGTCGTTCCCTAGCCGCCACCGGCGACCCCGTCTCCCGATCTCCCCCACCGAGCCAGCAAAGCACTAGTCAACCACCTACCCCTCCTACAGTCTTACGGCTCCCCCGCCCCCGGCGCGACATACAAATGGAGCTCCGCCTCCGCGCCTTCGCGTCCCCGGCTTCCGCTTCCCCGGCCGTCTCCCCCACGCCGCATCGGCGATCTCCCTCACTCCCTGTAAGTAAGCAGCAACTTTTCACGCGAGTTTTCGTCTTTGATTCTGTAGCCTGTACTTACTGCAGCACGACGGCCGGTTCAGTGGTACGGTCTGCACGTATATGATGTGATAACATCGCACAAACTTATTGGTCCTATCTGCAGATTCAGAAGCGATTGTCCGGCGGCTCCGTTCAGTGTTCAAGTTCAACCCTGATGGCGGCGTCATACAAGTATGCCAACTAGAGCCTGTTCGCTTCCGTTTTCGTTTTGAGATACCACATAAGGCCCCGTACGATGCTAGTGGTAGAATAAGAACACGGCCAAAACAGTGAATTGTATGCAAAGAAGGGAGATTAATTCACACCCTAGTGCCTACAGATGACGGAAAATAGATTGACACAATCTACTCTTTGGTTTCTCTGGAACAGGAGTAATAGGGTGAATTATATAACAGTAGTCTTTGATCATGTCACATGTTTTATTGGCATTTAACGAATCGGTCTACCACTATACTATCACTATATCGATATGCATTTGCATTTCGCAGATGCTAATCCCCGTTTCCATGTGGCTGTTCCATCACGGCCGTTTTACTGTTTTGCTGAATTATTGGTTGTTCATGTGAGCTGTGTGTTCCAGCACAGGAACCGCGGACCTAGTCGACTTCAACTGGGACACTCTTGGATTTCAGCTGGTGCCGACAGACTTTATGTACATGATGAGATCTTCGTCAGACGGGGTGTTCACCAAGGGTGAATTGGTTCCATATGGGCCAATTGAGCTGAACCCAGCTGCCGCGGTGTTAAATTATGGCCAGGTCTGTTTTAGCACCCTGCTGTGCCTTGAAGATTATGTTGGCTGCTGAATAGTGTTTAATAAAAATATCCTATAGAATTCCAGTATGCAGGTTTCTTTCTGCTACTCCATTTTGCTGGATATTTTATAACATGTCTGCATAACTTGCAGGGACTGCTCGAAGGTCTTAGAGCACATAGGAAAGAGGATGGTTCAATTCTTCTTTTTCGCCCTGAGGAAAATGCATTGCGGATGAGGATAGGTGCAGATCGGCTATGCATGCCTGCACCAAGCGTCGAGCAGTTCCTATCAGGTGTCAAGCAAACTATACTAGCAAACAAGCGTTGGGTAAGGTCATATCTCTTCTTGAACGGTGACATGCGATGCATCTCTGATTTGTCACAGATAACAGATTATGTGCTCCATTACAGGTTCCTCCCACTGTCAAAGGCTCTTTATACATCAGACCGCTGCTGATTGGAAGTGGGGCTATCCTAGGTGTTGCACCTGCCCCAGAGTATACTTTTGTCGTGTTTGTTTGCCCTGTTGGTCACTATTTTAAGGTTGGTGAATTTTGGTTCTTCTCTTTTCTGTGTATCCATTTTATACGGGTACACCTGTAAGATTTTTAATATCCTACTGTTTACTTTCAGGATGGCCTATCTCCAATTAGCCTATTGACCGAGGAAGAATATCACCGCGCTGCACCTGGTGGAACTGGTGATATTAAGACCATTGGAAATTATGCTTCGGTAACACACCTTTCTCTATAATAAATGTGATTTAGTCCTGGACTGCCTTATGTACATCTTTACTCGCACGTTCTTTGAATAAGACTTCAGCTTCCAGTTCTTTTGCAATTACCCTAAACTTGCATACTACTTCTGTGCTGCTAAATGCATCCATCTTTCCTCCACAATATTTGGTGTGTATAAATGCATATCCTCATCTCTCTGTTTTGATAAGGTCAGGAAGAACATCGACATATATGTGGTTCTTGATGCTTTGCACTTTTGTTGCGTACCTATTGCAGGTTGTTAGTGCCCAGAAAAGAGCCAAGGACAAAGGTCATTCTGATGTTCTTTACTTGGATCCCGTGCATAAAAAATTTGTGGAAGAAGTTTCTTCCTGTAATATATTCATGGTGAAGGTACATATAGTTGACTTTGTTCCATTTTACTTCCTTTACATCTGCATCTAGGAAAATACCAGTGTAAATCAGTTTGAGTGTTGGTACCAATGGTTTGTCTGCACAGTGATATTGTGAGCATTTCCGGAGTCTACTGAATGAAAGAACTGGAACAAGGCTCAGTTGCAGAATATCATCACCTGATTAACATGTTAGTAGTTAGGATGATTTATTAATGCTTGACTTCTCCAAACTGTACATGTCCTTTTCTTTGCCATTATTTTCTTACTTCTATATGTTTGTAGCGAAGTCACCATTGCATTTTTTCCTATGTCAGGATAACGTTATTATTACCCCACTATTGACGGGAACAATTCTTCCTGGAATCACAAGAAGAAGTATAATTGAAATTGCTAGAAACCTTGGATTTCAGGTAACTTGAACGGGGATGTTCATCTTCTGCTCACGCTACCTATGTAGCAACAATACAAGATAGGGACATGATATGTTTCCTGTTAATATATTGTCTATGCCCTTTTATTTTCAGGTTGAAGAGCGCCTTATTCCGATAGATGAGTTGCTTGACGCCGATGAAGTCTTTTGCACCGGGACTGCCGTTGTGCTATCACCTGTTGGTTGCATAGTGTACCGTGGAAGGTAAATGAAGTGACCTTCAAGTATTATTTTCTCTGCTACTTGTGCTATTTGGGCGTTTGAAAAATAAACAGCCCAGTCGAACTACCAGTCAAGTGCCTAGCAGTGAGCATTTGATGGTGTCCGTTGGTGTATCCATGTACGAATGTATATACAAATAAAGTAAAAATTGTTGGGCTTACATGTTCCCCAATTATGTGGTTCATTTTATTCAGACAAAATCTGCAATGTCCTTGCAATATTAGAAAAATAATGGGCTCCACCATGTTATCTAATAACTGCTCTCCTTTATTGCAAACAATCAATCTCATCGATCCCATTTCCATTTACAAGTACAGTAAATTGTTGGGCTTCTGTGTTATCCAATCAAATGATTCATTCTGTTCAGGCAAAAACTGCACTAGCCAGTCTCCTCCATGTTATCTAGTAACCACTCCTTTTATTGTCAATAAAACAACTCTTATGATCCGACTTCCATCTGCAGAGTGGAGTATGGGAACGGGAAGGTGGGAGCTGTGTCCCAGCAACTCTATTCGGCACTCACAGCTATTCAGAAAGGCTTTGCAGAGGACAGTATGGGATGGAGTGTGCAGTTGAGTTAGCAGCTTGCTAATCTTGTGTAAATTAGTCCTCTGTATTTCCTTACAAGCAAAATCGCCAAACTTTCTGACCCAAAATTCTACACATTGTAAATAGAATAAAGCCTTATTATGCAGATAAAGAAACAGCATAGCACTAAGGTGGGTCAGAACTCTGAAGATAAAGAAACAGCTATCGTTTCTTTCCCATTTGTGGGATGACCACACACTTCCGCTCTAAATAACTTTACAATCACAGAGATATTTCTCGCACCAACCTCGTGCATTACTTGTCACCTGTCTCCTTTATGTCTGACGATATGTGTTCATCTGGACGCGTTTAGCACAGTGCCTAATTATATATCGTCAGGTGGCAACAGTGGAAGCCATGAAGGCCTTGCCAATAATGCTCTCGCCCGCTGCATCTCATTTACGCTCGCGTGGGTTCGTCTCCTCTAGGCGCAACAGCACGCGCTCCATGCCATGTACATATGTACTGTTCTGATATGTTAACCTTAATTTTGCTACAGGCGGATGTAGCTAACTACACATGCGGCTTATCCAAAATGAGCTATGTTTTTTTTCTGGATTCGTAAGCCATAACTTCTTTTTTATATGTACTTACCACTGCAACTAGCTCTAGATAAGTCTGTCAAAGCTGCTCGCAAGTATACATCAGACCACACAAGACAGCACTGTTCCTCATCTGAAAACCTTAATTTTGCTACAAAGGACGCCACTAGTACTGATCTGAAAGCCATAACTTCTTTTTCTATTCTTATTACTGCAAGTGGCTCTATATAAGTACCGTCAAAGCTGCTCGCAAGGCTACATCAGAGCACACAAGACAAAAGTGTCAGAGAGTGGCTCGACTGCCTCTGTTTGCTGATTAAATTTTGTAGAAGATCGAGATCGGCAGTTCCATGCATGAGGGGGATGTGGTGTGGATTCGGACTGCCACGATGCTAACACCGTAACAACCGGCTCTTCTTCTTGGTTCAGGCAGAATGGATGGGGACAAAACCTAGGTGTCTGGTGAGGCGTTGGCCTCGAAGCCGAGCACGTAGTAACAAAACCCTGGGGTTGTTAAGCTTATCAAATCAAATCACCTTTTTCCGCGAGGCGACGATGTTGCCGAATGGATCGCCCACCTAGCGGCAATCGTACAGACAGCAGTCGGCGTCATCGAAGTTGCATGTCCTCTGTTCGGAGACGAAGAAGATCAGGCATTCAGGCTCTGTTTCTTGGTGCAGTTCGTGTGGTCGCTGCAGCAGCAAAAGGGGACAGCAAACGGCCTCCAGTGCGTCGTTTTCTATTATCGGCAGACCAATGCGTGCAACGCGTGCGTGTTACTAGGGATTCCTAATTCCTTCCTTGTAGCTAGATGGTGTGTACGTGCGTGCATGTTTCTTTTTCTTACTCTGTATATATTGCACCTGATGCATCCTCTGAACCGAATTCCAGCAGGCACTGAGCAATCATGCTTCATCTTCATCAGAGCGTGTGGTGCAATCACGCGTCGCTGACCACAACGGACGTTTTCGGTTGAAATTATTAGGAGAAAAGCAACGAGGAAGAAGCCTCGTGAAAATGAGGAAGCGAAGGTTGAGATGTCGCCGGAATAGAATACCGGTCGTCCCAACGTATACGCATACACGGTCGCGCCAATGATGGCGAGACGCAAAGGCCACCGGCCGACACGCCCGACAACGACCCCTCCGCCAACGCCTTCTATCAGATCCACCGCCGTCAAACAGGCTGAACCGCACGCGTAGCTCTCCTACAACTCCTGCCCGACTCTTCCATTGCTCATACAGATTGTTCTGCAGAACCGTTAGTATTTAAACCAGACTTTTCTCTCTGTATATGTACGTATATGATAGGCGCCCGTTGTTTCCCCGTATACGAAGACCAACGTAAAGAACCTTTCTTGGCCTCTTGGATGAGAGGTCCACGAAATGCATGTGACATGCTGATACAATGTTTTAAATGAAAGAAAAAGAGGGAAAGAAACGGGTGAAACGTATGGGGAGATTAGTTTAGGGTCGTTTGCTGCTGCTTCATCCGTTTTTTTATAGGTAAAGGCTGCTGCTTCATCCGTACCCAGCTAATTCCTGGCGAATCTTTATTTTAGTTGGTTTCTCACATCCAGGGTATTAAGAATTGGATAATGACAGTTGCTGCTGTTGCGTGTGCCTTGAGGAAAATTGTAGATGCAACCTTCGGATTGTTTCCATTCGCATCTGGGCATTTTTCAGTGTCCTGCGGTGATACGCCAAATATACTTCATTCAAACAGTTCAATTTAGCTTATGGAAAACCATGTAGCTCGTATCCACAGAGAAGACCAACATTTCTTGTTATAAAAGGAAAATTCACAGAAGTATTACATGCAACAAAGTACGCGAGATTTGGTCATAAAACGAATAATTATGCATATTTTGAGGGGTAAACAAAGTATTATGCATAATTCAATATCAGATTTTTTTTAACTTGTGCTTAGTTCTTATGTTTATGGAAACATCATGCCAAAAATCACAATATAATGTGAAAAAGGGTGTTAAAAACTCTACCAGGAAAGCTGGCCAAACATGGCAAGTTCCCTAAACAACGCCACCAAAAATCCACAAACAACACATGCAATCCATATGCATATAAGAAAATAGATTATGAACAATTTCTGGCTCATCAACACAAACTCAACCGGCATCGATGCATTACCCACACGATGCATCCACACCGAGCAGCTAGATCACGACCAATGAACCAATGGTGAAACAATGATTTTTTTCTTGGTTGGTGTCGTGGGGCTACCCTTCGACTATCCCACGGTGAAGGTACCTGGGTCACGCCAAGACTACAAAGGCCCAAGGAAAGCCCAGCAAGGACAACGTGTGACCCAAGTTAGTCGACTAGGTCATGCGGCTCATACCTATCTTGTAAGTGCCATGAGCACCATTCACCCGAGACCTAGCCTACCATATAAAGGCTAGGAGGGTCCCTCGTTCTACGGTATGCTCATAGCCGCCACCACGAACCCTAGCGAGATCGCCATCTCACCATTGTAGCCACAACTCGCCATCAATAACCAGACAAGCAGGAAGTAGGGTGTTATCCTCCGGGAGCCTGAACTTGGGTAAAACGCTTCGCTTGTCCGCCGTCATGATCACCAGCGCTCAACTCTCTCCCCCTCAATAAACCCGGGGTGCATAACCCAGGGATTTGCCGAGTCCACACCTCGTCAATTGGCGCCGTCTGTGGGAAAGAACGAGCGCTGGAACCATGGTCGCACCGGCCCCATCGACTTTGAAGACCGACGTCTGCATCACCAAGGAGCCAATCTGCTTCGGCTCCTTCGAGTACACATTCCACCCGCTGGCCCACTGCTCGGTGTACGCCGATCTGCATGTAGGTATGTGCCTCACCTTCGGTACCATGCACTACTTCATAGACAGTTGTGGAGTACTCAGATCCACGGCGATCGCACCACGCGCGGTGGCGGCACCCGCATCTACCGCGATGGCGCCATCCGTGCCGCCGCCTGCTGCGGAGATCGCGCCCGCTGCGACTGTGGAGATCGCATCTTCGACTGCTGAGAAGATCGCATCTGCGTCGACTACATCGACCACTTCGGCGACCACCGCGCAGATCGAGTCTAGTCCGACTACCTCGATCGCGTCGTTGGCAAGACCAAGATCTGCATCAGCTTCGACTGCGTCGACCACACCTTCGCAAGTGACCAAGGTCGCGCCGTCCTCGTCCGCGCCACTCGCATCTCCACCGACCCGCAAGGTCTTCACCGAGCCAACCACGCTCGCATCGACGACGACGACATCGCTCCTCATGTCCGCGGCAGAGATCGCGGAACTCCAAGAAAGAAGCCGCGGCTGAGACTGTGGTACCCACCATGTTGCAGCCATTTTCGACTCCGAGCACGGCTCGGACGAAGGAAGCAGCAGTGGCAGCGTCCATCCCGCTGCCCAGATCTACCCCGCGCAAGTCTTCATGATCGGCCCGACGCCGCAGGGCAACGACAACGAACCCGCATACCCACTGGAGGTGCTCATGCCGGACCAGGTGACGCGGCTCACTATCACCCGAGAAATAGCAATCAGAGCTCTGAAGCACGTCGAGGAAGGCACGTACCCTCCACCGGACGCACCCCGGGAGGACCTTATGGCGGTCCAGTACCTGCTACGGAAGGAAGGTGAATGACTCCGCGCAGAGAAGGCCGAGCTGCTCCGACGCAAGGACGAGGCTGACGCGTCGAGCGCCAGGAGGGCCGCTTACTCATTCACTGCCTCAACAGAGGTCTCACAAGGAGCAAGACGCCACAGAGCACGCGTGCCCTGATGACGGAGGCCGACCGCGCTAAAGTCACCCGCAACCCCAAAACACCCGGAGCCGCGCTCCTGGCAGTCGAAACATACCTGCGGCTGACGCAGCCGCCCAAGGGCGACTCGCGCGCCCTCCTCCACAAGCAGCAGATCATGTCTATAAAGGCACTCGAAGAAGCTCTGATGAACAAGGCGCCGACAGAAAAGGTGCGAGAAGATCGGGACCGCCGCGACCGCGAGCCCACAGCACTCGCAGGCCCAGCGGCAAGACCACTGCGACAACCGCAGCCAGGCGAAGACCTGCGCAACGTCATCACACAGAGGATGGTGGACCGCAGCCGCACCCATCAGACGGTCAGCACGCCCAATCCTGACGACCGCAATGACGGCGACTACGAGCCGTGCGGCGCCGCATGCTTCAGCTTCAACATCCGCGACACAAGAATGCCCAAGGGCTTCAAGCTCACGGCAGAAGCAGTCAAGTACGACGGGAAGCAAGACCCGAGACTCTGGCTCGAAGACTACCTCATAGCCTGCAGCTGCCAGGGCGGTACTTCGACTACGGCCATGCAGTATATCCAGCTGATGCTCACGGGCTTTGCACGCGGGTGGCTAAACACTCAACCCAAGAACGCCTTCAGGACGTGGGACGAGTTCGCAGAGGCCTTCGTTAAAAGCTTCCTGGGGACATACTCGAGACCGACGACTTTCATCGAGCTACAAGCATGCAAGCAAGGACGAGACGAGCTGCTTCGGTCGTACATCCAACGTTGGACCCTGCTCCGCAATACCATGGAGACCGCCTCGGAGGACCGAGTGATGGACACCTTCATGCACGGCGTCTCTCGCCGCGACCTCCGCGAGGAGTTTGGTAGGCTCCGGCCGAAAAACATGATCAAGGTCATGAAGATAGCCAACCAGTGGGCAGACGGAGAGGACTCGGTCCACGATAGTTCACGCTACTCCCCGAAGGACGAAGCCGGACCAAGCAACTGGCGAGAAGGACGCCACAAGAAGAAGCCGCGTTACAACGGCAACGACTCAATCGAGCTAGTAGCGGCGGGATTCCAAACCCCCCGTGAGGATGAAGCGCGCGACAACAGTCGCCAATGCAGCCATGTACAGTACAGTCGAAGCGGTAGTGACCAGAGTCGCCAATACAGGCAGGGGCAATACAACCGAAGCGGCGGCAGCAGCTACCGCAGCGACGGAGGCCGTAAACGCGAGTGGCAGAAACGCACGCTAAGCCCAGCGGAAGAGCTGGAACAACCCTGCAGACACCACATGTTCAGGAACCCGGAAACGGGCAAGTGGGGATCCAACCACCTGTTGAAGGACTGTCGAAAGGCACGTAAGATATACGAAGCCATGCAGAAGATAGTCACTCCAGGACCCACAGCGCAGCCAGCTGCGCAGCTGGCCATCCAGGCAGCACCCGCACCCGCAGTCGCTAATCCAGCACAGGCGGCGGGAGCCTTTCCACAGCAGCAGCCGCAGCAAGATGCCCCACCAGTGGTCCATGACGCATATCCAGCGGCACGCGGACAACTCAACATGATACAGAAGGGGCGCCCCTCAAACAGGGCTCAGAAGCTTATCACCCGCCAAGTCTTCCAAGCCATCACCTGTCCACCCGCGGTACCAGACTACCTGAGAGGGTCAGAGACACCAATCACGTTCTCCAGAGCAGACCACCCGCCTGCAGTACCTCGACCCGGGAACGCCGCCTTGGTAGTCAAAGCTCTGATCGGAGATTACACCCTGAAAAAGGTGTTAATGGACGGAGGCAGCGGCATCAACATCATCTTCGCCGACACCCTCAGAAGGATAAATAGGTCGACGGAGAACTTGGCGGAGTCCGAGACCACCTTCCACGGCATAGTACCAGGGCAAGCAATCACGCCCATGGGAACAATCACACTCGACGTCATCTTCGGCACACCCGAACACTTCAAGAGGGAGTTGATCGACTTTGAGGTAGTCGACTGGAAGTCATAGTACCACGCGATACTCGGGCGCCCAACCTTTGCCAGGTTCATGGCAGTACCTCACTACGCCTACCTCATGCTCAAGATGCCTGGCCCCAAGGGCGTCATCACGGTACTTGGCGACTTCGACCGCTCCAACAGCTGCGACCGCGAGTTCAGCAAGATCTCCGAATTCTTCGGAGTCGAAGAGCACTTTGAGGCGATGGCAGTCGACAACGACAAGACCATCTTCCCACCCCGCAAGAAGCCAGCCAAGGACGCTGCCTTCAACGCGACTGATGACACAACAACCCATCAGGTCCACCCGACTGACGCCAGCAAGACGGTCAAAGTATCGTCGAGTCTGACTCCCGCATAGGAAGGCGCGCTCGTCGAGTTTCTACGTGAGAACTGGAGAATCTTTGCATGGCAACCCTCTGACATGCCAGGAATACCCAGGAACCTCGCCGAGCACTCCTTAAAGGTCCACAAGGACGCCAGACCCGTCAAACAGGCCATGCGACGCTTTTCCGCATGTGCGTCGACTTCACCGCCCTCAACAAATGCTGCCCCAAGGACCATTTCCCGCTCCCGCAGATAGATCAGATCATCGACTCGACTGCAGGCTGCGAACGCCTGTCCTTCCTAGACGCCTACTCAGGTTACCAGCAGATCAGACTGAACGTCGACGATGAGGAGAAGACAACATTCATCACACCCGACGGCGTCTTCTGCTACCAGACGATGCCCTTCGGGTTGAAGAACGCTGGTGCCACGTACCAGCGCACAATGCAAGCATGCCTCAAAGGGCTCATCGGGCAGATCGTCCAAGTCTACGTCGACGACATCATCGTCACCACTCGCAAGGAGGACACCCTCATCGCCGACCTCCGCAAGGTCTTCGCCGCCCTCGACGAGTACCAGATCAAGCTGAACCCAGACAAGTGCGTCTTCGGCGTGCCAGCCGGAGAACTACTAGGGTACCTCGTCTCTGCAAGAGGAATCGAAGCAAACCCCGAGAAGGTGCAAAACATATCGCGATGCCAGCACCAACCAAGCTCCACGAGGTGCAACGCCTAGCCGGCCGAGTCGCAGCTCTCAGCCGGTTCATTAGTAAGTTGGGTGGGAAGGCCCTGCCCTTCTACCAACTGATGAAAAAGACAGACAAGTTTGAGTGGACCGAGGAAGCGCAGGATGCGTTCGACCAGCTCAAGAAAACCCTGACGACTTCCCCAGTACTGGTGGCACCACTGGAGAACGAGCCGCTCTACCTCTACGTGTCAGCCACGAACAGGGTGGTCAGTACGGTACTCATAGTCGAACGAGAAGAAGAAGGGCACAGCCACCCTGTCCAGCGACCCGTCTACTACCTCAGCGAGGTGCTGACCCTGTCCAAGCAGCGCTACCCGCACTACCAGAAGCTGGCCTACGGAGTTTTCATGACTTCAAGGAAAGTAATCCATTACTTCTCCGAGCACCCGATCATGGTGGTAAGCTCCTCCGGGCTCTCCGACATCCTGACCAACCAATGCGCGACAGGACGAGTCGCTAAGTGGGTCGTCGAGCTAGGACCCTGGGGGCTGAAATACGCTCACCCGAAGTCAATCAAGGCCCAAGTGCTCCCAGAATTCACCACCGAGTGGATAGAGGCCCAGCTGCCAGATGGACTCCGACCTGTCCAACGCATGGACAATGTACTTCGACGGCTCCAAAAAGTTCAGATCAGCCGGGGCAGGAGTCATCCTCATCTCCCCCAAAGGCGACAAGCTGAAGTACGTGCTACAGATGGACTTCCCAACACCCTCCAACAACGAGGCTGAGTACGAGGCCCTAATCCATGGCATGCGGATGGCCAAGAACTGCGGCGCCACTCACCTCATGATCTACGGCGACTCCTACCTCGTCGTGCAGCAAACCATGAAGGCCTGTGACGCCATGCCGACAACATGATCGCCTACAGAGACCTGTACAACCAGCTGGAGGGCACCTTTGACGGCTGCGAGTTGCGGCACATCGGCCACGAAAGCAACGAGGAAGCTGACGCCCTCGCCAACCTGGGCTCAGACAAGGTGCAGGTGCCATCTGGCGTCTTCCTTGAGCGCATCACGCAGCGGTCTGTCAAACTTCGACCCACGCCCGGCTCCTCCACACCATCAACGAGTACCGCCGACCCGCCAAGCAAGGAGAAGGAGCCCATGGAAGTTCTGCTGGTCGAACCCACCTGGACGAGCCCATACCTGACCTACATACTGCACCAAAGGTTGCCAGTCAACCCAGTCGAGGCCAAGCGCATCATTCGCCGCTCCAAAGGCTTCACCGTCATCAACGGCGAGCTATACAAGCGAAGCATCTCAGGAGTCCTGCAAAGGTGCGTTGATCCAGTGACGGCCAAGCCATCTTACTCGAAATTCATACAGGCACCTGTGGGCATCACGCCAGCAGTCGTGCCTTGGTGGCCAAAGCCCTGCGAGCCGGGTTCTACTGGCCCACCGCAACGCAAGATGCCGAAGAACTCGTGAAGAAGTGTCTCGGCTGCCAGGAGTTCGCCAACAAGCCGCACGCGCCAGCATCGGCACTGAAGACCATACCACTCGCCTGGCCCTTCGCTCAGTGGGGGCTCGACATGGTGGGTCCACTCAAGAAATCCTCGCCAGGGGGCACACTCACCTCCTGGTAGCAGTCGACAAGTTCACCAAATGGATCGAAGCGTGCCCATCACAAGTTCGACTGCATCCTCAGCAGTTAACTTCATCAGTCCATCATCTTCAGGTTCGGGGTGCCGAACAGCATCATCACCGACAACGGCACGAACTTCACAGCCGAAGAATTCAAGGACTTCTGCTCCGAACAAGGCATCAAGCTCAACTATGCATCAGTCTCGCACCCGCAATCCAATGGGCAAGTCGAAAAGGCCAACGACCTAGTCTGCAAAGGCATCAAGAAGCACCTGCGAGTACCATTGAGGCGCGCTGCAGGCGCCTGGGTCGAAGAGCTGCCATCTGTGCTTTGGAGTCTACGCACCACACCGAACAGATCCACCCAGTACACGCCGTTTTTCATGGTCTATGGTGCAGAGGCGGTCATGCCTTGCGACATCAAGTTTGACGCACCTCGAGTGGTGGCCTACGAAGTCTGACGCAGAAGAAGCACTCGAGGACGACATGGACACCTTAGACGAAGCGCGCGACATCGCCCTCACCCGCTCAGCCGTGTACCAGCAGGACCTGCGCAACTACCACGGACGGCGACTGCGGCCAAGAGCTTTCGTTCCTGGCGACCTGGTCCTTCGCCTCAAGCAGAAGAAGGTGCACAAGCTCGCCTCCCCATGGGAGGGCCCATACATTGTGACAGAAGCAATCGGCGGAGGACTACCGCCTGAAGGACTCGAAGACAGGAACAGTCTGCCACAACCCATGGAATGTTGCGCAGTGCGACGATTCTACGCCTAGTCGATTCCCCTGTTGTAACAAAGCATACATGTCAAGGCGGCAGGTTTCAGACGCACTCTTTCCCTTACCAGGGTACCTGAGGGGACTGGAAGGGTTTTAATGAGGCGGCCTGCTCGCAAAAATCAATGAAGTGATTTGTGGAACAAGCTCTCCCCTTTACTTTTTCAGTCAAAAAGCAACAAAACCTTGGCCGCCACCCGAAGCACTCGGGGGCTGCGCCGTACAGGTCTAAGTCAAAACCTAGGCCGCCACCCGATGCACTCGGGGGCTGCGCCATACAGGTCTAACTCGAAAAATCATTGGCGCCACCCGAAGCACTCGGGGGCTGCGCCGTACAGGTCTAAGTCAAAACCTAGGCCGCCACCCGATGCACTCGGGGGCTGCGCCATACAGGTCTAACTCAAAAAATCCTTGGCCGCCACCCGAAGCACTCGGGGGCTGCGCCGTACAGGTCTAAGTCAAAACCTAGGCCGCCACCCGATGCACTCGGGGGCTGCGCCATACAGGTCTAACTCGAAAAATCCTTGGCCGCCACCCGAAGCACTCGGGGGCTGCGCCGTACAGGTCTAAGTCAAAACCTAGGCCGCCACCCGATGCACTCGGGGGCTGCGCCATACAGGTCTAACTCGAAAAATCCTTGGCCGCCACCCGACACTCGGGGGCTGCGCCGTACAGGTCTAAGTCAAAACCTAGGCCGCCACCCGATGCACTCGGGGGCTGCGCCACACAGGTCCAACTCGAAAAAGCCTAGGCCGCCACTCGACGCACTCGGGGGTTGCACCGCACAGGTCCAAGTCCAAACCTAGGCCGTCACCCGACGCACTCGGGGGCTGCGCCGCACAGGCCCAACTCGAAAACCTAGGTCGCCACCCGAAAGCACTCGGGGGCTGCGCCGCACAGGTCTAAGTCCAAACCTAGGCCGCCACTCGACGCACTCGGGGGCTGCGCCGCACAGGTTCAACTCGAAATCCTAGGTCGCCACCCGAAGCACTCAGGGGCTGCACCGCACAGGTCTAAGTCAAGAACTATGCCGTCACTCGACGCAGTCGGGGGCTGCGCCGCTCAGGTCCAACTCGAAACATCTTGGCCGCGCCCGAAGCACTCGGGGGCTGCGCCCTACGGGTTCGACGCTCAAAGTCCTAGGTCACGCCCGATCCGCTCGGGGTTGCGCCACACAGGTTTATAGAAGTCTACTAGATACAATTTACTCACTCGGGGGCTACCCCCACCTCGGCATACATACACTCATATTTCCACTTGGAAAAATTGATTTTACAAGATAACGGTATACAACAAACAGTCTGCTACTCTTATTCTACAGGCTCGCCCTTTGGCGCATCAAGTGGCCCTACAAGATGCTCGCTAAAGTTCTGGACCTGCTGAATCATTTGGCGCGCAGCCGCAAGAGTATCGGCATAGTCACCCTCTCCAGGCAAGCCGTCAAGCACCTTGTACAATGGAAGATTAGGCCGGTGCAGTCGAACGTATGCCAATGCCACGTTCACCCCGGCAACAAGTTGAGTGTGCACGACTTCCTTCAACGCACTGCCTTCACGGAACCTCTCCAGAAGCGCAGTCAGTCCATTCGGCTGCTCGTTGTGAGGAAAGTACACCTTGTTGATCTGCCAGAGGGTTTTTCTGCAACCTTCCAAGAGCACAGCAGCCCGCCAGGTGCGATCCAGCATTCGTGCCAGTACACTACCTCTGGATTTGTTCGACCAAAACTGGCGCGCTTCGGGTGAGTCACCGGCGGCCTCTTTCTTTACCCGCTCGTCTACTCGAAGCTGCTCAGCCTTCCAGTCAGAGTTCACATCTGCATCAAGTCCTAGCATTAAGCATAGCAAGAAGACACAGAAGCCGAAGCAGAAATGCCAGAAAGCCAACCTTGCAGCTGTCGACTGATCAAGTCCATCTCGCCAAGCAGAAACTCTTCACGCTGGGAGAACGGCGCAATGGGCCGCGACCTCAATCGCTCCAGCTCCAACTCAGCACTCTTCAGCTTTGACTCGAGCTCAACCACCTTGTTCCTCATGAAGGTGATCACTCTCTGGTCATTTACGCTTCGCACAGTAGCTGGAGGAGCTTGACGGCGGCGACGAGTAGGCGCAGCCGAAGAGGTGTCCTCCTCATCGTCCGCGCCAGTCGTTCCAGCAACATCAGGAGCTTCGCCCATATCAGACTGCCAAGAATTGACAGCGTCAAGCCAGGAAAAGAACCAACACAATTCATCCAAGCTAGATATCAAACAAGACTCGGCGGCTGCACCCCCGAAGGAACGAATTCACACTTCATCATCAGCATGTTCACTCGCACAATAATATAAAGTGCATTACAGACTCAAGCCCAAAAGCAGAAGCATAGTCCTAAAAGGAAAAAGTCTACACTACAGACTCCGACTGGGACCGGCTCTTCCTAGCAGCAGCCAACTCGGTTATCTTAGCAATCCTCTTCTCGAAGGTGGAGACGAGCTTCACGGCCAACTGGCTCGCCTGCGCTTTCACCCCACTAAGGGACGGTCTTGCCATCAGGCTTTCGAGGGAAGTCGCTGACAACCTTCTCAAAATCGCCTACGACTTGGTGACCAAGAAGCAGCTGGAAAGTGAGCTCTGAGCCGCGTACCGTCTGCGCGCGTGAAGTCCGCCAGGACATTCGAATTGCCTTCGAATGGAGCCGCGAGTGCGTCAACAGCAGCTGGTGGCGGCTTGTTGGGGAAGATATTCCGGTGCACAGTCGCTAAGGCCCCCGTCGACTTCTGCAGTGCTGCCGTCGACTGCTGCAGCGCTGCCGATGCATACGCGCAGACGCGGTCGACGAAGCCAACAGCCTCCGCCAAGTCGACACTCTCGCTGGAAATCCCTTCTGGGAGAAGCACCTCCGCAAGTCTCTGATCAAAAGAAATCCACACCCGTAAGACGTCAGAAGTCGAAAAAAGGCAAAGTAGGCACTGAGCCGAAATACTTACTTCCAAGGACATTGGCGAGGGCGAGCAAGCGCTCGACCTGAACCTTCTCCAAGTCATCCCGAGCTTTTTCGCGCTCCTGCAACTCGCGCAGGGTCTTCTCCATCTCAGCATGAGTCCAAAGTTTCTGCTCCAACTCTGACACCCGCTTCGTGGCCTGCTGCAGAGAAGTGTGGAGCTCATCCCTCTCCTTCTCCATGCGAACGAAGGCGGCGGCACCTTCCACCTGCTGGCGATAGTAGGGATGCGAAGCATACAAGGTTTATCAAAGTTGCACTCGACTATTCTAGTCAACCACACCTTCGGGGGCTACTCCCATCGGGAGCGCTGTTCGCGCACCCGATTCGAATTCAGACGGACAAGTTGAAGATGTGCTTACATGATCAATCAGTCCAGCTCCAGCCGGAGTCGCGTCAGCTGTACGCGCCTGTACGGAGGAAGAGGCCTTCAGCACCGCGAGATCATCCACCTCCTCGACCACCTTCGGAGTTGGCTCGACTGGGGGAGCAGAAGTATGCTCCACGTCATGCATAGGCGAACCAGCAGCATCAACACGCTCGCTGACAAGACAGAAAGGAAACTGAAGTACAACTCGAGAAACCAAATAGCAACTCGAAGAAAAGCAAAGGGTTACGCAACTAACCTGGTGATGTCCACATCATCCTCGCTGCCTAGAGAGACAGAGCACATTGTCGCAAACACAGCCGGCGGCGCGGAGTCGATAGGAGGCACGACCAATGGGTCGTCCAGGTGCTTGGCACCCGAAGATGACTCGCCATCCTCCTGCATCTCTTCACCTGCACCCTTCGCAAGAGACGAAGCAGTAGCGGAGTCGCCACTTCGACGCTTCAGCTTCTTCCGCGCTGGCTCTTCAACATCATCTTCTTCTTCCTCCACCTCTTCACTCGGAGAGACGGCGGAAGGAATGTCATCTTCCTCACCTTCCTCCTCTTCAAGGAACGCTGCTTCATCATGGGGGCCGTCCTCCATCAACGGAGGAAGGCTGACAAAGGCACCCCGACCCTGCAAGCAAGCAGCAGTCGAATCAAAAAATAGACGGACTCAATAAAGCAAGCACAATACAGAATCAAAAAAAAAAAAGAAGCTTACCTCAGGGACAGGGTTCATGGATCCATACACTTCGACCGGACATTTGACATTACAAGGGTCCGCGGCTCGGAGGCTGGTAATGCCCCTCACCTTCGACTCCACTGCTTCGTCATCAAGCTCAATCGGCGACGTCCGGTCGGGGTCGCCAATGCCCTCGTGCGCCCACATCGGGTGGACGCGAGCGCGGAGCGGCTGCACCCGGAGTCTGAAGAAGGTGCCGATGAGGTGAATCCCACCCGACTCGCGCCCCAGGGTCTTCAGCAGGCCGCGAAGAATGGTCAGCAAAGGTTGCACTGTATCCTTCTCCCCCTTCGAAAGCGGGTGCGCCCACGCGCGCGTCTTCCGCAACTCGCGTTCTCCATCGAAGTCAGGCAACCCCGCTTGGTCGCACCTGACGTAGAACCACTTCTTCCGCCACCCCTGGACGGAGTCCGACTTCTTCATCTGGAAGTACGAGGTGTCGCCGCGTACCTGGATGCCGAAGCCGCCGACTGGATACACCAGCCCGTTCTTCCCGACGTTCTTCCGCACCATGAAGAGTGATTTCCACAGCAGCCAGTGGGGTGCGATCCCCATGAAGCACTCGCAGAGCACGATGAAGCTCGCGATGCTCAGGACGCCATTGGGGGTCAGATCATGGATCTGAATCCCATAGGCGTACAGGAGACCACGAACAAAATCGTGGAGAGGGAACCCGAAGCCCCGCGGAAGGAAATCCACGAAGCACATGCGTTCCCCCTCGCGAGGGGCAGGGAATACCTCTTTCCCTGGCGCGCGCACCGTCGCCCGATCCGCCGGCGGCAGCAGCCCCTGCTCGCGGAGGGCCTCGAGGTCAGCCCTCTTCACCGATGACTTCATCCAGTCGCCGTCCGGCTTCTTCATCACGCTCGCCTCGGCGGCGGCGCCGGCAGCAAGTTTCCCCTTCTTCACCGCGACCTTGCTCATGGTGGGGGGAGAAGGAGCAGAGAGCACACAGCGCAACAATGACGGAACAGAAGCAGTGGAGACGATGATAGAATGGGGATGGATGAACTGTTCACCGCCGCGGTGAAAATTATATACCGCGCGGTCAGTCAATCCTGGCCGTCCCTGCTGAAACCGCTCTCCGCAACAGCATCTGACCGTCCACGTGTCGCGTGGAGAGGGCAACCGTCGCTGGCCGCGCCACCCACTACGTACGGGAATCAAGGCGCCATCATCACACCACGCAATTTTCACGCCCAACGGTCAGAAAAAGCGGCAACCGCTGTCTCCAGTCAATACTGACAGTGGGACCGCACTGTCACGTCCCATCGGACACAGAGTGCGTCAAAACGTCAGCACTGACGTCAACCACGAAGGCGTAGGAAGTAAGCCAACGGGCTGATGGAGAACTCGAACAGTTCATTCGAGTGCAAGAAGATTCAGTAAGCTCTCAGAGCTGAATAAGTTCGTATAGAAAGCCAACGAGCTGATTGAGAACTCGAACAGTTCATTCGAGTGCAAGAGCATTCTGTAAGCTCCAAGCGCTGAACAAACTCGTGCAGTAAGCCAAACCGGCCGAATACACAGTAAGTCACACAAAGCCAGTCGCGACTCCAAGTCGAGTCCCTTCTTTACTCCCATCGGGAGCAGGCTTTTCGACTGAAGAAAAATTAAGTTTAACCTCAATTGCAAGCAATTAAGCTTAATCTCGGGGGCTACTCCCATCGGGAGCGCTGTTCGCGCTCCCGAGTGACTCAAAACAAAAGCAGTCGAAAAATCACCGGCTAAGGCTGTACTCAGTGTTTTACCCTGCAGTCGACAGTTCGACTAAGGAATCCTCCGTAAGCCCTGAACGGCCGGAGTCGACTAATTTTACTTGTTCCTTTCAGGAACTCGAAGGCGTGCCTAGGCGAAAGGAGTCCTTTGCCCGACTCTACGATTCGACCAAGCACTCGGGGGCTCCTGTCGTGGGGCTACCCTTCGACTATCCCACGGTGAAGGTACCTGGGTCACGCCAAGACTACAAAGGCCCAAGGAAAGCCCAGCAAGGACAACGTGCGGCCCAAGTTAGTCGACTAGGTCATGCGGTCATACCTATCTTGTAAGTGCCATCAGCACCATTCACCCGAGACCTAGCCTACCATATAAAGGCTAGGAGGGTCCCTCGTTCTAGGGTACGCTCATAGCCGCCACCACGAACCCTAGCGAGATCGCCATCTCACCATTGTAGCCACAACTCGCCATCAATAACCAGACAAGCAGGAAGTAGGGTGTTATCCTCCGGGAGCCTGAACCTGGGTAAAACGCCTCGCTTGTCAGCCGTCGTGATCTCCAGCGCTCAACTCTCTCCCCCTCAATCAACCCGGGGTGCATAACCCAGGGATTTGCCGAGTCCACACCTCGTCAGTTGGCCATGCTTTGTATTTGATTGAGTTAAATGCTCCTATTTTATTACAACTGATCTAGGTGATCACGAGACTACCCTTACCCACCAGTCTACACCCCTTCATAACAACATCGGTCAATGACAAAGCCCAACACTTTCCTAGTTGAGCATATGAGATTTCTGTTGCCATGCTGACTCGGCATCCTCATCACACAGTTGTCGCAACGTAACCCCGTGTGAATACAATCGACACAAATAAATGTACCATATGACATCACCCGACGACAAATACATTTGCACAAGACCCAACCAACATGAAAGCACCACCACCGAACACAACAACATTGCTCGAAGAGCCAAGCCCAACGCCCACAGAGCACATGAGGAACCCGTCCCCTTGTCAATTATGTCATCCTAGTCACTCGTTGTTGGTGAAGCAAGCCCAGCAAAACGACATGAAAATGCACGAACATCATCTGATGACAACCACATTGGCATGATGTCGCAGAGGAACTAAAAAAAGCAACCATGACCTCCTTCTCTCCTCTCACCTTACTTATATTTTAATTCGGTGCAAAGATATTTTGTTATATAGTTCCATAAAAATCAATAATCGAGTGCACACAAATTTGCAATTGTAGTCACTCATTCTTGTATTTTTTTTCAAGAACAAAACAATCATGTTTTATCATGAAAAATTTGCAGTTTTTTCTAGAACCTTAAGAAACTTTAGTACATAATTTTATCATGTTCCTGATCCAAAGGGTGCAAACGTGGATCTCAAAATCCATCCTCTATTCCACCACCACATGTCAATTCGGTAATCTAGACTTGAGACAAAAAAAAGTTAATAGTAGTATGTTCAAGGGTGTACATGTCAAAATGTTATTCTTCCCTTTGCCTTTTCCTGCCATCCACTACGTGTTGAGCTTGATCGAGCAACTAAGAAAAAGAGCAAAAGAGCTAGTATAGAAGGCTCTTTCTTTTCCTCTCTAGCTCTCCGCTCCTCGTTTTGAGAGTCTGCCGTCTTTCTCTTCTGCCGCCCCTCTCCGTCTTCCTTTCCGGCGGGCCTGCTGGCCGGCGAGGGGATGGATCAGGAGGTAGGCCTCTCCTGTATATAGCTCTTGTAGGTTTAGCTGTAGATCTTGCCTATATGGCGTCTGGCTGTATGCCGTCTTCCCCTTCCCCGCGCCTGTTGTGGTGGCCCCCGAGCAGCGACCATGGCGTGGCAAAGCTTCCTTCCGGCGAAGTTCCATGGTGGATCGAGCGGGTTGGTGGTGGAGCTAATGGTGGCTGCTTGAATAAGCTCGGCTTGAATCGGGTGCGGATCTTGCAGCTTCTTCTATCCTTTTCTTGCTGCTGTGGTGGGAGGAGAAGGGAATCGAAGGATCTGTTGGGTTTGGCTTTTGTGCTCGGCTGGAATCCGGCGGCTCTCGGCGGCGCTGGATATGGGCCTATCCTCTTCTGCAGATCAGGTCCGAGGTGGATTCTTTGCAGGGATGGAGACGGCCGAGGCCGTTTCTCGTCGAGCTCTTTCGGATTCGAAGCTGCTACATCTTCTTTTGCATGTATCCTCTGGTCCGTGGCAGGAACCAGAGTTCTGAGGGCGGGTGGTTCTTCAAAGGGTGGCGACGAATCTGGGCTACCTCGATCTTCTGTTGTGCTCTGCTCCTTTGCATCTCTCTGGACACCATGGTGGTGGATGGATGGTGCGGTGCTGCAGCAGGCAGTGGCTCGCGGTGGTGCTGGAGGATTGAAGCCGTTTGCTTCTCGAGCTCTTCTTTCATGGTCCATGGCGACCTGAAAAATCTTGCTGGTGTGCTCCAGCTCGTGTGCAACCTCCGATGTGAGGCCCTATCGAGGTCAGCTGTTGCTGAGGTTCCTGTCTGCATCGACGCAAGTGGTGATGTCCCCGCGGCGGTGTATGGCAACGGCAAGCTCGTCCTCTTGCTCGACGGTGGGGAAAGAGAAGGACTCGTTTGTAATTTTCTTTATTCTAGTAAGGTCCTTTCTGCAAATGACAGGGATCTATGTTTTATTTCTTGTTTTTATGGGGTCCTCTGTAAATTTCTTTGTACACCCACTGTATGGAATGAAAAGAGGCTTCTAGCCCCTTCGGGGCCCTCCGTGTTCAACAAAAAAAAACTAAGAAAAAGAGGGGCATAATTTCAAAAGAAAAAGAAAAAGAGGGGCATACCAAAACAGAGACATACGTCAAATCCTAATCCACCTCTATTAATCCGCTAAACTGGATGTACTAATTGTTAGACATGTAATCTAGTTTACTGTAGACGTTTACTGTTGACGTGTGTATATAAGGCCTTTGGCCCCCTGGAATACGTGTAAGTTGCTCACCTCGTAACATGGTATCAGAGCTATGGCTCTGCTCTCCTCTCTCCTGCTTCCGCACGTAGAGCAACTCCGTGCCGCCGCCGTCGTCGTCGTCTCCGGCCTGCTGCACCGCCGCCGTCGCCGGCCGCCCCCTCTGCCTGCCGCTGCACCGGCCGCCCCCGTGGCCTGCCGTCCTCGACCCGGGCATCTTTGCCCCGTGGTCTGCTGCACCGGCCATCTCCGTCGCCGGCCGCTCCCCATCGCCGTCGCCGCTCTACCGGCCATCTCCGTCGCCGGCCGCTCCCCATCGCCGTCGCCGCTCCTCCGGCCGGCCGTCGCCGCTACGTCGCCGCTGCTCCTCGTCGTCGCGGCCTGCAGCCGCTGCTGCCCTTGCCTGTTGCGGCCGCCGCTGCCCCTGTCCGTCGCGGCCGCCGCCCTCCGGCCGGCCGCCCGCCGAGCTCCCCGGCCTCTCCGAGCAGGTGAGCGCCCGCCGAGCTCCCCGGCCTCTCGTTCGAGCAGGTGAGCTCGGGGCCGCTCCTGCCGAGCGCCGCATCGAGCAGGTGAGCTCGGGCTGGCTATTGTGTGGCTCGATCTATATTCTCGACTTTGTAAGAAAAGAAAAAAGCAAAAAAAAAAAACAGAGAGCCCGCGATGTCCTCTTCGGGCTATGTTGCTGTTCCTCGGTGCTCTGTGATCTTTGATGGCACCAACTACGCCGAGTTTGTGGGCTTTATGCGCATCCACATGCGCGGCCTCCTGTTGTGGGGCGTTCTCTCTGGCGAGGTCTCCTGTCCGCCGTGCCCCGTTGCTCCTGTGGCTCCTACTCCACCGGTGCCACCTGCTCTTGCCGCTGATGCTTCTGAGGCTGATCGTGCTGCCGCCAAGGATGCTGATGATCTTGCAGTTGAAGCCTATGACCAGCAGGTATCGAATTACTCGGAGTCTCTCTCTATTTATCGGGATGCTCTGTCTGTTTACACTCAGTGGTGCAATGATGATGCTCGTGCTGCTGCTGTCCTCACTGCTAGTGTTCTACCTCAGTTTGCTTCTGAGTTTATGGGATTGGGCACTACTGCTGCGATGTGGACTTATCTTTGTCAGCGCTATCAGCCCTCTGGTGATGCTCTCTACCTGTCTGTGGTGCGTCAGGAGCATGATCTTCAGCAGGGTGACTCTACTGTTGATGAGTTCTACACACAGTGCTCTGCCATCTGGCGTCAGCTTGACTCTCTGAGGACTGTTGTTTGCGGTACTTGTCGATGCTGTCAGACAGTGAGGTCAGACTTGGAGTTTCAGCGTGTCCATGAGTTCTTGTCTCGCCTGCGTTCCGAGTTTGAGCCTCGGCGTGCACACTTGCTTGCCCGTGGTCGACGTGTTCCCATCTCAGAGGTACTTGCAGAGCTTCGCGCTGAGGAGACTCGACTCCGTTCTGCTGGACTGCTTGTGGTTCCCACTGTGCTTGCTGCCCGTGCTGGTGTCGTCTGTTCCACCGCTGCTACCCACTCCTTCACGGGGGGTGGGCGGGCGGCCCTCTGCAGGGGGGGTCGGCGCTCTCACATGTTCTGCGACTACTGCAAGAAGCCGGGCCACCCAGAGTCTGATTGTTTCAAGAAGCAGCGTGACATGGGTCGCTCCTCTCCTGCGGTTCGTGCGCCTCCGTCTGCACAGTCCTTCACTGCCCAGGATATTGCCCAGCTCAAGCGTATGCTGGCTTCCTCTGGCTCTTCTTCGACGGGCACCGTTGCCTCGCTGACTGCTTCCACTACTGCTACTCCGCCACCGCCGCCTACACAGTCAGGTACATCTCCGTGGGTTCTGGATTCTGGAGCTTCATTTCACATGTCTTCTGATGCTTCCGCTCTGTCTTCTCTTCGCCCTCTTGATTCGCCTGTCAATGTTTTACTGCCGATGGCACACCTCTTCCTGTTGCTAGTCGTGGCATTCTCTCTACTCCATCTTTTTCTGTTCCTAGTGTTTCTCATGTTCCCGTCTTACCATGAATCTTTTTCCGCTGCTCAACTTACTGATTCTGGCTGTCGTGTCATTCTTGATACCGACTCTTGTTCTGTTCAGGATCGTCGCACCCAGGTTCTAGTTGGAGCTGGCCCTCGGCGCCGTGAGGCTCAGGGCCTTTGGGAGGTTGACTGGCTTTGTGTTCCTTCCGCTGCCACCACACCCGCCAGCTCGCATGCTTTGCTGCCTCCTCCTCTGCGTCCTTCCAACATGGCATCATCGACTTGGTCATATATGTGGCTCTCGCTTGTCCTCGCTAGTGCATCAAGGTGTCTTAGGGTCTGTCTCTGGCGATGTATCTTTACATTGTAATGGTTGTAGACTTGGCAAACAGACTCAATTACCTTATCCTACGAGTGAGTCAGTCTCTCAGCGTCCTTTCGACTTAGTTCATTCTGATGTATGGGGTCCTGCTCCCTTCGATTCGAAAGGTGGTCATCGCTACTATGTTCTATTTATTGATGACTTCTCTCGCTACACTTGGCTCTATTTTATGAAATCTCGCAGCGAGGTTCTCCCTATATACAAGCGATTTGCTGCCATGGTACACACCCAGTTTTCCACGCCCATTCGTGTCTTTCGTGCTGACTCGGCTGGTGAGTATATCTCCCAGATGTTGCGTGGTTTTCTTGCCGAACAGGGTACTCTCGCCCAGTTCTCTTGTCCTGGTGCTCACGCTCAGAATGGCGTTGCTGAGCGCAAGCATCGTCACCTTCTTGAGACGGCTCGTGCGATGATGATCGCCGCCTCTCTTCCACCCCACTTTTGGGCTGAGGCTGTCTCCGCATCCACCTACTCATCAATATCCAGCCTTCGGCTGCTTTGCAGGGTGGTATTCCTATGGAGCGTCTCTCTGGTCGTTCTCCTGACTACTCTGCTCTTCGCATGTTTGGGTGTGTGTGCTATGTTCTCCTAGCTCCCGCGAACGCACCAAATTGACCGCTCAGTCGGTGGAGTGTGTTTTTCTTGGCTACAGTGATGAGCACAAGGGCTATCGATGTTGGGATCCTGTTAGTCGTCGGCTACGTATTTCCCGTGATGTGACGTTTGATGAGTCTCGTTCGTACTATCCGCGTCCTACTGCCTCGACCTTTTCGGTTGAGGATATCTCCTTCCTTATCCTTCCCGACACCTCTCCCTCTGTGCCTCATGTTCCTCCTCCTCCACCTCCTCCTCCGATGGTCCCACTCTTCCTGATACACCACCGACGCCACCCTCCCCACCTTCCTCCTCTCCTTCCTCGTCATCCACCTCTCCACCTTCCTCCCGCTACATCGTCCCCTCTCTCCTTTTCCTCTCCACTACACTCGTCGCCCTCGTGCTGTGGATGATCCTTCTGACGTGCCCTCCACTTCCGGTGCGCCTCCTTCCCCGTGTACACCGGCTCATAACCTTCGTTCTCGGACCTCATTACGGTCTCCTGATCGCTATTCTCCTTCCCAGTACAGTCTTTCTGCTGCTGTTGAGCCCACTTCCTATCGGGATGCCATGGCTCAGTCTGAATGGCAGCTTGCGATGGCTGAGGAGATTGCTGCACTTGAGCGCACCGGCACATGGGATCTTGTTTCTCCTCCTCCCGGTGTTCGCCCATCACTTGCAAGTGGGTCTATAAGATCAAGACTCGCTCCGATGGTTCTCTTGAGCGTTACAAAGCTCGTCTTGTGGCTCGTGGCTTTCAGCAGGAGCAGGGACGTGATTATGATGAGACATTCGCTCCTGTTGCCCACATGACCACTGTTCGCACTCTTCTCGCTGTGGCTTCTGTTCGTCATTGGTCTGTGTCTCAGCTTGACGTCCAGAATGCCTTTCTCAATGGTGAGTTGCGGGAGGAGGTTTATATGCAGCCACCACCGGGGTACTCTGTTCCTGATGGTATGGTTTGCCGTCTTCGGCGCTCTCTCTATGGCCTTAAACAAGCCCCTCGCGCCTGGTTTGAGCGTTTCGCTTCTGTGGTGACTGCCGCTGGTTTTGTGCCTAGCGACCATGACCCTGCGCTGTTTGTCCACACCTCACCTCGTGGTCGGACGCTCCTCCTCTTATATGTTGATGACATGATCATTACTGGCGATGACTCTGAGTACATTGCCTTTGTTAAGGCCCGCCTCCGTGAGCAGTTCCTGATGTCAGATCTTGGTCCTCTTCGCTATTTTCTTGGGATTGAGGTTTCTTCGACTTCTGATGGCTTCTACATCTCCCAAGAAAAATATATTCAGGATCTTCTTGCTCGCGCCGCTCTTGGTGATGAGTGCACTGCTGAGACTCCTATGGAGCTCAATGTTCAGCTTCGTGCTACCGATGGTGATCCCCTCACAGACCCGACACGCTATCGCCATCTTGTTGGGAGTCTTGTCTATCTGGCTGTCACTCGTCCAGACATATCATATCCTGTCCACATTCTGAGTCAGTTCGTATCTGCTCCCAGTTCTGTCCACTATAGTCACCTTCTCCGTGTTCTACGATATCTTCGTGGCACGATCTCCGCCGCCTTTTCTTTCCTCGCTCCAGCTCTCTCCAGCTCCAGGCCTACTCTGATGCTACGTGGGCCAGTGATCCTTCTGATCGCCGCTCGTGTCTGCCTATTGTGTTTTTCTTGGAGGATCTCTCATTGCCTGGAAGACGAAGAAACAGAAGGCAGTTTCCCGCTCCAGTGCAGAGGCTGAGTTGCGAGCGATGGCTATGTTGACGGCTGAGGTGACCTGGTTGCGATGGTTGCTAGCAGACTTTGGTGTTTCTGCTGCTGCACCGACTTCTCTATTGTCAGACAGTACAGGTGCCATCAGCATTGCGCGTGACCCGGTGAAGCATGAGCTCACCAAGCACATCGGCGTGGATGCCTCCTTTGTGCGTGCTGCTGTGCAGGATCAGATTCTTGCTCTTCACTATGTGCCCTCCGAGTTACAGCTAGCGGATTTCTTCACGAAGGCACAGACTCGAGCGCAGCATGGGTTCTTTCTCTCCAAACTCAGTGTTGTTGATCCACCATGAGTTTGAGGGGGTGTTAGACATGTAATCTAGTTTACTGTAGACGTTTACTGTTGACGTGTGTATATAAGGCCTTTGGCCCCCTGAATACGTGTAAGTTGCTCACCTCGTAACACTAATCACCCTCCAAAATTCCAAATCCTAACCTTCCCCTCCACCATCGTCATCTGCGCGCACACGCACACAACAACAACGAGAGAGAGAGAGAGAGGTGTGGCAGGAGCAGCGCAGCCAGTGAGGGCTAGGTGTTCCACGTCCAAGAAGCCTGCCGATTGCTAAGGAGGAGCGGTGCATGCGTCTCCACTGCGCATGGTCCAGTTTCTTGAAGGACACAGAGGGAGAAGAGATCGTCAGAAAAGGGAACCAGATTTCTATTTGGGTGACAGAAAGGGGGAAGATTTACCTGCTGTGAGTATACGTCCATCTACATTCGCCACTGTTTTTTTCCATCTTTGGAGGGCGGAGAAGCCGATCTTGGTGCTGGTCCAGTGGCGGCGTGTTCGGAGGGTTCGCTGTGAAGAAACAGAGGATCAGAGGGGGCAACAGAGCGGCTAGTGGATTGTTCGGGCACTGGGTCTGAGATTCTGAATCGCTGGAGGAAGAAAGATTAGATCCTAGTGAGGTTATTCCTTGCGGCGCGCCAAGTTTATCGATTTTGGACGTGAACTCCAAGGCTGAGGGCAAACCGAGGAATCACGCAATTACAAGAAGGGTTTCCTTTTGAGGAGGGGCTATCTGAAGATCATACCATCTGTGTCAGCCCGTCCGCAGTTCATCGCTCAAGGGGCTGGGCTTTGAGTTCTCTCTGAATATTGGTGCCAAGTCACAAGCGGCGCAAACAAGGCAATTCAGACGATCTAGCAGGTCGTCTGGTGGGTTCTCTGATCAAGTAAGCAGGTAAATTAACCAACCTTGATGTTTTGTTCATCTGGATAGTTGTCTGATTAACTGGCCCCGATACCGACAGAGTTTTAAGTTGTTGTAGTCCTTCCGTCGGTGCTTTGTTTTGCATTTTAGTATTTTGCTCATTTTTGTGACATCCTTTTCCGAACGGAGGGAGTAGTATTTTGCTCATCTACTAGCATTGGTTGGGAGATTCTTAATCCAACATGATAATTGTTCCTTTCGTTATCCGGAAATGAGGGGTAATGAGTTGAAAGATTCCAGCAATTTGCCTTCTCGACACACCGAAAAACTTCTGCTTCTCATTTTCAGTTAACCTAAGTAATTAGCATTTTACCGTTTCAATGGGCAGAAAACTTCAGTCTCTCCAGTTATAATTGATTGTACTAAATATGTGGCATATTTACCTTTTCGATATCCTGGAAAAAAATCCGTCAAATTTCGGTTCTTCAGCTGACTTTTGCATCCAGTGGATCCAACGTGGTATTTGTCTCTTTTCGAAACGGTGTGGTCTTTGTCTCTAGTGTCTTTCTTCTATTTCCGATTCATTTTTTTTTGGTGTGTTGTATTCTTTATGGAGTTAGTTGTGCTACCATTCACTAGTTGGAAGATACTAGGAGGAAATCTGAGTTTTTGGGAATTTGGGAGAGTAGAAAAAGGGGAATAATTTTGTAATGTTCATACAACTTTCTTCTTACATGTGTGTTTTCTGTATTCAGGTTAACTTGTCTGAAGATAGTCCTTAGAAGGTAACACTGTTTGGCCATGTTGTCCCCCAACATGGCACACAAAAGTTACAAACAGCGGAACGAGAAGGTTCAGGTTGGTTGCATGTCGGGGCTGATACGCATGTTCGACTTTCGACGTGGTCAAAAATATCTTTCAGATGGGAGCCGACGAATTAATACGTATCCAGGTGAGAATCTCAGTGACATTCCTTACCTGCACTACGCCAGTAAAATGTATTATCCGGTCCATGATATTGTTAAATGTAAACTGTGTATTTTGTGCAGTTACCAGGGATCTAAAAGGCCCTGAAGATTTCAATAGAGTTATGGCTGCAGATGTAAGTTCTGAATTGAGACAAAACTATTTTTTCCAGTCTTTCAGATAGGAAGTACAAATTCGCGAGGTCGCTTTAGTAAATAGACGAAAAAAGGAAGGAGCAATATTCAATATTCGTTAAGAAAGAAGGAAAAAGATGGAAGTTCGGTTACTAAATTTAACCTGCAACTGCTTTTTAGATAGCTTGGATTCATGTGCTGCTTCTACTAAACTTGCATAATGGTATAGTTGTGTGCACGGTCCTGCTTGCTATAGTTTTTTCGTTTATATTGTCGAGCAATATTTGTTGAAATGTAGATTTTGAAGACACTTGTGTACGGATGTTTTATGTATGATAAAGAATTTTTTTAATACCGAAGTTAGTAGCGTATGAAAGGGTGAAAAAAAGTCATGCAGTACATTAGAATTTAGCATGGTCAGAAGCATTTGTAACATTTTAAAAATAACTCTGACCACGATCAATTATACACATATAAATTGCTTTTCTCAGGTTAACAGAGACCATGGGGTTGAAGGAATTTTTGCCGGCAGGGCAAGTATTAAAGCGCTGATTGAAGAAGAGATGGCCAGTGGCACACAACCCTTGAAGCAAACACAACGAAACACATTCGGGATACTCTCTAATGATAAGAAATCTGTGAATCTGCCTGAAGGATCTGATATTGACCTAAACTTGGGTGCAACTCTCATGGAAATTTACAGAAGTCGTAATAATGGAATTCAAGACAGTAGTGGTTCGGTTGAATCTGGCAATTATGCAATTGACCAAGGGAACAATGTTGATCTTGGCGCCCATCCCAATCGGATCCCCTTTATTATTCAGAAAGCACTTGAAGATGTGGCCGAAGCGGTAATAAGCCACCAATCAGCGAATGCAGAATTCATAACAACCAGCGGTGAAGATAGGTCCAAAGAATTGGTTGATGCACTGCAGCTGCTGAGCTCAAACAAAGAGTTGTTTCTGATGCTTCTGCGAGACCCGAGCTCTAGATTGTTACAATGCCTCCAGAATCTTTACACATCACTAGGAGGTTCCAGGTTAGAACCGACAGAACCTGATGAAATACCTAAGTTGCAAGGTGCAACTAACGGTATAGAGCACTTGGAGGGTTCACCACGTAAAGTGCAAAGAAAGCATAATTCCTTCCTGAAAGAGGATAAACTAGTCATCAGGAAACCATCACAGTTAAATGATACTTCTCGTGGCCTTAGCACAATAGTAATCTTGAAGCCAAGCCCTGCAAGAGGTCAGAGTAGTCTGATCTCAAGTAGTGTAACTTCTTCACCACTATCAAATCATACTAATTTGCATGGTCAGGTTGAAAGTGGCAAACCTGCTCACCATTTCTCTCTTAGAGAGCTTAGAAGGAGGCTAAGGCTTGCCACCATGAGTAGTACTTTTCAGAATGCTGATCCACCCAAGCAGTTTCCTGCTGAAAGTATGTCGATAAGTTCAGAAAGTACAGATTCTTCGGACTGTGAGATATCTAAGCAACCATCCATTGTTGACAAGGAAGAAAACTTTGGAGATAGTGGAGTTGGCATGGGAAATGGTGCCACTCATGGTGTTGGCTCTTTTTCCTATGAAAAGGCTAGGAAGCATCTAATTGAGAAGCTAGACACTCAAGATGAAGACATTTCTCAGACTTTACGTAAATCAGAATCCATTGGGAGATTAATTTCATATCCAGATTATGACCCATCTTCTCCCAGTCAATGCCCTAGAGAGGAGCGCATTAGTATATCTCAGGAAGCTACGAACTCAATGTTACAGGTAGTTGAGAAAGATGATAGTTCAGCAAATTTTATCCCACCAAGCGAATACCAAGAGACAGTATCGACTGACGCAAGCACTTCAGCCAGTAAACTGTTGGATGAACTCAGGACAGATCATGGCACCCATCTATTGGAGGAGCACACTATTTCTCAGGAGCTAATCACTGAAGGTATGTTGCTCATGTACCATGAAGTGTAAGATCCTCTTCTCTTCAGATATACTTCTTTGTCGTTGTAATGTAATAATACTCGCATCCATTTGTTTGCAGATATTAAGAACATGCAGGGTGCAGTGAAAAACCTACCACTCTGTACCGAGGTCGAACGTTCAACTGAAAGCTTCGAACAAATAAATTCAAACCAGGTAAGTCATGCTTCCTTTTAGGTACAAAGTTGAGCTTTATTCTGCAGAAAGTCGATAATTTATTGTCTAACAATGAATATAATTTGTTCCCTCTGCTAAAGTTTTCTTCCGAGGAACCACAACCCATGAACGCGCTACCAGAAGTGACCCTGCATTCTCTTGAGGACCCCATTGAGGAACAACACGATTGTAGTCCAACAGCAGTTGTTGGACTAATTAAGCCATCCATGTTGACATTTGATTGCTTGCCAGAGAATGTTGATGACAAAGAGGCGAAACTTAGTCCCCAGTCCGTACTTGATCGTTCCCTGGGAAATAGTTCTAGTCCTAGCCAGAAAACGCGAAAACAAGGTATTTTAGTGAAAATAAAAAAACATCGCCTTTTTTGTATTTTCAATTGATTAGTAATCAAACAAAACGTATGTGCTTGCAGATGAGCTGTCCATGCCTAGCTCAAGAATTCTTTTCGAAGAAATTGATACTCCTTCATCTCCGACCTTGCAAAACAGACTGCAAATAACTATTCTTTATGATAAATATGAAAGGGTTGCCTTCATTAAGTCAGTGTTAGAAGCTTCAGAGTTGTTGGCCAATGAAAGCTCGGAGAGGTGGTATATGGATGTGTCAATGCTTGAGACATCTGTACTGGCTGAAGTAGGAATGTCATACTGCCTGACAGACGACGTGGTTCTTCTTTTTGATTGCGTTGAAGAAGTTCTTCTCAAGATAACTGACAACTTCTTTGGTGGTGACCCTTGGGTAGCTTTTCTGAAGCACCAAGTTAGACCAGCTCCACTAGGAGAGGAACTCGTTAAAGAGGTGGCTAAGTGCATCGATTCAATTGTAGATACTGAACTTCCAAAATCACTAGACCAGGTGGTGATGAAAGATCTGGAAGTTGGACCGTGGATGGACCTTCGTTGCGATACTGAAGACGTCGCTGTTGAGGTGTGGGATGGTATGCTTGATGACTTGCTGGAGGAGATGGTATTTGACTTGTGGCTTTAAGATTGTAGATCTCTGTACTCATCCGTGAAGCTACATCCAATCAAAAATGAAAAAGGATCTTGTAGATTTAGCAGTGATTTCTTTTCTAAAGAAGATGGAGATTCAGCAGTGTTCTGTTATAAGGAGAGGTAAAGTGGGTATTGATAGATTTTAACAGATTTTATAGAGTTAGGCATTTCATCCTGATAGGATTATATTCCATTTCCCGTATGGAGTGAATAACAGTTTTTTCGCAGCCGAGTAACTGTTAATTGTACAATCCCGAATGAATGTGGTCCCAAATACCCAGGATTTGTTTTGTTATGCTTCTTTTCTCAATACCCCTTCTCTGTAAAGGTGTATAAACAGGAAAGAAAAGTTTAGTTGTGCATAATTGAGACTACTTTTCCTCTTGAGAGCAGGAGAAATCTTTTTGTTTATGAGATACACTCCTATGTTACATCTTATACTCTGGTTACTAGTATCAGTTGCCAACTTGTGAGGCCCATGCCCATCCATATATGAGAAACAAACATTCACAAGTGACAACTGATACTATACTCATGACAGATAATGCAATGTAAGTTTGGTTCTGCATAAATTGTTCCTTGTAACTGGTTAATGAGATGCACTCCTATGTTACAAGCTCATACTCTGGTTACTACTATCAATTGCCAAACTTGTGAGGGACCATGGGAATGAACCAAACATTCACAAGTGGCAACAGATACTGTACTCATGAGTCACTGAGGGACCATGGGAATGAATGAAGAGGAGACCCCAAACATGGATGGCTAAGCTAGGAATAGCCTACTGTGCTCATGCTATCTTCCATTAGTACTACTACTACATGTTATGGCATAATGTACACATTGTTGATTGGATGTATGGACCCTTATTTTGGTTTCCGGTCCAGGCAGGATGAAGAAATGATCATCAGATCTTCCTCGCGGACTCGTCGGCGAAAAGAACATCGTCTATACATGTAACTATGGTGTACGCCAGGCTCTCCAGCACCCTGGAGTAGCTCTCCAGGATGGCTTGCCCAACGTCCTGCAGCACAAGAACAGCACAATCAGTTGCACATCACAATTCAAGCCTGTAGAAAAGCTTCATTACTTCTGTTAATGGCGATGCTTTCAGGCTACAGTGTTGACTTGTTGTGTACCTTGTTGTGCTGTATCTTGCTTGCGTCGAGGGTGGTCTGGGAGAGGCTGGGGAAGCGCTGCTTGAGGCAGAGCAGGACGTCCTGGGCCCTGCTTGCCAGCATCACGTTCTTGTCGGACTCCATCAGGTCCTTGACGGCGCTCCACGGCGACCTGGAGTGGCCATGGTTCGCCTTCCGCCGCCACACGTGCATTGCCGCCTCCACGCTGTCGGCAGCCTCCAGGGCCTCGTGCTCCGACGATATCTCCAGGCAGTCCAGCAGGTACTCCGGCGAGAACTTGCCCGGGAACGACATGTGCCGGTAGATGGCGTCGCCCACGCTCGCCCGCCCGCACTGCACGTTCACAGGTCAGAACCCAGAACCAACCAACAACTTGTTCAGAGGAATCACACACAAGATTCGAGGTTTACCTTGGGAAGTGTCTGCGTGTACGACTCGGGAATCTTTATGTCCGCGAGGATGCCATTGTTGATGGCCATGGCGGCCTTGTGGACCTGGTTCGCGCAGTCGCGCTTCTGCCGCAGGTCCCTCCGCGCCGACTCGGTGAGCCCGAGCTTGGTGACGCACGGCACGGGCAGCCACCACCTCTCCTCGCCACGGTGGCTCACCGGAACGCAGGGCGCCGAGTCGTCGATGCTGTCCTTGTGTCCCTTGTCGTTCAGGTACCAGAATTCGGTCTTCTGAAACCCGTCCAGGGTCTCCTGCACAGACAGCATCATGTTGGCATGAACAGCAGTTCTTGGAATCCGTCTCGTGGATGGAAGGAAGGAGGAAAAGCACTTGGATCTTACGAGCAGCATGTCGTCGAGCTTCTCGAGGGCGGGGAGGTTGACGTAGATGTCGGATCTCGGCCTGGTGGCCATCACCTCTCGGGCGGTGCCGTCGGGCAGGATCTCCTTGGACGGGAAGAACTCGACGATGTAGTCGCACACGGAGAGCAGGCAGTCCATCTCCCGCCGCCACATCGACCTCTTGTCCACCGGCAGGGGCTCCAGCCTGTGGCAGCTCCCGAAGACGGTCGCTGCAGAGGAAGCAGCGGAATTCAGTCAGCATCCTCTGTTCTGCTTCTGCTCCTACGACGTAACCTGGCTCTGATGTATTTGGTCTTTCGAACGAGGGAGATGCTAAATTACCGTAGAGGTTGGTGATGGCATTGGAGATGGCGGTGGCGGTGGAGACCCCCTTGCCGCCGCCGGACATGTCCTCGCCGAGCAGGAGCTTGGAGAACCTCTCCTTCATCAGCTGCAGCTCTGCAGTTCCACCCACCATCGCAGGTACGTTAGCATGTGCCTACGCACGAACCCGAAAAGCAACAGAGGAGACGTCACGTACCGCTGTAACCGGCCTTCGGGTCGCACATGCCACCGGCTTGCCGCGGCGCCGTGCCGAGCCTCTCCAGCAGCGGCGCCGGCGCCGGCATCCGCGCCGCTAGCTTGCACACCGGCCAGCGCGGGTAGGGCGACCCGTACGGGCTCCCCGGCTCGCCGCTGCACTCAGAGGACACGTCGGAGGCGTCATCGTCCTCCTCGCGGCGGTGCCGGGGCAGCCCCACCCGGAGCTCCATGCCATTGTCGTCGTCGAGGTCGGCGTAGTCGGACTGCGAGCCTTCCTCCCACGTCGACGACGGCGTATCCATGCCCGCATCGATCGGCCAAGCACCGCCGCTGCACGTAGTCGTAGTGCGAGCGAAGTGACGATCGTATCCGCCGGGAAGGGACAGCGATGGTGGTGTCGGGTCGTACACTACAGAGCGGCTGCGTAGGAACATGCGGGGGAAGTGGCAGTGGGAACAAGGAATGAGCAGAAATAGGTGGCGTCCTCCATCACGAGGCCCCACGATGACGCCTGTGCTCGCTGTGAGGGAAGGCGTGCGATTCCCTGGCCGCCGCCGACGATGCCCTGCCGCGGGAAATTTTCTTTGAAATGTGCGAAAAAACTTACTACTGCCCGCCAGTAATCTACTCTGTCACTGCACTGAGAGTGGCAGGCAGAGCTGTGCCGGCATATGATCATGTGCCCACCCACTTGTTCAACGGTATGAGACACTAATCACCAGTCATTTGTCCCCCTAAACACCACAGACATATGCGCTACAGTGGCCGGCCGCGTGGCTGGCGTGGAGGTCGCGTCGCCGAGCCGTGAGCTTTACCTGACACAAAAGCTCGCGAGCATGCCCGGCCACCGGAATCATGGGTCATGGCGACATTACGGACGGGCAAAGGAGAAAGGGGACCCGATCCGTTCCCCTCGCTTATCTGCCCTCTTTCTTTTCAGATCATGGATGAACCCGATCGAATTTTGCACTCGCAAAGTCGCCATTATTTTACAGTGGTACCTTCTCATCCCTCTCTCACTGCCTTGTTCCGTTGTTCGTTAGCCTTTGCACTGCCTAGTGTGCCGTAGTAGTAAAGTACAAAAAAGTAGGGCGTTCCTTTGCCTGCCACGAGCTGGCAATGGCAAGACTTCAGTTCAGATCATGCAGGGGAGTGGCTGAATAGAATAGAGCTTGCTTGTTGCTACAGCTTGGTCCTTGTGGATGGTGAGCTTAGCTTAAGGCTAAAATACTATAATCTTGTTTAGCTTATCCGTGGCACGCTTATGCTAACTCTTGATTGGCCTCTATGCCTGCCGCATCATAGCCTACGAGTAGCGCCACGTGCCTACGATTGTAGGCTGCTAATGACACCTTCGTGCATGCTGATCATGAGTTAATGGGGTTTAAGTATTGCCTGGATTCACAATGAGCTGTGCTGTCTGTTTATGTGAATCCAATGGATCATGGATAGGCTTTTTTGTGTTGTCTTGGATTACGTACGAACTGCCTATATTTGATTAATTAGTTAGGGTTTCATTGTTTAGTACCTCAAATGGGCTTAAGAAGGAGTAAAAAGGAAGGGCACAACCAATAATAAAAATTTGTTATCAACAACAATTCACCGTGACGGAAATGTTTGATGCGAGGTGAAATTTTACTTTTCGTAGGTACTTGGAACCTCTTTTGCAAACTCAGTGCGTCAGGCTTAGGACACCCTCGAGTAAAAATCTCTCACTTGAACGAATCGACACAGAGAGTTTAAAATCATGCAAAGCAAGAACACCAATAATGCTTAAGTTGTTATCTCTTTAAACCCACCAAAGCAACAAATGATAGGGACCATTCTAAGAGGAAGAACGATGGTGGATAGCCAAGGAATTCAAGATCCATATCCAAAAGCTTCTTTCATATAGAACATAAATTTTGTTCAAGGGAAATGTAGATCTATATCTACCTCCTCAAAGATCCTACCATCCGTAGGAATCTACTAACCACATATTCAAGAAACTTAAGATTGATGGGGAGTAATTGAGATTTAGAAGGTAAACAATGGTGTGGCAAACTTGCTAAAGAACCTCTCTTTAAGTGGGGAAGAAGACCCCTTTTTAAACCCTAAAAAATCAACTTGTTAGAGCCGTTATGTGACTGCCCGGACGGTCCTAGTGAATACCCAGCTAGTAGGGTACTAGGTTATATCTGGGCACTATCAAGCACCCCAGATTGTTGGATGTAGCCGAGTAGAAACCGGGTCGCATCGGTACGGTAGCCGGCGAAATCTCCAACACAAAAAATGCGATATATTTTGCTTGTGAACTCAGTTTCGATGAACTTGGGCAAGCTTTTAAACTAACAGCAGGCTCTAACTACTCTCGTAAACAAACATTAAATACAGAATGTAAAACCACAAATGGAAACTATTGACCTCTCTATCTAAAAGAAGAACCGACAAAAACCTCCAAGGCTCCAACTCCAAGAATGTGATATCTTTTCCTACGAACATCTTTTTTATGAAACTCAGGGTTGTTTTGAAGAAAGTGGAAGGACCTTGATATCGCCTAGAGGAGGGTATGTAGGTGAATAGGCGGTTCACATCTATTACATATTTGGCTTGAAAAAAATTAGAACTAAACTAGCCGTTTAATTTATCAACCAATAAACCTAAGTATGCTAGGCCTAGCTAATTGCACCAACAACTTAACCTAAACAAGATGTAAAAAACTATGTGGTAGACAACCAATATACCAACGTAAATAACTTCAAGCGTGATGGAAGAGTTCACACATAAAGATATTGAGGCACATAGAGACCAACATGTATTCCGAAGTACAAAACCATTGAGGGTGCTACTATTTTCTGGTGAGGTGTGGGGTAATTCCTGTAATTCCTCGAACGCCACAAATCTCACCTTAGCTATCCTGACAAGGTCAATGTCTAGATCGATCAACACTTGGTATCTTGAAGACGTTCACCGAATCTTTTCAAATTGTTTAGAGCTATTCAACAACTTAATTGGAGAATGTTGGTGAGACAGCTCATGAGTCACAAGACCATGGTATTGAAGAATAAGGAGGATAGATCACCATCTTGTTATTACTATGTACCGTAGTCTAAGGATAAACTACTCACACATCGTCATGGATGCAGCAATGGTGGTGCAGATGCCTTCGGCGACGATTTTCCCCTTGGCAGGGTGTCAGAAAAGGATTCTAGGACCCCGAACAAGGTTTTCAGCGAGAGTGATAGCTCAATTGGGGCTTCGCAAAATATTTCTCCACCCCAATGTTCTAAGGCCAAGGGGGTGAAGGTGGCGATCGAGGCGGCCACACGGGTGGGACCCGCAGCCAGGTGCCATGTGGCCCCCCGTGGCTCCCCTCTTGTCGACTTTCACCTTTTGTTTTCTTTTCTCTGATGAAAAATATCCATAAATTATCGTCCAATTTCGAGGATCTTTTGACACCTTTTATGTAATACAGAAATGGTAAAAACATGAGCCGACACTTGGCATCTTGTTAATATGTTAGTTCACAAAAATGTCACAAAATGATATAAAATCATCGTATAAGTATGTAAAAATGATACATAAGTAGCATGAAATAATAAAAAATTATAGATACATTTTGGACGTATCCCACGTCCATGTTGACACTGTATCTCAGCGGCGATCAAGTCCCTGGATTGGTCACCAGTGGCGATCAAGTCGGCCATGATGACAACCACTGATATAATTGACCGCTCCGCCAACCGATACTCGACAAGCAGCACGCCATGGCTAACCTCTTCTCTACTAGACACGTCAAACGGGTGAATGTCGTTGATCCTGGCTTGTTTAGGACATCTTCCCTGAGGATTACATCGCTACATCTGAAGCATGTAGACGAGCTAGGAGGTATCGGGGATTGTGCAACGACCGATCAACCGCTCGACTACTACGGGGATCAACGAGGACCTGCAAAATTACCCGTCAATAATGGTTAATATCCCGCAAACTTGGAATTTGACCATGCCGGCCGTTCTTCGACGCAAGGTAAAGAATGTTGGGGAGTATGACCTAATACTACATTATAACAAAGCGCGTGAATTTCCGGCCTTCTGCGCGCCTTGCGCCCCGCTGGCCTATCGTCGAGCGACGCGTCCGCCTTTGCGCCTGACGTCTGATGCTCTGGTCGGCTGCATTGAGGCGGTGCGTTGTTTTTTTTTACCTGATTCCTCGTGTTTGTCGTACGTAGACCCGTCTCTGCCGGTTGCTGCCTTGTGCGTCCGCCGGTTTCTCCCTGTGCCTTTCTCTGCCGGTGTTCCCTGTTTGGTGGTGTTTGTTTGCTGGTCATTCCGGTCGAGGATTGGCTTTAGCCGGTGAGGCCTACCCGGTGAGGATTGGCAGGGGCGGTGTTTGTGGAGTCTTCTCGGTTGTGGTCGGTTGCCTACCCTGTTTTGCCGGTTGCTCTCCGTTTGTTTGGGTCATGACCGGATGCTGTTTTTTTCTTAAGGCGGCTAATGGCTGGTGGGTTTCCTGCGTTGATATAATTCTTGGTTTGTGAAAATTATAAATCATGATTAATATGGTGTTTTCATTGTAGCAATATGCAATTGTTGATGATTAATTCATCGGTATTTAATAGTATACCATTTGGGGTTGTGAGTGTTAAATATGTATCATTATATTTGCACTCATTTTCCATAAGATTTTTTTATAAATACATGGGGCCTTCATATCATCTATAAAATGGACATACAATATTAATTCACCTACATTTTAAATTATTTCATACATACATAGATTTATTTTATTTGGATAGTTTTATTATGGGCCTCGAGTTCCAGTGGTGAAGCTTGACCATATTTGTGTGTGTCTGTGTAGGAGGGGGGGGGTGTTGGCCCCCCTCTCCCGGGTTATAGTAAGGTTCTCCAATGTTAGGTTTCTAATTTTTACCCCAGGCCTCCAAATTTCTAGGGCTATTCGTATGCACTAGCTTCGGGGGAGGAGGCGGTGAGACATAGAGAGCCGCTAAGGCACCCGCGTCGGCTGGGTCCAGTGCCTGAGACAACGGTGGCTCGTCGGCGTGGAAGGAGTGAACGCCGCTAACGAGACAGAGTACTCATCCATCTGCATTGTGCTTTTGTCTTTGTTTTGGTGGCGTCAGGACCAGTGGTATGGAACATAAATGTCTTTTGCATACAAATTCCACGCATGTTCAATGAACATAGGCTTGGTTTAGGTCTAAATAGTCGAAAATCATAGGAAATAACGATTATCATAAGTTGAAGCTAATGGTTTCCTAGATAAGATATATAGTAGATATTTGAGGAAGACCATACCAATCTCTCAAAATTTTCCAAAAAGGTGAAAAATAAAAGCATTTAAGCAAACTCAAAATTATTTTAGCTAACACTCCACATAGTAGTAACATAATAAGTTCCAACGATTATCACATTTTCTAGGCTTGCAATATACGTATAGCACACCACTCCCCCTAAAGCGATCATTCATTTCCGCAATGATAGTGAAGTAATTATTACTCGAAAACCAATGTGGAACGGAGAGAATGATAGTTAGTTACGATGACTCAATTGTTGAGGAATCATGTTGAAAGAATAACATTCTATGTCACAAATCTCGTATATGGACATTTTTCATGTATATCTCAACGTCAGAAATCTCATATATAGACATTTTTCATGTATATTTGGACGACCCTTTTGATCCTATTAGGAAAGTACACTGCACTGGACTTGCACCCCTAGTTACGTAGAAGTGCAAGGAGAGAAGCAGATGACCAGACCTTACCAACATACTCAAAAAGTATTTTATACTTAGACAAGCAATGTTTCCGGTCTATTAATGGTTCTGGCTTGTAGAACAGAGGACTGAAAATTCTAAAAGACGATCCAACCAGTATCCTCCGACTCTACAGTGTTTTTAGCTATGGTATGGGTCTGGTATGAAAACAAATGGGTAAAAAAAAAGGGGATATCCGCATCTGTGGAACCAGACTCCATTTCGGTTTATAGGATGCATATGGCAAATCTTTGAGACCTAGGTGAATGGGCATTGGTCATGCTTCATCTCCCCAATATTTTAACCAATTAACACTCTTATATTTAATGCCAACATTAATTAGGGAAAGGGAAAGGACAAACCCAATCGATTTTCTTATTGTTCTTGGAAAAGGCCAAAACTCAACATTAACTATTCTTAACTAATGCTAATTGTTGCTTATTCTTGGAAAAACCTGGTTTTATAATTGCATCCTATAAACCGGAATGGAGGGTGACGTGGGGTGGCCACGACAAGTCCCAGGGTCGAGTACCCCAGGTTGATTGAGAGGGAGAGAGATGAAGTGCTCGTGGTTACCACGGTTGACAAGCAAGGCGATTTACCCAGGTTCAACCTCCCGAAAGATAACACCCTAATTCCTACTTGTCTGAGATTGATATTATGGATGTGTTACAATGGCGACCTGGCGAGATGTCTGATCTCGCCAGGGTTCTGATGGTGGAATATGAGCATACCCTAGATCGGCGGTCCTCCTAGACTTTATATTGGAGGCTGGGTCTTGGGAGTTCGCAACCGATTTTAGGTTTACTTGTAAGTACCGATGGCAATGGGTACCCATTACCCGCATACCCGGTGGGTATTTACCCATTAGGGTAAGGGTTTGGTTAAAAAACTTTGCCCATGGGTACGTAAATGGTGAAAATTGTGTACCCAGTGGGTATCGTGGGCGCGGGTATGGTAAAGTAGTACCCATACCCGCATACGCACGTACCCTGCTATTTTTGTTTATGACATGTATATTTGTGGTAACATAAGATTATTTTGAAAACAAATCCCGAAATACTAACCGTCTACGTAATTTTTGCTTGTTTCCCAACTTATATTGGGTTGTAATGATGTCATTTTTCGTATATGTATATTGTTATTTTGATATTTAAAGTATTGTTTTGATGTTATATTCATATACAATGAGTTGTTTTGTTGTTCATTTTATATATGGTGTGTTATTTTATTATTAATTTTATATATGTGTCGTTTGCTGAATCAATGAATAAATGAGCATACATATTGATAATTTCTTATATATTGTGTTATTTGGTGGGTTTACCCATGGGTTTTTAATACCCACGTGGGTGCGGGTATGGTACAAAATCTATACCCAGGTGCGGGTATGGGTGCGGGTGTGGTTAAGATTTAAAGACGCGGGTGCGGGTTTGGTTAAGCTCTACCCACACCCAACAGGTGCGGGTGCCATCGGTACTTGTAAGGTAAGTCTCTACCGACATAAGCTTTGCCCGCCTAAGGGTGTACTCTGTCTTCTTTGGTCCCCCTTCGTGGGTCTCGAGTGTTGTCTCATAGTGGGCTGCCAGTTGGGCCATAATCCTTGCGTGCACCAGGTATCTTCGTAGTGGCGCATCCGAAAGGTAAGCCCACATCAGAGGAGTAGTAAATTGCATTCTCGAAGGACACTTTCTACATTTCGTCAGTACTGGCAACAACAAATCTTTAGGCCTTGTGGTACTGCTGCAGCAAGTGCCCTCGATTCACTTCACATGTGGTCTAGTAAGAGATGAGCACATATGGATTGATGAAAAGATAAGCCCGAAATAAAGAAACTCATTTCAACAGAAGGGAGATGGAATTCTTATGATATGAAGCTAGCTTCATCCCGACTAGTTGACTGTTCCGGTTTCAGCTCGATGGAAGTACTTTAAACCAATGCAGTGTCATTCGTCCATTCATGAAATTTGCAGCATAGGAAATCTCGTACAAATTAGCGTGTCACCTTTTGAGAAACATGTTCCTCTCGATGGGAGGGGAGATCTTCTGTTTTGTTTTGGTTCTAAAAGAAGAGTAGCTCGACGCCTCGACCAGATTATGTCGCGAAATCTCTCGAAGGCGCTACGCATTCAGATGAAAAGTGACAGAGAGCATGCATCGTACTCCCTCCGTCCTCAAATAAGTGGACATTTAGAAATTTTAAGACAAATTATGGAGAGGAGTAGAAAATGCATTGGGAAAATGCAAGCCACCATCTCTCTCCTCTTTAATTACCTCACCTCTAATGAGCTAAGACTAGCCATAGTGGGAAGTATCATACACTAGTATCATGCATATGATACTAGTCTATGTTACTACTTCCATTATGGGTGGTAACATATATGTAGTATCATGCAACAATGTATTTATTATCTTGTAGACTCATCTTGTATTGGAATCCGTTATGTTACGATATCTACCTATGATACCACTACCATCTCTTTCATCATTAATTGCAGTGACACGTCAGCTTTTTGCCAACGTGGCATGCATGATACTACCTATGATACTCCCACTATGGCTAGTCTAAGTGCATCTATTATATACTAAAAGCAAAATGAGTTAGTTTTCGAGGCACCACCTTAAGCCATGTGATCTAAATTAATATTAGTTGTTAAATCTAAAATAAGTGGTTAGGATTTAATGAATGGGGAGTACTGTCTTGACACGATAGGTGCAAAGATACCGTTCCTCAAGAAAAAAAAAACAAATCACGTCCCCTAAGCAAAATCACGTTCCGTTTCCTTAAAAAAACACATCCCATATGTCTACACAATACCAACACCTTACGTACATATCAAAAATGTTGGCCAGCATACATGACTCGGATGTGTACAATCCGGGTAACTATCTAATCCATCGATCCGGCCGGCCTGACGGATGCTAACTAGCTAATCGATCCGCTAAATATCACGTGTTGCATGTGATCTCTAGGAACAACGCTCATGCACCCAAACTGTACGAATTTTTCGAACGCCATAGCTAGAAGAAAACAAAACTTTCCTAATCGTTTGCTGGCAAAAGGGTAGGAGTAGGATATGGACAGTTTAGAAACAACTGATAGGTAAGAAATTCCTCTATGTTTACCATGTTTCTTTGTTTAATCAAAGTCCAATTTTATAAAGTTTGACTAAAGATGTAGCAATAAATATATTCTAAATAATTTTACATAACATGAAAATACGTTTTGTGACGATTCTAATAATAAGGATTTTTTTATTTCAGATGATGATATTTTTCCTATATATTTAGTTAAAATTTATAAAGTTTGATTTTGACTAAATTTAGAACACATGGTTGTTGTGATTGGAGGAGTACGTTGTTCCTATGATTGAGTACATATACATGAAAAGAAAATTCGACTAACATCATATTTAACCAAAGTACCCACAGAACGTTTGCAAGAGCTTGGTGTCATGGAATTTGAAAATTAATGAATTCACGACATTAGTCGCACAAAGTACATTATTCTATTATTTAGTACACATACATAACAATTTCATTCGACCAGAAAAAACATTCTCACAAAACGCCTTCCGGAGTTGTGTAATTTGAATATTAATGAAATGGCAACGTTACTCGCACTATTAACGGGAGCGCCCCTCACACTAAGGAAATTACAAGAGTAACCAATTCTCACGACGATGTGAATGTCCTTCCACTAAACGGATACTCTGACTTAATGAGACACAAAGCCTCAATCATTAAAAATTGATGAAGAGATAACATTAGTCGACACACTATCACCTCACATTATTAAAATATTTTGACTTTATGATTTACATTGGTTTACTCACCACAAATTAACGCTTGATATGTTTAATATTTAGTATCCGAGCACGGTGTCCCAATATTATTCTAACCTGAGGAATTGAAAAGCATACACTTTATTATTATGAATTATTTTCATGGATATTGTTTGGTTTGTGTAGTAGATATGTTTGGACTATTTATAATTTTTCTCTCAGGTTAAAAAAATCAAAATGCAATCACATGCCAATTCAATTGCATAACAAAATTCTTGACAAATTAAATATTCTTGAACTATGCTATCTAAGCCACATAGTCATTTTGCATAACACATAAAATACATGTATACGGGTGCGTAGAACCATTGAATGAAGATTTCTTTTGAGAAAAGGCTTTGAACATGTGCATAAATACTCTACCCAAGCGATGGATGCTCGACTTAAGTTAAGAACTATAATCAATGTCCCCACAAAAAATCAGTGAAATTAAGTGTTGCAGTTTAATGAAACAAAGCACTCATAAAACTGATGACTATTGATTAATTAACATTGCACCTACCACAATTTATTGTAAAAAATAAAATAATATATAGTCATGAATTGATTATTTTTAAAACAAATGCGTTGTACATGCCTATCACCACACATATAGTCATAGAACATGTTCTGCAATGCTAACTCCGCCGAAAGCACAATATCTCTTGGTGAGGTGTATAGAACGCTAGCCATGTAATTTGACCTCCGGTTAATCGGAAGTACAACGACCTTCGCTAACCATCCGACCTCTTGGTCGTTTTTTAACAATTTGATTCCAATGCATATTGTTCTGTTGTAATAATGTTGGATGGATTGCTTAGATATAAATATGATTTGTTTTTCTATTGGAGAAGCACATGTGTTAATATTCCGAAGTAGAACATAGATGAGGATCGACACTCACAGGTGGAGTTCTTGATCACTACAAAAAAGTAGTAACTGAGAAGAAACAATGAATATATATAAATTATCTGCATAAAGGCATGTATGATTGTGAAACAAGTGTCCGCAAATAGATTTTGATTGGCAACCATGTGTATATTCGTGTTTATAAAACGTAGGCATCAAAACAAAGTTGTGTGTGGTCCTTTGAATATTCGGCTACACTAAAAAAATGATATAACATTTAACAAACTAAGAAAATCTGAAATGTGTAACATGTCATTCATGCATATTTTAGCACATGAGCTGCTCAAAACATATAATCGGTGAATTTGTAGTAGGTACATGCTCTATTTATTACTTTGGTTCACAAATTTGTCTTTTTATGTACGAAAACATAAAAATATTGTATGTCATGAAAATTTATAGCTACACATTCTATGTTTTTGTCTCTGTATAATGCTACAGTAGAAGAATCAATACCCGTACATTACATGGATGTGATAAAAAGTGGTACACAAGGATACAACTTTGGTATGGACAACATGTATCTATTGACTTTATGGTGAAAGAAACTTCAAAAGAATTTTGGAGAATGTTTGATATCCTCTGATTTCTTTTCATCGAGAATGTTATTTGCATCAATATAGGTCTTACGAATGGTTCTCTATTGATCACACAAAATCCTTGATTAAATTTTTTCTTTGCGTGTCATATTTTGAAAATAGAAAAACACCCTTTTCTCGGATCTAAATTTCAATCATAAAGATTTTAGTGGACATATTATTGCCAACAAATTTTATTTATATTAGGTGTAGCTACGAAATAATTGGCCTCCGTATTAGGGATAACTGATGATAGTTATAAAGGAATTCTGACGACAAGCTGCGAAGAATTTATTGGTGTCGTGGTAATAATAGAGATTAGAGCACATGTAGTAAACTTAACCTTTGACCAATTTTTTTTTTTAAAGTATTTCCGTCATAAGACATGCCAAATATATTTGAGTTGCAGTATATATAGCTTACATTGAAGAGTAGGGAGAAATATGAAATGAGTAAGAATAGATCAAAATAACACTACCTACGTTACAAAGCCGTGTCATGACATTTGTTAAAATATCCCATAAATATTCGGTCACAAATTAAATTGAATTGAACTATTTTTGGCACATATTATTGTACTTATCATCACGGTCTCGATGTCCACAATACCATGTAATTAAGAATTTCCTACCTTTAGTATCTCTAAAACCAAAAATAAATTGAAGAAGCTATTCAATACGCTAAAGGTGATGCCCTCGCATTTGCGAGGGCCACCTTGCTAGTTTAGAAAAAAAAGAAATCATGTGTTGAATGTTATTGGGCTTGATTCTCGTGCGATGAAAGAGAAGTATTATTATCTACTTTTAAGTGCATTGGGAGTGTAGATGTACACCATTTTGTGGAAAATTTTGAATGCTAAACGTCCACTTATTCGAGGACGGAGGGAGTACGTATGTACTGTACTTGAGTATTGATGAGCCGTATATATGTACGTGCTCGACTGCTGGCCATGACTACCTTTCGATGCCATCACTAATACTCGTATTCTAATTAGGCCTTCACGCCTCCCTATCTGTCATTAAGCACACATGTTTAGCACGTACTTCTTTCGTTTTTAATATAAGATCTTTTAGCTAGCTCATATATATGTTGGCTAGATGCATATTTAAATTAGTGTACATACATATTAAAACATGTCTATATACATGTTGACACATGTGAATGTGGACAAAAGATCTAACATCTTATATTTATAAACGGAGGGAGTAATAAGCACCGTACGTACATACATCGGTATATGAGGGAGTTTCTCAGAACAAGCATAACGAAATAATGGCAGGCATGCAGAGTAGTAATATACTCCTATTCAAGTAAAAGTATGATCGAAGCCGTTCTATCGGATGACATCCTCACAACAGTCTCAGTTCTAATGATTTAACTGAATGATCACCTTCGCCCACATGTTGGTGTGTTGCCTATATTGCTACGGAAGGAAATTGATGCCTTAGGCCTTCAATATCACTTCGATCCTCCTAAAAAATAATTACATAAATCCTGAAATCATTTTGTGAGTTTTGAGACATGAAACTAATAAAATCGCTACCATTCCTTTCGTTGGGCACCTGACCTTGTATTGTTCAGACAAAATCGTGTAAATTCCATAAAAACTCAACCTAAGAAACTAAGCAAACTCATACTTGCAACTTTAATATTGGCCCATGTTCACGTCAAATCGTTGGCCAGGCCGGATGCTAGGCCTCCTGGCAGGCCTTTTGGTAGACAGCGAAGCAAAAGCTGCAGCGGCCTGCACCAGCCCAGCAGTACTTTACTTTTCCTACTAACCACCTTCTCCGAAATAAAGCACAAACCAACCAAATAAAATGGATACGGTTTTTAAAGAGACAGAAAAAGACTTGCAAGCTTCAGAAGAACAAAAAATTTGCAACCTTGAAGAGCTTTGGATCACGCTATTGAAATACCACAATAATTCAGTACAACTCGATTCTGAACTATGAATGCCCATTGTCTCACTAGCCCGCTAGCCATATGCGCTATATATTAAATTATTACCAAAGAAAATAAAGTGTGAACTAAACCAGCCAAACTCCCTTTTTTTAATGTTTACTCATGATCTTTTTATTTTTCTTTATGGAAGGAACAGTGACACGGGTTACATGATTCACAGTAAATTTCACCCTTTCTTCTTTCTATCTAATACATCTGTTTGGTGATGCTCCATAAACTTGGTCAAACGGAAATAAATATGATTTTCAAACAAGATTAACATGTTACTTTGAAATCTAAAATTTATAATTTTGCTAATTCTGAAGATAAATTAAAAAAAACTATATTAAAGCCATAATATCGCAAATTACTTTTATTTTGAACATTTCCTGCCTATAAATCCCTTTAAATTAATAGGGAAATGAAAATCAACTGAAATCACAAACTTAAATTTGAACTCAAATTTTATTTAAAATATCATTTTGCGTCAATTTTCATATTATAACATAAAATTAGTTTGAAAATGGTTAAAACTATTCTAAATAGTGAGCATTGATTTCAAAGAATCGAGATAATTCATAAAAAATACGTTTTATAATTTGTGTGACATGAGGTTCGCCAGCACGTGTGTCTTACACGTAGGTTTAAGCTAACATGTTAATTGGTAGGGGAAAGCCGTTAAATGACTTATCCATGGGGAATATTGCTAGAATTAGTAGGGAAATACGTATTAAAAGGCTAGTCTATTTATAAGTGATATGTGGTTTTCTAATCTCAATTCATGCGTTCATAGTAGATGGAACAATGTAGAACAATCCTTATCCGCTCCACTTTATATATTACTTAAATCAAAATGTTGAACTAACACCTGCTGAAGTTGTACTCCTACACAGAAGCGGACACATAAATTTGTCGAAACCTAGGCCGCCGCAAGGCAACAATTTTTTTTCTGCCACTGGGATGTGGAAAGCGCGGGTGGAGGCCGGGCAAGGGCGGACGCAACATCTGTTGCCCGACGCTTGCCCGGGCTTCGCTCACTTGTGCCATATTCGTGACATCAAGCACGGATTGATGTCATGAACAAGCTGCGGGTGAGCGAAGCTCGGGCAAGCACCGGTCAACAGGGACCGTTGCGTCCGTCCTTGCTCCTACACTATAATTGAATGCATCAACCAATTCAATCGAAAGATCGAACAATGTAAATGAGCTATGTTTAATATTTCCACACTCCCCTCACGTCTAGTCTATTTTGTGAGTTTGATGTAGGATGTAAGATGGTTCGGAATAATCTCCAGAAATAATCATAAGTTGATAACGTCGTGTGAATGAGTCGATTGAGCGTTAGAGAGATCTAAATAATCTCCCGCTTGTATCGTGGCAAAAGCTGTGCTAAGCTAACGAGGAAATGTAGAGGTAATTAACATAGCAGGCGGCTGCCACAAGGTTCCTGCATGAGGAGCGCACCTCCCCTATGCGCACGGCAATACCAAGGCAATATCCAACACTCCATGTCATATCAACAGAAAAAAACACTCCATGCATGTATGTATCACCCCGCTCTGCTCGTTCGTTCACTACGGGAAAGACACAAGACGCCGACGGCCAAATATCGGGGCCGTCGGCGTAGACCCCGACCAGGCTAGCCTTGTTTTTTTCCTTTTTTATTTTAGCTACGCCGACGGCAATGCCGTCGGCCTATATGTTCTGTTTTTGTTTTGAGATACGCCGACGGCAATAGCCTTTTTTTCTATTTTCCATTTAATATGAAATCATTCATATCTTTAAATCGGTAAATCGGAATTTAACAAATTAAATATCTAAATCGATTAGAAAAATGAGAGGAATCCAAATATGGCATCCATAAAATCTTTTTCACCGTGCACATGACATTTTGTAACATATGTTTGTTACTTGCTTAATTGAAAAGTCGTTTTTTACACTTAAAAAAATGGAAAATGATATTTAGTAAAATATTTTGGAAATTGTTTTTGGCAACAATGTTTTCCATACCAAGACACCCCTATGTGTCAAGTATGGACACATTATCACAAACTATGGCATGAGGATGGCCATAACTTTGTCATTTGACACGAAAGTTATACATGTCTATAGATGATAGACCTTTTTGTGAAGCATTTTTTTGAAATATTTGTCAAAACTCAAGTTTATTATTTTTTCTAGCAACTAGTACACTTAAAAGGACTCCATGTCAAAGGAATTCATATTTTGAGTATATTCTCAATTTCTTTTATTTTTGTGAAAAAACCGTCAAAATGACCGTCGTGTCTATTCATTGATAGGGGTCACATTTTTCAAAACTATCGATATTTCTGTGATAAATTCACTACTTTTGTACCTAGAAAGTATTTTTGTAGAAAAATTAGACCAAACTAGCACACACTTGTAGTTCAATTTCAATTACTTTTGGAAAATCGGCATAAAGTCATTTAAATAGGAATAGTTAGGTAAAAATGAGAAAATTCTTAATACTTGGGTATTATCTATAAAATATGTAATACCCTTAGTGAAAATGAGATGGGTGCCTTTTTCAACATATTTTTGGTATTTCCTCCATAACAGAAGTCATTTTTGGCACTTAAAAAAATGAAAAATGATATTTATTAAAATCATTTGGAAAATGATATTTATGGATAATGGAGCAATATTAGGAATTTTATCGGTTTCTACCTAATTGTGCCTATTTAAATGACTTCATACCTATTTTCAGAAAGTAATTGAAATATAAACTATAAGTGTGTGATACTTTTCCCTGAGAGTTTTACAAAAATAATTTTAAGATAGACAAGTAGTGATTATATCACTTAACCTTCGATATTTTTGAAAAATACGACCTCTTTCAATCAAAACCAACGGCGGTCATTTTGCCCATTTTTTACGAAAACCTCAAAAACAGTGAAGAAAACCTTAAATTATATGATTAAATTTGTATTTATAATTTTTATTTGCTACTGTTACACAAATATGCGACCGAAGGCGCAAGTTTCACATCTTTTCAATTTGTTTATATTTAGTTAGGCTTCTTTGAAAATGCCAAAGAAACACAAATGGATGTGATTGGTTGGGAGAAATAAGGTGTGGATTGCTGACATGGCATCTTTTGATTGGTCCAAACACCTCACCACACCCCACCATATGCTCTCCTCTCCCCCTTATCCTCTCACGTGGTCAAACCACCGGCACCACACACACCTTATTCTCTCCTCTCACCACACCCGCATCTCTCTCCTCTCTCGGTCTCTCCTTATTTTCTCGCGCCCATGACGCAGCTGCCCGCCACGGCGCTGCCTCCGCCTCCGTCTCCGTCTCCTCAACGCCGCGGTCCGACCTCGAGCCGCCGACCACCAGCACCGGCGTCTGCGCCATCCTGGAGCTCTTCGTCGCCATCGCGTCTTCCGCCACGGTGGCTCTGCTTCATCTCCTCGTCGAGTTGGAGGAGGACATGGAGCTCTGCCTCAAGCTCCTCGCCTGCGGCGGCGGATGGGCTTCAGACGGAGCTGTCTCGACGACGAGCGCCAGCAGGGCCGTGGTCAGCAGCGCGAGGGCGGCATCCGGCGACGCTGAGTGCACAACCCGGTGAGTGAGCCCCCGAGCTTCTGCCGCCGTGCTCGTCCCTGACCTCGCCGTGGCCTGTGCTGGCCGTGGCCTCCCTCACCATGGCCTCTGTCGGTGAGGTGGTAGGCTCGGCCGGCCGGTGATCCGGCGGCAGTGGCTCAGCTTTTTTTTTTTGACTTTTTCCGGCTGTGTAGCCGTCGGCGCATGATGGACTGCCGGATGCCGTCTTCTGGGTCCCACCACCGCGTACGCCGACAGGATCCACGTACGCCGACGGCCAGGCCGCTACGCCGACGGGCCTCTACGCCGACGGCGCTACGCCGACGGCCTTCAGGTCTACGCCGACGGTTTCCGGCCGTCGGCGTCTCGGCAGGTTCCCGTAGTGGTTAGCGGTGATCACAGCATCCATCGGCCAGTGGATTCAACTCTAATTTCCATCGATTGACAGTAAATTACCATAGTATTTACATGATTACCATGGTATAAATCAGGTCATTCGAACACAAAAGTTGAGGCAAACAAAACATAGCCATGGAAAGCAACAAGCTCTTCTTGCTCTCTCTGCTTCCGTTCCTTCTCCTCGTGGCGTTCGTGGATGAGACGGCCGGTGACGAGCTCAACACATTCATCGTCCATGTGCAAGCACCGGAGGGCCACGTGTTCGACACTGCCGACGACCGGAAGGCGTGGTACCACTCGTTCCTCCCCGAGGATGGCCGGCTCGTCCACGCGTACCACCACGTCGCGAGCGGGTTCGCGGCCCGGCTCACGCAGCAGGAGCTCGACGCGATATCCGCCATGCCCGGCTTCCTCAGCTCGGTCCCTGACCAAATGTACACGGTGCTGACGACGCACACTCCCGAGTTCCTCGGTCTCAACGTGGCGCAGGGAAGGCGGAACTACACTTCGAAGCTTGGCGCCGGCGTCATCGTCGGGGTGATCGACACCGGCATCTTTCCTGACCATCCGTCGTTCAGCGACGATGGCATGCCGCCGCCGCCGGCCAAGTGGAAGGGGCGCTGGACTTCAACGGCACCTCCTGCAACAACAAGATCATCGGTGCGCGCAACTTCGTCTCCGCCCTCAACAGCCCAAACGGCACTTCGACGTACGGCGCGCCGGTGCCGCCCGCCGACGATTTTGGCCACGGAACTCACACGGCGAGCACCGCGGCTGGAGCCATCGTGCGGGGAGCTAACGTGCTTGGCCAGGCCATGGGGATCGCCGCCGGGATGGCACCCCGCGCGCACATCGCCGTCTACAAGGTGTGCTACATGAAAGGGTGCACCATGTCCGACATTCTAGCCGGGGTTGACGCTGCCGTTGCCGACGGCTGCGACGTCATCTCTATGTCCCTCGGTGGGCCATCGTTGCCGTTTCACCAAGACCCCATTGCCATCGGGACATTCGCCGCCATGGAGAGGGGCATTTTTGTCAGCATGGCTGCTGGTAACTCCGGCCCGTACGAGGGCTCTCTGTTAAACGATGCCCCGTGGATGCTCACCGTCGCAGCGAGTACCATGGACCGCTCGATTCGTTCGACGGTGCAGCTATGGGACGGCGTCTACTTCCATGGAGAGTCATCGTACCAGCCAAACGACTCACCCGGCGCCTTCTACCCGTTGGTCTACGCCGGCGCGAGCGGGTAGCCGTTCGCCGAGTTCTGCGGAAACGGCTCGCTGGATGGCTTCGACGTCAAGGGCAAGATAGTGCTCTGTGAATCCTTCGGAAACGTCTCGGCGACCTACAAAGGCGCCGTCGTGCAGAGTGCCGGCGGCGCCGGCATGATTCTGATGAACCAAGTTTTTATGGGCCACAACACGTTTTCCCAGGCGCACGTCCTCCCGGCGTCAAACGTGGACTATGACGCGGGCTCGGCCATCAAAACCTACATCAACTCCACGGCGAACCCCGTCGCACGCTTCAGCTTCGAGGGCACGATACTGGGCACGACTCCTGCTCCGTCGATCGTTTTCTTCTCGTCTCGTGGGCCTAACGTTCAGGTTCCCAGCGTCCTGAAGCCCGACATCACCGGCCCTGGAGTGAACGTCCTGGCCGCGTGGCCGTTTCAGGTCGGCCCGCCGTCGGCGCCGGTCCTCCCTGGAGCGACCTTCTTCCACATGATCTCCGGCACGTCCATGTCGACGCCACACCTCAGCGGCATTGCGGCAGCGATTAAGAGCAAGCACCCGGACTGGTCAGCAGCGGCGATCAAGTCGGCCATGATGACCACCGCTGATATCACCGACCGCTCCGGCAATCCCATACTCGACGAGCAGCACACCACGGCCAACCTCTTCGCCACCGGCGCCGGACACGTCAACCCGGTGAAGGCCGCTGATCCTGGCCTTGTTTACGACATTACACCTGAGGATTACATCGGCTACCTCTGCGGCGTGTACACGAGCCAGGAGGTCTCTGTGATCGCGCGCCGCACGATCACTGCTCGGCCATCACGGTGATCAGCGACGGCCTTCTAAATTACCCGTCGATAACTGCCAAGATCCCACAGACGTGGAATTCCACCACGCCGGTCATCATCCAGCGCAAGGTAAAGAATGTCGGGGAGGTTCCTTCGGTGTACTACGCGGCCATCGACCAGCCAGACGGCGCCGTAACCGTCGACGACTCGACGTATACCCGCGCGAGCTGGAGTTCACCGAGGCGAACCAGGAGAAGATTTTCTCGGTGGTCGTGTCGCCGAGGGATGGCGGTGCGAGGGTGGTGCAGGGTGCGCTGCGGTGGGTGTCCGAGAAACACACCGTGCGGAGCCCCATTTCTTTCATGTCGGCCTAATGTTTGGACTAAGATCTTTCGTGATAAGCAGCTGGAACAAGTAAGCTTTGAGAAATAACAGGTAAGCTTGGAGTAACCAAAAAAACTAGCAAGAAGTTCAAGTTCAAATGTTCAATACACTACTATACATCTCATTCATGAGAACGACTTAATTAACTCAATTTACTAAAATGAAATACACCTTGGCACGCCGTCTAACGCAAACTGTTTGTGACTCCCGACCTCCAGTGGCCGCTCCGTTTACAAAAAATAGAAAATCATATTTATGAGATTCAAAAAAGAATTGAAAAAAAAAATCTGTGTAGCCAATGATGTATCCTACAAAATTGCAAAATATTAATAATATTTTATATTTAGCTACACAAAAATAACAAAATCTTTCAAAAGTTAGAGATTTGAGAATATGCATACTTAGAGCAACTCTAGAAGATACCGGAAAATCTTGTAAGAAAACTGGTCTCCATTTCAACCAGAATAGTTTTACGGCACGAAATTTTGTTCTAACATTATACATACCAAAAATTAACCCCTAAAAGCACACATGACACATAATCTTATCCTTTGCTTTTATTCATCTTATTTTTTCTTTTTGAACTCATGAACATGCCTTTTTTAACGCGCGAATATTTTTAAACCCGTGAACATTTTTCTGAACCCACGAAGATAATTGTTGATCTTGTGAGTTTGTTTTTGAACCCATGAACATACCTTTTTCTTTTATATTCCGAACATGTTTTAAACCCGTGAGCATATTTTTTTTTAACCGATGAACATTCTTGTTTGTTATCTCATCAAAATTTATTTTAAACCGTGAACAATTTTCGATAAAGCATGAAACAGTTCTCATGAACATTTCTTAAAAATACATGAACATTTTTTCAAAAACATTTTCTTTTAGAACTATTTTTGTTTTAAAAATAACATATTCATATTTTCTTAATTCAGCAATATAAATTTGTTAAAAAGAAAACTATTTTTAGGATTAACAAAAAATAAAGCTATTCTATTTGTGGGCGAGGCAAAAGCCGGCCCATATACAGGCGCTATGTGCGAGCAGCCAGCAAGCGCTCGCTAAAAGGGGGCCTCAAATGTACTACCGGCTTTAGACTTGAAGCAAACCCGAAATATGACCCCAAATCTGATTTAGGGCCAAATGGAAAATCAGGTAGCTGATGAATGATTACGCACTTCCGAAAAAAAAAGAGTCACATTTGGAACTCTTCTCAACCGTTAACTGACTCGGTTCAGATGTCTAGCTCAGACCAAGTCCTGGTTCTGTCCACAAGATAAACCACACCTGGATTGAGGGTAAGGGATAATCCAGTCTCTTTGAACTAATCAATCGTGCTCAGTTTGTACACATACAAAATCTGATTGTTTCCATCACGGAGATTCCCAAGCGATCGAATCCACCTGCGCACAACCATCTCCCGACATTTGCACGGATCCAAAGCTCCGTCGACTGCGTCCGAAATCAGAGCCGGCCACTGCCTGCAGCGACGGCAAGCATACTCTAATTAACCGGCCTCAACCAGCATGTATAAATATGCGGATGCAGAAGCACATACCAGAGTACCATATCAGAGCAAGTGTTCGCTATGGAAAGCTTCAGGATCTCCATGCTCTCCCTTCTCCTCTTCCTCCTCCTTGCCCTTGTCGCCGTGAATGGCGCCGACGACGAGCGCAGCACGTTCATCGTCCACGTGCAACCGCAAGCGAACCACGTGTTGGACACGGCCGACGCCCGGAAGGCCTTGTACCAGTCGTTCCTTCCCGACCAAGTCCAGCTGCTCCATGCGTACCACCACGTCGCCAGCGGCTTCGCAGTGCGGCTGACGCAGCGCGAGCTCGAGGCAATGTCCATCCTGCCTGGGTTCGTTGCCGCGGTGCCGGACAGGGTTTACAAGCTGCACACGACGCACACGCCGCGGTTCCTCGGGCTAGACACCCAGCAGGGCACGAGGAACGATTCCTTCGGATTCGGCGACGGCGTCATCATCGGAGTGCTTGACAGCGGCATCACTCCCGACCACCCCTCCTTCAGCGGCGCCGGCATGCCACCACCACCAGCCAAGTGGAAGGGGACGTGCGACTTCAACGGCCGCTCCATGTGCAACAACAAGCTTATCGGTGCTCGCGTTTTTGACACCGCTGGGAACGGCAATGCCTCCTCTACCGGTGTACCACTGTCGCCGATCGACGACGACGGGCACGGCACGCACACGTCAAGCACTGCGGCGGGAGCAGTCGTTCCAGGTGCGCAGGTGCTTGGCCAGGGCAGGGGCACTGCATCTGGAATAGCGCCCCGTGCGCACGTCGCCATGTACAAGGTTTGCGGGGAGGACTGCACCAGCGCCGACATACTCGCCGGCATCGATGCGGCCGTGGCAGACGGCTGCGACATCATCTCCATGTCCCTTGGTGGGCCTTCGCTGCCGTTCCACGAGGACAGCCTCGCCATAGGCACGTTCGCTGCCGCGGAGAAGGGCCTGTTCGTCAGCATGTCAGCCGGCAACTCCGGTCCAAACTACACCACGCTGTCCAACGAGGCGCCATGGATGCTCACCGTCGCCGCGAGTACCATGGACCGCTTGATCAGAAGCACGGTGCGCCTTGGTAACGGACTCACCTTCGATGGCGAGTCAGTGTTCCAGCCAAACATTTCGGCGACCGTCCTCTACCCGCTGGTCTACGCGGGCGCGAGCTCGGTACCCGACGCGAACTTTTGCGGCAGTGGCTCCCTGGACGGCTTCGATGTCAAGGGCAAGATAGTTCTCTGTGAGCGTGGTAATGGCGTGGCGAGGCATGACAAGGGTGCCGAGGTGCTGAGGGCCGGAGGAGTCGGCATGATTCTGAGTAACCAGCTCATTGACGGCTTCAGCACCATCGCCGACGTGCACGTCCTCCCAGCGTCGCATGTGAGCCACGCGGCCGGGGTGGCAATCCTGAAGTACATCAAGGCGACGACGAGTCCGATGGCGCAATTTTCCTTCCGAGGCACGGTCCTCGGCACGTCGCCGGCCCCAGCTATCACTTCGTTCTCCTCTCGCGGGCCTAGTACCCAGAACCCTGGCATTCTGAAACCCGACATCACGGGCCCTGGCGTGAGCGTACTCGCGGCTTGGCCATTCCAGGTAGGCACAGCGTCGGTGGGTGGGCATACCGGGCCGACATTCAACTTTGAGTCCGGAACGTCAATGTCAGCACCACACCTCAGCGGTATCGCCGCGCTGATCAAGAGCAAGCACCCGGAATGGTCGCCGGCCGTGATCAAGTCTGCCATCATGACAACCGCCGACAGCACCGACCGATCCGGCAATCCGATATTGGAAGAGCAGCGCAGGGCGGCTGACTTGTTCGCCATTGGAGCTGGCCATGTCAACCCGGACAAGGCCATGAACCCGGGTCTAGTATACGACATTACTCCAGCCGACTACATCGGCTTTCTCTGTGGCCTCTACACGAACAAGGAAGTCTCCGTGATCGCGCGTAGGGCGGTGGACTGCTCGGCTGTCAAGGTGATCCCGGAGCGTCTGCTGAATTACCCATCGATCTCCGTAACGTTTCCTCCAACGTGGAACTCGACGACTACAATGTTGGTGGAACGCACGGTGAAGAACGTCGGAGAGGTGCCAGCGGTTTACTACCCCCAATTCGATTTGCCAGACAATGCTATGAACGCCAGCGTCGTGCCGGCGTCACTACGGTTCAACGACGTGAACCAGGTGAAGACTTACACGGTGACTCTATCGCCGAGGAAGGGCAACAATCCTGTTGTGGTGCAGGGCGCGCTTCGGTGGGTGTCGAACAAGTACACTGTGAGGAGCCCCATTTCAGCCACATTCACCGGATAATAGACCTCGATGTACTTCACAATTTATACTGTAAGAGTAATTGTGTACGTGTATTTGTATCCAATATATAAACCACACTCTAATGTTTAAAAATTAGGTATACGAGGCCATTGCGAGCAACATAACCGTCGTTAAGGCGCAGGCGTGATATCTCAACCCCACAATATTGTACCATTCAAACAACCTTCTTTGGTTTGTTAGAAAGTTATGACCGTAATTTGGCCCGGTAGCCTGTTTTTCATTTTCATTCTATGTTTAGTTCAAATTTACAAATGCATTTTTTCACCCTTTGAGGTGAGTAATGTATCTGGTTTCTGAAAACTTTGGAGGCTAGTTAAGCTTTTATTTAATTGAGGAGTAATGTTTATGGTGTTCGTTTTTCACTGGAAAATAGGGAATTAGGATGACATCTTCGGTATCCTGCATGATAGAAAAACACAGAACAAACACCAAAATGTGTTTATACTTTACATAATACATAGAAATTAGTGAAGTGTATGAATTTCTAAGAACCTAGACTCAGCAGAAATTTTTCTTTCGAACTGTGTTCAAAGTGATCCTTAAATACATCTTTTACTAAACTAAAAAAATACACCTTCTACCGAAAAATGAAGATCACATGTCCATATATAGTGGGACTGGATCACATTGATGATCTCGTCCCTTTACAAAAAGAGTTATTCGTATCATCAACAAGACATAGAAAATAAATGAAAACCTCTCTTACATCAAACGCTAATGCACAAAGTCCATCTAATCAGTTGCTACATATAGTAATTAAGGTTTGGCTGGAGGCGCTGCAGCCTGGGTCGTGTCCTCCTCCCCGGTGCCTGGCAAGATTAAGATCGGGCTGCGAACGATGTGCTTGCCGGAGACCCACTTGAGCTGCCCTTCAATCGCACCGTCGGGCACGGCCGCCGCCTTGACGGTGACGGTGTAGTTCAGGACCTCCTCCAGCGCCTTGAACGTCAGCTTCGGCGGGTGCACCTCCACCGTCACCGATTTGGGCACCTCGACCTCCACGTCGTACGTCGAGCTTGCCTCGCCGACGTTGGTCACCGCTCGGCTCGCGTTCACGACGGTGTCCGCCTTGTTGACGACGACCGTGACTGACGGGTAGTTCAGGTCCTTCTCGTCGAGTTTCGGTAGCTTGTCGCATACCACCGGCGGCTCCGGGTGGATGATCGAGTTCACCTGCTGATCCGTGTACTTGAGCCCGCACAGGTACGGGATGTACTCCGCCGCCGTCAGGTTGTACACGAGCCCCGGGTCCATGGCTTTCTTCGGGTTCACGTGCCCGGCGCCCGTGGCGAAGTATGTCGCCTGCGTGCCGTCCACGTCGGCGATCGGTTTCTTGGTGTTGTCGGTGGTTTCAGTGGTCGTCATGAGCGCCGACTTGATGGACGCCGGCGACCATGTCGGGTGCGCGTTCTTCAACAGCGCGGCGATACCGGCGAGGTGCGGGCATGACATGGACGTGCCGGACTTGATGTCGAACTTGGGCATCGCTTCCTTGGGCTGTAACACCATGTCAACGACGCCGGGGACACCCGCGAGTACGTTCACTCCAGGACCGATGATGTCAGGCTTTAGAATTCCCCGGCTCTTCACGTTCGGCCCCCGTGACGAGAACGGTGCCATCATCGGCGACCGTGGGGTGTCGAACAACGTTCCTTTGAAGATGAAGTTCGCCGTGGGGCTACGCTCGTTCTGGATGTAAGCCTTGATCTTCTGCCCTACCACGTAGGGGACTTGCACCGTCGGGAGGACGTGCGGCCTCGGGACGATCACCGGACCGAACACCTCAGGGGCGACGACGATCATACCAAAAGCACCAGCTCGGAGGACCACCCTGGCCTTGGCGGTGCTCAAGCCACCGCCGGCCTCGCAAATGATGATCTTCCCAGTAATGTTCTGTGCCGTCAACACGCTCTCACTGGTGCACTGGCCGTCGCCCACGTCGCGCGCCAATGGAACCATCTCCTTTCCGTAATCCTTGGGCACGCTTAGCGACTCGCCATGGACCTCAAGTCCACTGCCAAGCTTTACGGTGGCCGCGAACCTCCTGTCACTGGTGCTTGCCCCGACAGTGAGAAGCCACGGCGCCCCGTTAGAAAGGGTAGCCGGGTTCGGGCCGATGTTGCCAGCCGCCGTGCTGACAAACACGCCGTTCAGAGCAGCGGTGTACCCTCCGAGCGAGACGGGGTCCTCTGAGAAGTCAGCGCCCGGGTTCCCGCCAAGCGACAGAGAGAGCACGTCGACGCCGTCCTCGATGGCCTCGTCGACCGCAGCCAGTATGTCATCGCGGTCACAGCCCTTCTGCTCGAAGCACACCTGGTAGAACGCGATATGCGCACGGGGCGCCATGCCGGCCGCCGTACCCACCGCGTTGCCATATATGTTCGCGCCGGGCACGAAAGCGCCGGCAGCCGTGCTGGAAGTGTGCGTCCCGTGCTGGCCCTCGTTGATCGGAAGCACCGGGTCATCGAGGCCCTTCCACTTCCATTTGGCTGACTCGAAGAACGACCGCGCGCCGATGAGCTTGTTGTTGCACACCGTGTTGTTGAAGTCGCACCGGCCATTCCACTTCTCTGGCGGCGGCTTCATCCCCGCATCATCGAAAGAGGGGTGCCCAGCGTAGATGCCGTCGTCGAGGACACCGATGATGATGCCCTCGCCCATGTTGCTGGTGTTCCACACGCCGGCCCCGTCGCGGCCCTCGCCCATGAGCCCCAGCATCTTGGGCGTGTGCGTGGTCATCAGCTGGTACGTCTGCTCAGGGTACGCCTTGGCGAACCAGTCCTTCTTGGACATCTCCTCCAGCTCCTCCGGCGTCAAGCGGGCAGAGAAACCATTGACGACGTTGCGATAGGAGTAGATGAGCCGGGTCACGGAGGCCGGGTCCTTGTCCAGAGCCTCCTTGGCCATGTCGCACACCGACGCGAGCAGCGACGCGTGCCACGCCGACACGTTCTTGTACAGGTTCGTGTCGTACTCGTACGGCCTGCGCACGATGATGAGGAAGTTGCTGTGTACGCCCGTGTCACCCCCATGGTCATGGTGGCTCGCCGCCGGGGTGACGGCTACGCACAGGAAGAGGAGGACGAAGACGAGCGAGCATCGTCCATGGCTTCGATTGTCCATTTCGTCTGTAAGAAAGAATGATCAGAGGAGGGAGACGGCGAGGTAAACGTTACATATGGGGAGCTTGCTCTTGTCAGCTAAAGATGGAGCCTAGCGTTCTGTGGTCAGACGGTGAGATGGCTTAATAAGGGTAAGGAAGGCATGCAAGATATAGGGAGGCCTGGCTCTGACCAGAAGTTCAATTAGACTTTCAATTCGTTAATTTCGAGGCTTTCTTGCAGAGGAAACAATTAAAAGGTGACAATATATTCTTTCTTTGTTGAACCTAGTACTGTATAAGCTAACAGAAGCGCAAGTTCCCTAAGAAAAAAATGAAAAGAAACAGAGAAGAGCAATTTCCCACGTTGCATTATAGGGCAAGTTTCGATTTTTTAAACTATTTTGAGCTTTCTAGGCAACAAGGACATGATGAATCTGTCCAGACTACTATAACATTTCGGCTATGTAAGTATGTAGGGGTGTATGTTGGAGATATGGCCTAGAGACAATAATAATTATGTTTATTATTTATCTCCATGATTATTACTAATGCTTATATCTTTATGCTACACCTGTATTGGGTACTTGTATAGCAAATACAACGTATACAAGAGGAAAACCTCCAATACACGTGTAAAGATATGAACGGTAAAAGAGTTCCTGGTCTTGTCTCTAAGACTAGCCTATCTTGTTGTTTGATGATCATGTTTTTCCTGATCACTTTATCTAAAAAATGTTTTCCTGATCATGGACTTTGTATAAGTCATACAACTATAGGAGTATATTATCGGAATGATAATAGTACTGAACCGACCCACCGTATGATCTTGCTATGAGACAAATCGTCAACGATGAAGATAGCAATGATCATCTATTTCGTTATCGTTAGCTATTTCCTATGCTAGAATATCTTGTGACCGTTTATTCAACACTCAAGTTTTGATTGTCACCAACCGTCTTGCAGTAACATGGGACCATGATAGGTGGCTTTTGGGTTTGAACTAGAATAATGTATTGGAATAGAGATCCTTCAAGAATAGCACTTACTCATCCAGGCGATGGAGAGATACATCCTCTAGGCCATCTCAGTATTTATGCTGTCACCCAATCGTCTGGCTAGACACAACGTGATTAATCACGGGACAATATATACTGAATGATAAAAGAGAATTATATTGGTACGAGAATTATATGTGTTATGATCGAAGGGTTTGATCACACTAGAGCACATTGTCTCAATCTCGAGATATCATTAGTTTCGTGTACGTAAGGAGATCAAGCGTAATGAGTAACACACAGGTTCTGTCGTTCACTCACAGACACAAGGGTGCCAGTACGAATGCCTAACCCACTGTTGGTTATTGTTCGGTAAGTTCCCGAACAATACTTTGTGTTTGCTGAACCTTTCGGGTCACACACTTAAGCTGTAGGTCAATCTTTTATTGAGAGAATAAAGTTGTGGTTTTAGTGGTGATGAGATTGTGTCGGAGTAGCTCCGATGTCACTGGGACTTGTTCCGGTGAATTATAAGTTAGAGAGAAGGCGGATATCTAATGTCCCGGGATGATAGGAATGGTTTCTATTATCAGCGGATTTATTCCGAGTGTTTATAATGAAGAAAATATTGTTCAGATAGTTTTGTCGGCGGATACTAGGTATCCCGGTTCATATAAATATGAGTTATATGATAAGTAATTAATTCCAAGAATTTTCTGTAAAAAGAAAATATTCATTTAGGAATTAATTAGACAAAACAATTAATTAATTATTTAATTAATAAAAAGGAAAATATTAAATAAAAGATTTTCTTTTATGCCCAATAAAAGGAGGCTGTCTAAGTGGGCCCATGGGGCTCACATGGCAGCCGCACCTCACATGGTATGTGGGGGGTGGGCCAAGTCCGAGTTGGGGAGGGACTCCCCCCTCCCCGGCCGAACCCTAGGGCATAATCCACAAAATCCACAAAAGGTATAAGAGTTATACACAGATTATTGACATAATCTCGACTCGAATATATTTTTGTATTTAATACTAAAAAAATTCATGTTGCACGATTGCAGTATGAAAAGGAAAAGAGCCAAGAGATTCAGGAAGAATTGGAGGAAGTGGGGAAAGAAAGCACTCGAGAAGTGATGATCACCACTATGTCTTCAATCTGAGTTAATGAAGAAGATTTACACTAGAACTTTAAATAAGAGTTATTTTCAGTTTGATCATTATGTAATGAATATTTTAGATTCTGTACAAGTCATTGTTCGAATTATAAAGTATGTGTGGGAATTCCAAATTTTGAGAATTCAAAGTATTATCTTCTTTATTGTTAAATGTCATTAATTATTTTATTTGTTAAGTCTTTATTGTTTTGATTCTAGATATTACTTAAAGTTTTGAGTAATAATTAAAGTTAGTTTAATCTTTAATTTGGACTTATACTTTTCATTGGTTCTCTTTTGAGTCTCTTACAGTTATCTATAAATTAAATGGATAAAACTAAAATCACAAAGTGTCACACACTTGGAGAAATTCGAAATTCACAAAGTGCTAGGCATTTAAGGAAAATCGAAATCCACAAAAATGCTAGGCATTTGGTAGACTCGAATTTGGCAAAGTACTAGGCACTAGTAAATTTTGAGATCTACATAAAGAAAGTGGAATCTACCCATTAATTCAATTCTATTGAAGACTTAATATGAAGTTCCATATTAATGAAATAGAGTTAATGAAATTATTGAAGTTTCAATATTTCATATAATTAAGTGGGAGAATGTGAGAATCAAAATAAAAGAATCAAAGGAATTTGATTAAAGTTAAAAGAAAAGGACTTAATAAAATATTATAACATTGTTGACGAAAGAAATATTCTTAGTCAAAATTACTAGTGAAATTTTTTGGTAACTCGAAATCATCATGGTAATAAAATCTTTTGCAAGATAAAGATTAAAAGGGAATGTTACATAGTCTTGCTCAATATGTTGTGAAATTAGAAATTCCAAATTACCCACTTAAGTAAATAGATTATTTTGTTTGATATCTTGGGATTTGTGTCAATTATGGCTTAGAGTTATTTTGATAGTAAGTTCCAATTTTTCAATTGTGAATTTGAAGTATTAAGTTCGAATTGAAAATGTGTTTTGTAAAATTCCAAAATTGTTATTTTGGCAAGTGTTTTCCACACATAATTCTAAATGCTTGATGACTTTAGAATTAGAGAAAAGTGTCTTCTCATGAAGAAAGAGTGGAAATCATAATACTAAATTAAGACTGTGAGTCTTTGGACAAGTGATAAAATGATAAAGGAAAACATGCAAATATTTCCATATCATTACTTTGTCCAGGAATACATGTAAGTCATACATGGTTCGAGTTAAGTATTAAAGGAAAGTCATGTGAGGAATTTTATGATTAAATCACTAGGTGATTGAAATCATTTAAATGTCTAGGAACATGATATAAGCAAAACAATTACAAACAGAATAACAAACATTCATTAATGACGGCATTTGTCATAAAATAGTTCAAGAAAAATTCATGTGACTCCAAGATTCAATCTTGAGAGTATTTTGGATATGATGTAAAATCATGGACATGAATATTTCATAAAGAAAGGACAGATATGAACATCTAATATTCATAAAGCTAGTCTTGATTTTTTTATCAAGGACGAATGACTGATAGTGAGGAGTTGCAATACTTTTCATATCAATTGCTTGAAGTTGTTATTGGACTAAAGTAGCAAAGTTATTGCTAAGAATAATTCATTTGGATTATGAATATAATCTAGATAATTATATTATGAATGTTTGAAGTCAGTCTTATTAATGAGTAAGAATTTTATTCTTTTCATTATATAAATCGAAGGGACTTAAAAGACAGTGGGAGCTGATATTATATTTATTGAATAAGGCTAGGCCGAATTAATAAATGTATAAATCTCGTGATTTAAAGAGTTTAAATAAAAGGTCGGAAAGTGTCTTATTAAAGTTTTGTCTCTAAGATAGAATTTAATAAACATGAGTATGAATGTGCTAAAGTACAATTCGGAAAGGAAATTCGAATTGTGTCTTGAGTCGAAGAAATTTGATCAAGAGTTCATAGCGTGATATTTGCAAGATACCTTGACCTTCGTAGTCAATGGTGAGCGAATAGAGAGGAATAAGATCAAATCATATTTAATGTGATTTTGCTTATCTCATTGCTATATATAGTACATAAAGCCGGAAAGTTTCCAAGGTGCTGAATTTTAAAGTTTGGCTACCGGCGTTAATGAGAAATTCTTAAAGAAGAGGGATATTCTCATAAGAGCAGTTAATTAAGATTGTAATTAATCCTAAACGTTTGGTAAAAGAACCTGATGGTAAGATTACAAAAGAAAACGACAAGTTTGATTTTGTAAAGGTGCAAATAGTGTGTATTGAGAAGTTGCTCGTGTACATATTTGTGGTGGAATTATGAAATCAAATTTATTCTGGTAAATGTTTTTCAATTGATAAATACTAGGTGTTTTGATTTTATCAAATCACTTGTATATTATGTGTGGATTCTATAACACAGATAGTTTGTCTATCGAGGATAGTTGCATCATTGATGTGAGACGTCATGATAAGCAAGTTATTGGATGAGTCATTGACTCAGGTGACTTTTCAAAAGATGGTATGATAATATAAACCGCATATTGTTAATTCTACTACGGAACAAATTCCTAATATATCCGACTTACATAGTCAAGTTTGGCATGTGAGGAGTTAAACAAGTTTATGTACTTTGGTTAGATAAAAGTTAAGGACATGCCCAGCACAGTCACTTACCTTATCCTGATGCTCGCCTCATGCATGGACACTTCGCTCAGTAGCGAATAGATATGCTTAACCCGCAGCACACTCACCACACTTTTATTCTTATAGTATCGATAAGGAGATAGAGAGATGGATAGCTAGAAGAAGCAGAAGAAGATCAAGCCGATCAGAAATCAGCTAGAGTTTTTGCTTCTGGAATTCATATATGTGACTCCGCCGGTTAATGGTTAATAGAAAACATCTTTTCCTACTTCCTCCCTAGGGTCTACTAGCTAGAAGTGGCAGTGACTACTTGAGGTGAGCTATTTTACAGATGAGGTAGAAGCTAGTTTTAGAAGCGCATGCAAAAGCGTGAGTGACACCTTAGTTCCATTTGGTGTCATCTCATCATGCTAACTAGAATCATTATTGTTTCTAGTGCAAGTGGAAGACTGTTGGAGATATGCCCTAGAGACAATAATAATTAAGTTTAATATTTATCTCCATGTTTATTATTAATGTTTATATCTTTATGCTACAACTGTATTAGGTACTTGTATAGCAAATACAACGTATACATGAGGAAAACCTCCAATACACGTGTAGAGATATGAACGGTAAAAGAGTTCCTGGTCTTGTCTCTAAGACTAGCCTATCTTGTTGTTTGATGATCATGTTTTCCTGATCATGGACTTTGTATAAGTCATACAACTATAGGAGCATATTATCGGAATGATAATAGTACTGAACCGACCCATCGTATGATCTTGCTATGTGATACGTCTCAAACGTATCTATAATTTTTGATGTTCCATGCTGTTATTATATCAATTGCTACATGTTTTGGTTAAACTTTATATCATTTTTATGCATTTTCTGGGACTAACCTATTAACAAGATGCCACAGTGCCAGTTCCCTGTTTTCTGCTGTTTTTGGTTTCAGAAAATCTATTAAGGAAATATTCTCGGAATTGGACGAAACAAAAGACATCGTCAATAATATCACGAGGAGATCACGGAGTCCAAAGGGGAGTCGGATCAGACCCACCAGGGGGCCACGCCACACTAGGGCGCGGCCCAGGGTGGGCTCGCGCCCCCTATGGCGTGGTGGCCCCCCTCGGCCACCGACGCCGCCTCTTCGCCTATATATTCTCCGCGACGTGAAAACCCTATTACGGTCGATCATATTCCACGAAAAGTTCCGTCGCGGCCGTCATCGTCAATCTCAGATCGGAGGAGTTCTGAAGCTCTTCCCGGCACCCTGCCGGAGGGGAGATCATCACCGGAGGGCTCTACATCACCATGCCTGCCTCCGGAGTGATGCGTGAGTAGTCCACCCATGGACTACGGGTCCATAGCAGTAGCTAGATGGTTGTCTCTCTACCTTGTGCCTCCATGTTTAGATCTTGTGAGCTGCCTAACATGATCAAGATCATCTTATTGTAATGCTACATGTTGTGTTTGCTGGGATCTGATGAATATTGATACCATGTTTATTCAAGTTGTTTATCTATGTGCTCTTGATCTTGCATGCTCTCCATTGCTAGTAGATGCTTTGGCCAAGTAGATGCTTGTGACTCCAAGAGGGGGTATTTATGCTCAATAGTGGGTTCAGTCTCCAGATATCTGGATCAGTGACAGAAAGGTCTAAGATGATAGATGTGTTGTTGCTACTAGGGATAAAACATTGGTGCAGTGTCCAAGGGCACTTGTATTGATTACATTACACACTTTACTTCATGCAATAATCTGTTGTTAGCAACTTAATACTGAATGGGATGCGGATGCTGCCTTGAAGGTCAATTATTTAGGCATAGATGCTGTTGGAATAACGGTCTATGTACTTTGTTGTTATGCCCTCTCTATTTGTCAATTGCCCAGCTGTAATTTGTTTACCCAACATGCTAGTTATCTGTTCTGAGAGAGACACCACTAGTGAACTGTGGACCCTGGTCCAATTTCCTCATACTGTTTACACAACCTGCTGCAATCATCTGTTTCCTGTTACTTGCTGTTTTTCCTGCTGTTTTCCACACCATACGTTCGACTCTTTGTTTCTGCAAGACCGGAGAGATTGACAACCTCTCTGTTTCGTGTTGGGCCAAGTTCTGGTTTGTGTCTGTGCAGATTCCACGTTGGTGCAAGCTCCCTAGCGTCAGGGGGAGTCAACATCAACAACCTTCCGATAGATCATCAAGTCCTACTGGATTGATAACCTTGGGTAGATTATTCATGGGAAAACTTCTGCTGTCTACATCATAACCTTCCTCTTGGGGTTCACCAACACGTAGCCATCACTATGAGACAAATCGTCAACGATGAAGATAGCAATGATCATCTATTTAGTTATCGTTAGCTATATTCCTATGCTATGAGAATATCTTGTGACCGCTTATTCAACACTCAAGTTTTGATTGTCACAAACCGTCTTGCAGTAACATGGGACCATGATAGGTGGCTTTTGGGTTTGAACTAGAATAATGTATTGGAACAGAGATCGTTCAAGAATAGCATTACTCCTCCAGCGATAGAGAGATAAATCCTCTAGGCCATCTCAGTATTTATGTTGTCACCCAATCGTCTGGCCAGACACAGCGTGATTAATCACGGGACAATATATATACGGAATGATAACATAGAATGATATTGGTACGAGAATTATATGTGTTATGATCGAAGAGTTTGATCACACTAGAGCACATTGTCTCAATCTCGAGATATCATTGGTATCGTGTACGTAAGGGGATTAAACGTAATGAGTAACACACAGGTTCTGTCGTTCACTCACAGACACAAGGGTGCCAGTACGAATGCCTAACCCACTGCTGGTTATTGTTCGGTAAGTTCCCGAACAATACTTTGTGTTTGTTGAACCTTTCGGGTCACACACTTAAGCTGTAGGTCAATCTTTTATTGAGAGAATAAAGTTGTGGTTTTAGTGGTGATGAGATTGTGCCGGAGTAGCTCCGATGTCACTGGGACTTGTTCCGGTGAATTATAAGTTAGAGAGAAGGCGAACATCTAATGTCCCGGGATGATAGGAATGGTTTCTATTATCAGCGGATTTATTCTGAGTGTTTATAAAGAAGGAAATATTGTTCCGATAGTTTTGTCGGCGGATATTAGGTATCCCGGTTCATATAAATATGAGTGATATGATAAGTAATTAATTCCGGCAATTTTCTGTAAAAGGAAATATTCATTTAGGAATCAATTAGACAAAACAATTAATTAATTATTAAAAAGGAAAATATTAAATAAAAGATTTTCTTTTATGCCCAATAAAAGGAGGCTGCCTAAGTGGGCCCACATGGCAGCCGCACCCCACATGGTATGTGGGGGGTGGGCCGAGTCCGAGTTGGGGAGGGACTCCCCCTCCCGGCCGAACCCTAGGGCCGGCGGCCTAGGGCGGACCCCACGTGGGCAAGGCGGCGGACGGCCAGGGTGGGCCCCACCCACCTAGGTCGGTGCGACCTAGGACGGGCCCCACCCAACGGCGGTGATGGCAAGGAGGAGGAGGGGAAGGAAAGAGAGGGGAGGGGAGTTGGAGTCCTACTCCAACTCCCCCTCCCAAGCCGAGTTGGGCAAGGGGACCTTTCCCCATAACCAAGCACCTCCACCCCTTGGCCATCTATATAAACACCACAAGCCCCCTAGGGTTTGACACACAATATTGTAATGCTCTCTCTCTTGTAGATCTCATGTGTTGAGAATTAGACGTCTCTAATCGTCTCATATAGATCTAATCTAGTTGATTAGATCTACCACCTAAACTACGCCGAAAGGCTGTCTCTCTTCACCACGTGCTAGTAGCTAGGCGGTGAACGCACTGGGTTGGTTGACACGGTGTATGTGTGGATACCGTTAGAGCGGGACTTGTGCCAGCAGTTCTTTGACGACGGAACAACTTCATCAACGACTACGTCGACGTACGACAACAATCTCACCTCTCGGCGTGGACCTGAGATTCTTCATCAGGCTTCACCGACATCTACTTCGACAAACACAACATTTTCCGCAGCGGTGTTTGTAAGTATCTTCATCATCGCATTATGGGGTGCAGCATATCTTCATAGAATAGATCTTGGCGGCAAGGTTACGGATAATTTTTAAAGTTTTACCCGCAACCCAATAGTGTAATCGAACACATAATTTCCGCCTCTAATATATCTACATCCTTAACGATATGGTATATAATTATCTGCATCTATCGGATACCGGATACAGATGAGGATACAAATATTTGTCAAGCGAATATCCGGTAGATATCGTGAAGGATATTGTATAACTATTATCCGACACTTTTTCACAAATTATCTAACCTTCTCAATTAGGATTATCCGAATAAATTAGCTCAAACGGCCGGCCCAAATACCAATTAGTCCATTAGCCAGAAGACGACTGCTTAATATAATACTGTATAACCGTAGCGTCATATGACAATCACAACATGCTAGTACATTGTGTCATCGATTGTCATCTAGCGCACCGGGCAGTAGCATCCTAGCGTTCTCTTTCTCTCTCGGGCACTCTAGATAGACGTGATGAACACTGGGGTGAGCAGTCAATTCAAAAGGCTAATTAAGTTACGAAGTACAGGTCGTCAATCCAATTGCCTTTTGCAAGCATGGCTGTTTAAATTAATTTTTAGATTCGGTGCGAGTTAAATAAATATAATTACCCTGAACTGAACTTTTATGAGTTCTGAGCTCTTTTCACCATACTATGGTTTTAGGAAATATATGTTGTATAATTAGTTAAAATTATTAACTATACAATGTATAAATTCACCATTGGTAATGTATATTATTTAAAATATATATGAGTTATCCAAAAAAAAATCCTTTGTGAGATTTTATTCTCTGTTTGTAGTAACATTAAATATTTTGGTAGAGATTTCAATGCAATCAACATAGTAAATATTTATAGAGGTGTGTAGTGTAAGAAAATATATAGGAACTCTTTGTTATATTCCTACCGCGTCCACGTCATCTGCCTCCAGCAACTACAGATCCCCACTCTGAGCAAGACAGAACTTTTACTAAAAGTACATTGTGATTTTTTTGTTCAAATAACAAGTAAGGTGAAGCAGGGATGTCAACCTTTAAGATAATCATGTCCAACCAAAATTCTTGATGTATTTTTCACTTTATGGACATCCTTCTATCTTTGTATACTATAATAACATTGCTTATAGTAATCACATCCAAACAATATTGCACAATGCACATACAAAATTTAGTTATTATACATGCTCACTGCAATGTGTTTCTGTATACAATTGCTTATGTTAGTTTTTTACATAAGATATTATGCATGAATTAAAAATTGATAATATAAACGACAAAAAATTCAATAAAGCATATGTAAGGTATTCACAGGGGAGACAACACCCAAGTTAAATTTACCACAGCAGGTTTAATAGGTTCTTTATGTGGAATATTATGTCCATGGTGTGCGGAATTGTTAATATGAACTAAGGTCGATTTTCTGATTTTTATAAATTGTCATTAGTCTCTTAGAGCATCTCCAGTCACAACCCCCAAATCCGCCCCCCCATAGTGTCCGGGGACGCGTCCGCGGACACCGATTGGACAGCCCGAAAAAGTAGTGCTCTACAACCATACTCCTCATATTCTTCCCCTCAATTACATGCAGCCCATGCAACTCATGCAATTGCTTCGTTTTGCATTACACAAGCTCTATCTAGTGCATGAAGAACTAGCGTACATAGCAATAATAATTATAACTAATATAACTATAGCTCCCAATGCATAGTTAAGATGCATCTCCTTCTTCACGACGTATTTTTTGAAGTTCTTCGACATTGTTAGACATTTCTCCTTCTTGCGCTTGTACTTGTCGGCAACCTCCGCTACCTTCAACTCATTTGTCATCTTCTTATCTCGTAGAATCATCTTCTCTTCTTCAACCTTAATTAATTTCTCCTCCAACTTCCGGTTTGCACGTTGAACCTCCTCCAAATTGTGTTCAATCTTCTCTTTTTCCTTAATTGTGAAGTTCAAATCCTTCAAAATGAGCATCTTCCCTCGGAGGGAATCGTTCAACTCGGATATCACACCACGGATATTGCAACTACACGCTTGTGAATCCTACATTTTAACAAAATACAACTCAATTCCTACACACAATGCACAACTTTGAGAAAAACACAAATTGTGGGTACAAACTCGTACATACCGGATCGGACGAGGTGCTCTCCTCGTATAGCGGGTAGGAGCCGACCGAGTCCTCCTTTTCTCAGGAAACCATGGTCTCGGAGGAGAAGCCGGGGAAGATCGACGGCTACAGAGGCGGAGTCATGGCAGGAAGATCCGTCGAGATGCGGCCGAGACGGAGCTATCCTATGGCCCAAATCTTGTCGGAGGATCTGCAGACGACGGCGGGTGAGTAGGGCGACCGAAATGGTGGGGCGGGGCCGCCGGAGCTAGATGGAGGGACGGAGGAAGAAGAAGGAGCCGGCGGAGTGTGCAAAATATCTACCGCGGCAGGCAAGGGTTCCGCCTGATTTATGGTGCGGATGGGTAGGTCCACGCTGTCAGCGAGCAGGGGGCGGACACGTCCGGGCGCGTCCGGCCGGCCCCAAACCCACCCCATATATGGGCTGGGTTTGGGGTGTGCCGAACAACACGGGAGTTTGGTGCCGGTTTGGGGTCCGCGGTTGGGTGGTGGTTTTTAGCCCAAACCCCGTCCGGGCTGTCCGCCCGGACGTTTGTGACGGATTTGAGGGCTTCGGTTGGAGATGCTCTTATACGTGATAAATAGTTAATAATATAAGAGTTACATGCATACTTTATTATTTATTTGAGACCTCCTCGTCTTGGGACCCTGGGCGATCACGTTGTTAACTTGTTTGTCCGTCTACAGATTGGCCCTGGGCCCAAGGGCTGCAAGCGTTGGTCACTGTAGCATGATTTTTTTGCTATTTTTCTTATATTGTTTGCAATGGTGAATTTATTTTTCTGCGCATCTATCTGACAATCGTTGTCCGTTTCCAATCCGAATCTGCTCCGTTTCCGATCAATTTGAATCCCATTCTGTCATTATCCACTCCCCTTTAAATCCGACATATGGTGAATGATCTTTTTTTACGAAGGCAGATATTAAAAGATGGCTCAGTTTATAAGTTAAACCGGATCTAAAAGCCATACAACAGCTAGCAAGGCTAGAAGACGATCACGGACCCACGAGGTAGTTGTCACACTGTCATTTTCTGTAAACTCATGAACCAGTTTGTATTTAGTTTTTTCATGGCTCATTGTGTGTGCTGTCCTGTCATGTTTATCTTATGCTGTGCTTGTCCCTGGGGCCTTCTCGTGTTAAGTTTTTTGCAAATAGACAACGTAAACCCAATGATGTTAGCGCTGGAATCTATCTAAACAGATAATAATCCATGCACACGGCAGCAGGAAACACGGCGCTTTCAGTTTAGAATTTGAAAAGGACGATCTGGCTCCACCGGAGGACCGCTGGCACTATGGACGGAATGCGCCAAAATGCACAGCCGATCGACGGCGAGGGAACGAGGCTGACCACGCACTTGTCCCCGGGCCGCGTCGGCGTCGTCGTTTTCCCATCCGCCTCAGCTACCCAATCGGCACTGCCAGACCATCCAACCATCGACAAACACCTCAGTACACTTCCCCACCTTCGTCTTCTCTCTCCCTCTCTCGTCGGAGTAAGTAGTGAGAGGAGCTGCTTGCCATGTGGGCCTCGCCGGGGAGGCTGCCGGCGACGGCGGAGTGCGAGGACGGTGAGACGGACGTGAACACCACCGGGAAGATGGCGTCGTGCTGGGGTCACTTCGGGCTCGCGGCCCTGTGGGGCAGGCTCCGGCACCTCAGCCTGGCGCGGCGGAGGGCGCGGCACGGACGCTCCATCCTCGGCGCCGGCGGGCTCAACTACGACCCGCTCAGCTACGCGCAGAACTTCGACGACACCGGCCTCGAGCTCGAGCATCACCACGAGCCGGATTTCTCCGCCAGGTTCGCGCCCGCCCGCAACGCCGCCTCGCCGAGGTGGCCATGAGCGATGATGGACACGCGACGTACGTAGTACTTTCTTGGCGCCGCGGTGTGGCATGACAAAGTTATCCATGGAAGATTCAGAAAATTGTACTAGTACATGATGGATGATGCAAAGTAGTTTTAGTTTAGTTGTCTACGTGCTCCTCTTTTTCTTTTTTGAACTTAGTATACTGCATGTATTCATCAAAACACATAAAAAAAAACAACACACAGAACACGGCAAGTGGGTCCCAAGCCCAGCACAACAGCAGAAAAGACCACAGAAATAAGGAAAATACAACTTGGTCCTCAGGATCCTCCGCGGAACACGCCGCCAGTCCGCCACCTCTGCTCCTCTTTTTCGTTGGGCGATAACGTCTAATTTTGTAGCAGAACTATTTTTGGACAGTAAATATATACGTTATTGATTGTTAATTTCAGCGTTCATGTTAAGTTGCATATGGATCGCACGAACTGCTCGCCCAGATTAGCATCAATACTAGTCTATGTTACTAGTTACGTAGTGGATACTAACATATTTTAGTATCATATACTAGTGTATTTATTAGCATGCACACTCATTTTACATTGGAATCCGTTATGTTACGATATCTACCTATGATACCACTACAATCTCTCTCCTCATTAAATGCAGTGACACGTCATCTTTTTACGAACGTGACATGCATGATACTACCTATGTTACTCCCACTATGGCTAGTCCCAGAGCATGCCAATTTTGTTGTAATAAGATATTCAGAATGATTTTCTCCGCTCCAAATGTGAAACTTGTCAGCTGCGTTAAGACTAGTCACAATGAGAGTAATTTAGCTTGTAACATCACATATCTCAAGACCATTTTGTTTATGTGGAATGTAGTTAATAAGGAGAGAAGTGCTTGAAGTAACTACTTAGTTACCGTAACATCACACTTATCAAGAACAAATGAATCTATAGTGCAATAAATAAGATCTTATATGACACCACAATTATGTTCTCCTCATTGTAAAGGTGGTAACATAGATTAGTAACATCACCATGTTACTACTCCATGTTACTCCCCATTGTAACTAGTCTAAGATATGTGTATCCGTCTTGTGTTAAGTTGTACTAATCAAATATTTGGGTGCATGCATGTTGGAAGGACAGATGTGCCAATTTTAGCAGAGATTGTTGCCTACAACTTGTAGCTTAATTAGCTTTACTAGAGAATATTCGTTAAAATGTCTATGGTAGCCATTGCTGATTTGACTCGTTCGGAGTATCTCCATTCAATGCCTCCCAAAATGTATCCGCCTTCACTACAATAGGACATAGATTTGGTAACACAATCATGTAACACATAGTAAAATATGTTACAAGTAAATTTCGAGTAACACAACATTTGTGTTACAACTCCAGACAGTAACATAAACTTTATAAGGCTTGAAATTGTATTACAAAGATATCAACCAAGTAACATATAAATATGTGTGAGAGGTAATGCGTTACAGAGATATTGACATAGTCACACATAATTATGTGTTCCCCTCAAGGAATGTGAACTATGACGGACTGGTTGTCATGCTTCACATGACAGACATTAGAGAGATAGATATTCCTCTAATGAAATAGTCCCTATTTCGATTGAGGAACCATACTCGTGTACGATTCATTGTACGCACACCTTAAGTTTTGTTTAGGAGCCGATTTATATAGTTGGAATCTTGTTTCCCTCATGCGGAGGGATCCGCATACGAATCAAGGGCAGAAGCCGAAAGCTTTCTGTCCTTATTGGAAATGTACTTATTTCATGGGAAAGGTTAGCGTAGGTGAGAAGTAACATTGATCCGCAATGTTACAGGGTTCAAATAGAAAAGATGCAAACATAGTTTTTGCGGTGACCCTAGCACACCACTGCATGTTGTAGTCCACAAGTCGTTGATATAACACTCACGGAAGGACCTATCCGTAAATATTACATCCCTCAGAGTAGTACAACAGAAACATAGCTGGTCCAAGGTAACACTATAGGATTACAACTCTATTCAATACAAAATCTTGAGAACATCTTTTACATGGAAGAAGTCTCTTGCAAATGAAACACCAAAAAGATCCAAGTCGTATCACTAAGCTGGATATCAGCTCTATCTCTAATTCCTATTCCACTACTGCTGTTGTCACAGCCCTACTCTAATCCATCTGGAATATCTTTATCCAGGTTGTACTCCTTCCAAAATGATGTTGTCTCCTCCATCGGCAGTGTTATCGTCATGTACACCTGGGCAAGGTTGTCGTCATCCTTCTGTTGGTGAAGTAGCAGTTGGCTCCTTCAAGCTCCACCCGGTAGGTTTGGACTCCTTGTTGAAGACCTCCTCGCCGACGTCATGGATAGCTATCACCTCCTTGAATGGCTCCAAGAGTCTAAGCAGGGGGTCAACGGGGAAAGGGTGAGCAACACGAGCGTTACTCAGCAAGTTCAACATATAGGCGATAAGATGTTTTATGCACCAGCTACTTCCATGACCAACGGTCGTAGGCATAATGCAAGTTTTGGAAAACGTTTCTTCAAAGGTCCAAGTTTTATTTCAGAAAACTATGCTCACAGTCTCCACGGGTCTTTAGTCATCACTTGGGATACCTTTCCCGCAGCGTTCTGTAGTTCCCTCCTGGAACAAGGATGTGACAGTCACACAATTTCTTGTTGTTGACTCTGCAGAGCTGCGTAACTTTACCCATGAGAGAAACTCAGCCTTATTGCCTTTCCGGGTTGCAGGCCCGTCCATACTTCCATGGTATGGGGTCAGGTTTGAGTCCAAAGCCAATCACTGCCCCTCTCCGTACAACACATATCCACCCCTTATGACCCAGCCGGTACAAAGACCGCTCGTCACCACTCCCGAGCTCCTATTCCAAATCACCCCGTCGGGTGGGGAAGGTATGCGCTCCCACGCTGTTGTCCGCCGCAACGGAACCAACCAGGTAATAGTCTGCCGAGGATATGTGAACGAGAGAAGATAGCAGCTGACTTTACCGTCCATAGCAGATCTCATGGTAAACGCTTCAATACGGCGTAAGGATCACTGTGACATTGGTAATTAATCCTAGGTATATACTTTCCCGTACAATGGAACCTCCACAACAACATCAAACCGTGGTTCCATTGCCAGCCAAACAATATATATATATCAATTCACATCATTCGAAAATAGTTTTTCTTTTTCAATGCAATGATAATAATAGGTTTGAAAATAGTTTTTATAAAATAGTTCAATAAGGATATGCAAGAATGAACTTGCCTGTGGTAGAAATGGTCGTTCAACTCTTCGGGGTTCTAGGGTTTGCGGTAAAACCCCGAGTTCTGGAAATAGCAAAGTAATCCTGATAAGGACTACTGAAAAATCTAGCAACATGCTATTATGCATAATTATGAGATGCATCGTTTTCCCCAAAATACCCAAGTTGTGATTTTAAAGAATTTTCAAGTATTTGAGAGTTTTAAATGATTAGAGAGTGTGGCAACGATTTTCATGAGGAATAAATTCAAAGTGATTGAATTTAAATGGTTCATATATTTGATCTTAAAGACTTTATTTTCCCAAATTATTTTCTTTAAGAAAATAGTTTATGAAAAAGGATTTCAAATCATTTCCACTTAAGGATCTTTGAATTTTTGCATCCTCAAAAGCTTTTAAAAAATTGAATTAAATTTTACAGAAAAATTCCTCATAATTTATAGAGTGTGTTTCATATTTTTATTTGCTTTTTCGCATGTATAAAGTGTGTGAAAAATTCTTTGAAGCTTGATTAAATTCTAACTAAGAATTTATCAATTTTCCCGAGTCAAAAGACCAGTCAACCTTCGGTTGACCACCCTTTAGACACTGACCAACTGACCCCACCGGTCAGTGGCCACTCGATCTCCTCCGCCCGGTCTTGTTCCCGAGCTCTCTCTCTCTCTCTCTCTCTCTCTCTCTCTCCCGCGATTCCTAAATCGCCGCCGCCGTCGTCCTGCTCCCTCGGCCGGCTCCGGCTGCCTCGGCCGCCGCCGTCGGGCGCAAACAACGCGCCTCCCCTGCTCCTTGTTCCTATCCAGCTCGATCTGGTTCTCCACCGATGCCTAGCTCACGCGCAACCCTACTTCCCCGCTAGGGTTTCGGTGCTTGCCGTGGCGTGGTTGCTCCGCCGCGCTCCTGTGCTCAGCTCTGAGCGTGGCGCCTCCTGGTGATGCCATGATGCCGCCATGGTCACCGCGCATGGTGTGCTCGCCTCCTCTGGCCCCACCGCGTGTGGTGATGGTCTTCTTTACCTCCGGCCCCCTCCAGGGTTGCGCAGGCACTGCCCTACCGTCCCTGGAGCTACGGTCGAGGTCGACAGGTACGGTATCCCCTCCTCTTTCTCGCTACTCCATCTGCTCTCTCGACTCCGTGTTCGACTAGCTCCTTCTATAGCAAGCGATCCCCAAACGTAGAATAAACCGAGTAAAATTGTGTATGTGTAGGTGGATGTGATGAGCTATACCAGCTCGTGCTGTGCTCCACTGAATTTGCTACTGTCAGAGAAGAAAAATGTCGAACTGATGTTCCTGGACATGGCCTTGACAAAACCACTGTCCTGGATGTGCTTTAGATCATGTGTTTTCTTCCAATTTAAATTACAGGAGCTTTTTAGTGCTTTCCTGTGCTTCTTCAGAGCAAATACTTGCTTTGTCGTGTTCTGTGCTTGTGCTGAGCTTCTTAGTTCTGAAGCTAGAGCTTTAAATAGCTTGACTGTAATTTTATCCTACTCTTGTGTGCAATTTAATTGAATTAGGGTATATACTGCTATGTGAAACCTCCTCAGAGTGTACACAAACAATATAACATCCCTGATTCAAACTATTTTGTGCTAAGAGCTGTGATCTATAAAGTCTAGCTGTGTCTAGCATTTCTGGTAGCTTTTCTTGATAAATTTCGATAAGAACAGATATAAAATACACTTGATCTTGCTGTTTAGATACTTCTATAATTTCTTGGCTGTTTCCAATGATGCAAAGGCTGAGGCAAATATATTGATAAGGACAGATTTTTAATGTGTTGCTTTAATTCTCTATGATGATTTAGCATAGCAGCTCTATGCCAATCAGAGAGAAACACTTCTTTCTATCCTCCTAGTTGAGATCTAGTAGAAGGGTAGTTGGGATGATTTAAAGATTTAAATGTATTTAGACTTGTGTGGCTTGATGTGATGCCTCCTTGAGAGTCACAACAGCTAACTTGCTTTAGATATGTCTTTTATGTTTTCATGTGCTTCTTCCATGTGTAAGGATGTGCATAGCACAGCTAATCTAACTCTGCTGGTTCACTGGCTTGTGTGTAACTTGAATAAACTGAGTAAGAACAGATGCTACACTTAATCTAAATCCCTGCCCTTGTGATGCTCAAACAATTGCTAAAACAAGCAACTGCACTTCCTTTCTTCTCTCTTTCCTAGCTTGTTGCAAAGAACAGATTATCTCTGCCTTGCAATTAAATTCCTACAGCACACCACCTTGGTTAACAAGGCTCTGTTAAGAACAGATGCTGAAACATCTCTCTAGCATGGTTCTGTCATTTACAGAACCTGCTTGGTCTCTCTCTAGCACTCATGAATCAACCTTCTGTTGTAGAGCAGCTAGAGCTACGGAAGAGCTCTGATCTTGCTTCTAAAGGTTCAACCGTCTCCTCCTCGCTGCTTCTTATGGTTCTACCGTCTCCTCCTCGCTGCTTCAATTTTTCCTATAGTGTATTTGCTAGCTGAAATGGCTTGTGGTGGATGGATTTAGGTAATCTCCATGATATGCTGGTGGTTTGTGGTTGTTCTTGGTGAAGAACAAATGGAAATGGTGCTGCTGGATGTGTTGCTTGATGCGAGAAAATATGGTGCGGCTAGCTGATTGCTGAAAATGATTTGTGAGCAAATTCCTTTATTTGTGTAGATGCCATGTTCTTTTATAGAGCATTGTTATCCCTCACAAGTTGACACCTCAAGTGGTGACTCTTGCTTTGCATGGATGAATAAGCTACTTGTTGTCAAGCTCTCACACATATGCATTACTTGGGGTTCAAGTTTAGCTAGATATTTTGCTTGTGGATAACTCTCCTATGTGGCATGCTCATCCATATCAAGCTTTTCATTACTTTGGGTTGAAGTAAACATAGATATTTTGATTGTGGATAGAGATGGCTAGTCATTGGTCTTATCCTCTTGTAGGATTAATTCTTGGGCAAGCCAAGTGGCTTTTGTTGCTAGATGGACTTGTGGGCTTATTCTCTTTTGTGGGCTTGTGAGAAATTGGTGGCTTTCCAAGTTATGGGTGGTGATCATGTGGGCTTTACAATTTCAGATTTGTGGCCTTTACCATTTGGCTTGTTTTCTTCCTTGGTAATTAGTACCATTGGAGAAATATTTTTATGTGAGATTTCTTGATTAGGAACTTGACTAGATTACAGGGATTAGCTAGTTTCCTTGTTGCCTAAGATGATGAATATGGATCAATAATAGTTGCCTTTGTCCTATGTTGCCTTTGTATGTTGCACAAATGGATCATGTCCCTTGTTGCCTTCTTGTTGCTTAATTAATCCATGTTGCCTCACATGATCCAAGTTGATCCATAAGTTCCCCAAAGATAAAGCTGATCCCTCTAGACACCTTTGGATTTTAGGACAAGTTCCTAATGTCCATTAGTTGAGTTCCAAACATCAATTGCCTCTCCCTTGTGGAGAAGGCAAACATTTTAATCTTACACAACCATTTGTTTGTCTTTGTTGTTTGTTTTGCAGGAAATGAAAAGATTGGAAGATGAGATGACAATGATGAGAAGATGAAGATTTAGTTTTAGGATCCTTTTTATTCATTTGTAATGTTCTTTTCATTTGGATGAGATATGTACTTATTCAATTAAAATGTTGTAATTCATTGATTCATTTGGATCCCACTTGTAAAGTTTGATCTTGCATCCATTTCTGTACCTTATAAAGACTTTGGACATTTGTGTACGGAATTCGAGATGAGTGTAATGAAGAGATGAGATAAAATTGAAATTAGGACATGTTGTATTTGAATAGTGATATGATCATGTATGTGTTAATGAAATGAATTGAGATGAGATTATGTGTGTGTGTCTTTTGTTCAATGAAAATATATCTTGTCATATTATAAATTGTGATTGAAAGTGTTGATAATTAGGAAAGGTCATGTCCAAATCTGGAATGCCTTGCAGATGATTTTAGTTTGTAGCCAGTTATAAAGATCATGTCGAAGTTTATCACACTCAACACGATGATCTAAACCCTAACTCATCGAGTCGAGAGAAACATCGATCACTTTGCATTGTTTTATTTAACGCGCCAAAATTTCCCGCATTTTCAGATGAATGCTATGCAAATGCACAAATCTTATTTCTACCCTTCCGACTCTCTAAACTGTGGGGTATTACAGTTTTTTAACGGAAGACACAAACATAGGTGAGAGTAACATTCATGCGGACTGCACAAGGCCCATAAGTTTTGTGACCCGGAAAAAAACGTGTAGGCCTCTTTGGGGCCCAGAAAAATTGGCCGGTGCTCAAAATCTATCAGTTCATGATGGACGTTGCTTACTGCCTAGGCCTGCTTTATTTGGGCCGCTCGAGACTTGCTCCCTTATCGTGGACGACTTCTAGCGGAAATCACTAAAAAAAGGTTCCCTTTGCGAAGGAACTCAATGAACCATCTTGTGCTGGCAAGTGTCGTCGTCTCCTTCGCACGGTACCCACAGTTACATACATGTCTGCCAAGTGTCGCAACCATATTGAAAGTGGGGAGCAAGAGAGAGAAAGGGACACCAGTGGGGGAGCAGTTTTTGACATTAATTTTTCAAACCGAGTCTTCAAAACGAATTATCTTGAGAACCGTTCGTCCAAATTACGAACCGTTTTCACTTTTGAGCTTTTCGCGTCGAGATCTTCAAAACTAGATCCCTTATTGACGGGTTTTGACGAACTTTTTTTTTATACTCCCATTTGTGTATAGTTGTACAACTGTGTCTGTGCTTTGTACTTCTTGTTTTGTACTACGTTTCTGTATTGTACAACTTGTGTCTGTGTAAGTTGTACTTCCTGTTCTGTACTACGTATTATGTGCAGTTGTACAACTTGTGTCTGTGTACTTTGTACTTCCTGTTTTGTACAACGTTTCCTATTTTGCTATACTACCCGTCTATATCCTTCGTGTTCAGTATAGTTTGCATACTGTCCTCTCTGTATTATGTACTTTCAGTTATGTACACCGTATTTCCGACTGTATTTCTGTGTAGTTATAAATCGCCTTTACATGTTTTGTACATTCAATTCAGTTTTTTTATTCGCTCTCTATTCTTTCCGTCCGTGCGAGCTCATGTACATCCATCGCGTCCGTGCTAGCTGATTTTGTACATCTATCGCGTCTGTGGCGAGCTCATGCACAGCTCTAACGATCAGCCTACTAGGAGGCCCAGCTCGTGTACGTCTTGGGCCACTAGGCGAGCTCGAACGATCAGCCTACTAGGGTGTACAGGGGTCAGGGGCTGACGTACGCGCGCGTCCTGGTTTGGTTTGCCTGGACGCGGGGAAGGTCGACAAAACCAATTTCGTCTCGTATGCTCCGCTCGGAAACACAGGAGCGCCGCTTCCCGTGCGTACACGTGTCCTACCTACGTTTGTCTTCGCTAGCGATTTTCCCTTCCCAGAGGGAAGCCTCTAGCTAGCGGTACCCCTTCTAGCTGTTTGATCGATCAGGCTTCCTGTCTCCCCACAGCTTCAACTGACACTCAAGCGAGCAGCCAGTAGTCGATCGCGAGCGAGCATCCGCCGTGATGGCCGACAGACAGATGCTCCAGGCGTTTGAGATCTCGACCTGTAAAACTATAACTATGCGGAACAGCAGAAGTGCAGAAGCACAGCTAACGCTGCCCACCCATGACCACCGCACGCCCCCACCATTGTTTGTCTCATCACCTTCAACTGGCCACACGCAACAATAGCAGCGATGATCATCGCCCAGGTGCATGTTCAATGTCAATGCACAGAAGTCACACACGCACAGGCTAGTTCGCAAGAAGAAAGAACAAAACTTGAATCGGATGTCCACATTTGACACCAAAAAGACTTTTTTTTAAAATCAGAACGTCCATTTAAAAAAGTAGCAGCTTCAGTTTACAAGGGCAAATCTGACATGATACTTATTTGACACATAGTCTGTATCCCCAACGAATATCTGTCATACATGAAACTTTACTTAGCACAAATTTTCTGAAACATCCAAAGCTTCAAGTTCCAAGAGCAAAAACTTTGCAAACATATAGATGCTTTTTTTTTAAACGAAGGCAAAAGCTTTGCCTTATACTCCCTCCGTTCCAAACTAATTGACTTGGTTATGTCCAAATATGGATATATCTAGACACTAAATAAGTATAGATACATCCGTATTTGGACAAACCCAAACAAAAGGGAACATTTTGTTGCTCTGGGATGATTCGGTGGTTACTGTCTCCAACATCTCAACCTCCACATACTGCCCCTCGGCCACAGTCGTCAGCATTGCTACTTCCACCACTTTCAAGCTTACAACTGTCTACGGCCCAACTCGTACAAGTCGCAAAGATGATTTCTTCAACGAGCTTGTCGCGGAGAAGCCCCCTCCCGGAACAAAGTGGCTTGTTACCGGCGATTTCAACCAAATATATAGGGCCCGTGATAAAAATCGACCGAATGTGAACCGGTCCCGGATCACCCGCTTCCGCAATGCCTTAAACACACTTGTGAGCTCAAAGCGATCCATCTCCAAAATAGAAGATTCACGTGGAGCAATGAGCAACATGATCCTACCATGAGTAAACTCGATGGTTTCTTTTGCAACGAAGATTGGGACCTTGCCTTCCCTTCTCATATTCTCCATGCTTTGTCTTCGTCCCTCTCCGATCATTGCCCACTCTTGCTTGCCAATGATAGTGGCCCAAGAAGACCCAAAAGCTTCCGGTTTGAAAACTTTTGGATCAAGATGCCCGACTTTGAGGACACGGTAAAAAGTGCTTGGGCCGATAGAGGAGGGCATGTGGAGCCTTGCCAAATCCTTTTCCATAAGCTTAAGCACACAATTCAAAAGCTTCGGAAATGGAGCAAGTCTCTTGTTTCATCTTCGAAAGTGCAACTTCACATGGCCTTGGAGATTATTCTTTGTCTTGATGTCGCCCAAGAAGAGAGAGAGCTAAGCTTGGCCGAGAGAGACCTTAGAACAAGACTAAAGAGGAGAGTTTTTGAGCCTTGCGGCCCTTGATCGATCAAGGAAAAGGCAAAGCTCTAGGGTCACCAACCTCAAGGAAGGCGATGCAAACACAAAATACTTCAATATTCGAATCAATGCCCGCGACGCAAAAACCACATCTACCGCTTGAAGCATAACAATGGGTGGGTCACGGATCACAAGCTAAAAAGTGAGATTATCCAACAACACTTTACCAACACAATCAAGAGAGGGCTTCCGCGCACTTCGGACCTAAATTGGCCGGTCATTCCACTACCTCAATGCGACCTCTCTCACCTTGACGGAGACTTCATCGAGGAAGAGATCAAGGCGGCCGTTTTTGGGAAAGCTCATGACAAAGCGTCGGGCCCCGATGGGTTCACCGGTGCTTTTTTCAAGTCTTGTTGGGGAATAATTAAGGCGGACATTGTGGCCGTTGTTCACCAATTCTCCACCCTTCATGTGCACAACCTACATTGGTTGAACTCCGCCAACATTGCCCTCATTCCTAAAAAGGATGGAGCCGAGGTTGTGACCGACTTTAGGCCGATAAGCCTCATTCACGCCGTCGCAAAGATCATTTCTAAAATGATGTCTTCCCGTCTTGCTCCTCTTATGAATGAGGTCGTCTCCACCGCCCAAAGCGCTTTTATCAAGAAGAGAAGCATTCATGATAACTTCTTATATGTGTGAAACCTTGCTAGGAGACTTCACAAGAGCAAGAAACCAACTCTCCTCTTCAAGCTTGACATTAAAAAGGCCTTTGACTCGGTGAGATGGGACTACTTGATGGACTTGTTGAGGCACATTGGCTTCCCGCCCAAGTTTTTTGATTGGATCTTTGCGTTGCTCTCCACGGCTACCTCGAGGGTCCTCCTAAATGGTGTGGCCGGTGATCCTATAAAGCATGGGCGTGGACTTCGGCAAGGTGATCCCTTGTCTCCTCTTCTCTTCGATATTGCCATAGACCCCATCCACCATATCCTTTGTAAGGCTACCGCGCAAGGCCACCTCCACAAGTTGAGAGGGTGAATCCCTACTATCCATACCTCTCTCTACGACGACGATGCGGCCATCTTCGTGGCCCCGATTAAGAAGGATATTGAGTTCCTCGCCTCCACTCTTGCTCTTTTTGGCAACGTGACCGGGCTTGTTACGAATTGTGAGAAAAGCCAAGTGGCGGCCATCCGGTGCGATAATATTGACCTTGATAGCATCCTTCAAGCTTTTCCGGCCTCCCGGACTGCCTTCCCAATGAAGTACCTTGGGCTTCCTTTGTCGGTCCACCGCCTCAAGTCCTCTCATTTCCAAGCGCTTATCGACAAAGCGGCGGCCAAGCTTGTCCCTTGGATGGGGAAGCATGCCACCATGGCCGGCTGTTGCGAGCTTGTGAAGTCGGTCCTCACAAGTTTGGCTATCTACTTCCTTACGGTGCTTGGTATTCCTCCCGGGATGTTGAAGAAGCTTGATGGGATTCGGAGAGGCTTCCTTTGGGCCGCTTGTGAGAAGGTGACGGGAGGCAAGTGTAAAGTCAATTGGGAATTGGTTTGCAAGCCAAAGGAGAGAGGCGGCCTTGGTATTCTCAACCTCAACAAGTTTGCGATAGCTCTTCGCCTTAGGTGGCTCTGGCTTGAGTGGGTTGACGCTTCCAAACTTGGGTTGGTCTTGGGAACCCTTGTACGCGCCAAGATAAGGAGTTCTTTGCTTCCGCAACCAAGGTGACAATTGGTAATGGAAAGAAGGCACTTTTTTGGGAGGCGCCTTGGGTGGACGGGTCTTGCCCGAAACATATTGCCCCCCTCATTTACGAGATCTCCTCCAACAAGAGAGACACGGTGGAGAAGGCCGTAAACAACAATCTTTGGACCACCAAGATTAATTTGGAGAATGGCTTGACTACCGAGCATATCCACCAATTTGCCTTGCTTTGGGAGAAGCTTGCTCATGTCAACCTCAACCTTCATGAGCCGGACACAATTGTGTGGAAGTTCGCTACAAATGGTTGCTACTCGGCTAAGTCGGCCTACAAGGCCCAATTCCTTCCTCTCACCATCTCCACTATGCCCGAGTTGGTTTGGAAACATTGGGTGCCACCCAAGTGCAAGATCTTTGGTTGGTTGGTTCTCCAAAATAGGATTTGGACGGCGGATCGTTTGGAGCGTCGAGGTTGGGACAATTGTGGGAGGTGCAAGCTTTGTAACCAAACACAAGAGACGGCGGCACACCTTCTCTTCCAATGTCGCTTCTCGACTAGAGTTTGGAACTCGGTGAAGACTTGGTTGGGCATCCATGGCATCGCTCCTTCGGCTTGGGGCTCCCTCACTAGTGTCAAAGATTGGTGGTCTAGCGTGATTTGCGGAAGATCCCAACATCGCAAAGCCCTCGCCTCTTTGGCGATGCTCATTTCTTGGGAACTTTGGAACGAGAGAAACGCACGTGTCTTCCACAACAAGTTCTCCACTTTTGAGTCGGTGGTGAACAAGATCAAGGAGGAGTCTCGCTTGTGGACATTTGCGGGGGCTAAGGCCTTGAGTACTTTGATGTTGCGAGAGTAGACTTTATGTTTGTTGGCAAGGCTTTGCCTTCGCCGGGTTTGTAACACCTCTAAAAACTTCTCCTTAATTAATATAATGGCAAGTCTTTTGCCTCGTTTCAAAAAAAATCAGTTAATTTAGAACGGAGGGAGTATTAATTAAGAAGGAGGTGTCCGGTTTATTAATGGAACACATTGCATCATCTGTTCAGAACGATCCTTCTAATCTCCACCCGCAAAATTTACTGAAAAATAAGATTCCGTGAGGCATTTGAGCATTAGTTCATTACAAATCAGAACATTCAAGTTAAATTCAATACATATATGGACTGTATGTGTAATATATTGGTAAATTAAACTTTATATCAGAACATGAGATTTTCTAGTATGATTCAGTACATGTTTTCACCCAACAAAGTGGACAGAAATACGAAAGGGCCAGTATGATCCATCAATAGAGTGAAATATACACGAGGAACATAAGATGCATCTCTAGGAAAAGGAAGCTCTAGGAAATAAACATATATTTATTTAGAGGAGGAGAATAGTAAAAAAGCATCTCATATAGCTTCAGAAAACAAATTAATGCTGGAGACCACGCACAAATATACTGCTACGACTCTTGACAACTATTTGAAAGCTAATTATTTTAGCTGCGCCTAAACTTTTGCCTCATATATATTCTCAACCAAGTAACTGACACGCCCAGAATATAAAATTATTATGAGAAAGCTCCTGTAAATATAGAGTAAATTACCTTTCATTATTCTTTATCGTTGGGAGCCTTGGTGTTATCATCCACTTCCCTCAATGTCAGTTCTTACCCAATGTTTGTCATTCCTTTTGTTTTTGAACATCTTCGCAAGGTGCGAAACATGGAAGGGCTATGTGTCCGCTGCATATTCCTCATCGCCAAGTCATACAGACCTCTAGGTTTTGGTGGCTTCATTACAACAGACCAACCAGGTTTTGTTTCATCGTCCACATAAAAACTTGCTCAGCTTGGTTAGGAAAAATAAAGAGCTCATGCTCAATCATGTCTCTGCTGTGTATCAGATGTGAGAAGTTCACACATGTGTAGCCGTACCTATCCTTTTCGATTCCATTTTCAGAAAAACATCAACCCACTCACATTTAAACAAGTAAACAACACAACTGAGAATAATTCAGAGTAGTTTAGCTTGACAAGATCAGGGCCGGTCCTGAAATTTTGGGGGCCCGGGGCGAAACTAAAATTCAAGGCCCTTAGTGATAACAATAAATAATGTATGTACATACAATCTTTTTACGACATTGCAACCGAAAACAATAGCAATATCACACAATTAATAACTATTATGTTAATTGCTTTCAAATATATACGTATGCCAACTTGGGGTTGACGGCGCATCCATATAAGTCGCCGTCAACTCTAACTTGAATTGTGTATTCACGGCTAACGATGCATTAAGGTCTGCTCTCAACGACTGGGCCTCTCCTCTCTAGTGGGTGTGATGAGGTTATATCCTTCGGGTACCCTACTATGAGGGTACCTGGTGCATGTGATGACTAAAGCCCAATTGTCAATGACCCAATAAATTCCACACGAAGGGAGGCCCAAGACGAAGGATTGATTCCCAAGTTAGGCATAGTCGGTTATGTTTCCTTATCTGTAAATCTAGTCGGTTACGTCCCCGAGACCGAGACTCCTATATAAAGGCTGGGAGGGCGAACGATTGAGGACACGCAATACCAGATCACCAGAACCCTAGCGAGATCAGCATCTCGCCTGGACCATTGTAGCCCCGATATTCACATCATCAATACAGACAAGCAGGACGTAGGGGTTTACCTCACTCGAGGGCCCTGAACCTGGGTAAATCCCGCTTGTCAGTCGTCGATTCTACTAACATTACGCGTTCTCTACCACATAATTTCAACCCTAGGTATTGCCAAGGACACCCCTCGTCAGGGTGGATGAGGGCCGACGAAGGGTCATCTCCGGGGAACATTCGAACGCGGAGCATCACACGATACGCAAGATATAGAGAATTAGAATGGTAACTAGCCGTGACCTTGTAGTTTTTAACGTTCTTTAAACTGCTAGTATATGTTAGATTATCATTTGTTGCATGTGTGTGCCGCCCTAACCCCCTCAGATCAGATGCATTGTGCGTGGCTGTGCTTATCACACTTGTGTTGAGTATTCTGCATTTGTCAGGAATTAGAGGAATCAAGTTTCTTAGCACCTGCAAAAACAAGTGATTTATAAGGGAAATTGAATCAGAATCTACACTACTTATAAAAGAGCAAATATTTTATTTCTTACGGGCACCCCACAAATACACACAGCAGAAATGACACCACCAGATCAGCCCACCTAACTAAATATGACCGTCAAGATTAATCTAATTAATTGTCTTGTGTGCGTTTAGCAATTTGCTGGAGCGGACGAAAACTCTGCCGGTCCGCACCCCCGTCATCAACGCTACAGCGGGTCCTCTCGGACAGATATTTCCCCTTTCCTTGATTTGCCCCTTCTCATGGCGGCGCCGCCCCTACCAGCCCTCAATCCCCATCCTCTTTAGTCCTCCTGCTCGTCTTCCTCATCACGGCATCGGACATAGAGGCCAAGTCTCCTCGGCCAGGCTGGGCTGTAGGTGTACAGCGCGGTGTGGACGTGCTCCGCGACGCCCTCGACAATATTCACACGAGCGTGTATGGGCTGGCGTTGCAGATGGCGGCGGCGCTGGGAGGGGCGGAGCGGAAGAGGGAGGATCACGAAGACGACCGCGGGCGCTGCCGGCCGGGAGGCAAGTGGTCGAGGACACGGGCGAGCACCAGAGCGCGGCCTCCGTGACGGTGACGGACATGGCAGGCCAGGCAGGAGCGTCCAGGTAGGCTCTCGCGGCAGCCGGAGGCTGCGAGCCAAAGCAGAATGAATGGGAGAGGGAAGAAGGTTGCATGAGCACCACAAAGCTCACCAGGAGCGACGAGGACCGGTCGGGGAGGCGAGGCGAGGCCGGGAGCAAGCTAATCGACGGCGGCCGAAGTTGGGGAGGAAGCGGACGGCCAGTTTGATCGACAGTTTTCCAGCAAGCACGGCTGCTCGAGGATGATGCGGGGCTCCCGAGCTTCTCATGGCGGCTCGAGGTGGGCGGACTGGACAGTGAACGACCCAGGAGAGAGGAGCTAATTTTCCAATCCATGGAATCGTCGTCGCCCCATCGCCCTCCCGTCATCTCTACACAGGCTATGTTGCAATCACTCCTCAGTTGCCAGGATACAATAATAAGGCTTCGTGAAGCCTACTAGAAGTGTACAACACAGTCCTAGGTTTGGTCGTCTCTCCCTTCTCATCATCACATAAGAAATCAAGATTTTTTTTTTGATCTAGGGCTAGATAAAATTGATGATTATAACTGACCACACATGTTGTATGTAATTTCTTTACTTAATTGATGTACATGTGTTTGACGAAATTACACAAATTCAGACACACGGTCTATATCACTCCAGAATATTTAAGACTGAAAGTTTCCAGTTGGAAGATCTGAATATTACTCCTTAAGCATCATATGATGATCGTTGGTCTTTCTTTAGCAGACCAGATTTGGTATTATGTATGCTGATTACTTAGGGGTGTTTAAAAAAATATAACCATAGTGGTATTTTGGAAAGGAAAAACTGAAGTTCAGTGCTGTTGTATGTAGTTCTGCTGCTTCCGTCAGCCAAATTTGATCTACGTGATCGATGAATCAACGCGGCAATTTGTTCAAGATGGATGCCAATAGAACCTGAATTTGGTGACAGTGCACAGTATTTGTTGGTTGTCTTAGCTGCATAATATTATTTTGATAGTTTTGGTGGTACGAGGTTGTTTTGTAAACACATACGGCTACATGTCAGATTGCCATTATACTTCCTTCCCCATATATTTGAAGTTTGAAATTTGAATACATGATATCTCAGAGTCAAATTTGAAGTTAGTCTACAAGTCGTAACATGGTTGGACATTGCTACGCGATGTAACATTTTTTCTGCCAGTAAATGCCCTTAATTTGTAGTTGTATTCCTTTGACCATCCGTTTATTCATCTATGCCATTATATTTTATGCCCATTGATTGTTCGAGAACAATCATTGGACCCCGCCCACCATTGTCGAACTCTAGGTTTACTTTTCATGGTTGGCCAACTTACATGTGAATAGTTCGCCGTATATGATGGCTTTGTTACTCTTTGTCCTTCATTGGCGTATATATGCATGCTTGTCGTGGTTCACTCATAGGCCCATAATAACTAGGACTATTGTCTTTCTTTATAAGGAACATTGCTTGCTCTGTTCGGAAAATTCACTATGAGAGTACATGCTCCTGCCATTGGAACAAATATTTTGAAACGTAAAAAATTGCTAAGCAAAAATTTGGAGCATATCCCTCGACATTCTATGTGTACGTGCCAAATTTCGCGGGAAACCGACATTTTTTGTGTCACATGTAAAACAACAAAAAAGTCATGAGAAGCCTTTTTGCAGCACTGGATTTTGTTGAGAACTTGCCTGTAGCAAGATGGTTAGGAGGGTGGTTGTACCCCCAACACACCAGAGTTCAAACCCCAGGTTTAATGCTGGTGTTTCTCATTTAGGCGGAATATTCTTCAGTGGGAGGCGACGTTCCCGTCGATAGCGAGGCGCCCGTGGTGACTTCGTCAATTTCAAGACCTAACCGCCGGCTCAGTCTTTCGGAGGTGCTCATAGGGTTAGGGTGTGCGTGTGTGCGTTCATAGGGGTGAGTGTATGCGCGTGTATATGAGCGTCTGTGTTGTACTGTGTTTCTATAAAAAAAAAGCACTGAATTTTGTCTTTTAACACACGACACAAAATATGTTGTTTTTGCGAGACGGTTTTATGATCAATGCCAACAAGTATGCGTCAATTTTTTTGCCCGGTTTTTAACATCCCAAAATACGTTTAAAGTGCATTTTTATAACGCGTATCTTCTCCCACTCGGATTCTTATATTATATTGCATTTTTTGAATGCCTATTAAAAATAAGAAATCAATTGTGTGCTGCAAACCTGGAACGTGGTCTATCCATCCGGTTCCATCAAAGGAAAGAAAGGCGTAGCTCTTTTTAAGGAAAAATCACCTCGTATCTAACTAGCCAAAGGAGAAGGTAAAAAGGAAATCACAGGAAAGAAAGGCCCAAACTAACATAAGAAAAGAAGGCCAAAATAAAGCCCACAAACGGTTCCAGCAATTCCTTCTTCTTCCCCTACCTGAAACGCAACGTAGAACTCCAGCACCGTTTCTCGTGGAGCTTCTCTAAATCTCTCTTAACACATCTGGATCGATGGGGCCCCTTGAATTTGAGGGCCCGGGGCGGCCGCACCCCCTGACCCCCCTCAGGGACGGCCCTGGGTCACAAGATCAATTAATCTCCATAGTACGTCACATCATGTAGAACAGGATTTGCATGCCACTGTAGTGTTTTTTCAACAAACAAAAAAACATATAACATCAAGGAAGAATCAGAAACGAATGAGCAGTTATTATTTTCTTCTTCTATCTATACAAGAGTATTTCTTAGTAGGATCATCAGCCTAGTATTTCAACGTTATGGTCTTCCTCTATCTATACAAGAGTAGTGGACACACCCATCAGCCTTGCCTCCCGGGTCGCTCTCGCGGGCGACTTCGGAGGCGGAACAAACCCTAGCCGCCGCGCCCCTCCCCTCCTCCTTCCCCCCTCGCCGCCGCCAGAGGCACCCGCCGGAAAGCCGTCGCGGCTGCCAAGGACGGTGGCGGCGGGGATCTCGCTGCTCCACTCCCTCTCGTGGAGAGCTTCGGCATCTGGGGCGGCGGCCTCGGGCGGAGAGGGCGGCGTCGGCCCCGGCGGCGGGCGGCGTCTGCCGGTGCTGTGGTCCGCCTTCCTTGCCCGTGCGGGCGGCCAAGGGGCGGTGGCGCGGGGCCATGGCGCAGGGGTCGTCCTCGTCGGTTCCCTGGCGCAAGATCTGGAGTTGGTGGCCGCGGTTTGCGCATTTTCCGTTGGGGCAGGGGTTGTGCCGGGAGAAATCCTTGGTCAGCGGGGTGGCCACGCCGTCGACGATGTCTTGGACATCGTTCCCCTCCATGGAGGCGATGTCGAGGTACTTCCCCTTCCCCTCCTCCCCTGTGCCCGGGTGAAAACCCTAGATCCTCTGGATTGGGCGGCGGCGCTACGGCGTCGCGTACTTCTTGAAGTCATCGTCTTGGGCTGCGGGAAGGTGGTCGTTTGCGTGTGATTCGTGGCGCGCTCGTGGCGGCGTCCCCTGAGGCAGTGTGTGTCGGGGGAATACTTTCTGGATTAACCCGCGACCCAATGCGACCTACTTTACTCGCATGGACAAAGGCCCACATTGGGAGCAAGCCCGGTATTTAACCGCCATAAGGAGAAAGATCTAGAAGACATATCCCGGAGGACGTGAAGACCAAGTAGTCTCCGAGTGGGCCTCTGTGGACATATTCCTTATGGGGGAAGTTTCCTTTGTAACCTAGCGAGCCTCTGAGTATATAAAGAGGACTCGCAGGACTTAGAGAGGGTCGAGCTATCAAGCCCAAAACCCTAGTTCATACGGCGAGTACCAGATCGGATCGCCTCCATTGTAACACCTCGATTATCATATCAATACCAATCTGGGGTAGGCAGGAAGTAGATCTTTTACCTCACATTGAGCGGGCCGAACCTAGGTAAATCTGTGTTGATCTTTGTTCCTGCGATCCCAAGCTCGGAGATGCTTGACTCGCGTAATCCCACACCTACGAAGTCATCTATGACACCTGACGTGACAAACCCACGACAGTTGGCGCCCACCGTGGGGCCTGCGGTCAAGAGCGTCACGTTCCGCGCAGGATCAAAATCAGGCTTCAAGGACATCGCCATCGGCCAGGTTGAAGACATCAATGGAGTCCCCTTCATCGACGACTCAGAGTGGGGACCCGAGGCAGATCGCATCGAGTTTGGATACATTGTTCCCATCGGATCAGTAAAAGTTTTCGTCGGATCCGTCAGTCGCAGATCTATAGATGCGACTCAAAGAAGCGGGTCGGTGGAGGAATTGCGGCCGGTCAGGGTCCGCGTGTTGGAGGAGCTACAACAAGCTACAGCAAAACTACCCATCCCCGTCCCGTCAAGACCTGTTTGGGGATCTCTACCAAATCAGGAAGGAAATCTCTAGATTGAAGAAATTGAAGCTATCAGGACAGAACTCTATGAAGAGGCACAAAGACTCGCGGCTGAGCGCAAAAAACTTCAAGAAGAAGGTCGGCGACTCCGTCGCTGGCAGCCAAAGCACCAGGCGGTCCGAACCAAGGCGACATCTGAGCGCAAGAAATTCCAAGAAGAGGATTGGCGACTCCGCCGTTGGCAGGAAAAGCATCAGATTAAGATGGATAGAGGAGAAACGAGTTCACAGTTCCACGGCGACCCAGAAAGCAACGTATATGCCGCGATAGGAATATTGTCGAAAATAGTACCGTTTGGAGACACACGGGATGATAAGGAAGCTCGCCATGCGATCGACCTACTGCAAACCGCGGCCTTACAACAAGCAAATATGTATGGAGTCACGCCCAATGAGCCGCAAAACGAGATATCATGGGGAGGAGAAAAGTGCAGCGTCGAAGAAGTGGTCAACCAGCTAGCAGGTTTGCAGGTATCCTTGGAAAAAGAGAAGAAGATAGAAGGAGAGTCACGGACATCCGGAGCGACCCAGCCATCCCAGATTGAAACCGATTCAGATGAAGATTCAGCGCCAGTAAACTCCTATTCATTATTGAAAGGACCAGCATGTTTTGGAGAGGAAATACGGCTCACTCGTTTTCCCCCGAACTTCGGCGAGTCGCAGCAAGTCACCACCTATCGCAGCGACCAAGACCCTGCCTTATGGATAGAAGATTATGAGGCAAGCATGACAGGGACTGATGTAACGCAGGAAGTGCGCGCGAAATATTTCCACTTGGCAATACAGGGAGAAGCCAAGGATTGACTGTTAAGGCTACCATCAAAATCAATAAGCACATGGGAAGACTTGAAAGACAAGTTCATCAATAGATTCCAAACAGAAGACATGAAAAGCCTTAGACAATGCATTCAAAAGGAGGATGAATCAAGCGGTGACTGGATTAAGAGAATCGCAGAGATCCTTGGCTCCACCAAAAACTTAACAGTACAGGCTGCAATACAAGCTATGAGGAAGAACTGTAGGTTTGAGCCGCTGGTGCACAAATTAAGTCGCGCTGAGCACAAGATTGATAGTTTCGACCAGCTTTTGGCAACAGCTGACAAGTACGCAAAGACAGATAAGGGGACATGCGGCTTATCACAGAACCCAACAGGGAAATTGCAGGTCGCGCAAACTGAACATCGCGCACACCTGATGAACGAGCAAGGGCATGATAAGGCCTTACTCCCTAATAACTCCAAGGGGATCTTCGACGTTCCTTGCGACTTACATCGTAGGAGAGATGGCAGGCCAGCGAGTCACACAAAGGTGCAATGTCACTATTACCGGAGGTGGAAAGAAGGCGACGTGCCAGATATAGCTCGCAGCAGGTCAATGCAGCACAAGGATAAATCTAGCTCTCATCAAGGGCCTGACGTTTTACCTAGAAGAAACATAGGACAGTTTCATACAGTGGAAGTACAAACAACGGATGGAAGCCGGAGGAGCGGTCAGATTTCAACGCCAGAAAGGTACCGACGCTGGACAGAGCAATCGGTTATTTGGAGTCGCGGCGATCACCCCCCAGAAGTAAGAGATCCAGGACAGCCAGCTCTTGTGGTAACGCCTGAAGTCGCGGGTGAAAGGACAATGATGTCGCCTAGAGGGGGGTGAATAGGCGATTAAAACTTTTCCGGTTTAGGCTTGCTAATTGCGGAATAAAACTAGGTGTTTAAATTAACAAGCCAACAACCTAAATAAACTAGGCTCACCTATGTGCACCAACAACTTATGCTAAGCAAGACAAGCAACAAGGTGATAGCAATATAGAATACTTCAAGCACGAAGGCTATCACAATGTAAAGTGCATAAGTAAAAAGCTCGGGTATAGAAATAACCGAAGCACGCGGAGACGAGGAAGTATTCCCGAGTTCCTCCTTGAAAGGGAGTACGTCTCGTTGGAGAGGTGTGAACCGACACAACGGTTCAACAACCACAAAGGTTTCACCCTCTTCTCCGATGAACCGCACCACAAAGGTTTGGTTCACCTTCCACTATCGGTATTCCTTCGAGACGGAATCCGGAGCCTTTCAACAACAATCCGAGGCACAACCTACAAAGGGATTGGGGGCTCCCGAACGGCTTTCAACAACAATCCGAGGCACAACCCACAATGGGATTGGGGGCTCCCGAACGGCTTCAAGTGACCACACAAGGGTCCAACCACCACAAAGGCGTCTAGGGTCCAAGGACCCAAGAGTAACAAGTTCACAAGCTTTCAACTTCCACGAATCCTCGTGGAGAGCACACCGATGCACCAAATGCAAAAGGCAAGAGCACAAGTGCTCAAGTCCTTCACTCTCAAATTCCAACAAAGCAACAAATGCTTATGGGGGAATAAGAGAGGAAGAACAAAGAGGAGAACCACTCAAGAACTCCAAGAACTAGATCCACTATGTTCCCCTCACTTATAGGAGATATTGATTGGTGGAAATGTAGATCTAGGTCTTCTCCTTCAATCCTCCAAAGATCAAAGAGTTTGGGTGGAGGGATTGGGAGATATCAAGGAAATGAGCTTGCAACAATGGAGGAGAGAGAAAGCAAAGGTTGCTGGGCTAAGCTTGCTGTCTGGAGGAAGGTGGAGGGGTATTTATACCCCTCCCAGAAAAGTAGTCGTTGCAGCCAGAATCACACCGGAGTTTCCGGTCCAAGTGACCGGATACTCTGGCCTGGGGCGGAAACTCCGGCCCCCACCAGGAGGTGAACAACAAATAGACGAGAGAAGCTCAGGCAGAAACTCCGGCCCCTGGGACCGGAAACTCCGGCCTGTGGCGGATACTCCGGCCCCCACCAGGGGCTGAACAAGAAAAACACTCTCCGAGGAAAACCAAGGACCGGAGACTCCGGTCCAGAAGACCGGAGACTCCGGCCTGAAAACAGTGAAACTGCAAAACCTGAAATGCAATAACTTTCTTGTATGAACTCCAAAACAGGTGAATCCAATTGCGTTGGAAAGGTAACGACGAGAGCTTTGCCACAAGTTAACCGATCTCGAATATAGAGGGGATACCACACATGGAGAGGTGTGGACCCTATCTCGAAGGTGAACCGATAATATTTCCAACACGAAAACGCAACAAGTTTTCCATAAGAAATCTGTTTTCGAAGAACTTGGGCTTGTCATGAAGATCACGACAAGCACCAAAACCCAACAAGGAGAAAAGCCAAATAAGAACCAAGAAAGATGATATGCCAAGTATGCAACGGTATGAGCTCTCCACAAAGATGCGATCAACTTACTCACTTGAGAGCCCCTCTTGATAGTACGCCGTCTATCCTATAACCCGGTCTCCAACCTAACAACATAAGACCGGTAAAATAGAAACCCTATCAAGATCATACCTTTGCCTTGCGCATTCCACTTGAGCTAGATGATGACGATCTTGACTCTCTCAAGTTGGAACATCTTTCTTGATTGTGCTTGCTAGCACATGCTTGATGAAGACTTCTCCAAATGCTCCCCCATACTCCATTATGGGAGAGCCTCGCTAAGCTCCGTCTTCATGTAACAACTTGCGCTTCATATTCTTCTCTTGATATAGATGATGGCTTGGAGATAAACATGAAGTTCACTCAATCTTCTTTTCCAAGCCATGCTTGCAATAAGCTCAACTCTTCACATGACCATTTTTCATATAAACCCTTGGATGGAACCTTGGTCATCATGTAATCTTCTAGAGTCCAACACATGAACTCCAAACTTTACCTATGGACAAGATCTACAAGTATATCTCAAAGCAAACATTAGTCCATAAGGATTGTCATTAATTACCAAAATCACACATGGGGCAACACATGCACTTTCAGCGGGATACAAGTTAAGTAAAGTCCTAATGGACGGAGGAGGAAGAGTGAACATCCTATATCAAGACATGCTCCAAAGAATGAATATACCCGAGACGAGACTGCGACCATCCAGGAAAGAAATTCAAGGAATAATCCCAGGAGCTGTTACACGACCAATCGGAAAGATAACTCTTGAAGTTAGCTTTGGGACAGAGCGAACTTCCACAGAGCTCCTAGACTTTGAGGTTGTAGCAGTCAAAAGCTCATATCATGCGATCTTTGGAAGAGAAGCCTATGTCAAATTTACCGCCGCCCCTGCTACGTCTACCTACAGTTAAAGATACCAGGACCAAACGGTGTTATTACAATATATGGAGACAGGCAGAGAGCGTTAGAATGCGAGAACGCAGGCTCAGTACTCGCAGAAGAAGCTTGCATCGCCAATCCTCACACGGATATCAGTCGCAGATCGGTAATCGCAGCTCAAAGCGAGTCGCGTTGGAGGTACCGCGGAAGCGGCCAACAGGATGCAGCCACCGGATGGTAAATACCCACCGAGAAGTCGCGCATCAGCAAGACAATGCCCCAGAGGTCGCTTTGATACAAAAAGAAGACAAGATGGCGCATGTGCATAGACCCAGCCTCGATCAACAACCCCAGCCAAAGAGGCTCAGTTATCGTGAGTCCTTACAAAGCAAACTCAACTCTACATAAGTCGCAGCTCAGTGCGGCTAAACAACTTGCTCTCTGCTTCAACATGAGACATACATCGGAGCTATCATGCTCGACCCGAGTCGCTTTTAGCGACTCAAAATTGAACCAATCAGGTGTTCAACCCACTCCGTTAGGAGTATTAATTCGCAACTAAGTGCGATGAGTATCAAGTATGCATGGCCTGCGGGGAATAGAAAACCCGCATTAAAGGGCCTGCATCATCCTGTAACACCCTGTAAAACATCGAGTGATTATGAAATAAAGCCGGCACCCTTGACATTCAAGGGTTTGTCGTTTCGCCTCAACTATCATTGAGTCGCTGAGTCTTTTGAATTTCATATATCACTGACCCTTGAGGGCTCCTTACGAGCATCGCGAGTACCAATCGCACCTCAAATTTTGCCAAACTAGTGGCAATCCTTAAGCTAGAAGCGTCTTGCATTATGCGGCCAAAGTACTGGGGTGTGGCGTCAATCGAGCTTGATTGCCTATCATGGCCGCTCTCGACCCTGAACACACATGTTCCTAGGAAATACTGAGCCGCGCGAGCGTCTACTTAATGGAATTATCATGAAAAGAACCTGCTTATAGGTCACCAAAATACAGTTTATAATACATGAATGTCTTACAGACTAACGGGCATGTCCCACATTATTTATTTTTTTCTTCCGAGCTACAGGAGTGGGAATTGGCGCGGCTTGTCTCGCAGTTGCAGTCGCAGGTGCCCTAATAATCAGGGCGCCGCCAGACGAGGCAGAAGGGCCACCAGATACTGTTGCTGGAGTAGCAGCCCGAGATGACTCAGCTCCTGTGGACTTTTCCTTTGGCACCTTGCTCCCATCAAGATTGAATTTTTCGAGATAAGTGCCCAAGTCTAAGTTATCAACAAATTTTGTGGCATATCCGCGCATCCCTTTCCAGATATCGAAGTACTCGCTTATTGGCAGTTCAGTATCATCCGCGCTCATCGCCAGGCCGTGGCGAGCAACCTTGCCAACATCTATCTCTGGATAATATGCTCGGAGCAATGTCAAGACATGCGCGGCTCCGGCGCGAGCAGAGGATCGTTTCCAATCAGAGACGTAATGCGGAGCCTTGAGCAGTTTATTTATCCAATACTCGCAAGATGTTGGGCCATCAGTCGCAGGAGAGATTACCGTCATAACTTCCTTGGTAACCTTTAAGAAGCGCTGGCTGAAGTCAGACAGATATACCAGTTGATCCTTCAAGTTGGAGCGGGACACTGGGGCCTCAGGCCCTATGTCAAGAAAGAAAAGGCAAGAAACAAGTCAGAGACTCACGTTGGTTACCCAAAATATATATGATTAAAGGAATAAAAGACGAACCAGCAAGCTGCAGGATGGCTGATTTGACATGGAGCCAAAACCCTCAAAGGCTTTGAACAGCGAGTTATATTTTTCATCTCGCGCGGCGAGTTCCTTTGCGTGGTCTCCCTTCAGACGATCAATCAATTCAGATTTAAGAGTCAGCCCTTCTCGCAAAGATCTAATGACTTCGTCTTTCTCCATGAGTCGCTGCTGCATATCGGCTTCAAGTTCTTTAAATTGCTCTTCACAGGAGTCGAGTTGACCTTTGAGAGATTTTATTTCCTGATCTTGGTCCCTAATGACCTCATTATGCTGCTCCAGGGGAGACTGCATCACTTCAGGATGATCTATGGAAATGCCTTTACCCTTTATTGAGCCAGAAGCATCAAGCAAGGACAGTTCAAGCTGAAAATAAACAGAGCAAAATGCATGGGTAAACTATCCAGGAACTTGGGGGCTCGAGATTTGGAGCCAGGAAAAGAATCAACACCCCGTGCGATGACACAAGGTTTTGATCCTTGGGGGCTACGGTATATGTACCTGGCGACTTGAAGAAAATTGCTCAACTAGGCCGCGCAAGAGCAGCATGCTTATCTCCAGCAGCAATTATGGCATCCGCAATTGACTTGGAACTATTTCCTGGAGCTGGAATTCTATCTTCAGTGGATACCCTACCAACAGTAGGAGTTGCGGATGGAGCTGCGACTGGGTCGTGGCAGGAGCCGCATCAGCAATACCTTCCTCCAGGGAGGGCCTTGGATGAGTCGCACCATTACTGTTTCCCACGTTTTCATCAGCAGCATCATCCTCGCTCATAGCTGGCTGAGAAGAAGTGGGATGAGAATTAGACTTGGTATCCTCTTCAGGCATGGCCCTGCAAAACATTGATGGGTTAATAAGCTGACCTAGCAGAGCCGCAACATTGAAAAGAAGGCGAACCATACCCAGAGGCGACACGGATACTCTTCATCAGGCAACCAGAGGAAGGAGAAGATAAACCTTGCAAATCTGAACCTACAGAGTATGAAAAGAAGTGGTGATCAGCAATTCCTTGCCAAAAATACGCAAGCACAAAAGGAAAAGGAGAGAGTCGCAAACAATTACCCGAGCTTATTGAGAAGCAGTCCTTTGCAACAGCCTCGGAAGAGAAAGCAGCCTTGTTGGGATCAGCAAGTTTTAAAGATTTGGCAGTTCTTGTTTCTACCAGTAACGCCAAGGCTTTGCGGCGTTTCTCAGGCTGCGCGGGGTCTTCTGAGCTCTTGCATAAAATACGCTTCGAGGACCTGCGAGGCACCTCAGGAAGTTCCAAGAAAGGTGTATTTGGAGTCGAGGACAGAAGAGCGTCGGCCATTTGTTGCTCCTCTTCAGAAGCACTCTCTCGGAGACAATATCGTGCATAACTGTATCTTCGCCAAAGGCTGCGGCTTGCTTTGACGACTCAGCCGGGTTTCTTGGTTCAAGTCGCGTCCTCTGAGGGAAGAACCCAGAAATAGGGATCGATCTGAAAAGGAGCTCAGGTCAGAAATAATTAATTTTGGAGAAGGAATTTTCGAGGAAACAGGTGACAAGTAAACATTACCACAAAAGGCTTGTGCTCAGCCCAGAAGGGAGCAAGCCCGACGTTATCATACGAGTCGATATCCTCGTCCGTCACTCGGCGAATGAAATTTATCCATTCCCCTTTGTCCCAATCTTCAGGGCAAGTACGGTCGACGTCGTTTGCATGACAAGTGAAATCCACCATAAGTCGCGAGCGGCGACTCACAGGCTGAATTCGCCACTTAGTCCAGCAAGATATGAGATCTAATCCAGTGAGACCATGGAGTGTCAGCGCCTCACCTTGTCTAGAAGGGATTCGATAAAGGGCAACGAAGAAGGATCAGATTTAGAAGACAGAGCATCGGTAGCCTCGAAGGGAAGAGGAGACCAAAGAGGAAGAGGAATTTCACCCTCAGGAGAAGTGTTTTTACAATAGAAGAATGTCCTTTGCCAATCCTTGATTTTCTTGGCAAGGGTTAGTTTTGGGAAAATACTACCCCTACGGCGTTGGAAGGAAATGGCGCCGCATTGGAGAAAAGGACCATCTGTGGTTTCCCTTTGACTATTGCAATTGAAAAGAGCAAGCCAGAAATCTATTGAAGGCGGGATACCCAGATAATCTTCGCAGAGGACGTGGAAGTTGCTCACTTGCAACATCGAATTAGGGCCAATATCATGGAAGCGGAGACCTAACCGCTGCATCAAGGAGCGGAAGAAGAGAGAGCCGGGGGCTTGAACCCGCGCTCAACATGCTCCGCAAATATCACTACTTCTCCTGGTTGAGGGTTGGGAATTACCTCCTCACCGGCCGCCGCCATTCGCATTGATCTTTTGGCGGAAGAAGGCCCCGTGCAGATAGGGATTCCAGGAAATCTTCGTCGACCCACGAGCCTTCCCAGTTGCACTTGCGGCGAGACATTTTCTCAGATTGATGGAGATCTCCACCGAAGGATTGTGAGTACGAGAAGCGAGATTGGAGGCGGCGGAAAGGAGCAGCGGATGCGTGATGCAGAACGCTGGGAAAAACGATGAGCCAAGATAAATAGCCCAGACGGGAAGACGTTTAGATCTGAAAATCAACCGTCAAAGTTAAGTCGCGTTCTTGAGCCGCCAAGAAAGTTATAAGCCGCAGATTGGAAATATGAAAATTGGAGTTCAGCTGGGATAATTCACGTGCGCGGCTCAGGGGTTTGTTAAGACAAAAAAGCCTTCACTCGAAATCCAAGCTAAACTTGGGGGCTAATGTCGGGGGAATACTTTCTGGATTAACCCGCGGCCCAATGCGACTTACTTTACTCGCACGGACAAAGGCCCACTTGGGAGCAAGCCCGGTATTGAACCGCCATAAGGAGAAAGATCTAGAAGACATATCCCGGAGGACGTGAAGACCAAGTAGTCTCCGAGTAGGCCTCTGTGGATATTCCTTATGGGGGAAGTTTCCTTTGTAACCTAGCGAGCCTCTGTGTATATAAAAGGACTCGCAGGACTTAGAGAGGGTCAAGCTATCAAGCCCAAAACCCTAGCTCATACGGCGAGTACCAGATCGGATCGCCTCCATTGTAACACCTCGATTATCATATCAATACCAATCTAGGGTAGGCAGGAAGTAGGTCTTTTACCTCACATTGAGGGGGCCGAACCTGGGTAAATCTGTGTTGATCTTTGTTCCTGCGATCCCAAGCTCGGAGATGCTTGACTCGCGTAATCACACACCTACGAAGTCATCTATGACACCTGACGTGACAAACCCATGACAGTGTGCGCCGTGGTGTGGTCATCTGCCCCTCTCTGCCTGCTCTGCTCGCCTGCTGCGGGTCCCTGCGTGTCGGCGGGACGGCGCCCTCGGACCTGGGCGAGAGGGGAAAGGATTCCCCTCTCCGACAGCAGCATCCTGGCAGTTGTGCTGAGCCAGCGGCTCGAGTGAATCCTGACCCTCCCCCCACGCCGGCATTCTTGCCTTCTTCTTGCCGTATCTCCGGTGCGTGTCTTCGGCCTCAAGCTTGCGTCGGTCCTGGTTGCGGTGCTACTGGCGGCGCCTAGGTTAGCTCGCGTGCAGTGGTGTTCTTGCTGGGTGCTCCCTCTACACTTCTTCTGGTCTGTGCTCTCATGCTCGAGGATGAGCTTCTCTTCCTTCTGATGGTGCGGCGCCCGACGACCCAGGGCGAGAAGACAGGGGTCTTCTTCGAAGGTGGAGGCGAGAGTCATGTCGACGTCACGCAGGAGGTAGACGAAGGCGTGTTCTACCCTGGTGGCTTGCTCTTTCTCGATGCTCTCTAGCGCGGACTGTGTTCTGGCGTTTGGTTTCGAATTTGTTGTAATTTTTCCTATCTTGTTGTTCATTACCTGTAAGTTGTTCCTTCAGCATCATGTAATCTGCCGTTGTGGCTTTATTAATTTAAAGCTGGGCACTTGGTGCCTCTGTTCTCATACAAGAGTAGTGAGCAGGAAGAGTAAACCACAGAAGTAATTAACTGGAGTTATCTGTTGAGATGGCGCACATGCTGTGACCACTAGAAACTGATATTCTTAACGAAAAGCCTTATGATCCCCCGGACGATCACGCGCTTCCATCCTCCGCCTCCACTGCGCGACACGTGTCCGTGGCCCACGGCCCACCTTTATCTCCTTGTTTCTTCCTGCTTTATTCCAAATCATCCGTCGCTCACCACCGCCGCTCACCACCAACGGATTTTCTCCTCCGCCCAATCCACAACCAGAGCCGAATCCCACCATGAGCTCAGCTAGGATGATGGAGGTCAACGATCCAGCAGCATTCTATGACTACAGATTGTATTATTCTTGATAAGCAGCTAAGGATGTAGACTACTGCTGACATACCAAATTCACTTTTTTTTGCTACGCCTCTTGTAAGGTTTGCAGCAAACATTTCTCCTTTTAATGCAAATCCAAAAAGGATTTTAGCAATTTCTTCTTCACATGATGTAATTTTTTTGGTGTGGTGCAAATGCTTATGACATTTGTAGCAAAAACTTTCCCTGTTGATGAAAATTTGTAGAACAATTGCAGCAAATTTTTTGTTTACATGATACTACTTATCTTCAAGAGATACAAAATCATTCAAAGTTTTGTTACAAAATTCTTCTTCCTCCGTTGTAAATCCACATAAAAAAGATTGTAGCATGTATTTCTAGGGCTTTCACTGCATGGTGGCAATGCTACCGACGACGCATGCCATTGCTAGCGATGATGCTATCGATGCGCTGTGTTGCTACCGATGGCACGCGACGATGCTGCCGATGGTGCTTGCTGTTGCTACTAACTAGCCGACGATGCTACCGATGATATCTGGCAATGCTACGAGCGGATGCTACCGATGTCTCGCAATGTTGCTACAATAGCATAAAATTTTGCTGTCAAAGTTTTGTTATTTTGCTACAATAGTATAAATGTTTTGCTACACGGTCTCCGGCGATGACTCTGGCGAAGTAGTTTTTGCTACAACAACACAATTTATTTTTGCTACAACGTTTTGTAGTTTTGCTAAAAACGTGTTCATGACTCGCGGTGTTGCTACCGATGGTGCATGGCATTGCTACCGACGAGCTCACGACGCTACCGGCGTGCGGCGTTGCTATCGCCGGCACGTGGCGATGCTACTGATAGCGCGTGTTGTTGCTGCTAATGAGCCCACAATGTTACCCGACGGTATCCTGCAAAGCTATTAGAAGATGGTACCGACGTCTCACGTCTTTGCTACCGACGAGCTGACGATGCTACCGACGGTGTCCGGCAAAGCTACAATCGGATGCTACTGACGGCGCATGTCATTGCTACCGACGAGACAGTGATGCTACCGAGTCGCGCGACGTTTCTACCTACGGCACTCAGTGATGTTACAACGATGTGTGGTTAGCTCCGTAAAAGCATCTAGGATAGTGCGAGCTGGCGATGCTACAACGTCTCGCGATGTTGCTACCGACGGGCCAACGATGCTACTGACGGTACATGGCATTGCTACTGACAAACCATTATGCTACCGACAGTATTCGGCGATGCTACGAGCGGATGCTACCACGTCTCGCGACGTTGCTACCGACGAGCCGATGATGCTACCGACGGTACATGGCATTGCTACTGAAGACCTGGTGATGCTACCAAGGACGCGTGACGTTGCTACCGATGACACGCAACAATGTTACCGATGACATACGTTTTCCTCCATAAAAGTATCAACGATGGTGCGAGCGATGACTCGCCGTAGCTCTGGATGGAGATGCTACCTTGGACCATACATGTTGGTGCAAGAGGCTACCATGGTGATGCTGCATCACCGACACCGCGTCGGGGTGTTCTCCAATGTTGCCCGCGAGATCTCATTCGATTTTTCTACAATAGCAAAAAAATGCTACAATTTTTTCCATAGAAGCATTTGCTATCAGCAGCACAAAAAGTTGCTATGAATGAAACTTTTTGTATAAATACTTTGTGAGATTTGAGAGGAAATTGGACTTCTGCTACAATAGTTCAAAATTCTTAGTACAAACGAAACATTTTTTGCTTAATAAAAGCATTTGCGAGAATTTTGTGGAAATTACAAATTTTACTACAATAACACAAAAACTTTTATTACGCGCGGACCGTCTTTACTTCATTAAATCAAATGCGGGATTTGGTGGAATTTGGAGTCAAAGAGGGGCACGTGTGTCAGCCTAGTTCTGTCCATATGATTTTTTTTTTGTAATAGTTTTGTGATTTTGTTTGAAATTATAGTGATTTTTTTCAAATCTAGACGCAGCAAAAAAATGTTTAATCATTTTTTATGCTATTTCTTGAAAGTCTGAGGGCCATAGAGGAAGAAAAGTCACATGGTAGAATTAGCATAGTTCGCACGTCCACCACATGCAAGGCAGTAGAGGCAGAACAAGCGACAGCGACGTGAGGGATCCGCCCACGCCAGGAAATTCGGGCGACGCGCGGTCGTTGACGGGTCAAGGAAAGCGACGTTTTGGATTTTTCTGCATGTAACGCGGGGATACGGGATCCAACGGCCGCAGATGGACGCATTGGACGGCGCTCCACCCGGGGGATCGGCGCGTGAGATCCCCGGGGGACGCCTAGTACGCTCCTATTCTTAAACTGAAGAAATCATATGGTTTCAGCAGCCCAAAGCAGAATATAAGATCAGATGTGCTGGAATTATTGGGCCTTTGCCCATATTTTGTCCATGGCCCATTTAATTCCGAAATTCCCATTTTGCCTATTTATTTGGCTGGCTGTGTGTACGTGAATGCAATCTTTAGTCCCATATTGCTAGCTGGGAGAGTGCTGCACCACTTTATATAGTGAGTTGTGCTAGCACTTGGTAAGCATGTGAGAACGGGAGGGGTTTCTCGTGCGCACTCCTCCTCCTCCGCCGCCGTCCGTCCGTCCGTCACGAGACGACACGGGTTGCGGGAATCTCGCCGAGCCGAGCTTATATTTTTGCAGTCCGGGAAATTTATTGAGTCATTAATTAATCATTAACGGACGCGTTAATTGTTGCCGTTGCCGTTTGGTGGAGGCGTTACCGACTCAATCGTGGGCTGCAGCCCACGTCCTACCCGACCGCTCTATATATTGCTTGGGCGAACCCTAGCCGCCATACACGCAACACATGGTCGCTCGCCGCCCTAGTTCCAGAACCTTGCGCCGCCGTCTTCCAAGTCTTCTCCATCCCGTCTTCCGGCGTGCACCGGTTGAAGGGACAACAGGCCTCCGGAACCCCGCCTCTTGTGATCCTGTACGGGAGAGGGGCGATCAGGTTTTTGGGGAGCGTACTCACGCGACTGCTGGCTTCGAGTTCTTCCCCAACGACGACTTCTTCCCCGACATCGCCAACCTCTTCATCGACGACATGGGCGACACCGGGGCCACTGCTGCTACTGCCGCTGCAACGTATGTCCTCTTGATCTCCTTGTTCGATATGCTGCTAGAGTTTCTGCTTTTGGTAGTTGCTCTAGATTCGTTCGGCTTGTCTACGGTTTTAGTAGATCGCATGATTAGTTCAATTCTGGTTATTCTAGTTATATCATGTTTACTTTTTTCGTGGATTAAAGCTACTGCTAAATTGCTTATATATTCAACAAGATGGTATATCAATTCAATCTTTCATATAATTATCTCCCCAATATTTGGAGCAAACATGGCACAGTAAGAATCAGCATAATATAAATACAACAGGGTAAAGATTCAAAACAGGGGTGATTATGAAATTGGAGGGGACAAAGTGGCCATGATCAGAAAGTTTAACCTCTAACTGGGATGAAGTCAGCAAAACAGCGGCCACGTCGGCCGCCTGATAGAGAGAAGCACCCGCGCCTACGGTGAGCTACACCAAGGCGACGGCGATGACCTGGGAGCTGGCGAGGGGGCGTGAAGACCTCGTAGCCGTCGAGCCGCTGCAGTAGCGGAGGCTGAGAGCCTGATAGAGAGGGGAGGATCCAGCGAGGAGGATGGTGAACGCCGGGATAATCTCTCGTGGCAGCGGTGAATCGAGATGCACCGCTGGAGGCGCCTTGGAGGTCACGGGGCGATATTTCCCCAAGTGTAGGCCAAATCAGGTGTGGGGCGGCTACTGTTCTAAAGAAACTAAATTGTAATTTTGCTATTAAATAATTTTTGGTCGATTGTTGTATAATCGAGATTCATTTTTATACCGCAGGAGAAAGTTCAGGCATAATATTCGATGAACTGAAACAGGAGTTGGCGGCTGTTCAGACGGAGGTACGACAGAAGATTCAAGCATCAGGTCCATCGAGATAGACTAGCAATTGTGCATCTAGTGTAGCTCTGATGTACTCTGTAGTTTTCGTGTAGATATCTAGAGCATCTACACCGGCACCCTCCATATGACCCTGAAAGGCACAACAGGGTTTAGTTGTCATAAAACCCGCAACAGCACCCAAGTGCTCAGCCCGAGCCAAATCATGCACCCCTACCGCTGGCAATTTTTTTTTAGCCTACCATTGGCGAATTCGGGTACGACAATACAAAATGGCCAGTGGTAGTTGCTACCGCTGGCCGTCCCCGTGTCGCCAGTGGTACGAAACTATACCGATGGCGAACACGGCTCCCGACCGCCAGCGGTGCGGTGCGCCCGACCGCCAGCGGTAGGTTCGCGCAGCGCTGGCGGTGCGCACGACCGCCAACGGTACGTCCTCCGCTCGCCAGCGGTACCGATGCGTGGGAGGACCTTGACCGCCAGCGGTAGTTTACAGGTTCGCCAGTGGTATATTTGGCGGTTTTTTTTTGAAAATTGTATTCCAGCAGTATATACAGGTATATATATCAGCAATATACGTACGGATAGCAGAAACAGTATAGATACATGATTATAAGTACAAACCGAAAAGTTATACAAATGTTTGACCGAATATGTATCATACAAAAGCAAACCGTACATCACAATTGAGACGGTAAGTTTGTGAGCAGCACGCAATGACAAAGATGACAAAGAGATCATGGTGACGTATCCGGTCGTTCCTCCTCTCTTCCGACCGCTAGCTTCCGCCTCCTCTTTGCTCATTCTTCATCTCTATACAGAAGACAGATAAAAAAGTCAGGCAACAAATTAAATTGAGTGCATAAAAGATTTAATTAGACACAAATAAAGTAGGACTTGGACACAAATAAATAAGGGCCAACGCCAAACAAGATTCAAAAAAACTAGGCATGATCAAAAGACGGTAAAAAAGAGTTCTCACACACCGTTGTCATTTATGTTTTGGGTAGTTGGCTTTTGACTTCAGCGGGAATTCGCGAGAACCATTTAGCGTGTTGAATGGCCTGCGATCGGCCTGATGTCCTAGGCGTCTTTCTATCTCGTTCTTTGTCGGTGAATTAAGATAGAACACCCCATCACAGTGGGTGAGCTCTTTATCGATTATTTCTGAAAGTTTCATCTGGATGCGAAGAAACTCTTTCCTGACTGCCTCATCAGTGGTCGCCGCCCTTAGCTTGACCCATTGCTCGACAGCAGCAGGAAATGCTACTCGTTGTTTCTCCCGTATGAACTCCCGTATTAGAAGGATGAGATACCAGGACTCAGTCCTACTGCCTGGCGCCTGCTTGATGCCGGCGAACTCTGTCGTGTGACCGAATACCTTCTTGCCATGCTTTTCGATATGTCTTCTCATCATGCCTTCATTTAAATAGTAGTTGTTGAGAGCCTCATCCAGGACATCCTTGATGCCGGTGTAGTCTTTCGTCTTCTCTAGACTCCCCGAGTCGAGATACAGGGCATACGAATCCATTGGGAAAGAGAACGATGAGGGTGCCGTATTGGTTACTGCGGTAAACAGTACAAATAGAGACCATCATCTTCAAATTAACGCGATGGAAAAGCGTGTACGTAATAATGTTTATGATAGGTACGAAAGAATCTTACCCGGCGGGAAAGTAAGGCAGGAGAAAGATAGTTTTGGTGCAATGCTTCCTCATGAAATCTTCGAGGTACTTTGTCGTGTGAGTTTTGCCCGAAGCGGTGTTCACAAAGCACTCTTCCATGAAGTAGGGGTCGACTATCATGATGTTTGAGTTCTCTCTCATGAGTTGCTGCGCCAAATTGAGCGCAAATAGTCAGACCATGGACGTGGAGAGCGGCTTCATGTGCAACATGTCGAAGATATCACTAAATCTCAGGAAGAACACGTCCCCGGGATATATATCGATAAAGCCCATGCCCTTTGGTACCTTTCCCGGGAAAAGCGGGTACGATGGATTGTTCTCTTTGATAAGTTCTTTTTCCAATAATAAAACTTTATCATGGACGCTTTTGATTTCAGGACGTACGACGGCTAGCACATTATCCGGCAGCATCGGTTTGGCCAACTCATGGGACCGATGCCAGTTGGGGATGGTCATCTTGTCACAAACCCGTTTGGGGATCTTATCTCCCGACATGTGCTGGCTATTGGAGGCACCAATGGTTATCTTGCTTTTCTTGAATCTTTTCTTTCCCGCCTTCTTAGGCTCCTTGGGATCGAGAGCCTGTTGCAAGGTATCATGGAGTGTGCCCTGGCTGAATCCGGCTTCCCCGGTAGCTTCTGGCAATTGTTGAGAATGGAAATATAGACGCTTGGAGCACGGAAGCTTCTCTCTTAGATCAGGCACGTGAGAATGCATTAGATCATGGTCATGTTGGTCAAGAGGCCCGTCATTGAGGTAGAAGTCCATGGGGTCCTCGGGGTCTGCATCACAAGGTTGAGCCGACCTGTCGACCGGTGTTAGTTGTGTTGGTTGTGGGGTGATGCTAGGAAGGTCTAAACGAAGCAGTGATTTTGGCCATGTCATCGGCCACGGCTGGCATTCATCGAGATTGTACTCCCTTTTGGCGTTGGGGGGTTGAGCTGGAGGATCGTAATATGCGCAACCCGGCAACACCCGAGCAATTACAACCCTAAACACATCATCAGGCATGGGCACAGAATGCATCATGCGGATAAGTGGTGTCACGATACTTGCCTTCGCCACATCCTTGAGCTCAACGTTAACACGCAATAGCAATGTGCATGGCACGTCGTCGTCCTGCGAAAACATGTAAGACGTCAGGCGCCACCAATAAAGTATTATAAAACTTCTCGAGACTTTTGGAACGCTCAATTACCTTGAGAGCGTTGAGCTCGGCTAATGGTGTGACTCTTGGAGCTGGCGTGCCAGATATGGAAGGGCTGCTACGAGGCACGTTGTCGGTCGGCGATCCATCGCCCATTGGATGTTCGTTGATCCTGGGGCCAATGTTAGGCAACACAGTGTTTGATCCATGGTTGGCCTCGAGGTTGATCACAGGGAAAGGCCCTGTTTAGCCTGCTTTCATCCAAGATGTCATCGTCTCCATCATGGTAGGAATTAGGTTGTTGACCGTCCTTACAACTTCAGTTTGGATGGTCGACTGCATATTCGCATTCACGGCAGCCAATTCCCGCCTGAGATCCATCTCTGTGAGCTTCTTTCTCTCCTTTCGCTGCTCCGTGGTCTCGGCGCTGTAGTAAAATTGATGTTTGTAACCGCTTCCTAGGCCGATCACACGGCTACGATTCGGTGCACGTGACACCGGCAGTTCCTTTACAATGTTCAGCGCCCTGTTAAAAGCGGTGTCCGACGGGCCGGCCTTCGAGGAGCCTTCTTGAGATCCACTAGCTGCAGCTTGTCGTTCATTCTCTTCTTCCTCCAGAAGTTTATCCATAATTTCCTTCACCTTGGCATTATTGGCAAGTTCTCCCGGTGTTAGAGGATTTTCCTTGTAATGCGCCCTGATAAACTGTCTTGCCAGCGGGTCGGTGATCTTGTCGTAGATAGAAGGCCCTTTCCTCTCGTCATCCTACTCTTTCCACTTTTGTTGCTTTCCAGGGTAACCACGGCTCCCGAGAGTGTGGGGAGCTACGTTCTTTCCATGTGCAGTTTTCCCCCACTCCCTTAGTTTAATCTTCTCAGGTTTGGCTTCGTTGGCTTTGAAAAGCGTGCAGTCATCTTCAGAGATATTTGGAAAGGTCTTGTTGACCTCAGCGAAATCGGCACCATCATCAATCATGTCCCTCACAGTTGATCTCCAAGTACTAAATGCTTTGCAGAACTTGCCAAGAGCATATCTGTTGACCAGATTATTCGTGACATTGAGGTTATCATAGGGATTCGGGAACTGGTACCGTGCGTGTAGCTTGCCAATGAGGTACCCGGCCCTCGTTCGTTTGGTTTTTCTTTTTAAGTGCTTGTCATTGAGATTGCCAAAGTCTCGGGCAATGCATCCCAAGTTGTTGTTGTACCCTTTTGCAAGATCTAATGGCCTTGTAGGGCGACTGCTGGTATGGTCCACCTGCTCGAATTCTTGTCGCGTGGAGGGGAGCCTGTTTGGGCGTCTCGGCCGTTGACGTTTGGCTTCGCTACCAGACGTCTCCGTGCCTGTTTGGACACCGCCACTAGTGGTGGTATCCCCATCGGATGCCCCCTCTCATACTCGTGATCGCTTTGCATTGTCAACTGCTTTCCTAGTGCCTCCAGATAATTATCTTCTCCACCAGCATCTGTGCCTCCTATCCCAGAACCGCCGGCCTCGTAGTTGTTGGACATCTTCGATCTCACTATATAAGAAAAAATATAAATTAATACAACAAATATGCACTTAACTATTAAAAACTCACTAATCTATTTCATAAAAATATGTCATATCTTTAGCCAAAGTGATGCCAAAATTCACGAAAAATTTCGGCATGACCTTTGCTAAAAATATGACATATTGAGTACCCGAATTAGCCCGAACAGAAGTTAATCAACGTTTCGGCTATCTCAAGGGCCTCTAGGGTACCTGCAAACATTGCATATGTAAAATTTATCGACAATTGTCGATCCCATTTCGACAACTTCCTCACAACCACCACCACACATTTATCGACATACTGAACTAATTAAACCTAAACTGTACCTGAATCTAGATAAAAAAAACAGTAGCTCTTTGTATCAATTTGTTTTTGCTAATACTTAACTAATTAAACCTAAACATCAGCTAAACTTACATCTAAATTAAAAAGTAAACAGTAGCTAGCTGGGCATTTGCAAAAAACCTAAACAACGGTAGCATTTTCAAGAAAAAATGGGCTAGGCATTTGCACAAGCACCTTCCGTGCGGTCGAGGTGCTCGCGGTGGAGGCGTGCGGCGTGGAGGAGCCCGACGACGAGGCGGTGGAGGTGCTCGTGGTGGAGGCGTGCGGCGTGGACGGTGGCGTGGGCAGTGGCGCGGCGTGGACGGCGGCGGCGATTCTCGTGCGCGTGTGGACGGCGGTACGAGGTGGTGGGGAGGGATTTGGGGGACAGCTAGAGGCAAGGCCGCGCGGCGAGGAGGAGACCGACGGCGAGGCGGAAGAGGTGCTCGCGGTGGAGGCATGCGGCGTGGCGCGACGGCGCGGCGTGGACGGCGGCAGCGGTTCTCGTGCGCACATGGAAGTGAGGGGTGGTGATTTGGGAGGCCAGGCCCGCGCGGCGCGCTACGTGTACACTAGTACTTGGTACCGCTGGCGAACATACCCAGTTCGCCAGTGCTAGCTTAGGTACCACTGGCGAAACTGGAAAGTTCGCTAGAGACACGCCCAGTACCGCTGGCGAATATGGATACGAACTCGCCAGCGCTAGTCTGCCCTGTTCCCCCACCCCCCCCCCCCGCCCACACGTACCGCTGGTTGCATGTGATTTTGTTTCGCCAGCGGTAGTGTTTGTAGCGATGTGATACGTCTCCAACGTATCTATAATTTCTGATGTTCTATGCTTATATTATACCAATTGCTACATGTTTTATATACACTTTATATCATTTTTATGCATTTTCCGGGACTAACCTATTAACAAGATGCCGAAGTGCCAGTTCCTGTTTTCTGCTGTTTTTGGTTCCAGAAAATCACTTCTGCAAATATTCTCGGAATTGCACGAAACAAAAGGCCAAGTCCCTATTTTTCCAGCACCGTCACGGAGTCCGAAGGAGAGACGAAGTGGGGCACCGAGGTGCCCACACCCCGTGCTCGCGCGGGTGGGCCCCAGCTACGCCACCAGGGGGTGTGGGCCCCTCGGGCCTCCACCGACGCTGCCCCTTCGCCTATTTATTCCCCCCGACGCGAAAACCCTAAGTACCCGAGTCATATTCCAGAAAGAGTTCCGCTGCCGCCGCCGTCGTCAACCCTAACTCGGGAGGGTTCTCAAGCTCTTCCTGGTACCCTGCCGGAGAGGGAATCATCACCGGAGGGCTCTACATCGCCATGCCCGCCTCCGGAGTGATGTGTGAATAGTTCATACTTGGACTATGGGTCCATAGCAGTAGCTAGATGGTTGTCTTCTCCACTTGTGCCATCATGTTTAGATCTTGTGAGCTGCCTATCATGATCAAGATCATCTTATTGTAATGCTACATGTTGTGTTTGCTGGGATCCGATGAATATTGATACTATGTCAAGCTGAATATTGTGTTATAATGTCTATGTCATTTGTGATCTTGCATGCTCTCCGTTACTAGTTGAAACTCTGGCCAAGTGAATGCTTGCGACTCCAAGAGGGGGTATTTATGCATGATAGTTGGGTTCAACCTTTATTTAACCTGGGATAGTGACAGAAAGGTCTAAGGTTGTAGATGTGTTGTTGCCACTAGGGGGAAAACAGCAATACTTTGTCTAAGGATGAATGTGCTGTTTATATTATGCACTTTACTTAATGCAATTGTCTGTTGCTTGCAACTTAATACTGAAAGGGGTGCGGATGCTAACCGGAAGGTGGACTATTTAGGCACAGATACATGCTGGATAGCAGTCTGTGTACTTTGTTGTAATGCACAAATGAATCTCATAGTCAACACTACACTTGCACATGCATGTTCATGCACTTATCAATATTGTCAATTGCCCAGCTGTAATTTGTTTACCCGGCATGTTAATTATCTTATTGGAGAGACACCACTAGTGAACTGTGGACCCCGGTCCATTCTTTTACATCTGAAATACAACCTACTGCAATCATTGTTCTCTACTGTTTTCTGCAAGCAAACATCATTTTCCACACCATACGTTTAACCCTTTGTTTTCAGCAAGCCGGTGAGGTTGACACCCTCACTGTCTCGTCGGGGCAAAGTAGTTTGATTGTCTTGTGTGCAGGTTCCACGCCAACTCCGCGGCAGAATTTTTTTTTGGCACCATTGTCAGGGAGCTCAACATCCCATCAACACCCAAGTTTTCTGACGCCGTTGACACCTTCTAGCAATCGTTGATTTCCTACTGGTTCGATAAACCTTGGTTTCATACTGAGGGAAGACTTGCTGCTGTACTCATCAAACCTTACACTTGAGGTATCCTGACGAACGTGTACTTCACATGCATCAAGCAAGTTTTCTGGCGCCGTTGCTGGGAAAGTCATCATTGCTACAGCAAGGGGAGTCTCTCACACCCAATCACTTTACTTTGTTATTGTCTTGCTTAGTTTATTTTTATTTAGTCTTGTTTGCTCTCTTTATCAAAAACACAAAAAAATTAGTTACTTGTTTATTTCGGTTTTGTTTTGTCTCTTGTCACCATCATGTCTTGTTCCATGCCTGTTGCTATGTCACCTGAGGAATTGATCTTCACTTTTAAACAAGGGAGTGAGGAGAATTTTAAAGAAGCTTGGTCTAGAATTAATGATTCCTTTGGTAAAACTGATCCTAAAATGACTTTAAGTTTGCTTCTCACTAGCTTCTACTTTGGTCTAGCCCTTTGTTATAGATATGCTTTAGATGCTATTGTGGGAGGAGATTTCCTTCACTGTGATGGGGATCAAGCTTTTAATGCCATAAAAAAGTTGATTGCAACTTCTAGCTCAACTAATAAATTTGATTCGGCCCTTGTTAGCATCCATGCTAGATTAAACACTCTTGAGACACATATATCTTGTTTAAAGGACGGCTATAATCAAATTCGGGAATATTTTGACTATGTTCCAACAAATTTTGAACCTTCGATGTGGGTCCCTACGGTAAAGGTTGCTATTTGTGGTGAAACCTTTTATGCTCGTTGTGATATTATGTCTGAGTTTTGCCTTATGCCTAAAAGCATTTATGAAACTTTGAATCTTTGGGGACTTGCTGAAGGAGGAGAAGGAATAATCTTACTGATAACTCTGTTATATTTCCCGAGGGGATAGCTGAGGGTGTGTTTACAACCTTTCTTGGGAGAACGGTGTCCACTGATTATCTTGTTATTGAATGTGCAGGGACAGGACAAATTACACTTGGAAGATCTCTGCTCAAATTAATGGGAGCAACCATAGATGTGGGAAAAGGCACTCTGAATCTTACCTCCACACCAAGGTGCGGCCATGTATTCCCCAAACCAAAGAGTAAGTCTAAGGGTAAGAGAGGTAGGCGCATGGCCCTTGGTATTGATGTCAATGCTCCTCCACTTTTTGACACTTGATTTTCACTTTCTGCGCCTAGCTGAAAGGCGTTAAAGAAAAGCGCTTATGGGAGACAACCCATCGTTTTTATTTGCTGTTATTTTTGTTTTCTTTGAGTCAAGGTTTTGTTACTTCTGTAGCAACTCCTTTGTATCTTTATTTTATCGCAATGTTGTGCCAAGTAAAGTTCTATATTGAAAGTTGATGCAAGATTTGGATTTCTGCGCAGTGACAGATTTTTAGCTGTCACGGATTTGAGCTTATCTCCCTGTAGAAAATTCAAAAATTCTGAAAAAATCACGCATATTCCTGAGATATGTACGCAACTTTCATTATTTTAGGCCAGATCCATCTGAGCAACTTAAGTGCCTCGAAAAAATTCGTCATTCCAGACTGTTCTGTTTTTGACAGATTCTGCCTTTTGTTTTGCATTCGCTCTTTTACTGTGTTTGTGTGGATTTCTTTGCTCCACAAAGCATTGGTGGCTGTAGCTAATGTCCAGAAGCTTTGGGATTGATTGTATCATTACAGAATATGAGAATTTTTGATTATGCACTAACCCTCTAATGAGAACTGTCTTGAGTTTGGTGTGAAGGAAGTTTTCAAGGATCAAGCGAGAAGGGTGATATTATGTGATCAAGAAGAGTGAAAAGCCTAAGCTTGGGGATGCCCCCGTGGTTCATCCCAACCATATTCAGAGAGACTCAAGCGTCTAAGCTTGGGGATGCCCAAGGCATCCCCTTCTTCATCAACAAACTTATCAGGTCATCTCTAGTGAAACTATATTTTAATTCTTTCACATCTTATGCGCTTTACTTGGAGCGTCTGTGTGTTTTTTTTTTTGTTTTTGTTTGAATAAATTCGGATCCTAGCAATCCTTGTGTGGGAGAGAGACACGCTCCGCTTTTTCATGTGAATACTCATGTTCTTCACTTATATTTGTTGAGTATTCTTAACTAGCTACTGCAGTGCTTTTAGCTCCTGTTTTTCATGCATCTCTTCGAGCTGTTAGCACTTGTTTATAAATACTCTCTTGCTGCATTATATTATCATTTGGAGAGTTTATGTTTAAATAAATTGATTGGTGTTTGTTTGGAAGAAAGAAAATGCTACATGTAGTAGTTGGTATTGGAAAAGACATATGCATTCTTGTAGATCATTGTCTTGTTTTGATTTGATGCTTTGCAATTGTTTTGAGCTCTCAAGTAGATCATGTTTAAGCTCTTGCATCATGTAGTTAAAGCCTAGTAGTGGAGAACTACCGTAGAGCTTGTTGAGACTTGGGATGCATATTTGTTCTCTCTAAGGTCTAGATATTTTCTGGTAAAATGTTTGAGCAACAAGGAAGACAGTGTAGAGTCTTATAATACTTGCAATATGTTTTTATGTGATTCTTGCTGTACCGGTTTATACTTGTGTTTGCTTCAAACAACCTTGCTAGCCTAAACTCTGTACTGAGAGGGAATGCTTCTCGTGCATCCAAAACTTGAGCCAAAACCCATGCCATTTGTGTCCACCATACCTACCTACTATGTGGTATTTCCTGCCATTCCAAGTAAATATTTCATGTGCTACCTTTAAACTATTCAAAACTTTATTACTCCTTATTTGTGTCAATGTTTTATAGCTCATGAGGAAGTATGTGGTGTTTTATCTTTCAATCTTGTCATTTACTTCTGACAGACTTTCACCAATGGACTAGTGGCATATACATCCGCTTATCCAATAATTTGCAAAAAGAGCTGGCAACGGGGTGCCCAGCCCCAATTAATTACAACTTTCATTAATAATTCTCTTCACATGTTTTGCCCTGATTTATCAGTAAGCAACTTAATTTGCAATAGACACTCCTCCATGGTATGTGAATGTTGGAAGGCACCCGAGGATTCGGTTAGCCATGGCTTGTGTAAGCAAAAGGTTGGGAGGAGTGTCATCTATAAAGAAACTAAAATACATGTGTAAACAAAAGAGAAGAGGGATGATCTACCTTGCTGGTAGAGATAACGTCCTTCATGGGAGCCGCTCTTGAAAGTCTGGTTGACAAGGGGGTTAGAGTGCCCACTACCATTCGTTGACAACAACAAACACCTCTCAAATACTTATTTTGTGCTCTCTATATGCTTTCGAAAACTTAAAAAGCTCTAGCACATGATTTAATCCCTGCTTCCCTCTGCGAAGGGCCTATCTTTTACTTTATGTTGAGTCAGTTTACCTACTCCTTTCTATCTTAGAAGCAAACACTTGTGTCAACTTTGTGTGCATTGATTCTTACATGTTTACTTATTGCACTTGTTATATTGCTTTATGTTGACAACTATCCATGAGATATACATGTTACAAGTTGAAAGCAATTGCTGAAACTTAATCATCCTTTGTGTTGCTTCAATGCCTTTTACTTTGAATCTATTGCTTTATGAGTTACCTCTTATGCAAAACTTTTTGATGCTTGTCTTGAAAGTACTATTCATGAAAAGTTTTTGCTTATATGATTCATTGTTTACTCTTTATCTATTTGTTAGCAAACTATAGATCATTGCTTTGAGTCACTTCATTCATGACATGAGCCTTGCAATATATTGATCAAGATTGTGTGAAAGCATGTCTCCTCAGAAATTATTTGTTGTTATCGTTTTACCTACTCGAGGACGAGTAGAACTAAGCTTGGGGATGCTTGATACGTCTCCAACGTATCCATAATTTCTGCTGTTCCATGCTTATATTATACCATTTGCTACATGTTTTATATACACTTATATCACTTTTATGCATTTTCTGGGACTAACCTATTAACAAGATGCCACAGTGCCAGTTCCTGTTTTCTGCTGTTTTTGGTTTCAGAAAGTTACTTCTGGAAATATTCTCGGAATTGCACGAAACAAAAGGCCAAGTCCCTATTTTTCCAGCACGTACACGGAGTCCGAAGGAGAGACGAAGTGGGCCACGAGGTGGCCCACACCCTGCGCGCGAGTGGGCCCAGCCGTGCCACCAGGGGTGGGCCCCTCGGGCCTCCGACGACATCGCCCCTTCGCCTATTTATTCCCCCGACGCGAAAACCCTAAAACCCGAGCCTTTCATCCAGAAATATTCGCTGCCGCCGCGTCGTCAACCCTAACTCGGGGGGTTCTGAAGCTCTTCCCGGCACCCTGCCGGAGAGGGGAATCATCACCGGAGGGCTCTACATCGCCATGCCCGCCTCCGGAGTGATGCGTGAGTAGTTCATCCTTGGACTATGGGTCCATAGCAGTAGCTAGATGGTTGTCTTCTCCACTTGTGCCATCATGTTTAGATCTTGTGAGCTGCCTATCATGATCAAGATCATCTTATTGTAATGCTACATGTTGTGTTTGCTGGGATCTGAATATTGATACCTATGTGGAGCTGAATATTATATTATCATGTCTATGTCATTTGTGATCTTGCATGCTCTCCGTTACTTGTTGAAGCCTTGGCCAAGTGAATACTTGTGACTCCAAGAGGGGGTATTTATGCATGATAGTTGGGTTCAACCTCTATTTAACCTGGGATAGTGACAGCAAGTTCTAAGGTTGTAGATGTGTTGTTGCCACTAGGGGTAAAACAGCAATGCTTTGTCAAGGATGAATGTGTTGTTTACATTACGCACATTACTTAATGCAATTGTCTGTTGCTTGCAACTTAATACTGGAAGGGGTGCGGATGTTAACCGGAAGGTGGACTATTTAGGCATAGATGCATGCTGGATAGCGGTCTGTGTACTTTGTCGTAATGCCCAAATGAATCTCATAGTCAACACTACACTTGCACATGCATGTTTATGCACTTATCAATTGTCAATTGCCCAGCTGTAATTTGTTTACCCAGCATGTTAGTTATCTTATTGGAGAGACACCACTAGTGAACTGTGGACCCCGGTCCATTCTTTTACATCTGAAATACAACCTACTGCAATCATTGTTCTCTACTGTTTTCTGCAAACAAACATCATTTTTCACACCATACGTTTAACCCTTTGTTTTCAGCAAGCCGGTGAGGTTGACACCCTCACTGTCTCGTCGGGGCAAAGTAGTTTGATTGTCTTGTGTGCAGGTTCCACGCCAACTCCGCGGCAGAAAGTTTTCTGGCACCATTGTCAGGGAGCTCAACATCCCATCAACACCCAAGTTTTCTGACGTCGTTGACACCTTCTAGCAATCGTTGATTTCCTACTGGTTCGATAAACCTTGGTTTCATACTGAGGGAAGACTTGCTGCTGTACTCATCAAACCTTACACTTGAGGTATCTTGACGGACGTGTACTTCACACGCATCACGATGGCGACTGGCTCTCCTTGATCGCCAACGGTATTAACACTGGCGAACACGTATCTGTGTTTGCCAGTGGTTGGCTGGCAGCTGTAAGGGTTCTCCTACTAGTGATGCTCGGCACCTCCTAAAGGTACCTAAGTTTGTAGGCCCTCTCGGGCGGACATCATAGGCCGCCCCTACCCGTCATACACATAGTCCACTGCACCCAATTCTCCTTCTCTACATTGCCGTCCTTGGCGTCAGATTTATCAATCTTCGCTCCATCTTCACTACATTTCGTCCCATGTCACTCACCATAGTAATTTTGTCATTAAAATGTTACTCCTTATACAACAAGTTAAAAAGAACTCCTTACACAATAACCACTCCCCACTGATCAACGACCTCGAGGCACAAGCGTCGACAACACATTCAAAGGCGAACCACTTGGAGTGAATCTGTGGGAGATCATCGGGTCCAAAATCCTCCAACCTCGAGGAAGATAAAACTCGAACATTGGTAATCATCTATTTTCGACAAATACTAAATCATTAAATGTTAGTCATTGCAGGATAATAGTGTTCACCATGTGACACGTGACAAGAACTCGAACATTGGTAATCATCTATTTTTTACAAATACTAAATCGTAAAATGTTAGTCATGGCAGGATAAGAGAGTTCAACATATGACACATGACAAGTTAATATTCAAATATGGTACCGACTTCCACACTTTCTTCTTCAGGCCATGCCATAATATGCATGAACAATATGCCAATGAATACACTTGGTCATAGTTAAGGAAGACTGACATGACTATTTACTTGCGTCAGGCCATATGCACGGGTGTAATATTGGTATTTATTTATGGCAATGGAATATGATCCTACAACCTTGTATCTTTGAGATATCTTGATTAATTAAATTTGTGAATGTGTCATACTTCATTTTGTTTATCATTTTCATAGTGCTGAGCATCAAAGAAATAAATTCATTGAACACGTCCAGTTATTGTTATTAATGAAGGTATATCCATAAATGTAATATACCTTATTTTGTGTTTATTAATTAAAAAATAAATACATTAATTACCTTGCAATGCGTAGTGTTACTCATGATGTTACTATGAGTACATAAATGTGTTACCACTGTAGTTGACAACAATGAATATTGTGTTACACTATTGGATTTTATGTTACTAGTTGTATTCTGAAGCTAAAAAAGATGTTACTAATGGTGTTACTATTGTTAGAAAAATATGTTACCCCAATGTTTGACACAATGAATATATGTTCCTATTTATGTTACTGTAGTTAAAAATGGTGTTACTACGGGAGTTGGTAACACATAATATGTGTGTTAGTATAACATAATTGTAACACAATTTCCATCCTATGGTAACAATTATTATGTGTGACTGTGGACACCTCTTAGTAACACGGTCTAAGGGAACACATTCGAAATTGTGTTACTGAGTGGCATAGTAACACTCTTTTGGAGCTACGGTAACACAAGACTGTGTTACCAAAGGTCTGTCCTATTATAGTGGTTGAGAGGTGTCAGGCACATGTCCATCATAATGGGGTTGCTGCCTCAAATTCAAATTTTAAAATATTGAGATCAAATCAAAGGAAAATATTTAATTCCATTAAATCTTTGTTGATATTTTACAAAAAAATAACGAAAATTAAACGGTGGAGGAGGAGGTGGCACATGAGTAGCTGATTATGCGACCAGATACGGGGCGATCAAGGTGAATACTCGGTCGGAGAAGGAGGTCTGATGTGACGTGATCTCGATGGTCATCATCAGGGCCGGGCCGGTAAAATTCGGGGCCCTGTGCCAAACTATAAAATGAGGCCCTATTCACTCATGTAAAAATTTGACGACCAATCCCTACCAAAGTGACGATCGGGGTTGGGGGTGGGTAATCGGCTAATCGAGCGTAGAGTAAGTCGGAAGGAAGCTTCTTGTCATTTTTCTCACGAACTTATCTTGATCGATCGACTAGTTAGTCTCTCGTATGAGTCCCGTACATCACGTCCAAGTGCCTAGATTAGGCCTATGGATTTTTTGAACCGATCTTAACTATAAATTTCATTCATCTTTAAAAAATATCAATATTGTTTGTTAAGTTGAATAAATTTTAATTAAATATCTAGTAACTCAAATAGATAATGTATACATTTTTTTCGCACTGCGGTGTAGCCTAAGGCATCACTCGTTAGCTTGCAAGGTTAGTGCGTCGACTCCCCCCTTAGAGAAAAAGACTACGTGCGCCTAAACAATGTACAAAAATAAAATGCGACAAGGAGGATTCAAACCATTTACCCGAAGTCTTTACGCGAGGCTAAACTCAACTTTATTTTCACAGTTAAAACAATGGACAAAATAATATGCAAGAGGAAGTCCATAAATAGCAAATATAGCTTATACTATGGATTTTTCTTCAAAAAACTATACACCTTATATCAAGAAACGGAGGGAGTATGTAGCAAGGAGGATTCAAACCCTTTACCCAAGTATATACGTGAGGCTAAACTCAATTTTTATTTTCGCGGTTAAAATAATGGACAAAAATAATATGCAAGAGGAAGAGGCAAACGAATAGAAATGGCCAAACTTAGAAAAATAAAATGATGGAAAAAAAGGAGGCAACGAGGACTCGAACCATATACCTAGTGGAAGATACATTTACGTCCTAACCACTAGAAGGCTGTTTCTTTCATGCTTTAATTTACAACTTTTCTTAATTATACAAACTAGCCAGGTGGCCCTCGCAAATGCGAGGGCATCGTCTTAAGCTTAGTAAATATGTTTATGAACTAATTTATGGTTTCATTGATATCGGAAACACAAAAATATAAATCACAACATTCCAGAACTGTCAAAAATATTATAGTGGATGAAATATCACAAACTTGAAACCGTTCAATTTATGGTAGAGGATCTATTCTCTCATTTCCAAAAAAAACACCATGTCACAGTATTTTGAACGTAGTTTACTTTTAACCGTAGGTGAAGCTGTTTTAATATATATTTTAACTCTCTTCACATAGTTCTCTATTTATGATTGTACTGTTTCGCTGATACATGCTTACTTTATTACGTAACAATTACTAAATGGATTTTGATGGCCCATGGGTTTCATTTAGCATACAAAAGTTAACAAAAAAAATACTTGGATGGTACAAAGTTTCAGCATTTTAACTTGTCATCAATTTATTTCAAGTTAACACAAATAATAATTTAAATTTCACCACAAAACTCTAGTCATCAGGTTCTTATTGCTCGTTGCACCATCCTCATACCATCCGACATCGATGATTTTATTCGCATAATTTAACTCTCTTACTACTAAACCCACTATTCAACACCCTAATTATACGCTCTCAGACACTTGTATTTACCGTGTCATGAAACATGAGTACATATCGACAACGTGTTTTTTTTTTGGCATCTTAATCGGTCATAAATTCTTACATGTTCAAACCTATTGATGTCTCCTATTAAAATTTAGGAATAAGAAACCTAATAAACAAAAACAAATACCAATGGACCTGACAAAAAATTGTACTTAACCAAAACCATAGGATCTCATTAAACATAATTATTTTCCAAAAAGTTACACTCAAAGCAATTTTACTTCCAACTAAGTGTGGCTTATAGAGATAAGTTCGTAGTTTCACAATTCTTAAAAATAAAAAATCCTACATCAGTAGAAAATTTATAAAAACTAATAATTGATAATGAATATGGAATTATTGCAACGAAAATGGTAGAAGATTATTTTGATCGAAAAGGAAATATTATTAGTGATATATCCTGAGAACAACCCAATTTATTGCTATTCATTGTTCATCGTAAACCTTCAAAATATGCAAACTGGACGATGTTTTATACCACATTTAAAGTATAGTCATGAAATCAAGATTAAGATGAATTTTAGTTCTATAGATCAACACTTACCAGACAGTGTGCATGGAACCGATGGTTCTCGTGGCTTCTCTTTATATTTTTTAAATCAAACTTCGAGATTTGCGCCATGTGTATAATTATAGAGATTTGCATCTTTGATATGTTCGTCCAGAGCTACTTTTTAATCAAACCTCATGATGTACGTCATATGTGTATAATTAAAGAGATTCACACTTTTGGATATGTGCGCGGTAGCGAGCCAATAGCGGTAACATTGCGAATGTGAAAACTCGTTGACGATGATAATGTAGATTAAGTGTTTGTTCAATCATGGTGGTACCATACCGTTCCCGTGAGTATATCTACATCATACTCAATGTTTATAAAATTTAGTAATCTTGTAGTTGATTTTTTTTTTGTTCTTGATCGTGCACACATATGTATGAATATACCATTTTTTGTTTTCATGATCGTGCACACATATTTATTTTAATAGATGTGTATGACTGTATTTAAAAGAAAACGAAGGAGAAGAGTCAGGTCTTGACAGGGCAGAGAAATTAATACAAATACGATCAGCTTAATTTCGAAAAAAATACGATCATCTTTTTCTATGCCCGGTAGCTTTGCACGTGTACTGCAATTAAACAAAAGAAAAAGGAAGGAGAGAGTCAAGTCTTGGCACGGTAGTATACGATCAGCTTTTCTCTAAACTAGAAAATTACCCCGCGCGTTGCGGCGGGTATCTGTTAATTTATATTTAGTTCTACTGAGGACGAATACGTAGATGGATGAATAGTATCCTATATAACAATCCTTTGGACATACATGCGCCAGCTTGTAATGAAAAGGATGACCGGAGCATCAACATGCATCGAGTTAGCTGCATTCTTGACAGTATGCCATGAACACTGAAGATGATTCCATGGCTCTACATACATAGTCAAAAGCAACAATGCTGAATTACTTCTGACGCTTGTAAAAAGCTAATAAATTAGCAAAGAGAGGCCAAGGGGCACGAAGGAGTGGGAACGAAAAACACCTAATTTGTTGCATTAAAAAATAACATGAAAAGAAACAATATGTGGAAACAGTATAAATTGTGCAATCATGGTATTCTGGCCTCAAACTCGAGATCCCGAAGAAACTTTAATCATCTTCCAAAAAAATGTTGCACTGCATGAGAAGAAGAAACATGTTTGGTTAGAGATAAAAAATACTGTATATCAAACATATGTCCAAAACAAAGCATCAATCCCTCGGTGATAAAAAAGGTATAATTTGAATAGATAACCACAATGGAATGAATCTTCCATGCACTTTTTTTGCGACAAATCTTCCATGCATAAATCCTGAAGCAAAAGAAGATAAATAAAAGACGTTGAAGAAAAAACAACAAATTATCAAAGGAGGCAAATTCTTGCAAATATTAAGCCTGCACTTGACCAACCGATCATTCATCGCCCCAGCAACCAGCCATATGGGGATACAACCGAATCAGATTCTCTTTTGGAAGAAACAACATGTCTCTACCTTTTTCCTCTGGATCATCCAGCCTGCAATAAAAGTAAAAGAAACAGATCTGATCAAATTCTGATGAAAGAATGAGGTGCAACTTTTCTTGATGACGGCCTAATCATAGATATGGTCGTCCACAGATCACTGCTGCCGGCGGCCGAACGCCAGCGCCCACATAAGCTGCTTGTGGCTGGCGTCCACCACAAGTACTGGGGAGAACGTGAAGATACAGAATAGTTACGGGACATAACTGGCCGGATAGGAAGAGGGATGGAGAGCCATGTCAAACAAAGAGAATTTCGGTTGGCTTTTGCAAGGAAGAGGGATGGAGAGCCATGTCTGTCTAGTAGATTTGCTGAGAGAGAGATGCCATATTTATATGCGGAAGCAAATCAGTCGCAAAGCTGATTGAACTTCAAGAATGGATTTTAAAGCGGCTAAAATGAAGGGACGGTTCGACTCCATGCTGGAGTGATTAAAGAATAACGGAAGAATGGAGAGGGCCACATTGGACACACCTTTCTGGCTTTCTCTGCGTGGGACACCTTTTTTTACAGGAGAACTTTTTTTTAACACGAGCCGTACTCAACATTGTTTGTATTAATTGGCCATCATCTTGTCCGGGACACAGAAAATGGACGGTTCAAGATAGATAATCATACGGCTGTGATTACTTGATGATGTGGCTATTGTGCATGTAAAGATAGAAAAATCATAAATGAACTTAGTGGAGTTTTGTTTTATAAGAGGTATAGATTGCCTGATCAGTTGGCGTACGGGAGTACAAAATCGTGTCGCGCACTAATTAGTACTATTAATTAAACTTACGTACATGTTCGGCTTTTTTTTTTGCTGAGATCCACCCCTTATATGTTGGGTACATCTAAATTGAACGTGTCAAGCTGAAACTCATGGTTACGTAACTATAAATTCCTTGTTAAATCTTAGCCATGAATTTTAGATCTAACCATTGAAATTAATTTAAATGATGTGGCTTAACGTGGTGTCTCTATTAACTAACTCATTTTGCTTTTAGTATATAATGGATAAGTAAATTCAAATTTTGAGCCCCAAAATTTGTGGGGCCCTGTGTGGCCGGCACAGTCAGCACCACAGTGTGCCCGGGCCTGGTCATCATGAAGCTCAGGAAACCTCCTTGATGTCGGTGGTCGACGCTTCCAAAGCCTGACTCGTGACGGGAACTTCTCGTTGTGCACGCCGTCCTAACTGATTTCAATGTATTTTTTCTTTCTGTTTGTACAACATAGACCCGACATGTGGGCCCAGAGTGTCGGCTTAAGCGTGGCAAAACACGAAATCAGTGCAGTGTGTTAACTGACCTTCCCCAATGTACGTTGGTTTTCTTCAGTTTGGTCAAGAGTGCCGGTTATCTAAAATGATTGTCCCCACTGTGGTGGTTCTGCGTTATTTCGATTTGGTAGCTTATTTGTTCCTGCGAATTGCAAATAGTGATAGGTTTTTGCGTCTCCTCTAAATTCGGCTTTCCTCGTGTCCTTTGGGCTAAGCTGGCCCATGTTTTGGTTTTCCTCGTGTCCTTGTGTCCTCTAATTGACAGCTTTTCGCCTAAGTCATTACTCTGTCCGGCTCCTCCTGAAACCGGCTTGAAATCAAATGATGCGCGTGATCCTCACTCACTCGCAGGTTTTCTTGACCTAAACCGACGACCCGCTAAAAATGAGTGTTACCACTTACTTAGTGTGGCCCTTCGATCTCTCTCTCTCAAACTTCAGAAAAATTCAGAGGAAGAAGACGATGTTTGTGCCGCGTACAACATACGACTTTTATGTTTTCTCTTGCATATATAGAGGAAAGATCGATCGTGTGTGATCACACGATGCCCACAACAAACGTGCCATCCCACGTCCAGGCGATCGTGCTTACAGCGCCATGATCGGGTCACAAACGACTCGAACAACGACAACTAAAAACCCTGAAAACTAGCTGACTGCTAACTGAACTTTTCAACACTTGACACCTAACTCTGAAGAAAAACGACTAGATTAACCAACACTTAGTACTCCTTCCGTAAAAAAATGTAAGACTTTTTAGGCTTTTGACATTGTTCTAATTCGTATGTACATAGACATGTACTGTGTTGATTCAGTTATTTAGGAACGAATCAGGGCAAATCAAAAAGTTTAGAAAGACTTATATTTTGATACGGAGGTAGAGGCATACTTTGGTGCGTAGCGGAGCATGAGGGACAGTTGCGGCCTGCCGGACGCGAGGACAACACGACCATGACGACGGCCTAGGTGTGGCAAATGTTCACCCATAGAATGATATCGAATAGACCGATTTGTGATGGCCAACATCCCCCAATTTTTTTTTAACCTTGATAACCCCTAATTTCCACATCGATCTAGTTCATCACCACTATAGGTAGCAGTTCCTTCTTCTTGCTAAGCGCAAAAATCGGTCCTTTGAGCTGATAGGCTAGAAAATAATGACAGACTATAACGGCGCGCAATATAGCGTGTTATTTTCATGAATAGCGAAGAACAAAAGTTTGTAAAATATAACGTGGACTCTCCCGATATGTTATAGCGTGTTATTAACACTGAAATAGCGCGCTATTTTGTTCATGACCAAATGCGCTCGAAAAGTTCAAATTTCACAAGTGAACCGAAACTCCCGAAAAACAGGGAGAAACGAGCCAACATTAATGTGGGCCCAACCTCCATCCACCAAATTGAATCGCTCTCTCAGGTCACCGCTCCCCCAATTCCTCTGCTCCTCTCTTGCTCCCCTCCGTTCTCACGCGCTCCAAACCTCTCCTCCACCCAGTCCCCATGGCGGGGGGCTCGCTCGCGCCGAGCCGAGCAGGAGCCACGCCCAGCCGCCGAAAGCGCAAGGCCCCCGACTCCTCCGCCACCGCCACCACCTCCTCCGCGCCCGCGGGGGAGGAGGAAGAGATGGAGGACGAGGAGCTGGAGAGGCAGGTGGCCGATCTGGGCCGCCGCATACTCGAGCACCGCCGTGACGCCGCCAACCGCTTCCTCGACGCCACGGCATCGCGCATCGCCGCCCTCCGGCCGCCCGCCTGCCCGGGTATGCCTCGCTCTCGGCCTTGCTCCGGTGCTAGGGTTTCCGCTTGGTTCGTTCCCTTGCTTGGGGGTTGCACGATTTGCGCGTGGGTAGGCCGTTCTTGGAGTACCCGTAGAGAAATGCGCCTCTTTTATGATTTACTGCTGGTCAGGGCTCGGAGTTAGGGATACAGCGGCGGGAGCCAGATTTTTTTTCGGATCTAAGTTGACATTTGAACGGGCTAGAGAGAGAAATGGAGGGACGGATCTGTGTATTTTGCAAAATTGACGACCAGCCAATCATTGGAATTGGTGATTTGTAGTATACGTAGGTTGTAATCGGGTCTCTGGTTGCCACTCGCAGCTGACAATATTTGCTGTGGGCTGTGGCTCAGTCTGGGGTTGCTAAGCTGTGGTGTGTGTGGAACTTATTCATAATATGTTCTGGAAAAATAGCTGAGAAAATAAGCAAAGACTAATTATGCATACATGATTGTATCTACCGCGATGCGAAAAAAACTAGAAATTTATGCTTGTGTCTTCTTATGATGAATTGTAGTAATCTCAAATTAGTTCAAGTATGACACAACAAAATGCTTGGAAATATTATCATATTGACCTTATTACCTTTTACATGATTTGCTGCTTTTGCTCCAAGCAAAAGGAAGTTATTTAAAGCTTGACATATCATATGTAAGAGAAAATGCTGCCTGACTGTTTTGTGAGATGCAAGATAGCATAGTATATTCAATTCTGATCGGCTGTATTGTTGTTTTAGCTGAGTTTCTTATTTAGTTAGAAATTTCTGAGGATTGTTTGCTTAAGTGCTTAACTGTAAGACGGAACAATCTCCCCCTTCAGATGTCAAACCTAAAACATAGACAACTCTTCCTTTTCCCTGTTTTCTCCTTTGCGAATGAAACCAAGTATATGTGTTAATCGCAAGTTAGCCCCCCCTGCTGATTTCACTGCCATCTGCTGGACACTTGACTACATGCTCAATCTGCTACTTTGCGTTACATTAAACCTCACTTAGCATGGATGAACAAGCAGCAGACCTAAATGATATGATGAGAAATACTTTATGCAATTTTGGTAGTTCAACATAGGCTGACACCAGTATGGATATTGCAGAAGTTCCAAGTGAACAACAGCCGGTTGCTGGAGCCTCACATGTCGAAGCCGAAAAAGATGTGCTTGAAAAGCTAAAGATCTTCAAATCCGAGACAGAGGCTAATATTGCAGCCCTGCCCAAGGTTCTGACGAAAGTGAACCAGTGTGTTGCCCAGATGGAGAAGCTGGAGCAGCTGAATGTGAATATACATCCTGTTTTCCAAAGAAAACGGTAGCAGTTAACAGTAATAATCTGCTTTATTTTTATTTCTTATTTATGAGGCCACATGTTCGCTCGGCAATTGTACTACCACCTGTAACATTTTGGTGTTCAGAGAGCCTGATTTGGTAGTGTTTAGCAGGAGATCGGTCACTGACAAAGCATCCATCGTTGCAGCTTGGATGTGACATGTTGTCTAGCTGTATTTAATCAGAAAACACTGTGTGTAGCTGTTTTCATCATTGCTTCTCCATATTGCACTCTTTCTTACCAAGTTGTTTCTGAATTTGTTGGAAGTGAAATACTGCTTCTACAGTCAACATGCCACGAAGCTGCTGGTAGTCTAGTGTGTCACACTATATTCGGCTGCAGCTGAAGGAGAAGATGAGATGTCAGTTTTTACTAGTCACTATTAATCCTGGAGCACAAGGATTGTGAATATATATCACACTTTCTTATCAGCCCAAAAAGCTCTTAATTAAGAAAAGAGCACTTGATGGAAGGAACATATTCTCACGGAGTCACGGTGACCCTTCTGTTCCAAATACAAGGCACAGCTGGCTGGTATTCATTTGCCACTTGTTAGAAGCAAATTATTTTGCACATATGCAGAGGAAAACCTCAAAGTGAATCAACATGTGACACTTCTATACATAATCTCATTGCTGTCACACCAGATGCGACCCTTTCAGGTTAACATAATATGCTGCATCTTGGCTGAACGTGTTACATGTCGTATATAAAAAAGGGAAAGATGACAAGTACAGGTACAGCTCTTCTGCACCTCTCAAAGCTTTGGCCTTGGGGTTTGTCCAGGCGTCTTAGCCCTCCTAATCAATGCCTCTTGGGTCAGCGACACGACGAGCTGACAATTTAGGGAAGTGGAATCGTAACAAATTCAACGACAAAAATAGTTAGGAGCATCACTGTCGGAGCTCTGAGACAGATGCGCATACCTCTCCTTGCCGGTTGAACATACGCCCGGTAACGAATCCCCTACCACCGTGTGCAGATGGGCTGTCAATCTGTGTTTATCAAGGGATGATGATGATATTGTGATAAATAGCCTCTTGAAGAATGATCATTTGACTGTCTGCATCAACTGAAATATACAAACCAATAGCTTACCACATATAACAACCAATCGTCAGCTTTCACAGGCTTATGGAACCACATCCTGTGAAACAATAGCGAGAGATCATTTACTTGTGGGATGAATGTTGAAAAATTAAATCTCGATAAGGAGTGTAGATTCTTGAAACATACGAGTGGTCAAGACTGAGACAGTATGTCTTCAAACCCCTCTCCCGGTGCGGATTTAGGCTGATGCCCGAAAATAGTAGATCCGAAGCATATGCTACAACACATCTGTAATACCACAGATTAACTTTGTTGTCATACCCAATTATGTTAAACATGGACAATGTACAGTGTGAAAAGGGCAAACCTATGCAGAGCTGGATCATCCGACAGTTTTCCTCTAGCTCTAAACCAGTAGTACAGGCTGAAAAGAATTGGAAGCATTACTGAAACAGACAAAGATAAAGTACGCAATATGATATATACCAATTTTTTTGATTCTGGAGGATGTATAATGAAGCTTAGAATTTTTATCTAACAATACCTATGAGCTATTGTAGTAATGTAAGGATCAGAGAATCTTAAGGCCTCAAAGGAATTTCATGGTGAACTTACCTTGGTTCTTGTTGAGATGTAGAATTTTGGCAGAACCTCATTTCAATGGGCCAAGGAGCAAACTTCTTCTTGGCGGCCGAGTTCCTATAGTGCCTGAATATTAATGAAGTGTCAGTACAGCCAGCATGTGATAGAGAGATGAACAAACTGTCAAACCCATGTGATAAATGAAGGTTAAGCAGTATACTATTTAATATTCTAAATGTGCCATGTAGCTAGTGGCTACCAGAATGGTAGATCCACTTGAAAACTAATACATCTAAACAATCATGCTTTTCTAACAGCATGGAAATTGTTACTTTTGAAGGCGGATATTTTTAAGTTAAAATGAATGATCTGAGAATAATTGATGCATCCAATTATCAAAACATATGCTTAGAAGCGAAGAATATACATTGGAAACCGTGGATCAGTGAGTCTTCTTTCTCGTATCTCCTCCATATTCAGGAGCTGCATTTGATTAATTATTAGTTGCAATACTTTTTCACACGGGCATCAGAGGGAAGTTATAACAAATCCTAGCCTGTTCTGGAGGAGGAACAATGGGCATGATTGCAGCCTGATGTTCAAACCCTAGTTCTTCTTTCTGCAACAGAACCAGAACAGAAGTTAGACCACATTTTTTCTTTGTCTGTTAGATTGATGTCGTGACGCTGCTCCTCCCATACATCTCAACCTAGTTGTATCACTTCGCGTAGTTGTGCCATAGGACAAATTTATCCCCTGGCTTTTGATATATGTGCCAAGTGATGTTTCAGACAAAGAATGACATTAATCTGTCGATAACTATGAGCAAAATAACTCTTGGTTAACTAAAAAGAACTTAAAAGTTTGTAAGTATGACTAGTCATGTTTGATTTGATTAGCATGGAATCTGAGGATCATTGGACCTATTATTTAGGCAGTGCACAAAATTTTCTGCTAAGTCTGGCACACACTTCTTTTTTTCATTTTGTGCACAAGATTTTGGACAAATGTTATAGTTCAAGGGGTTAGAAATTAAAATAAACAAAAGCTACAAGTGTACAAAATGGCCATTTGAGCTACTATCTTTAGTATGCCCTCAACGAGAACAAGGCACATGCTTTCCCTGGTTATCTCATTGGCTTAAAAAATTATAATTAAAACGATTCTATTATAACTGTTTAAAAAAGCTATAAAGGATAATCACCTGGAAAGAAACAATTAAAGTGAATATAACAAGGCCTTTCTGTTTTGCCTCCACTTTTCTTGTTGCAAAGCTGGTTCCATCACGCTCCCGATGTACTTGATATATTATTGGCACTACAACAGAGGACATAGCAAAGACAGATGGTCACAACCTAAATAAGACAACAACTGAAACTGGACTTCAGTTTCTGCTTGACCACCTAGTTATGGGCAGAATGCGCAAAAATGTTTAACTATTCTTACTATTATTGTCCCCAGCAATAATAAATATTGCATGCAAACTATGCACAAGTTTCAGGCAATCAACTGTCTTGGATGCTGCTGCTAGTGCCTGCACGAAGGTTAAGACTTAAGACACGGTGTAACCATTTGAAATTGTGCAGGGAATTAGTACCTATTTTAGTAAACGGTTTCCTCTCATTTGGGAATGTAGGGAAGTAAGTTATGATGATCACTGACCAAGCAGTGCATTAGCACAATGATTGGACCCGAATAAGATCGATATAATGTTTTAGAAGTATGCTTGGGCAACAAAACCTTCTTAGTGCATTCACATCCATGCCTATATGATATCACAGAATGGGCAAATTCCTATCTTATATTTTGAGTGAACATCATTTCAATAGAAGGGAGGCCAAGACTTACCTAGCTAGGTTCCAAGTATTGTACAACAACAACAACAACAAAGACTTTTATTCCCAAACAAGTTGGGGTAGGCAGGTTCCAAGTATTGTATTCAAAATAAATCAATAGTGAACAGCAACCATGACAAAGCTGCTTTCAAATTGATCTCATATTCTTGTTACAAGAATTCCTATGAAACCCTCAGTCACCAGTAAGAGAGTTCCCATAGATGAATTCGCATGGATCTTGATCTAAATTCAAACAACTTACAGTAGTCGGTAGATAACTGGGATGTCTCCCTTAGTTGAACACATCATGGAAGATTAAACCAAAAGGATAAGAATCACCAACACGAATGCAACATAGCATGTCTTGAAGAAAATTGACTACATTATTCAATCGTAAGATGCATATTTGTTGCTGAATTGTTGGTTGTGGAGATATTTTTACATGCGAACTATATGTTCTCTAAAAGTTGAGGGAATTCAGAAGCATGCTTAAGAAGCTTCCTTTAGAATTGAGTCAACGATTCACATAATTCTACTTATATACGGGAGCTTGGATATACCTTCAGAGCATAGAAATGAAGCGGACCAATGCACGCAGTTGGCAGATGAAGTTACCAGAAACTAAGAGAGTGATTGAAACATACCTGCCCAATCAACTGTCCTCCAAAAACTTGCCTAAAAGTTGGAGCTTCTGGCAAAGTAAATCCACGGAAGATATCAACCTATGAAATAAACAAGAATATTGCAATACTGATAAGATGATCAGAACTTATTATAGTAGCATGACGTCGTCTCTTTAACTTGTAAATTACATCATGCAACTGCGAAACTGCCAAATCTTCTCTTGTATTTCTTTCCTCAAGGTAATATAAATAACATCACATGGCCAACATGATATTAAATCAAAGTTCAGCCTGAAATTGACAGTAATCTAGGTCCTGGTTTAACAGAGTGGCAAAAACTACAAACAAGACGACATAGCATATATGCTACACCATTTGAGGAATTAGTATTTCTGATCATCATTCCTCATTTTAGTGAACAAATTGCAACACAATACATTGCTCTTTAGCATAATAAAAACATAGACACCAACATACATCTAGACTAAACATAGACACCAACATACATCTAGACTTACCTCTAATTTCTCTAAGTGCAAAATTTGTTCCATCAAAGAATGGCTTTCAGGTGTCTCCTCTGCATTCCAAATTGTCTTTGTTTGCAGCAGATGTCCATGTTGGCTTGGCAATACAAAGCAGGTCAGCTGCAATACATGACCAACAATAAGCTAAAAACAACTGCTGGATCTGGAAAAGCTTATATCACTGCAACTGGGATTCCTACAGCTAATACAATGTCAAGTTGAAATGACTGTCTATCTGAAAAGGCATATAATGTCAAGTTGGGAAATAGAAATATGCAAAATGATACCTTTGTTATTGCAATAACATTTACTTGATGTACAGAACTATTGGTGCCTACAAAATGGTGCAGAATATTCGGAGTTAAGGTCTGTTGTCTTTTAATGCAAAATATGGACATACTTTCTGAAACTAGAAACAATCAGAAAAAAACTAAAAACCATGAATAGAGATGTCTTACCATAACCAAAGTAGTCATACTTATTTAACACATAGTCTGGGCGATTTGCTTCTTCTGAAGGAGCAGAAACTTCAGCCTGCAAGATAATGAGAATGTTTTTCAATTAACAGAGAAGTTTTAGCACTGCTAATTCAGTTGGCCTCAGATTGTGACATAACAATACTTTGTGGGCGTATATATAAAAAAATAACAGAGGATGAAGTATGACGGTGTGAATAAACCAACATGACAGTTAAGTAGTTGGCATAAATATCCAGCAGACAGTTGTAGCAGGGGATATCTACAGAATAACTGACCACAGGGCCTGAAACTAAGAAACTCGAATTGAGTCTTTCATCCAGAACGTAAATGCATTATATAAATTACTAACTATGTGTGATTTACTAGTGCGGCAAAATAATACAGTCCATCCATTTAAATGAATAGTGATATAGTATTGCCTTTTCAGGTAGTAATCAGGACCTCTAAAAGTGAATGACAGACTTTTAATAAACTGAAGGAAAAGTATCTCCGTGGAAAAATGAAGAACTAGCATGATTTATACCTGTCCATCCAATATGATGCAAAGGCCATCTACGGGTTCACCTTCACGAGCAACGTAATCACCAGATTCTGCAAAACACCACCATGAATCGCCTTGGAAGAGTCAAGAGCTAAACAACGCGAAGCAAATGGAGTCCATTACCTCGGCATCAAAAGTTTAATGAGAAAATATTAAATTGGAAGCTGGCGCCCCTTAATTTGGAAAAAACAAATACTAGGTGTTGAAGGCAGCGCCAAATTTTTGGCTGTACGCGTGCATTTGCTGCTTATATTTAGATCTATGTTTTTTTGCGGGTATATTTACATCTATGGTGACTACGACAGCTTGCATTTGCTGCTTATATTTAGATCTATGTTTTTTTGCGGGTATATTTACATCTATGGTGACTACGACAGCTGCAGTGCACACTGTAAAACGCACATAGTCAGTGAGCTGACACAAAATCATGTATGCGATACACGAATACATCGAATCATTCCACGGAGTCGGTGGCTAACATATGGAGCATGCTTCATCAATAAGCTAACAAACAAAGTACACCTGACAAACTGGAGAGGGATTTACGTTGTGCTTCAAGGATGGCCGATCATGGCAGCCATGTTCGCGTGCATTTTCTGCTTGATATTTAGTATAACTGTGATGACTAGTGACTACGACCGCTGGAACAGTACACGCTCCCCTAGTCAATCTCACTTTATCAGTGAGCTGGCAAAATTAAACCATGTATGCAATCCAAGAACAAAGCATATTATTATAAACATGGAAAGTCAATGACTAGCATAGGGAGCCTCCTACAGTGAGCTAACAGTAGGCAGCACTCTTAATCGAAACCAGAGATTTAGGATGTGCTCGCCGTAACTAGAAAAACCCGGTCGATCGATCGATCGATCTGGGGGACTGACCGTAGTGCTTGAGCTGGACGGCCTCGGCGATCCTGCGGATGGAGGAGCCGGGGAGCGACTGCAGGAGGGGCACCTGGCCCAGGAACTCCGTCACTGCACACCAAGCGCAACCATCATCCCCCAAATCAGCCAGAGTCGCCCCCCAAATTCGGTAGGCTCTGCGCCGCTTTACCTTCTTCCCGATCCATCGGCGGCGGCGGGGAGCTCCGGGACGGACGGCACGCCGAGGTAGTAGCTGCGCTTCAAGAATCTCGTCGAATTTAAAAAGCGAAAGAGATTGGGCGAGCTGTGGGGGAGGAAGAGACCAGGGAAATACAAATACCGAACCGAGTTGTATCATTAGCATTAATCTTCACGCGTGTGACAGGTGTGAACGGGCGGGACCGCAGGAGCACGACTCAGGGTGCGTTTGGTTCAACTTATTCAACCTGCTTCTGCTGTGTAGAAGTTAGAAGTTAACCAAACGAAGTTAAAACCGTAGCAGATTTTTGGAAGTAGGCAGATTGTGGTAGTGTAATTTCCACAGCAGGCCTACCCCTGCTTCTGCCGCGGTGGGTTTACAGAAATCGATGGAAATTACCCACGATGCCACTAATAAGTGAGCGTACCGCTTCATTCTTTTCCGTCAACCCACGACTTTCTTCCATTCCCCTCCGCGCTCGGACGGGCCCAACTCCGGCCGCAATACAGCGGCGCGCAGCCCCTCCCGGCCGTTCCGGCAGATGCTTGCTCGCGCCCCACACCCAAGCATCTCATCCAACTACCTGCACGTCCCAGCCAACCCGGTTCGTACATTCCTCCAACGAGCGCCGCTCGCTCCGGCGGCCCTCCATTGGTGCGCTGCCCCCACCGCGTCCTCGTGAAGATCCTCCGTGCGAATGGAAAGACTTCGGGAAGCCGTGCATCCTCACGTGGGCCTTGCATCTTCGTGAAGATCCTCCATTAATTTCTCCTCTAGTCTCTGGAACTTGTCTTCGAGAATAGATCTTCGGGAAGCCGTGCATCCTCACGTGGGCCGGCCGCCGCCGGAAGAACGCCTGCGCTGTAGGAACACGAGTGGTGGCCGCGTATGGAACTGATGGAGTGGCCGCCGGCGTACATGTGCGTGCGTGGCGCGGGGATGGATCATGGATCGAGTGGATCTGTGGATGCCATGGCGTACACCGTCTTTTTTTTTTTTTTTTTTTTTTTTTTTTTGCGGTTTGGCGTACACCGTCTGTGCTGAGAGCCGTGGAGTAGATGACGATGGTAGCTAGCACACAGATACGCCCTGTGCACACATAGGTGAAGATGGTTTTGACCAGTACTACTTTATTAGTGGAAATACACATGAACGGATGCTAGCACACAGATACTCCAATGTGCTGACGGATGCTTGTTACGACGGAGCTCCGGCGAGGCATGACGGTCCGGCGAACTCAACGAGATTCTGGCGAGTCACGACGGAGCTCCGGCGCGGTGGTCCGGCAAGGTGTGATGGTCCCAGCGAACTCAACAAGATTCCGACGAGTCACGACACAGCTCCGGCGTGGTGGTCCGGCGAGGTGTGACGGTCCGGCGAACTCAACGAGATTCTGGCGAGTCACGACGGAGCTCCGGCGCGGTGGTCCGGCAAGGTGTGATGGTCCAGCGAACTCAACAAGATTCCGACGAGTCACGACACAGCTCCGGCGTGGTGGTCCGGCGAGGTGTGACGGTCCGGCGAACTCAACAAGATTCTGGCGAGTCACGACAGAGCTCTGGCGTGGTGGTCCGACGAGGTGTGACGGTCCGGCGAACTCAACGAGATTCCGGCGAGTCACGACGAAGCTCCGGCACGCTGGTCCGGCGAGGCGTGATGGTCCGGTGAACTTCGGCGATGTTGGTGAGCCTACGTGAACTGTGGCGAGAAATTCCGGCCAACGACATTTTCAGGGTCTCAGGGTATTACAGATGATTCACAAAATCCACAGTTTCGGTAGCCAAACAACTTTCAGCTTTGCCGCAGTTCTTAGTTCACAGCGGGTTTTTCACAGCTCACAGTTCACAGCAGCTTTTAAAAATCCACAGCCGAACCAAACACACCCTCATATCGCGTGGGGCCCTAAGATTCTTAACCACGTGGATATTTTTTTTGCCAGATCAGTCAGACTCAATAGTCCTATTTGGTACCACAAAAATCATGAATCGTACTAACTTGTCTCTAGATGGTTAGAAGGGTGGTTATACCCCTAGAATTGACGTTAGTGTTTCTCATTTAGGTGGAATATTCTTCAGTGGGAGGCGATGTTCCCGTCGACAGCGAGACGCCCGTGGTGACTTCGTCAATCTCAAGACTTAACCGCCGGCCCAGTCTCTCGGAGGTGCTCATAGGGGTAAGGTGTGCGTGTGTGCGTTCATAGGAGTGAGTGTATGCGCGTGTATGTGAGCGTCTACATTGTATTGTGTTTCGCGAAGAAAAAAAGAGGGAGTCTACAACAGTAAATATAGAGTCTACATCAGTGCAAGTGTGTAACACGAATTGTTTGTCTTTCTAAACACTTGTACCCCCGTCTCAAAATATAAGGCGCGTCAATCGCTGTCTAACTTTGACCATGATTTGTACTTATAATATGTACCCAAAAATATTATAAGTATATATGAAATTAAAGAATTTTGCAAGACGAATCCAACGGTACAATATATACATTCATATTTAACATATTTTGTTATATATTGGTGGTCAAAATTGAGCGTCAAAGACCACCTTAAAAATAGGGTGCATTGTATTTTGACATGGAGGAGGTACTAATTAGGTGGGTTTCAAGTTTCTAAAATGACATTTCTTTGCTCCCTTTTGTTGGTTGTAATATTCTTTCCGTTTTTATATACTTTGCCTTCTGAATTTAGTGAAAGTCAAACTTGGTCAATTTTAACCAAGAATGTTGGAAAAGATGTCAACATCCATAATACCAAGAATTTATAATATGAAAATATATTTTATGATGATTCCAATACTATAGATTACATTGTTTGATTTTTTCCTGAATATTTGGCCGAGCTTAATTTAGTTTGGCATTGACTAAACTCATAATGAAAAGTAAACGGAGGAGTAACATCTTTTATTACGAGACGAAAGGCATAATTATGAAGCTAGACCATTGGTGATTTTTTCTAGAGAACAAGTAGGCTTTGTTATATCAACCAGATATAATGTCAATACAAATAGTTTTCTGGATACACACCGGAGGCACAACATGCCACGTCGAAAAGTATAAAACTCTAAAGAACAAGTTAGAACAGTGCTGCTAGCCTTCCACATTATGCAAGTGACTAACATGACAAAGAGAGCAAACCCTAAAGGAAGCATCCAAGATTTTGATATCTTGAATCACCGGACAACAAACCGATCGGTCTTTCTCTCTGAAGTATTGATGCATTGAACAACCGACACGCAATCAAAATCAATAATCAAATTATCCAAACCTTCACCAGCAACAAAAGTAAGGGCACATCTTATCACTCATGCTTTACCAATTTCAGGGTCGGTAATATCATGGCGATGATCGTCACAAGCCGAACACCCAAGCATGGTCCGTCACAACAATACCAGTGCCCATGCATGGAGAGGAGGCAAATAAAGTTGCATCACATTTAATCATAAGCAAATCTTCTTGCGTTATATGGGGATGTCCGTAAATTACCGACAAACATTGTTCCTTAATGGTGCTTGTGGTCGCATGTTCCTTTCAAACCCCGAACACCCTTTCAATACCGCAGCATGGGCCTTTGAACAAGAAGTAAGGGTAAAAGAACATTTAGAAGAAAGTACGGGTGTAGATCGGTCTCATCTCCATTCACATGGTGTTAAGAAAAGAATCAACAAGAAGAAACTAAGCCAACCCCACGAAATCTATAATTTTTTTTTACAAATGCCTCAAACCGACGTGTACGTGAGACCAAGAGAGAGGCATGGAAAAACATCGCGGGGGAGGGGTGAAACAACAAATCAAATCCAACGAGAAAAGTTGAAAGATTTAGAGATTTTTATTGAAATAGGAAAGGTGGGTTTCACCGGTTGTTCGTCAAGACTACATATTGATTGGGATGGCGAATATGACACTTGTATCCTCATCGACAAGGACATCCACATCTAAGAGGAGAGGAAAAGCACACTGAGCTCGACAACATCTCCAAAGCAACAAGCCACTACATCGCATATAAAGCTAAAAGACCATTATGTAGCCACAGTTTGAGAATATATAACCATGCAAAACGCGAGACCCTCCCAAGCTCCGCTACCTCCCCCCTCCCCGTTTGGACGAGCCGGCGGAGGAGAAAGGAGGGAGAGGAGGGGACAAAAGTTAGCGGGGAGGAGGAGAGCAAGAAAGAGGGGAAAACCCTGATGTAGAGGTTGCTAGAATTTGGGTTCGAACGTTCTTGTTCAGGTCGGCGCGCTCTATTATTTCGGCAAAATAAATAAATAAAAAGAGAAATCGTGAGCAGAGTCGGTTCATCTTGGGCCGAGCAACGGACGCGGGCACGCGGCAACGCCTTCCGCTTTCGATCGGTAACCGACTTGGGATCTCCTTTTCATCATCCGGGTCTTTCAACGCCTTTGATCTGGTCGCGCCAATGGCGAAGACAAGCGCCGCCTCCCCGGTCCGGGAGGCCACGCGGCCGTCGAGGTCGCTCTCCAGGGCCGTCAGCCGCCGCGCCGCCGCCGTGTCCGCGAAGCTCGCGGCGCGCGGGCTCGGCGCCTTCGTCTGGCACAAGAAGCTCGACCGAGAACTCGCGCGCGGCCTCGTCCCGGGCATCGTCTCGCTCGGCTCCGAGCGCCGCCATTGCCTCGCGCGCCGCAAGGAGGCCGCCGTCGTCAGCTCGTCCCGGAGAGTCTCGCCGCCGCCGCCGCCGATCACGGCCGCGTCGTTCGCCAGGGCGGAGGAGGAGGCGAAGGAGGCCGCGTTCCTCCTGGAACAGAGCAGGATCCGGGCCGAGACGCGGTTCGGCCACGGGCGGCCCAAGCCCATCGACGTGCTCGTGAAGTCTCTTGACGGGACCCGGCCACGCGCGGTGGCGGCGTTCCGCGGCGCGTCCTTGGAGGACCTGAAGGAGCTCGCGGAGCACGCCGGTATGGACAGGGAGAACGGGCCCTTCTGGGAGGCCACCAAGGTAGTGTGCGACGCCGAGATCGCCAAGGCCGCCGGGACGGCCGGGCACGGCGAGGGGTTGGTGCACTCCGCGATCTTTGATGATGTGAAGGGCGTCGTGGAAGGTAAGAGCATTGAAGAGCTCGATGCGATGCAGGAGACCATCGCCGCGCGCATTGCCGCCGGCGTGGCCATGGTCGTCGAGCACTGGCAGGGCGTGACAGAGCTTATCCGGGTGGAGAAAGCCAAGAAGTACCTGCAGCAGAATTACTCAGCAGGCGACGAGGAGCCGCCGTCTTCTGACGACAAGGACGAGGAACCCGAGAGTGCAGACGACGGCGACGACACGGCCGACGCCGACGAGGAGGGGTCGGAGGCGCTCTGCCCCATCGTGTTGCCGCCGCAGACGCCGCCGCCGGGGCTGGAGACGCGGAAGCCCAAGTACATCACGCGTGTCCGGTCAGGGTTCGAGTGGAACAAGTACAACCGTGTCCACTACGACCATGACCAGCCGCCGCCCAAGATCGTCAAGGGCTACAAGTTCGTGGTGTACTACCCCGACCTCGCCGGCACGAAGCCTCCGGAGTACACACTCCACGAGGACGGGCAGAGCGACGAGACGTGCATCATCAGGTTCCACGCCGGACCGCCGTACGAGGACATCGCGTTCAGGATTGTGAACAAGGAGTGGGAGTACTCGAGGAAGGCGGGATTCAAGTGCACCTTCGAGAGGGGTATCTTGCACCTGAATTTCCACTTCAAGCGCTTTTTCTACAAGCGATGGGAGTTTTTTTTTGTTCACTGAATTTCCTGATGCGCCACGGGGAGAAATTAACCAAATCAATTTGTAGTGCCCACATACAATTACACTAAAATGCCGATGAACATACACACCTTGGTTCTTATGTTAACCTGCTCTTTATTAAGCAGGCTAGTTTATTTCTGGAAAACTATTTCAGCAAAATAGTACCGCTGTGAGCTGTCACTACAATTTTTTTGCTTCCATATCGCTTATTTGTTGTTGTTGTTGTTGTTCGATGAGGAATGTCTTTTTTAGCCTGAATGGCAGGATATCTGCCTTCGGATTCTAGATAGATAGGAAAATACAGAAGAACAAATGAGGATAGAAAATGTCCGGTCGCTAACAACGCTGGCTGTACATAAGCACTGCACTACTGTTTGGAGAAAGCTGCAGGTAGCAACTGAATATCACTGTTCATAAGGCCAACAACAGAGTAGACAGTCGAGCCAGATTGATTGAAAATGCGTTTATTTCTTTCCTTAAGATCTTGCCATTGTTACCCTGGTACTCCACCTAGCTAGGCTGCTTAGCGCTTAGCCGTCATGCTTGCAAGCTACTGACGCCAATCTTCCTTACAGTTAACGGCCACTGATCTTCTTTCCTACCTGAATGCTGCAGGGTAGAGATCATTACGCAGTTGAGAAGGCCATGTAAATCACTGGACGGTAGACACGTATTGACCATGGTAAATGCCATTACTATTGATACGTGTAGGCTAAAGCGACCGTCCAATTGAAGTCGGAGGTGACCGTATGCTCTCGATCCCCGCGCTGTTTTCTTGTTGCGTCGTGATAACAGTGTGTGTAGCTCGTCGTCTTCCATGACAGCGATCGATCTATGGATCTACTGGTGATCAACGGGGACACGTGCGCGTTTGCCCGATGAATACTTTGGGTCGACCCAAATTGAAGCTTTACTTTACTTTGGGAAAAAACGAGATGTTTAAGTTAGTCACGGTTTAATGCAATCGCACTAGTGTAAGATTTAAAATTATTAATCATTTGAATGTTATTTATATGCACATAATCAACCTAGCAAAAAATAAAGGAAAACGCCCGTTCATGTAACTTGCGGAAATCAATAAGAACTGTAATGTTTACGCATACACGTGTGCTTTGCCTCGCAAAAAAAAAAAATCTTGTGTTCGTACTTAGTTAGCTGACAGAAACAATTCTTCCGCCTGTTGCTGGGTCTGTATGCAAGTGTATGGCAAAAAAAATCAAGTTAACTTTGCTCTTGTCATAACTGAGCGCTAGCAGCAAATTATATATAGACTATATACATCTCAAGATCGGGGCCTCAACAACATCAACTTGAGTACGTGACAGAGATCGGAGCTATTATATGACATAGTATGAGACTATGAGGTGGGCCGACCCGGCTGACCCAGCGGGTCACCCGGGGCTGGCCCTACTGGCCCAGATATCGTTTGAGGCCGGCCCGCATGACCCATTGGCCTTGATTTTTTGGGTCGGGTCAGTGACCCGGCGGGCCGACCTGATCCATTCCCATCCTGAGTGGTAACTGATAAGTTAGCTGTTTTACTTTGGTGGAATTACGTGTTTTATTATTTGAGAAGCAAAAAACCCCAACTTTCAACACTTGGAGAACTTGAACTTAGATGACGGCTACGGTTCTATTTACCATTCCCTTCTACAAACTGAGCTAGGTTAGATACATTTTCCGCCAAGGTGTAATTAGTGGCTAAGGGCATCTCCAATCGAACGGCCAATTATTCAAAGCTCGAAAAGAGTAGTTCAAATCGCTTTTTAAAAAAATCAGCCGATATGTCGATTAATCGACCAACTTATCGTAAATTATGGCGTGACCGATAAGTTTACAACACATTGTCTGCCGACTCATTATTCTGACAGCAGATTATGGGTCGATTTATCTCGAATTTCGTCACATTTCGGGTGTCGTGTCTCGATTTATCAGTCTCACAACCGATTATTTTGCCGATACTCTTGTAGAACTGTAGATTAGTTTGAATTTTGCCATATTTGTTGATTTAAACGCAAGAAATTAAGATAACACTTTTGTTCAATACTCCAATGTTGGTTTTGCATAGCATATTTTAAAACATTTGGTGATGGAACTTTAATTTACAGAAAAACTAGCAGACATAAGCGACTAATAAAATCGATTAATCATAAGATAAGGGATTAATATCTAATCTGAGTCATTAAACTAATCTGAGGCTGACCTAGAAGTAACCAATAAATGATATATTGAATATTAGTTCAAATAAACATACCATTATTCAAAGTACATAAATAGCTTAAATTACTTGCAATGCATAATGCAAACATAAAGTCCATCGATTTCTGACGTGGATCCACATATACTTCACAAGGCCACCGAATAGTTACATGATCACTTGTTGAACTCGAATTGTCGATGCTGTCAAGAAATTTCAAAACATGCTGCAAATCTTATTCTGGGAGGCAGACATGTTCTGCAATTTTCTCATATCATTCGTGTCGGTTGTTCCTTCTCCCCCGTGTTCACCATTCATATTGTGAAAAATTACACAACAAATTATGAACTCACACAATGTCTCTGAGTGCCTCCATGAACCATATCCAAACGAGTTTGGAGCACTCAAAATGCCCTTGATCTCTCAAAGTTGGTTCGTTTGGAAGGATGAGATCATTTGGAAGTTGGAACTAACAAAATAGAAGGATAAACTCCATGATATATGTTGTATGATTTAAGATTGCATAAACAATGATCACCGATGGCAATTGATGGGCGTGTGAATATATACATGAATTTGACGGAGTTCCACCCGTCGAAACGCCGCCTCATTGCCATATCTAAATATGAGTTCTAGCAAAAAGGGCAATGAGCACCCAAACTATAATTCCATTTCCTTACTGAGTCGCCTATTTCCGTAAGCGTGACGGCGTAAAAAGCCTTATGTTGAAAGTAAAGTAAGACGATCGTGACGTGGAAAGGTGCGCACCGCTACAAGGCTGTTGAACCGTTTCTTGGTTGGCTGCACCCACCACACTCATTTTGTGATGACTCACCGTATGTCCGTATGCGTATTTTTGTTTGTGACATAAGCGTATTTGTTGTCGACGCGTATTATAGCTTAGCTTACAAATCGGTCGTTTTCAACCTTGATTTTGACGTGGACAGTGATGGTGAGCTGGTGACGTTGCTAGCTTCTACGATTTGACTATTTTGTGCACGTTCCGTTGTGTACCTCTCTCAGGCTCAAGCGAGTGAGCGCTACTACTCAAATTAATCTGAATAATGATGGCAATGCATAATAAAACCTGGGTTACATTGTTCCTGTTTAAAATTCTCAAATTTTTCTCTGAAGTTTGTTGTATATACGTATAATATAGATGTGTCTATGTGTAACAGCCCAAAGTTGAGAACCAAAAAAAAAAAAAACCCGAGTAAAATTTTCGCTTTTGTGTTTAATTGCATCATGGCATCCATATTAAATTGCTGGGCAACACACTAAATGGTTTAGCACCATTTGAAAACCACAATGCAAACTTGTTTCAACAAACTCCCAGGTAATATTTTGCACTTGCTCTAATTTACCAAAGGAGTAACATTTTGAATTTAGCAAAATGCCCTAATCCAAACCTTTATGAACAAAAGTGGTTCAAAACCTTTTATTTTGTCACACCAAAATTTGTGGAGCTTCTACAAGCTAAGGGGAGCCTCCCCAAATTTTGTCATATTTCTCTAAAATAAGTTAGTGCCTTAATTAAATCTAGAAAGGAGCTACTTTTTCTTTTAAAAGGGGAAAGGACCTATCCGTGTTGGAAACAAAAGTGCAGGGGGTTTTGTGTAAGTTGGAAAATAAAGAAAAAGGGGAAAACCCCCAACCAGCCCACTCCCTCTCCCTCACTCTCCTCTCCATATTTTCCTCTCCCCAAGAGCTCCAAGAGCTAGCTCCCATGGCCGAGCTCGCCGCCGTTGATTGAGGAGTCCCCGAGCGAAACGAAGACCGCCATTAGCTCCGCCTCGCCGTCCTCTACCTCTCCACCGAAGGAATCGAGCCGGGAAGCCTTCAATCGAGCTCACCGTCAAGTTCTCCGCAAACCACCGCCGGAGCTCTCCCGGACGATTCCGGCCATCTCCGTCCATCTCCGGTCCTTCCAAGCACCCCCACGAGTTCAGGGTGAGCAAACCCTCCAAATGGACCTCTACATTTCCTCCTTTTCCCCCTAGTTCACCGAATCCCCGTAGCTCTATTTCGTTTTGGTCGCGTTGACAAATCCGGTGTCCAACCCGGAAATTTCTGGAACTGAACCCGGAATCACCCGGTACCAGACCCGGAATTGTCCGGAATCTATACCGGATTAAGAAAAACGGTACTGGACTCGACCATTTTCGCCCGGATCATACCCGGAAATGACCCGGAATTAAACCCGGTGCCAGACCCGGTATAAAACCCGGAATGACCCGGTACAAAACCCGGAATCATCCCAGAAAATTCCGGATTTCAAACCGGATGCTCTCTGAAACTTGTTTTAACACCAATTCTTTTTTCCGTTGCTTTATAATTGTTGCAAGAATGTTAACCACCTAAAATTGCATCTCTCACATGATCATGTCATATCATTTACAAGTTAAATCCTAGGGTCTCAACTACGTTAATCAACAAGTAAAGATGATTCCTTACTTAACTCCACGGTGTATTCGAGGTGTGTCCCCACTAAGCACCCAAACTCCGTTTAAATTGAATAGTTGAATCATCCTCCTCCGGGGATTTAAATTGACATGTCATCATGTGTTTGTGCATTGCATTTGCTAAAGTTTGTGTGGTGATTGATTGTTCTTCCGTTGCTATGCCTCGATAGATCAAGCAGCCGGGGTTACACCGCAATACCCCGACGATCCGTACTACCAGCACGTTGAGCAAGGCAAGCGTAATCCCCCCTCTGAGCATGTCTTATCCTATGTTTCCGCAAATATTTTCTCCACTATAATATTGCATGCGGTTCTAAATGTCAATCTTTGTTGGATTAGAGTATCCTATAGTTGCATTAAGTTCCCGATGCCAATACCTGTTTTCCCTCCTATTATCCATAGGGTTGTATTGTTGGCCGAGATACTTACTATGCTATGTTGTTGCTTAGCCATGCTTAGTTAATTGCATAGCTATATGGTGGACGGTTTATGTTGGAAACAGGTGATGAAATGAGAATGATGGTGGAGAAATTGTGGTGACGGATAATAAAATGCTTAAAGGTGGGGATGAGAGGCCACTGTGGTTGTGGTGCTTTGTCTCGTCCTCGCCGCCTAGGTGCGAGTGCTATACCTCTTGAACCAAGACTGAGCGTGCAACCATGCGTGAGGCCTATGCATTTGCAGGAACCCTCATAGACTAAATAACTCGAGCGGGGCTAGCCAGGGTCCTCTAGTTCGGGCTTCCATTTGCGCGTGCGTGAGTTGGTGGGATGAACTGAGATGAGGATTGTGGTATTAGGAAAGTAAGTGTCCGCGGGGGGGGTTGGAGGAGTCACCAAACCTGTCCTACCGCACTGATGATCCTGGAAAGTCCTTAACGAGGGAGAAGTCGACACCGCTCCCACCCAGCCGGCTTTCCAAGGAAGAGAGCTAAGTAGGTAATGGGCCGGACGGTACGCGTGGCGAAGGAGCTGGAGCCCTCGGGACTCCGGGGACTTCCACTTTGTACACCCCTGCAGGGTAAATCTTTTCGAAAAGCCGTGTCCGCGGTTATGGACGACTTGGGAAGTGAAGGTAAGATCATAGAATAACTTTAACGGAATGATTAAAAACTGGTACTAAGGTACTACTAATAACCAAGGTGTCTTCCTCGAGGGTGATTCGGGGAGGTGCCTAGAGATAGGTGATGAGAATGGTGATGGTTATGATGGAAAGGTTACCAGAAAAGAGTTACTTCTTACCCCTCTTTTAAAATATTCTGATTAGTCGATGCCATGGAGTTATGTCTTTTTAAAATAAAATCAGCTTTATGCAAAACAGCCATAAAACCTTGAAAGCCAATCATCGAGCATATATTAGCTCTTAATCTTGCGAGTTCGTCGAACTCAACGTCGTTTGCTTATTTTCAGGAGAGGACTTCACCGACCTCGAAGGTGGGTTCTTTGTGGACGTCGACGAGTAGTCTGGGGTTCCCAGGTGGCAGCTTGGGACATCCGGAACAGCTGGCGCTGGATGTTTATTTGCAGGCCTCTTAGGCCATAATTTGGTTCTTGTTGTTTAGAACAACACACTTCGCTTCCGCATGTTGTAATGTTGGGTCTGTGACCTCTGGTTGTCATTTGCTATCTTTCTCTATTATAAGAGTTGAACTATATGATTTTTGTCGTAGAGTCTGTGATGTGCCAGTTGTTCCACAAGTCTTGATCTCTCTATTATGCTTTGATAGTGTGCCTGCTGGTATCGGATAACCGGAGACACAGTATCACTGTATAGCAGTCGGGTCGGGCGCCACAAGTTGGTATCAGAGCAGTACTGCCTGTAGGAAACCCTTCTACTGGTCGATGTTGAGTCTAGTGTTTGTGAAAATATTTTTAACCTAAAAATGAGTTGTGAAAACCATCTTAGGATTCTTTTTACTCCTTATCTGGTTACCCTCTAATCTCGGAGCAATCTTACCTCGATTTGACTTAAAGGTTTTACTTCTCATCTGTTACTTCAAAATGATTAGGAACGTGGGTGGGTTCGACCTTTAGTGTTATGTGTCCAGTTGCTCCCGCCGCGCTACAATCCGAAGCTTCATGTGCCGAGAAACCATCTGGAGTACGACGAAAATTCCCATCAACTCAGTTGGTTACGAACCCTTGTATTCCTATCCAGTTTAATCTCTTAATCCGTTCTTTTGGGTTTTAACCCAAGGACTTGAACAGAAGGTCCCGGATTGTGCTAACTAGAGTGTGTTAAGTTGTGATTACTTAACTCTCGCTAGTAGCACATGATGCTGATCTTCAACCCAAGTCTTTCCGTGGTCTGTGTGGTAAATAGTTGAACCTTAAATTACCGCACCTCAGCTGGTTATGTAACTTCATCTCTTCCTTAGCCTTGCTCTAGGTTCTATCTTGGAAACATCGGGGTTACAGCCAGGATTCTCCTAGCGAGTCTCCCAACTATATTCATGACTTGCTGCATCTCTCCTTTTTGGGCATGGTTATCACAATTGAGTAATAACCGGTGCATCTTCAACATCTTAGGATTTCTCCAGAGCATGTTCTTACTCTAATCTGCTTTCCTGACCTTTGTCTGTCTGTTGACAGTAAAGTTTCATCGTGCGTTGGTATGTTCCGATGCAAGACTTTTTCCTGATCCGTTAAGACTTTCTCTTCGTCTTGGTAGGAGAAACAAACTCCAGTACCTTGTCCACTTCCCGGGCTAGGTCAAAGTTTTGTAATCCACGAATAAGAGGTTTATTAGTCTCTGTTTCTGCTCCACCTTAGAGTGTCACACTCTTTGATATCGGGGTATTGTGCGAAGTATCATGATCCTCTTGATGAAGTGATGCTCTTACACCTTGTTACTCTCCGATCTCCGAGTGACTTGTTACTCGGGAATGATAATTCGTGAGCAATGATGTGGCTATCGGATATTCTCAGCAGTTCTTACTGCGTTGCAATCCAAAGACCTTCTTTATCCTCCTTAGCATGATTGGTTATCCGATCAATAAGCTGAGTTTGACTGTGTTGCCAAGTTCGTTCTCTCCGGTGCCTTCCCTCGGTCAAAGAGCTAGGTTCATGCCGAAGCTCCCAAAACCATCTCCTTGTGCACTGAACGGCATGATCCTCTCTCGAACTCAAGATCCACTGCCATGTCGTGATATCCTGTAGATGGATCGTGATATCCTGTTGTTCCTTCCAGAAGTATCGCCAGGTTGTCGCCTGTCCAAGCTCAACATCACGGACAACTCTTTTCTCCAAGAAAAATTGAGCTTATGAGTAAGCTGGTTCTCTGAACAACTCCTTTCTCCAAGAAATCGTGCTGGATGTCCTGAATTATTCGGGTGAGCTTAAACACTTGGAGAGTTAAAAGACCAAAAGCTCTATCTGATATAGTTCACTTCTCAATGGATGTCTAGCTTCCGTGTCGAAGCAAGGTGGTATCTCCTTTGTGGATATGCTATCCTACAAATTTTTGATTTGATTTGGGCTATCGTCAAATCAAACTCAGACTAACACATTCAGTAGGTTAAACTCGGATTAGAGAAATGTTAGTCTGACCAATACTCATGCCGTCCATGCAACATATGAGTCTACCGTCTTGGAGTATCTAGATAAGTTCGTTGTTGCGCCCATCCACTACATTCTTTTTCCTCCATGTTTGGTTGGAAACTTGTTAGAACTAACCTTGTGTCGTCACAAGGCAAGGTTCTGGAAGTTAGAAGTGACTTTCCCTGGTTCACGTGCAATTGCTGAAAGATGTTGCCGTGGATCTGAGTGAATTGTCTGGTTCCCTCGGAATCATTTCAACTCGATCAAGCATGTGTAGAATATTCTCGGGATGGTATGTGGTTACCTCCATTCCTTGAAGATGTTATCTATGCATCCAAGCCACTGATTGAATTGTCCCAGAAAGGAGGAAGTCTGAGAACTCCTTTGTCTTCTATGGTGTTTCCCATCAAGAACTAAATTGTGTCTCGCTGCCAGATATTCAATTGGGGCAGCTGTCTCCTGACAAGTTGCTATTTCGCGGGTTCCGCAATCTCGTTCCTCCTTTGGAGTTAGACCTGGTAGTCCAACTCTTGGGATTCCTAGCAAATGTAATCCGTTGGGATGCCTTGCAAGGACTTCCTATTCATACATCCGGAGTCTGAAGTATCTCTACACCCGACCAGATCTAAATCTCAATCAGAAACGATAGTTGGTGATCCTCAAGAAGCTGGTTCCCGACGTCTAGAAAATCAAGAAGTTCTCCCGATACTAACTTCCCAGGGTTTTCTGGAGTTCTCTCGAACTAGCTTTCCGATCCTTCTCCAGTGATCGAAATGTTCCTCCGTGAGGAAAAGTTCTACTCAAGCGGTGTGGTGGAAGTTGCCTCCTCATCTGTTGGCATCTTGCTTAACAATCGCCTCCAGAAATTTAAGGCCCCGTGCAAAGTTCATATTCTGAATCTTTGAGAGACAGTTGTCTACCAACTGGAAATTCTTATCAATCTCCCGTCAAACGCTTGTGTCTCCTAACTGTCAAATCAAGGGATGCTTGAAGTCTCTTCCTAAGTTCTACTAGGAGGTACTCCGTTGTGGTATATTCACCAAGATCCATCTTCCCGGTGAGGTTCCCTTCTTCTCCTAGGAGGTACGTTGATAGTGACCTCGAAGTGAAGCCGATGAAGATCTCCATGATGCCCTCGACCACCCTCCTCAAGAAAGAAGCCACCTGAAGCGAGAAGATCGTGTAGTACCGTTGTAACCCTCTTCTCTCTTTCCAACTCTTAAAATCTCGGGGCGAGATTCCTGTAAGGAGGGTAGAGTTGTAACAGCCCAAAGTTGAGAACCAAAAAAAAAAACCCGAGTAAAATTTTCGCTTTTGTGTTTAATTGCATCATGGCATCCATATTAAATTGCTGGGCAACACACTAAATGGTTTAGCACCATTTGAAAACCACAATGCAAACTTGTTTCAACAAACTCCCAGGTAATATTTTGCACTTGCTCTAATTTACCAAAGGAGCAACATTTTGAATTTAGCAAAATGCCCTAATCCAAACCTTTATGAACAAAAGTGGTTCAAAACCTTTTATTTTGTCACACCAAAATTTGTGGAGCTTCTACAAGCTAAGGGGAGCCTCCCCAAATTTTGTCATATTTCTCTAAAATAAGTTAGTGCCTTAATTAAATCTAGAAAGGAGCTACTTTTTCTTTTAAAAGGGGAAAGGACCTATCCGTGTTGGAAACAAAAGTGCAGGGGGTTTTGTGTAAGTTGGAAAATAATGAAAAAGGGGAAAACCCCCAACCAGCCCACTCCCTCTCCCTCACTCTCCTCTCCATATTTTCCTCTCCCCAAGAGCTCCAAGAGCTAGCTCCCATGGCCGAGCTCGCCGCCGTTGATTGAGGAGTCCCCGAGCGAAACGAAGACCGCCATTAGCTCCGCCTCGCCGTCCTCTACCTCTCCACCGAAGGAATCGAGCCGGGAAGCCTTCAATCGAGCTCACCGTCAAGTTCTCCGCAAACCACCGCCGGAGCTCTCCCGGACGATTCCGGCCATCTCCGTCCATCTCCGGTCCTTCCAAGCACCCCCACGAGTTCAGGGTGAGCAAACCCTCCAAATGGACCTCTACATTTCCTCCTTTCCCCCTAGTTCACCGAATCCCCGTAGCTCTATTTCGTTTTGGTCGCGTTGACAAATCCGGTGTCCAACCCGGAAATATCTGGAACTGAACCCGGAATCACCCGGTACCAGACCCGGAATTGTCCGGAATCTATACCGGATTAAGAAAAACGGTACTGGACTCGACCATTTTCGCCCGGATCATACCCGGAAATGACCCGGAATTAAACCCGGTGCCAGACCCGGTATAAAACCCGGAATGACCCGGTACAAAACCCGGAATCATCCCAGAAAATTCCGGATTTCAAACCGGATGCTCTCTGAAACTTGTTTTAACACCAATTCTTTTTCCGTTGCTTTATAATTGTTGCAAGAATGTTAACCACCTAAAATTGCATCTCTCACATGATCATGTCATATCATTTACAAGTTAAATCCTAGGGTCTCAACTACGTTAATCAACAAGTAAAGATGATTCCTTACTTAACTCCACGGTGTATTCGAGGTGTGTCCCCACTAAGCACCCAAACTCCGTTTAAATTGAATAGTTGAATCATCCTCCTCCCGGGGATTTAAATTGACATGTCATCATGTGTTTGTGCATTGCATTTGCTAAAGTTTGTGTGGTGATTGATTGTTCTTCCGTTGCTATGCCTCGATAGATCAAGCAGCCGGGGTTACACCGCAATACCCCGACGATCCGTACTACCAGCACGTTGAGCAAGGCAAGCGTAATCCCCCCTCTGAGCATGTCTTATCCTATGTTTCCGCAAATATTTTCTCCACTATAATATTGCATGCGGTTCTAAATGTCAATCTTTGTTGGATTAGAGTATCCTATAGTTGCATTAAGTTCCCGATGCCAATACCTGTTTTCCCTCCTATTATCCATAGGGTTGTATTGTTGGCCGAGATACTTACTATGCTATGTTGTTGCTTAGCCATGCTTAGTTAATTGCATAGCTATATGGTGGACGGTTTATGTTGGAAACAGGTGATGAAATGAGAATGATGGTGGAGAAATTGTGGTGACGGATAATAAAATGCTTAAAGGTGGGGATGAGAGGCCACTGTGGTTGTGGTGCTTTGTCTCGTCCTCGCCGCCTAGGTGCGAGTGCTATACCTCTTGAACCAAGACTGAGCGTGCAACCATGCGTGAGGCCTATGCATTTGCAGGAACCCTCATAGACTAAATAACTCGAGCGGGGCTAGCCAGGGTCCTCTAGTTCGGGCTTCCATTTGCGCGTGCGTGAGTTGGTGGTATGAACTGGGATGAGGATTGTGGTATTAGGAAAGTAAGTGTCCGCGGGACAGGGGGTTGGAGGAGTCACCAAACCTGTCCTACCGGCACTGATGATCCTGGAAAGTCCTTAACGAGGGAGAAGTCGACACCGCTCCCACCCAGCCGGCTCTCCAAGGAAGAGGGCTAAAAGCTAGGTAATGGGCCGGACGGTACGCGTGGCGAAGGAGCTGGAGCCCTTCGGGACTCCGGGGACTTCAACTTTGTACACCCCTGCAGGGTAAATCTTTTCGAAAAGCCGTGTCCGCGGTTACGGACGACTTGGGAAGTGAAGGTAAGATCATAGAATAACTTTAACGGAATGATTAAAAACTGAGTACTAAAGGTACTACTAATAACCAAGGTTGTCTTCCTCGAGGGTGATTCGGGGAGGTGCCTAGTAGATAGGTGATGAGAATGGTGATGGTTATGATGGAAATGGTTACCAGAAAAGATGTTACTTCTTACCCCTCTTTTAAAAGTATTCTGATTAGACGATGCCATGGAGTTATGTCTTTTTAAAATAAAATCAGCTTTATGCAAAACAGCCATAAAACCTTGAAAGCCAATCATCGAGCATATATTAGCTCTTAATCTTGCGAGTTCGTCGAACTCAACGTCGTTTGCTTATTTTCAGGAGAGGACTTCACCGCCCTCGAAGGTGGGTTCTTTGTGGACGTCGACGAGTAGTCTGGGGTTCCCAGGTGGCAGCTTGGGACATCCTGGAACAGCTGGCGTTGTGATGTTTATTTGCAGGCCTCTTAGGCCATAATTTGGTTCTTGTTGTTTAGAACAACACACTTCGCTTCCGCATGTTGTAATGTTGGGTCTGTGACCTCTGTTTGTCAATTGCTATCTTTCTCTATTATAAGAGTTGAATTATAATGCTTTTTGTCGTAGAGTCTGTGATGTGCCAGTTGTTCCACAAGTCTTGATCTCTCTATTATGCTTTGATAGTGTGTCTGCTGGTATCGGATAACCGGAGACACAGTATCACTGTATAGCAGTCGGGTCAGGGCGCCACACTATGTACGTTGCAAATGTCACTCGTAGACGTTTTCATGTGTGCTATAAAAGAGGAAAATGTGTGGGTAAAATGGGTCTATAAATTTGTGTTTTTGTGTAGCTTAAGAATTAAAGGATTATTTTGTAAATTTTGCACTATGTAGAAAATATCCACACATGTATACGTGAATAAAATGTCGAAGATTAAAATTCTAAGTATGAGTTTTCTGTTGTTCAAAGTACGGGTCTCCTGAGAGCCGAGAGCTCGAAAGTCTAGAGCCAAAAATTGGTACACTTAGTCACTCAGACGGAGGTAGCTATGAAATCATGGTCATGATTTATTTTATTAAATGGCCACACTTCTCTCCGCGTATTGCGTTTCATAGACGAACCAAAAAAATCTATAATTATTATTATGTGAGAGTACACTAGATACAATGAATGCTTCAATTGGTTGTAGACTTGGTCATCTTTGTGAGTATTGCGTTCCATTGTCAGTATTTCTATTGGTTGTAGACTTGGTCATATTTGTTAAAACAAAACTTGGTCACCTTCATTTCACACATATTCTTTACTTACACAATGTCTTGTGGTTTGTAGTGAGTGTTTCATTACAAAATGGAAGCGTTTACAATTTGGCAACACAGAAAACCTACAGTTTTGGTAGGATGTTTTGGAAACTCTTGAGGAAAAGTATTCTAGTGGTTCAAAGATAGTGGTGTTTCGTTGTTTGTCGCAAGGTTCTACTATTATAGGCTAGAAAACTATATATATACTCCCTACGTTCCTGAATGTAGGGTGTATAATTTTCTGCATGAATGTTAAGACATGAGTATTTTGCATAGAGGGGACTGAGTTTTTTCTGAAAAAAATCTTGAGAGATGAGTTCTTAATATGCACAAAATGAATACCATCTGTTAAATCCCTCTTTTGAGGCTAGGTCTCGCTTTTTTACGGATCAAATTGCCCATAAATAGCAAATACACCTTATATTATGGATTTTTCTTTTAAAAACTATAGACCTTACATCAAAGAACGGAGGGAGTATTATTTTTCTGTTATACATGGCTTTCCATGTCAAGTCTTTTATATTTCATTTTTATTTTTAATGATTATGAACCTTTTTTTGTCCATCTATCTTGATGCATATATGAATAAAATCAACCTTTTCAGTAATTTCACATGGGACATTGATTTTAACAGTTTTGCCGTTGAACCGTGGCCCTAAGAAATTACGTAAATTTTCTTCTTATATAATTGCATTAGAAAAATTAAATGGGGAAATTTCAAGATTGACAGGACTTCCTTGGCAATAAAACTTCTAGAATTATGAGGGTCGTGTGGTGTGCCCTCAATGGATGAGAACGGGATATAATGAAATCTCGATAGAACAAATTTTCCGCAATAATTCCGGCTACTAGACTAATCGCCTGGATGGCAGGAGACTAGGACTCAGTTCTTTTGACAGCATTAACACTGGCACAACAGTTTGGCTTTCAAGATTTCACAATTCAAACTGATTGTGTACAGGTGGTGGATACGAAGATACAGGGTGGTTTTTCCTTGACATTGACCGCAGCAAATTATGATGATTGTTCTATATAGTATGGAGTGGTTTTGGTAAAGTTTCAGTGGAGGGCGTACACCTTTTTGCGTTAGGACTATGATAAGCTGAATTTGTTTAAAAAAAATTGTGATCGATGGAACGTGCACGGCATGCTAATGTTTTGTGGTGTAACCTAGCTCAGATGGTCGGAACCAGAGGAGAATGATTTGATCAGGAGGACACGCCCATACAATGAGCGAGCTCTGGTATGTTCTTTTTCTAGGAGTATATATACAAATGTAGTGCGCACTATGAGTATGAGGAGCATAGGTAATTGCAGATCAGATTGTCTTAGGCATGGGCCCCTCCATGTCGATTAGGAGCTTATATATTATCCTTGGTTTTACTCCATAACTCGACCACGTAATAAGCGCAGCTAGCTTAAAAAATAAACCACTTTTCGTGTTCATTGGCCTTATGAAATAATTGGTGGACGCCTTATGAAATAAGCTTGGGATGGGTTGGCTTATTTTTAAGCGGCCTAATTGGCCAAGGAGTAGAACGTTGCAGTGTTGCACTGCTCCATGAATAGACCCTCTACTCCCCAACTCCAGCTAAGTGGTATCTCTAAAAAAAGTTCAGAAACTTCATTTTTTAAATCTAAATTCTGAAAGATATACGGGTATATACATATTTGTAGTGTCTATGCCAAATTTTCATTGAAATATCTTTCCAATTTCAATCTACATAGAAAAATAAAAAAATATAGGGATCCTCCTTTTTAAAGCCACAATTTTGTGATTTTTGTGTAACCCAATATACAACATAGTGTTTAGTAAATAAAATCCAAACTTGTAAAAGATATTTATATGTACCAAGAGGAAAAATCCAGATTTTTAAAAACTCCTAACAATAATATTTGAATTTTCAGTTCAAATCCCCAGCTCGGTGTGGAGCTCTCGAAATAGACTTTCGCCCCGCTTTATGCTCAGTGGAGCTCGAAATCCAAAACGCTTTACTCCTTCTCTATTGTTACATGTGCCCAATTTTTTTAAAAAGTTACATGTGCCCTTGCCTCTTTTGTGTCACTAAATGATTAAAAGTATGATTGCCTTTGGCCTAGTTAGGTCTCTTGTCACCCTCGGATATATCGTTCCACTATCTCTTATCTAGTTACCTTGTCAATCTCTAGGGCATATTGGATATACTAAGGCATACAAGGTGTAGCAATGCACTAGATGATTCATTAGCAAGTGATACATGCATCGATTGATGTAAAGGTCATTGACAATCCTCCTTCTCAAGAGAAAAAAAGCTTATTTGACTATAATGAAAAATTCTGGATTTTTTGTACCACAACGACCACAAAACATATACCATGTATATATCAAACGGACTCATGGCCCAAGAAACAAATTGACAATTCCAACTATGAATAGTAATTGTATGATACTAGTCAGTATTCACGCTAGAAGTAATTGGTACTGTTCATATTCTATTGTCCTTTCTGTTTCTTAACCTGTTCAAAGACGGTAGATGTGCATTGTGTTTATGCTCTAATTTTTTCAAAGAATTTCGGATTATCCAGTAAGATAGGACACGTTTAAGGTGCTACTGCATCCTACATGTCCCCGTCAATCTCAGCGTCAAATTTACATTGGTGAGGACTGAGGACATCCCACATGTTAATTACTCCAGTTTTACTATGTACAGAGAAATCAAGCAAGCATTCATATAGTTTTCACTTGTAAGGAACCCTGCGTGTCCCCGTCAATCTCACCGTCAGATATACCAGTGGTGAGGAGTGAGGACATCGTACATGTTACTCCACTTTTACTAAGCATAGAGAAATCAAGCAACCATGCATACTACAAAACCTAGAAAATGACAGCCTTAATTACATGTTGGTGTAACAGTATTTGAACAAACAGTGCTTTGCTGTTGTACGTGTACTCGTGTAGCGGTCACCATTGCTCGTCTGCTGCAACATCTATATAACATGCTTGGATTCTTGGTACACTTGCATATATAGTAGCTGCATCTTCCTCTGCGACGACAGGTTGCCAGTGGCGTAGTATGTGGAAACATACGGTTGTTGGCACCTAGTAGCTTCTTAGCTGCTATTTCCAGAGCTCAAGTAAAGTTCAACTCCTTTTTTTAGTTGGAACTCTTTCGTTCTTGGCTTGCTTGATTAGTTTCAGTTTGTGTACTCTCTTTGCTCCTACTTTCTACCTTAAGTGCTCTCTGTACTTCGTTGAGAAATCTCTCCAGAAGTTTCTTAGCACCGGTGCAACAGAGTAAAGAGGTTCCATTATGAACTTTTTTTTTTGAAACGAGGGGCAAAAGCTTTCTACATTATGAACTGAATTTTAACTATACACAACACAACCATATATTTCTTGATATAGTTTTTTGATCCTTGGTTTTTTCCAGAAAGAGTATATGATGCTAACCAGTAACCACACAACACAAGCATACCTTTTTTTAGGTGCTTTGTTTGCTCTAGCTCCACCTTCTGAATTCTGCATGGATGTGCAGGAAGGAAACAGTGTGCCAACAATGGCACTATCAGCTCCTCCCAGTCAGGAAGAACCGACCCAGTTGCTGTCGCCGGCGAAGAAATTCAGCAGCCAGCTCGCCGCTGCTGTGAGGAGCATCAACTGGAGCTATGGCATATTCTGGTCCATCTCAACCAGCCGCCCAGGGTAATAATAGGCGGGTCACTCACTACTCAGATTCATTTGATATTCACTCAATCTTAGTCGTAACGTGCGTCTCCCGGACGTACGTCTCCGTTGGCTTTGCAGAGTCCTGACGTGGAAGAACGGGTTCTACAACGGCGAGGTGAAGACGAGGAAGATCACCAACTCGGGGGACCTTAACGCCGACCAGCTCCTCTTGCAGAGGAGCGAGCAGCTGAGGGAGCTCTACGAGTCGCTACTCTCCGGCGAGTGCGACCACCGGGCGAGACGGCCCGCCGCCTCGCTGTCGCCGGAGGATCTCGGCGACGCCGAGTGGTACTACACCGTCTGCATGACCTACGCCTTCCGGCCTGGCCAAGGGTACGTACGTGGTTCGCCGGCCCACGCACATCTCCACACTGACAGTAGCTAGCATCATGATAAGATCTGCTGTACTGAACTACTGATCACTTAAGACTGAAGTGTGTGTTGTTCTGCTGTACACGTACCATCAGCTTGCCCGGCAAAAGCTTTGCGAGCAATGAACATATTTGGCTGTGCAGCGCTCAGTTCGCGGATACCAAAACATTCCAACGCGCGCTCTTAGCAAAGGTACGTTTGCGCATGTACATCTTCAAGTTTATTTCTGTGTTTTATTTCCCTAAAAAAAGTCTCTTTCTTTCACATCCGACGAACTATATATGTGTGTATTTTAACTGATATATATATACATATCATGATTTTCTCTATGCATGGCCATGCTATCTGCTGGTTAATACAGACAGCGCCTATTCAGGTAAGCACACTTCATCGTTCTTTCATCACATCATAATTAGCACCCCATGTGAAGTGTTTACCGTTCAGATTTCTGACCCCAGCCGCACGCTTGTCTTGGCTCACGTTTTTCAGACAGTGGCTTGCATCCCCTTCATGGGCGGTGTGCTTGAGCTGGGGACGGCTGATCAGGTTAGTTCATGGGAGTTTTAAATTTTTCATATGACTTTCAACCTTTTTTTCACTATATAACTCTTTCGTCCATTAGTAGTTGCACCTACCAAGTTAAACCATCTTAGCTAGCTATGCGGCTACATAGTGTCTCGAAACTTGCAAGCTGTAGCCTGGTGGAAATTAATAATGCTCAAAAGGACTAAAAAGACATGCTATTGTTGTACAAACAAACCCCACAAAAGATAAGGCCGAAGGAAGGACGAACTAGCATCAACACATCTCAAGAGATAGACATCGCATATAGACACACCGACTTCGGTGTGAGAACTCCGCTCCTCTTTCGAGTAAACCAGTCACGAGACAACTATAGAGTAGGGATGCCTATAGGTGAGTAGTCGCGAAGGGCATATAGCGAATGTCCCCATACACATGAGTCATGACAAAATAGACACATCAAAGTTATAAATAGGTTTGGTTGTCATGTGGAGCGCGGCCTACTCCTATGTTAGGAAAGGTGATGTGGAGTCATCAAGAATAGATCGACCGTGAGACAAGACAACTGCAAAGATCCCTCGACGAGAGAATTGCTTGGATCATAGGACGTACTTGTTGAGTGTATAACTGGATTGCCTTCCCTTTTCATCAGATCGGTCTTATGGAATAGTGGTTAGTGCATGAAGCTTGACATGGTATCAGAGCCAAGGTCTCGAGTTCGAGTCATGTGTGGCGTGCAATTTTCTAAAATTGTTGATGCCCCCTCTGTCCACGTAGAAGGCCCCTTTCTCTTCATGCGCCTACCTGTTAAGTGTATAATTAAGTGGACTGCCTTCCCTTTTCATCAGATCGGTCTTATAGAATAGTGGTTAGTGCATGAAGCTTGACAATACTTACATATGACCACTTCCAAAGCACTCCTTCTCCCGAAGATCTTGTCTTATAAGTCCCCTCCGGTCTCAACACCTGGTTCCAAACTTTACAATGTCCTTCGGAGGGGGCAAACCATGGTTTATAGGTATGCATGCGTCTCAAACTTATCAAGGGCATACATATGTGCTCGAAGATCTTTGCAGGCATTTTCATTAATTGCAGATAACACCCTCAATTACTTTCATTAATTGCAGATAATACCCTCAAGTACCAAATATGATCTCTAAGAAATAAAAGCAGGGATAATCATGGATTGTTTCATTCAGAACAATTTCCTTTATCTTTGGGCTCGGATTACGTTATGTGAATGTCACTAGCATGTGGGTCCTCCAACGATAGACCCACATGTCAATGACCCAAAACCACTTTACATTTCGTTAGGGAATCCATGCGCTTTTCTTTGGTACAACATACATTGTATCCATGTTATTTGATTTGTTGATCTCACTATCCTTCGAAAATTTCCTCTTCATAGTGCTTGTATTGCATATTTTTTCTTTTGTTCATGTGAAAATCCCTTCAAATTCTTCAATTCGAGCGCACTAATCTACTATAACAAACTAACACTAGCTTGAATCTCAAACTCCCCCTATGCGATTGAGGTTTAATCAATTTTAACTAACTAGCTTGTCATGATAATAAATCAGCACACGTCTTAAACTCCCTACTATGTCGCTGATTTTCTTTTTGCAGGATCCAAAAGAGAAACAAACACACACCGAGGCTTTACAATGCAGCAGACATAAATAAGAAAACTAGCCTCAATTGTCTGCATATTAGGAAAGTTCTACAATGTAGAATACACTCTATTTCTCCATTATAAGAAAAATAATGACCCACAATTTCATAACATATATTCAACAAAAAGTACATAACAAAACGTAAAAAAATGAAAATATGTATATTTCTCGTTAACAACCACTCCAAGATCATGCAACAATAATGATGCCAAGATCATGCCTCCACCAGGTCTGAGTAGAAGTCCTGCAAAGGAGGGAGAATATTATGTAGGCGTAGAATGAAACAAATTCTTAAAATGAAGAATATTTTAGCATCATAATCTTGTCAGTGCCCGGATCTGTTAGAGGCGGACAAGGGCCGGAGACGTTTTATATGGGAGGCCAAGGTCAGACGGGGCGAACACAAGTTGGTGATGGAGATGACACGGTGATGGTGGTTGTTGTCATAGGGGTGTCGGTCATGGTGCATACGGAGTGTAGAGATGTCGAGGAAGAGGATACCACACTCGAGGCAACATACAAGGAGGATCAGGTGGAACAGAGTCACATGAGAACAGAGTACAACACAATGCAAGCTTTGGTTCCTATAGAAAGAGGAAAGTGTACAAAAAAGGGTTATGGGTGCAAGATGTGTAATACGAATCTCTGACACAAAACAAACGGAGTTGATAGAGCCGGACCACATATCGGTGAACCACGTTACTTGGAGGGGTACCTATCCCCTCGAATTTGATTCAAGTGAGAGTGGATGAGGTTACATGTTCATGGGAGGGAGGCTACTCATAGCCTAGGGTGTGTCTTGACTAATAACCAATGTTACCCTTCAGAGATAGAATATAAGGGGAAAATAACAATCTATGGACTATTGCTCAATTATGCATGGAGTGCTTCATCGTCTTCATGGTGAAAAATAATAATACCCTTCCAGATATCATGAACAACAAAATCATGGACCGCGAGGTGGTAGATCATATGATGTAGAGTCAACATTGTTGAATTGGAGTAGGCTTGTGGCCAACCTGGATTATAGCCTCGTATGCCCCCGCCCCCACCTCGGTGTTCCATCTCACAAAAAGATCTTGAAATGAATCATTGCCGATTGGTCAACTAGTATGCCACACAACTTTTGGCGGGGACACTCTACCACGGCAACAAGGGGCTCTATAGAGTGAAGGAGAAGTGGGTGAAGGCGGTTAGGGTTTGCCACCCGACGCATTACGAGAGACGATGTTGGGGCACGTATCACCGTGACCAAAATAACCGACAATTACCACACCACATATAGCAGACAGACTGAAAGTTGCTACCGCTAGTTCTCTAAACTTGCACACGTCCAAAGATTGCGAGTTTAGGCTCAGTAGTAGCCATTAGTTGTATTTGGTTTTAGGTGACTACGAATTTGAAATTGTAGGAAAATTAACAAAAGCAACAACACAGAAAACTTTGTGTTGGGTTAACAAAGACGGGTTATCAGTTGTTGTACTCTGCCCTACTGTTGTACTATGGTTAGCCCCTCTTTGGCTCGCAAAGTTGAAAAACACGGGAATATAAAATCATAGGAATTCCACAAGTTTAACAGTGCAAACAGAGAATTATAAAAAGCAGGAAAATCATAGGAATAGTTCTTTGGATGAAATGCAGGAAAATCACTCGAAAAATGCATTGGTCCTACGCACTTGAGTCGAAAAAAGAGGTTGGGATGGATGTTTAAATTCCTATGAAATTGAGGCATATGAATCCAATCCATAAGAATTTTGGTAGTAGCATTCCTTTAAGGACGAATAGCTCCAGTGCGACGTTTTTCATCGTCAATTGATGGGCAGCGACGTCGTTCGCTGGAATAGCTCTGCTGCGACATCGCTGTTTGCGCAAATTGCTCTGCTACGACTTGGCCCTTAAGGATAGTCTGTTAGTTAGGATTAGGATTATGGGGAGCCGGCGAGTGGGACCCACAACTTATCCACATCAGATTTGTGGGACCCACACAGCAACGACGACTGTTATATCCTCCTCCCCTGCGCGCGCATTCTCCTTCTCCGGCGACGAGCTTGTTCTTCTCTGGCGACGAAGCGCCGCAACGCCGACGAGCTTGTCTGAACTGAACTGGATTCATTTGCGCAATTTCTGTAGTGAAGCCGTAAGCAGAACTAGATTGCAACTGACATTTAACTTAACATATACTCAAATTCCAAAGATTACATAGCTTAGTTCGTGGCGATCATCGGATCAAAAGCCACACACGCGGGCAGAAGCTCGATTACATAGTTAGCCTAGCTAATTGGGCGTCGACGCTGCTCTACCCCTAAACGCAGATCCAAAATTGGGCTTCGGAGCCCCGGGGGTGCGGCGGCGACGAGGTTGCGGTGCCGCTCAGTCGGAAATGTCGGAGAAGTCGAGCTCCTCCTCGTAGGAGCCGATGTCAATGATGGGGTGGAGAAAAGCCTCGATACCTCTCTCGAGGCGGAGTTTGTTGAGCTCCTCGATCTCTTGACGGCCCACCTCGACCTCCTGCTGCTGCTGGCTGCGCTAGATCACCTCCTCGGTGATCCAGTCCAGGTCCTCGTCGGCGGCGAAATCTCCGGGCAGCAGGCCGCGGCGTGGTGGGCGGTCCTTCTGCTCCTCCTCCTCCTCCCTCTTCGGCGGCGGCAGCTGTGGCACCCTTGCCGCCATGCGGGAGATCCCCGCGCCGGAGGAGCTCCCGTGCTCATAGCGGCGGCCGCGCGCCGCAACAGCAAGGTCGTACTCCTCCACCTCACGGCGCTGGTACGCTGGCGGCGGCGTCAGGCCCATGTTGAGCCACTTGTACACGCCGCGCTTCCGACCGACGTCAGAATGAACCCGCCTCGCTCGTTCCGGGTCAGCTGGCCGCTTCTGCGACTTGCGGCATCGTCGGAGCGATTTCCACCGCCGGAATGGCCACCGCGGGAGCTGGAGCCCCCGGAACCTCCACGCCTAAACATCTTCGTGCAGTGGCGCTGGATCTGTAGGTGGCGGCGGCGGCAGTTTCTCGTGGATTTGGTCGCCGGCGGCGAGTGAGTGTGGGGAGTGAGCTGCGGCAGATCTGAGAAATTGGTAGGGTACGACGCGGGGCTGAGTGGATTAGTAGGGGAATGGGAAAAAAAACAAGGTGGGATGTGGCACGGGAGGTGGGCTGGGCCGTGGGGAAAGCGAACGCGAGGTGGACCGTGGCACGCGAGGTGGGCCGTGTATTGAGCATAACTATGGGGAAAAAACTATGCGTGAAATGAGCATAACTATGGGCCGTGAAATGAGGTGGCCCGTAATTTGGTTGGCACTTATCTTATGTGTGGCTGAAAAAAACTTTGCCCAATTTCAAATGAGCATAACTAATTCAAAAAATATCATAAAAACATGAAACCTTCATTAATTCTAAAAATAGTGAGACTGCAGAATGACACTATATAGATAGAAAACAAGTCTAGGAATTTGTTTTGGGTGATTAAGACAAGGTGAAAAAGACACTTGCTTAGGTTGAATTTTGAATTTTGCTCATCTGAATTTTGATAAAACAAATAATCAAAATTTCAAAAACAATTAAAAAAATTGCCCCAGTGCAACATCTTCGTGGTTGGGACAACTCATTATTATAGATTTTAACCGATAATAATAAGTTGCCCGAGCCACTAAGCTACTGGACTAGGAGCTATAATGTGCAACACCTAAATTGCGAGCATGGGAACTCGAACTTGGGTGGGCAAAGGTAGGCAACAACCCTTGCTAGTAGGATATGCCTATGTTTGCGACAAATCTACCACCATTAGGAGGTAATAGTTAGGAATGGAGTTGTTTACCCTACCCGTAGAGCTCATTTGAATTTTGACAAGACAAAAATTCAAATTATTTTCCAAGTGCAATATCTACCTATAGAGCTCATTTGAATTTTAACAAGACAAATAATCAAAATTTGAAAAACAATTAAAAAAATTGTCCAAGTGCAATATCTAACTTAAGAGCTCATTTGAACTTTGACAAGACAAAAAATCAGAAAATTCAAAAAAAATCAAAAAATTGTACCAGTGCAATATCTTAATGGATGGAACAACTCACTATTATAGATTTTTCTATAATAGTGAGATGCCAGACGCACTAAGCTATTAGACTAGAACAGAAAATGCAACACCCAAATTGCGAGCATGGGGGGCTCGAACTTGGGTGGGCAAAGGGAGGCATCAACCCTTACCACTAGGCTATGCCTATATTTGCGACAAATCTATCACAATGCTTTCCAAACTATAAACGTGTTTGTTTTAACTTGGTCGTCAATCCGAGCTTTCATCGAAAAATTGCTAGAAAGTAGCTCCAAAGGTAGGGTAAACGACCTCATTTCTAAGCAAGCGATTTTCTACATTGTCTAAATCAGCAAAAAAAACTGTTCTACCAATCTATTATGTATATAAGAAGACCATGTGGACTGTTTTTTTTTTATTTTTTGATTTTTTTGAATTGTTTGTACTCATTTCAAATTTGGCCAAATTTCAACTGGAAAATGAAGAAGTCCACATGGTCTTCTTATAGACAGAACACAATTTGCACCGATTCCCAAACTATAAACGTGTTTGTTCTAACTTGGTCGTCAATCCGAGTCTTCATGGAAAAAGTGCTAGAAAGGAGCTCTAAAGGTAGGGTAAACGGCCCCATTTCTAAGCAAGTTTTTTTTTTTGACCTTGTCTAACTCAGCCAAAAAGATTTCCTAGACATCTATTCTACATATTAAATGTCATTCCAAAGTCTCACAATTTATTGAATTAATCTTCATATTATTTATTTATTTATTACATAATAATGGTTTAATTGCAAATCCTAAATAAATAAAGTTCAAAACATGAAAATGAAAAAGTAAGCTCATATCAATCTTAGTCCCTCCAAAATGAAGTTGTGGTGAGGTGTTCACAATTTTATATTTTCAAAAACATTGAAATCACCTAAACCCTACTCTCTACTTTGAAATCCATACTACTCTGTTCAACATTTCACATTTGAGTGAAGGCATTTTCGTGCAAATGTATGTACACCATATTTATATGTTTTTCTCGTTACTATATTACATAAGACACACATGTGTGCTAGTTTTTTCATTTTTTGATTTTTTTAAATTAATTATGCTCACTTGAAACCATACTCTCTACTTTGAAATCCATACTACTCTATTCAACATTTCACATTTGAGTGAAGGCATTTTCCTGCAAATGTATGTACACCATATTTATATGTTTTTCTCGTTACTATATGACATAAGACACACATGTGCGCTGGTTTTTTCATTTCTTGATTTTTTTAAATTAATTATGCTCACTTGAAATCCTACTCTCTACTTTGAAATCCATACTACTCTGTTCAACATTTCACATTTGAGTGAAGGCATTTTCGTGCAAAAGTATGTACATCATATTTATATTTTTTTCTCGTTACTATATGACATAAGACACACATGTGCGCTGGTTTTTTCATTTTTTTTGATTTTTTTAAAATTAATTATGCTCATTTGAAATCCACTGGCTCTAGGCCAAACCTTCTAGAAGAATATCCATTGGCCGTTGGATCGACGAGAATCTAGCGATGACGGTTGAGATCCGCTGAGCCAGGGCGATCCGCGAGACTAGCGTTCTGCGCTCTGATTGGCCGACCTCTTTTTTCCACCCAAACACGCATAGAGTGACTCTGGGTAGCACAGTTTGATTCACTGATTAGTGGAGCCAACCTACGGTGGGGTCCGCATGTCATTAGCTGGATTGCGAACGTGTGGGCCCGGGATGCGAGCACGTTGGCTTGGGTGGCATGCGCGGGGAACGACGGCGTTTGCCTGCTTGATTCAGAGATTCAGAGATTCAGACATTGCCATTAACCACGATTGATTCAGAGCCGCGGTGATTCAGATGCAATGTGAACAAGGCAGTGATTCAGATGCAATGTGAAACGCCATGGATACACACGCACCTCCTCGTTTCTTCGGAAACCCTAAGCATTCTAGCCTATTTAAGTACAGCACGCACCCCCTCTTCCTCTCCCACCCAAGCCAAAGCCACTCCCTTCCATACGAAGGCGAATCCACCCTCCTCTCACATCCGCCATGGAATTCGATGGAACAACCTTCCAGCGGCCGCCTACCGTGCCGGAGCGACGCCACCCGCCGGACGTCCTCGTCCAGAACACGCTGCGTGTGTGGGCGCAGTCCAGGGTTAGGGGGTCAAAGCTCTCACGCGCGCCTTTCTCGATGCCGGTTATGCCCATCTCCCACCGGGAACGCCGGCGATGTACGAGCTCGACGTCAGTGTGGACTTCTTCGACAACATCAGGATGATCGCGATCAACTTCCGCAACCCGTTGGACGCGGAGCATCTACTCGGCCAAGTTTTTTGGTGCGGCTGCGAGTCCATTTTCTTCACCGTTTGTAACGTCTTCACCTGGACCGAGAGCATGTTCCCCCACCCAAACCAGATGCACTCCCTCCCCTGCGAGGAGGACTGAAGTTGAAGATGGCGGTGAAGAGGCGGCCAATGTGGAACGTGTTTATTTTGTGTTTTCCGTGTTTTTCTTTGACGTGTCGTGTCCCTGAACCTATCTATGTAATGGTGGCACTCGTTTGCTGAAATTATGCCTGGGTAAATTTAAACATGCGTGGTTAAGCAACGTGGCAAACAACGCAATTCAAACATGCGTCTTTAAACACTAAAATGCAAACGTGGCTAAATTAAAAAAAAAGAAGAAGCAAAAGTGGCTGAAATGGCTCCTACACTTACTGGGCCTAATTGGATGGAGTTGGCCCATTCGTCTAGCCCACAGTGAAACCTTTTTATTTTTCTCGAAAAAAAAGAGATATGCAAATATGTGTCTTTAAACACTAAAAAAGAAAAGTGGCTCAAAAAAATGGCTGAAATGGCTCCTACACTTACTGGGCCTAATTGGATGGAGTTGGCCCATTCATCTAGCCCATAGTGAAACTTTTTATTTTTCTCAAAAAAAAATCTGCCCACGGCTGCGTCCTCCACAACAATATTGCGAAGAAGTAAATCATTCTAGTAAGTGTAAATAAAGAAGTAACACATTTTTTCTACAGATGACACGATAATTTACATTGTTGACATGGTTTCACCCAACGAAACGTGCGAATGCCAACATCGGCATGTCCAGAGCACGCCCCCAGGGTGTTCGACAGAGTGATTACATGCCCAGTTCACAAAATTACTCCCCCACACGCTCCCAGCGCTGGACAAACACTGCCTGAAAGACTTTCAGGCACCTGCCAAAATTCACTACACTTCCTATCAACAGAATGTAGCTCAAGCTTCCAGCGTCCATCTAGCAGCTATGTAGCTGATTCTTCGAGCTCGATTTCATCTGGCATAGAATTTCTGAGCACACCAATGACGCCTCCGACAGCCCGGCAACTCGACTGAAATCCTCTAGGCTCAAAGCTACTTCGAAGACCAGGCTCGGGGTTGAGGGGGTTGAGCTAGCTGAACTCCAGCTCGATGGGGTACCCCTGCTCGATGAGCTCCAGCCCGAGCTGCTCTGGTCGCCCGCAGCAAGTTTTCGCATCGAGGCAAGCCTCTGTCTCGTCATCGGCGGCGAATGCCCGCCGAGCAAAAAACCCTGGCCGTCGATGCCGTGGCGCTGCCACGCCTGCTTCAAGACCTGCTTCACCGAAATCCAGTAAGGTCGCTTGCCGCTGCACGAGTCACAAATCGGGCCGCCGGTCGCCTCTGCGACCGTCGGCCCACACCACCTTATCCTCCATCCTCCCTCGACGCCCTTACCTTCCATTGCGACTGCAAGCCCTGCGTCGCCGCCCGCCTGCTCGACTTCGATTGCCGCTTCTCTTCTCGCGGCGCCGCTCGAATCGACCGCTCCATCAACCGCCGTCGCAGGGATGATTTCCTCCAGCCTGGAGAAGCCGAGACGACAGGACAGTGAGCTCCGAGGGACGCCTGCGCGTGGCAGAGATTGTTCCCCCACGATGAACAATGAATAGAGGCAGCTGTCGCATACAAGCTATTACAGAGCACACACGCGTGAGGTAGGTTCCACTCGTGTAATAATGGTCAAACGGTCAAACGGGGTTTACCGCATGGGGATAATGATTTACCGGCCATGTCGTGCCTGGACTATTTCTGCACAGAGACATGTCGCACCACAGCTATTATTGCAAACGACGTCGCGCCACAGACAATTCCCCACAAAGACGTCGCACAGGAGCTATTCGCCCTTCCTTTAATGCAAAGGCAATATTTCCAATCCAAGGATTGGAATCCTACAAGAATTCTATGAAAATCCTCCAAACCAGACCCTCTTTTTTTTCATTCATTGGACACTCGTGAAAACCGAATCCATCCACATGTTTTTTGTTTACTCCTAGTTGTTCACCCAATAATTGAAGTGATACTATTACTGACTAGTCCCTTCAAAATATTAAACAAACTTTTACCGATCTGCTAGGTTTTGGAGGACGCGGACATGGTGAACCGGGTGGGCACATCTTTCTGGGAGCTACAGTTCCCGACACGCTCGGAGACGGAGGCGCCAAGCTCAAGCCCGTCAGAAAACGAAACCGGGGAGGCCGACATCGTCTTCGAAGACCTCGATCCCAACGCCGCCAAGGCGATGATCTCCGGGGAGATCGAGTGCCTGTCCGACGGCAACCTCGAGCGGATCACGAAGGAGATCGACGAGCTATACGGCCTCTGCGAGGAGCTGGACGTGCGCGCTCTCGAGGACAGCTGGATCTTGGACGGGTCCTTTGAGGCCATTTCTTCTCCGGAAGCGGCGGTGGTGCCGTACGCAGGCGGGATCACTGACAATTTTGTCACTCTAAGTAGCTCCGTTGAATCCTCTCCAGCATCGTGTTTTATGGCTTGGAAGAGCCCATTGGATTCGTCGAAAGAGGTGGTTGCGCCGGTCACCGGAGAGTCGCAGAAGTTGCTGAAGAAAGCCGTGGCCGGCGGTGCATGGACGAATGATGGTGGTGGTGGCGCAGCGAGAGCTCAGGAGAGTAACGTCAAGGGCCATGTCATGTCGGAGAGAAGGCGCCGGGAGAAGCTCAATGAAATGTTCCTGATTCTCAAGTCAATGGTCCCGTCCATTCAAAAGGTACCACACTACACAGTATGACAGTACACACATACTCAAATGCTTATAAAGTTTTTTTTTTTTTGCATGACAAAGAAATGTTTCACGTCTGAACTTTGTTAAATGTTGCAGGTGGACAAAGCATCCATCCTAGCAGAGACGATAGCCTATCTGAAAGAGCTGCAGCAAAGGATAGGAGAGCTAGAATCCAGCAGGGTCCCGACGCGGCCGATCACCAACGAAACAACAGGCCGGCCGACGCGCCATGACGCGGCCGGGAAGAAGTCTTCAGCTGGATCAAAGAGGAAGGCGTCAGAGCTCGGTGATGCCAAAGACGACGGCCCGAGCAATGTCGTGAACGTGAGCGTCATGGGCAAGGAGGTGGTCCTGGAGGTGCAGTGCCGGTGGAAGGAGCTGCTCATGACGCGGGTGTTCGACGCCCTGAAGGCCCTCAGCCTGGACGTCCTCTCCGTGCAGTCGTCGACGCCGGATGGCCTTCTTTCTCTGACGATACGAGCTCAGGTCTGGCTGTTAAAATGTAGCACTAGTGCTCATGGTTATGGTTATCGATTTGCTAATGTACGTATGGTGAATTTGTGCAGCACGCCGGTTCTGCGGCCGTGGCACCTGGGATGATCAGCGAAGCGCTTCAGAAAGCCATAGCCAAGTGCTGAGACATGCTGGAAGCGGAGATGCGTGACACACTTGTAGCGTGGTGCTTGCTCCTACACTACCTCACTGTGCAGTTACGCCGATGGCTATGTTCTTCAGATAGGCAAATTTTTATTTTATTTTACCGGGTTTTTTGCAAGAAACTTTAGGGATAATTCAAATTAATACTTCGACGATGTTCAGTTGGGTGGGTGCACAAGCATGTGTCGCGCATCCGGCTGGATTAACTTCGACGATGTTCACTAGCTAGATCCGACTGGAGGTTCACGAGCTAGATCCGGGCGAAAGCATTGTCTCCGGTGGTGACCGGAGCCAACGACACCGACACCCTTGGGCGTCGCTCCCTATTTGTATGCACGGTTGTGGTAAAACTCTCGCCCTTCTCCTCGATCTAATTTGGGGAAAACCTTAGATCCCTATGATCGGACGATGGTGGCATTTTGGTTTTTTTTATCCTCCTAGGGGCTTCGTCTTTGAAATTGTGCTTTGGTCGGAGTGACAAGCAGAAGTTGGTTACGGTGGTCGATTCTGATGTTTTCCGTCGTCGGCTAGGCAGGGTCGCGGCCTTGAGGTCGGAGTGGAGTCTGGGGCAGCGACTCTTTTCGTGGGTGCCAGGTTTGACAGCAATGAAATAGTCGACTAGTCCATTGTTGGCCTCTTGACCGGCATGCATGTGTGTTGTCTAGGTTGTAGCCGGAGAGGCTGCTCCGCAATCCTTGAATGTTGGGGGCGTCTACTTTGTTTGCTTGGGCGATATAGTTCTCGGTTGGCAGGTTCACGGCCTCGGGGCCGTTTTGGGTGCCGGAGCGGCGACTTCGGTGTGGTTGGGTGTAATGTCCTATCGCTTGGACGGTCGAGCCGGTGGCTCGGTTGTTGCATGGTCTCGAAACCAGGTGTTGCTGGGTGTACCTTTTTTCGCCCGACTTTTCTTAATTAACACTCTCATTTTCTTAATCAGTGGAACTCGGTTGTTGCACGGTCTCGAAACCAGTGTGTTGCATGGTCTCGCAAAAAAAAAACACTCTCATTTTCTTAATCAGTGGAACTGGGCACTTTTACGGTCATTTTGTTCTGGAATAATTTTTTCTTCTCCTTTCAACCTCGATCTCACGACAGGCGCGCCGCCGCAAGCCCCTGGCCGCTCAGCCGGCCGCCGCCGGGTGCGCTGCGTGCGACGAGGGCAGGAGCAGGCTCGTGGAGACGCTGCCCACGCTCGACCTCCACTATGTCGTCATCGTCAAGGGAGGCGATGGCTGCCTAATCTTTTGGTTCTATGAGCAGCATTGTTTATATGAACTAGCCGTGTGGTTTTCCACCATGTAGCTTGATTGCTCAAATTTGGCAAAGCAACGAGCTGCAGTTTCTATGCGTGTGCGTGTGTGTGTGCCTGCGTGTGCGTGCGCGCAACTCCTACAAGAAAATGAAGTTTCGCGACTGACAAAATGCACTTCTGGTAAAACGACGACACACTTGCAATTTCTAGATATAGCCAATGTACTTGTGACAAACTGATTGATTCTGAAAAATACAAATTTGACTCTCACAAACAAAACAAATTTGAGACAAGCTAGTGCTGCATGTGCAGGTGAAAGAGAGAATGCACTACCTAGAGCGAAGAGTGAATCAGCTAGCTAGTACAGAGCACTAACAAAATGAACGAGTACACCCGCGCTTTAATGCATTTTAGCAAGCACATAATGTGCACTGTCGGAAGCGGAAGCTGATGCCCGGACTCCAAATCCTGCACTTCACCACCGTTGCCGAGCAGGAAACCAGCTAGACTTCTCCTGCATCTGAGCACCTCCTGTACTCCACCGGCATGTCGTCCCTGTTCAGAGCCGCCACCGACGACCTGCGGGCGGCGGTCGTTGTCGATGTAATCTCCTGGCTCTTCCTCTTCCCGGGATCCCTAAGCTGTCGCCGCATGTACACCTCCTGTTGAGCAGGGCCGACTTGCTGGGCGGCGGCCTCGGCACCGACGAGGTCGACAGAGAGCGGGCGGGAGGTGGGGAAGCCAAACCGCCAATTTCACCGCCCACGACGAGAACTTGTTGCCGGCGATGAGATTGGTGAGAGGAACCTTCTGCCGGCGGCGAATTTGGAGAGGGGCGCCGTTTTGGGGCAGCTGAGGCAGATCACAGAACTGGGAAGAGAGTGAGCTTAGAACGAGAGGATCAGGGTGGGGATGGTGTGACGAAATTACCTAAGTATCCTTTAATATCGGATTAAAAATAATACAATTTTGATAGTTTCAGGTAGTTTCGGGTAATTTAATTCGGGTAGTTTCAGGTACTTCTAATTTTATCACCGTTAGATTTAAGCGTATGGACGGTTATTAAAATTATCAAGTACTCTAAAACTTGTAAAAAAAAAAACTCGACGACATTGTTGATGGCCAATTAACCTGGACGACGACGATGGCACCTGCTACGTTACCTCGTCGTGCTATCTCGCTGATGGAGTGATGGCTATGTTTTCAGATATGACAAAATTTCTTTATTATTTTTCGGATTATTCAGATACGATTTGTGGCACTTAAATTCAATGGAAATCACGTCGCCATTCTAAATTCGTCGCCACCGACCTGGATCGGCTGGTGCACGCCCACGTCAACGGGATCCTGCCCATACACACGGTCCCGTTGCCCACCATATGTACTTTGTCCGATCCAGATGCGGACGTACACTAGTAGAAACAGAGGCATTGGTGCGGCTCTTTAGTACCGGTTGCAACAAAACCCGGTACTAAATGGGGCATTAGTCCCGGTTTGTATCTCTGTCCCGGTTTGTATTACAAACCGGGACTAAAAGTCCTCCATATCTTCCACCCGGCCCGGCCAGCTCCATTTTGAAGCAACTCGACCCCAACTCCATTTTTCCTCTCTCCCAAGCTCTAGGTCACCCATTTTTTCTCCAACATTTGTCAAGTTTGGTGGCACCATATACAAGGGTTAGCAACTTCTTCATCTTCTCTTCCGGCATTTCAAGTTTAGCTCATTTTCGTGCAAGTTTAGCAAGTTTGATTTAGGTTGTGCTTGCAAGGTGTTTGATGAAATGCCTAAGTTAGGGATTTCATTTGTTTTATATGCATTGTGAGCTTAAATTGAAGTATAATTTGTGGTTTTATGTAGTGTCTTCCCGTCACCTGATCCTCACCGCCGTCGATTGCCCGCGCCGCTCCGTCGCCGACACCACCTCGGTGAGCCTCTTTTTTTATCTTTTATAAAAAAATGTTAGTTATATGATTTATATGCATAATTATTTATTGTATAATTTTCTTATGTTTTTATATATATAGTGTCATGGTTTTGATATCCGTCCCCGTCGGCCCTCGTCCTGTCTATGATTCGGATGTGGTATATCTTTTTAGCTATTTGTTTTGTTTCGTGTTTATAACAATCATGCCGACAAACTTAACGTAGATATATTTTTATTTAGGAGGTAGTTGAACCGGAATTTGCGGTCGACCCTATTGTCGAGTATTTTAAAAAAGAAAACGACGAATTGAGAGCAAAATTGAAAATAAGTGAAGATCTTCGTCTCCAATGCCTAGACGAGAAGATGGAATTGGGCTTGAAGATTGCCGACATCGATGATGCTCACGGGCTCGAGCTTGCCGACGTCGTCGCTAGTTACGAGAGGAAGATGGATGCAATGCGCGTGAAGCTTAAAAAGATTAGAAAATATGCCATTAGTCAAGAGGCTTGGTATCATTATGCTGTTGGTTCAATAGTTACATTGGTTGCGATTCTGATCGCATTTGTTGTTGGATTTAAATTCTTTAGATAGTTGTATGTTAGTTCTATTGATGTATGTTTCGTGAGAACTATGTATTACATTTGAGCACAACTCTACTTTGTTTTTAATGTGATGAACTTGTATTAATTAATTTGGTCACGTATCTCTTATTTAGCTCGTGTAATGGTTTTTGATGTATTTATGTAATGCAGATGAGCCGAGAATGGATGTACGGTGATCGACGCTTACCCGAGTTTATTGATGGCATGCATCGTTTTCTCGATGTGGTTAAGTTAAACAAGCTGAAGAATGGTTTTATGATTTGTCCATGTGATAAATGTCGGAATAACAGGAATTACCCGAGCGTAAGAACAATACACTCCCACTTGTATCGAGAAGGCTTCATGCCCAATTATTTTTGTTGGACCAAGCACGGAGAAAGAGGGGTTATAATGGAAAACCCTGAAGAAGAGGATGATGACAACTATCCCGTGTTCTCTGATGAACACGGTGATACTACAATGGAGGAAGAGCATGAGGTCATTGTTGATCAGTCCGACGATGATGATCTTCGTCAGGTCATTCGTGATGAACAGATGAACTGCGTAACTGAAAACGAGTGGTCGAAGCTGGAGCAAATGTTAGAGGATCACAAAAAACCGTTGTACCCAAATTGTGAAGATGGCCAGAAAAAGCTAGGTACCACCCTGGAATTGCTGCAGTGGAAGGCAAAGAATGGAATATCTGACAAGGCATTTCAAGAGTTGCTACAAATATTTAAGAAGAATCTTCCGAGGAATAATGAAATGCCCCACAACACGTACGAAGCAAAGAAGATTGTCTGCCCTCTAGGATTAGAGGTACAAAAGATACATGCATGCATCAATGACTGCATCCTCTACCGCGGCGAGAAGTACGAGAATTTGAATGCATGCCCGATATGCGGTGCATTGCGGTATAAGATCGCGCGAGATGACCCAGGTGATGTTGAGGGCGAGCCGAGCCCCAGGAAGAGGGTTCCCGCGAAGGTGATGTGGTATGCTCCTATAATACCACGGTTGAAACGTTTGTTCCGAAACAAAGAGCATGCCAAGTTGTTGCGATGGCACAAAGAAGACCGTAAGGAAGACGAGATGCTCAGACACCCCGCTGATGGGTCTCAGTGGAGAAAAATCGACAGTGCGTTTGGGGATTTTGCAGCTGACGCAAGGAACTTACGGTTTGGTCTAAGTACAGATGGCTTGAATCCGTTTGGGGAGCAGAGCAGCAGTCATAGCACCTGGCCCGTGACTCTATGTATCTATAACCTTCCTCCTTGGTTGTGCATGAAACAAAAGTATATTATGATGCCAGTGCTTATCCAAGGACCGAAACAACCCGGCAACGACATTGATGTGTATCTGAGGCCATTAGTTGACGAACTTTTACAGTTATGGTCTGACGAAGGTGTACGTGTGTGGGATGAGTACAAACAAGAGGAGTTTCCCCTACGAGCGTTGCTGTTTGTAACCATCAATGATTGGCCTGCTCTTAGTAACATTTCAGGACAGTCGAACAAGGGATACAAAGCATGCACGCACTGTTTAGATAAGACTGACAGTGCATATATAGGTAAGAAGATTGTGTACATGGGGCATCGTCAGTTTCTTCCAGGCAGGCATCACGTAAGAAACGGAGGCAAGCACTTCAAAGGTTTGGCAGATATCCGGACGAAGCCTACACGCCGTGATGGTGATGTTGTATATGGCATGGTCAAGGATTTGGAAGTAATATTTGGAAAGGGTCCTGGCAGTCTAAATGTTCCGAAAGACGTAAACAAGCGCGTACCCTTGTGGAAAAAGAAATCTATATTTTGGGATTTACCCTATTGGGAAATCCTAGAGGTTCGCTCTGCAATCGACGTGATGCACGTGACGAAAAATCTTTGCGTGAACCTGCTAAACTTCTTAGGCGTGTATGGGAAGACGAAAGATACAGCGGCTGCACGGCAGGACCAGCAAAGTACGCACCACGGAACAGACAACCTGAATTCAGAGAAGTATGAAGGTACTTCCAGCTACGCTCTTACCAAAGCAGAGAAGGAGATCTTTTTCCAAGTCCTTAGCAGTATCAAGGTCCCGTCTGGCTACTCGTCGAATATAAAGGGAATAATAAACATGGCAGAGAAAAAGTTCCAAAACCTGAAGTCTCATGACTGCCACGTGATTATGACACAATTACTTCCGGTTGCATTGAGGGGGCTTCTACCGGAAAACGTTCGAGTACCCATTGTGAAGCTATGTGCATTCCTGAATGCAATTTCTCAGAAGGTAATCGATCCAGCAACTCTACCAAGTTTACAGACGGGTGTGGTCCAATGTCTTGTCAGCTTTGAGTTGGTGTTTCCACCGGCCTTCTTCAATATTATGACGCACCTCATAGTTCACCTAGTCGAAGAGATTTCCATTCTCGGTCCTGTATTTCTACACAACATGTTCCCCTTTGAGAGGTTCATGGGAGTATTAAAGAAATACGTTCATAACCGTGCTAGGCCTGAAGGAAGCATGTCCAAGGGCTATGGAACAGAGGAGGTCATTGAGTTCTGTGTTGACTTTCTTCCAGATCTTAACCCCATCGGTGTTCCTCAATCGCGCCATGAGGGGAGACTGCGTGGAAAAGGCACGATAGGAAAGAAAGCAACAAGAAGTATGGACGGGCATTCTTTCACTCAAGCACACTACACAGTTCTACAAAATTCCAGATTGGTGGCTCCGTATATCGTGGAACACATGGATATTTTACGCTCAGAATACCCGAGAAGCCTGACTTCTGGATTAAAGGAAAACACGAGGATACTTTCGGCAGTTGGTTGCATACACATCTCATTAATGACAACACTGTTGGACACGAGCTATATTTGTTGGCCATGACACCATCTTCGACTATATTGACTTTCCAAGGGTACGAGATAAATGGGAATACATTTTACACGGAAACCCAAGACAAAAAGAGCACTAACCAAAACAGTGGTGTCCGCTTTGATGCAACAAACGACGATGGAACAAAGGACACATATTATGGTTGCATACAGCAGATATGGGAACTTGACTATGGACCTTCTTTTAAGATCCCTTTGTTTCAGTGCAAATGGGTTAACCTGTCATGCGGGGTAGAGATAGACAAGCGGTACGGAATGACTACAGTGGACCTCAAAAATCTTGCGTACAAAACTGAGCCATTCGTCCTAGCCAATGATGTGGCTCAGGTTTTCTATGTGAAGGACATGTCTTCCAGACCGAAAAAAAGAAAAGATAAGCAAGCCGGTACATCATACAATGAGCCAAAGCGCCACATAGTTCTTTCAGGAAAAAGAAACATCGTGGGAGTGGAGGACAAGACAGACATGTCAGAAGATTACAATAAGTTTCCTGAAATTCCGCCCTTCAAAGTGAAAACTGACCCGAGCATCCTGTTAAATGATGAAGATTGTCCATGGCTACGACGCAATCAGAAGAAGGGACGCACCACCAAAAAGTGAACACTAGATAGGGATGTTGTTGCTGATGTGTAATACTGTGTATTAAACCTTTTATGTAACTATGTTATGAAAACTCAGAAGAGAGATGTAAACGCTAATTTCCGCATCCGAGCATCTCGCCAGACTTTCGAGCAATTTGAAGGTAGATGGTAGGGTAGTTCCGATTGAAGAAATTTTGCACACTGATAGTCATCTCGCTTTGCTCGGGGCGAAGTTATGCCGCGATGGGTTTCCGTATAGGACCCCGCTCCAAATTCGTGCAGAAATGCTCAGGGTTGGGCTTTTCTAGAAAAACAAATCGAAAGAAAAAATAAACAAAAGCACACGGTTGCGAAGATGGCGGCCGGCTTTTCTAGATTTTGTCCTCTGTTCCTCTCTTCGTCGCGGTTGGGTTTGCTCTGACATTTCTGCGGAGGTACTGGAGGTGGTGTGACAAAACAGAAACAAAATAGAAAAAACAAAACAGAAACAAAATAGAAAAAACAGAAACAAAGGACTATTAGTACCGGTTGTTATTTACAACTGGTTCTATAGGGTTGGGCTTCGCGCCCGAAATTTTGCCGCGGCCCAAAACACACCTTTAGTCGCGGCTCGTGTTACCAGCCGGGACTAAAGATCCTTTATCACCGGTTGTGTTTTACAGCCGGTACAAAAGGGTATTTAGTCCCGGCTCGTAATACCAACCGCGACTAAAGGTCGTTTGAATGCAGTTTTAACTGGGGCTCGACGAATCGATCCCCATTTTCTCGACTCCTCGACGCTGCGCTCCTCGACGCGACTCCGCCGGCGAAGCCCTGCCGCTCTCCAGCCCCGCCGCGCTCCGGCGAGCCCTGCCCCGGCGATTCTCCGGCGAGGAACCACCCCACCGCCGCGTCCCGGCCCCTCTGCCACTGCCACGTACTGCGCCGCCCACTGCCCCGGCGCCGCCCACTGCCTCTCTGCCACTGCCCCGGCGCCGCCCCACTGCCTCTGCCACCGCCACGAGGCCGCCGTCCATCGGCCCCTCTGCCACTGCCACGAGGCCGCCGCCGTCCGGGTCTCCTCCACACAGCACCACCGCCGCCGGCCGCCCAAGGTGAGAGATTTAATTTTGCATTCTCTTTTTTTTTCTCCATAGTTGCATTATATAGCTATTGTAGTTGTAATTTTTTTGTTATTTAGCCATTAGTTGCTATGAAAATTTAATAGCTATTGTAGTTGTAATTTATGTTATTTTTGTTAATATTTTTGTTATTTCTCCATAGTAGTTATTTCTCCATTTGAAATTGAAGCAAATTTAGCAAAGTTAGAAAATATTGTCAGTTTAGCTATGAAAATTAGATTGCAAAATTAGATTGTCAAGTTAGAAATATTGTCAAGTTTGAAATATTGCTAAGTTTCAAATATTGCTAAGTTTCAAAATTTTAGCTAAATTAGAAATATTGTCAAGTTTCATAATATTGCTAAGTTTCAAAATTATTAGTGTAGCAATTTTCCTAAGTTTCATAATATTGCTAAGTTTCAAAATTATTAGTGTAGCAATTTTCCTAAGTTTCATAATATTGCTAAGTTTCAAAATTTTAGCTAAGTTTGAAAATATGCAGTGACATTGAGCTATGGCTGACGATGCCCCCACCTTCGTCCGAGATTTGGAGGAAGAAGACCGTTTCCAAGAAATAATATATAACAACGCTGCCGGACCCAATTCCGATGGAGAATATTCCGATGGAGAAGATTCGTCCGACGAAGAAGACGCCGAAGAATTCAGCGCGAAATGCTTGAATGACTCCGGTGATGGACTTGAGTTAGAAAATTTCAGAGACGACGACGACGACGAAGAAGAACCGTCTGGATCACTAGCTAAGCAGAAGGTATATATATTAAGTCTTGTTGATCACTATAGCTAGATGCATTAATTGATTTATAATCGCACTTATTAACAAAACATTTTTCTTTCAGCCCTCCGGATCTCAGTCGTCAATCCCCGTACGAGGCCCGGCCCAAGGGATAAAGCTCCCGGACGGTGCAACGTTGTCGATCGACGAAGTTACCTTCAAAGGCAAACCGGAGAAACCCGATGGAATCTACACTAAATATGTACGTCAGTGTGGAGTTTTTGTAAGGGACAAGGTCCCGATCACTGTGACAGAATGGAATGAGCCGAAGAAAGCCAACATAGGCGCAAAATTTCTCGAGCAAAGAATAAAAGATATCCTTTGGGACTCAATGTTGTCTAAATTCAGCCTACCGGCAGATCTCCCACAGAAGATGAAGGATAAAGTCAAGGAGTGGACCCTTAGCAAGATGGCCCAGCAATTCAACCACTGGAAGAACACATTGTGGAAAAAATATGGGAACAAAGATATAGTTTTCACTGGACATCTAGAGAAGCTAAAAGATGACTGGGCTGAATTTGTGGCGTATAAGAAATCGGCCGTCGCTGTGGCCCGATCGACCCGAAATAAGTTGAATGCTAAGAAGAAGAAATATTTCCATCATTTGGGCTCCGGTGGCTACAAGACTGCCTTGCCTAAGTGGCAAGCCTATGAAGACGAGCTGCGGAAAAACGGAATCCGTCCACAGACAGATGACTGGCCCGACAGGTCCAAGTTCTGGTTGTTCGCGCATGGGGCAGTGTTGCACCCAAAAACAGGCCTGATTGTTGCAAAGGGAAAATGGCGGAGAAAAATTAGAAGAGTCATCAGAAAAATAAAAGATGTCATAGAACTAGTCAAGGAGGGAAAATATGTTCCCGATAGAGAGGACGACGAGCTTTCACAAGCCCTCGGGAATAAAGAACGCTGGGGGCGATGTCGAGGCAGAGGAGGCGGGGTTGGTTTTCTTGAAGGGTGGCCGGAAGACGTTGCAACTTATAGAAAACATTGCAGAAGTAAGAAGAAGGAGGCCGATAGGTTTACCGCATTAGAACGCACGGTGCAGGCTGTGCAGAGGCAACTGGCCTCAATGACCCAGACCAGGGAATCTCAACTGCGAATAGAAGCTTCTGCAGGCGATACCGGCCCATCTCAGCGGAAAAGCAGCGTGGGTTCCACGCAGCTACAAGATCCTGCAGTTGATGAACCAGTTGCTGAACCATCGGCGGCTCACTACCCCGTGGATGATATCACGGAGAAGACAAATTGTGAGTTACATGCGCCGATGATGAACATTACTTGTCCGGTGGCGACTGGCTATGCTTTACGACATCAACCTGGAGAAACCTTCCATTTTGGTGTGATTCCGACTGGATTTGCTCGTGTCGGGGTCACGAAAGTTCTGCCGGGATTCGGCGCAATACTTCTTGCCATTCCTGGAGCTCAAGGCGAGAAGACATTGGGAGAAGTTGAGCTTGGTATCGTTCTATGGAAGAAGGAATACATCAAGTTTCCAGACTCGGAGCCAAGGCCACCGACTCCTCCCGTTAGACATTCACCACATCAAAGTCCACCCGCCTCCCCCCACGAAGATTGGGAGCCCGCCGCGAGTCCATCTCCCGCGCTGTCCCGTCAGCCGACTGATGCCCCCACTAGTAAATTGACAAAGCGGAAGCTGTTCCCGTCGTCCTCCCCTGTTAAGAAACGTGGAAAAAGTGTGCGGGCTCCTGAGAACCCCAAGGAAGTCAAGGCTCCTGAGAAGTTACCTTCTGAGATGACTCAGCAGGAATTATCTGAGAGCCTACGTGAAGGGTCGAGAGCCTTTTTTGAGCAGAAAAAGAAGGAAAGAGTCGAGGCAAGACTTGACCCCATAAAGGAACTTCTGAAGACTATACCAAATGCGGTAAAAGATCACACCGTTGACAACCTATATGACCCTCCACCTTCGCCCATTACAGACTACGAGCGAGGTATTGACAAGGTACTTTCCTCACAGAATGAGCAAGAGAAATTGCGCGGGAAAGGAGTTGCCCAGCTCGGAGAACAAGAAGCACAATCGCTCGCCCCGCTCGTTGTACCTTCTGAAACTCGGGAAATCGAGCATGGAGAAGTTGTCATTGGCGTTGCAGGTTACCCCATGGCGGAGAAGGCCACACAATTTGATTTTGAACTCGGGCTGCCTATGGTGGAAAATCCGAGCCTGCTGACAACACAGTTATGGAATTTGAATGGCTGGTACATGACCGCCGTAAAAGAAGGGAGATTCTCTATCATGGCGGCGGTTAAGGAACAACACTACTTCCGAGAATATTGTGTGCATGTTGAGTTCCGAGAACTTTTTCAGATGTACAATCAACGTGCTCTCGACAAATCTATCATCAGCTGCTATTGTCTGTAAGTAATTTATTCCTGTAATTTAATTATTTATAGTTATAATCTCTTATTCATTGCTTGAAATTGTCCTCACAAAATTCTTGTGTACGCTAATTATGCAGAATGAAGATACGTGAATGCAGACTCGGAGGAATCTGGGACATTGGTTTCATTGACCCGGATAAAGTTCATGTCAAGACCGTGGAAGAAAATCCCGTGAACACAGAGGACGTTTTGTTAACGTTTTTTAAGCGACAAAGTACGAAAAAGGAAATACTTTTTCCTTACAACTTCGGGTGAGTTTTACCGTCTTGTCCACATTCTATTTTGCTTCCCCGATATTAAGTGTAATCGATAAGTTCTGAATACCTTCGTATATAAATGTGCGCAGGTTCCACTACATTCTGCTAATCATTAGACTCGAGATAGGAGAAGTTGAAGTCTGGGACTCATTAAGGATAGATCAAGATGAATACAAAAGCGTGCGTCTAATGCTCAGGAGGTAATTTCAATCGCACTATATCAGCCTCTTTTGTTCATTTCCTGATATCAAAAGTATAAGTAATAACTACTCAATTTATTTTCTTTTCCGGACAGGGTTTACAGAAAGTTCAAAGAGGAAGAACGCGGTGAATGGCCAGATAAGCTGGTGTTCAAGACTAACAAAGTAAGTACTACTACATGTATCTTTCTAATACCGTTATCATTCTCTTGATTATTATTTGATTAAATTATATTCTTGTATATATAGTGGTGTCTGCGACAACAAGAGGGGACAGAACTATGTGGATACTATGTTTGCGAGTACATTCACACGAAGGTCAATGAGAGAGTCAACAGTGTAAGAAATCGAGAGGTGCGTAAACATCATACACAACTTTTATTTTGCAACCATCAATTGTGTTTAGTGGAAATCATAGCTAATTTCATTTCCTTCTTTTAAAGATGTCAAACAAGCGGAACCGCCTCCTACCACACAACCGCGTAAAAGCTATTGCGGAGGAATTGGCGGGATTCTTACTTACGCATGTCATAGATGAACTCGGTGAATTCTACTTTGACGACAGACCCCCTCCACCCCCTGCAGTCGATGCTACAAGGGAACCCCCTGCAGTCGATGCTACAAAGGAACAGGCTCCATTGTAATTAATTAGGTGTACTTAAATTTATATGTGACGAGAGTACTTTGTATGTGTATAATGACTACTTTATATGTGTAGTGAGTACTTTATACGCGATCTCCTCCGAAACCCTGAAAAATGAGCGAAAAGGAAAAAACCAGAAACCCTAAACCCCGAAAAATAAACGAAAAGAAAAAAAACCAAAACCCCCCTGAAATTATATGCAAAAAAAGCAGGAACCTTTAGTCCCGGTTTGTATTACAAACCGGGACTAAAGATCCTCATGGTCGCGCGCCCCTGTGCGCCCACGTGGAGACCCTTTAGTACCGGTTTTATTTTGGTACCGGTACTAAAGGGTTACCCCTTTAGTGCCGACCTTTAGTACCGGTTGTGCAACTGGTACTAAAGACCATCTATAACCGGTAGTAGAAGTGGGTTCTCTACTGGTGGTATTGTACGCACGAGCCAGATCGACGCGGACGGGGCACATCCCCATCGCTCGGATTGCGTTTCCGCCGGCGCTGTGGCCACCGTCCACGCCACCGACGTCTCTCGTGCGTCGCCGGCTGGCTCTCCGCCGGCCGTGCGTTCTGCGATTTGTTTTGTCCTTTGTGTTACTGTTGCCTATAGGTAGGTGGAGCAAATTAGGGGCAGCGTGGGCCTTAGCCATCGCTAGCAGCGTATGGCAGCTAGCCTATTGGGTGATTTGTAAAGTAGGAGTACATACACAACGGGACACAGTGTCTTGCCTCTTCTGTCTAGCTAGTAGCTAGATGCAAACCTGTTACGAAAATGTATTTTAGATATGTTTTTTGAATCTAAAAAAACAATCATTTCGATGTACATCATAACATTCTTTGTTCGCAAAAACAAAATCACAAAAAAAGACATTTTTGTGCGTTGTGTAAAAAGACAAAAAGATTTCTCGTGTAAAGTTGTTTTGGAGCACCGGGATTTGTCAGTTTTACACAACCCACAAAAATGTTACTTTTCCCCAAAACTTTGTGGGTGGACACATAAATGTACGATTGTACACCCCACATTTTTATTTGATTGTTGTTTACATTTTAAAAATGGGAACGACTATGTGTAAGGCGCCTTATATTTGGCATAACCGTAAGGTGTTAGGATAATTTTTGTTACGCACCCAAACAAGTTCAATTCGGACAATCAGAGCGACAGCCACAACTAGCTACGTGCGTGCGTGGTGAGAAAAATGCATTATTTGCATGCATGCACAAACAAACAAAAAAGCTGATGTCATCCCGCATTAAATGCGAAACTCGAAAATTCAAAAAGTTTTGTAGCCCAAACCGTTTATCCGATTTAAAATCCGTTTTCACCGTTGGACTAGTCGCGACGAGATCTTCGAAATTAGATCCCATGTCGATCTGTTCCGATGACTTTTTTTTTGACCCAAAAGTTACCACCCCCGTAACATATAAGTTATCAAGGCTTGAATACTTAAATTACCCACCATATTAGTAATTAGTTTTTGGTTTGAAAAATAGAACAATTTTTTTTTGTTGTTCTTTTAGATTTTCACGAGTTTTGAAGTTACCGCACCTAGTTTTCATGAGTGAATATCACGTTGGGATGGTAAATATCATGCATAAGTATTAGGATTATAACTGTCGATTCGTAGTGACGACTACGTAATTACTACCGATATATTAGAGGTAACAATATCGATTTTGTGGTGGATGACTATATCATGAACACATGGTTAACTCTAACGGTGCTGGGTGGGTAACTTTATAAGTACCATGTTGGTAACTTTATCAGTACTGGGTGGGTAACTCCATCGGTAATGGGCGGGTAACTTTATTAGTACTGTGTAGCTAACTTTATTAGTACTAGGTTGGTAACTTTATCAGTATAGGGTGGGTAACTTTATCAGTACAGGGTAGGTAACTTTATCAGTACTTGGTAGCTAACTTTATTAGTACTAGGATGGTAACTTTATCAGTATAGGGTGGGTAACTTTATCAGTACAGGGAAGGTAACTTTATCAGTACAAGTATTCTCTGAATTGTGTGCAATCAGAGGAAATTTGTGTGCACTACAATCTGTAAGCAGATAGTAGTACTTGCACAGTACAAGTATTCAGTTAGTCCTACTCTCAAATTTAGTGATCAAATACTTCAGCAAAAAATTGCAAGCACGGTACATGTATTCAGTTACTCCTACTCCCAAATTAAGTGATCTAATACTTCAGCAAAATATGGTTCAGTTACTCCTACTCCCAAATTCAGTGATCTAATACTCCCAAATTCAGTGATCTAATACTTCAGCAAGCAAGCAAAATACTCCAGCAAGTAAGAACAAGTCAGATGCTGCAGGCCTATTACGATGACTATGGTTCAGTTTGTTCACTGCAAGGAGTTTGTGTCCATACACCATTTCAGAAATCAATTGCTTCATCGATAGAGTGAGAGGAAATATTCACTCTCTCCTGCTTATACTCCAAGCGGAAAATTCCTAGAAAAAATGCCAATGTCACGGTAAAACTCTACTACACTACAAGCATTGCAGTTCATTCATTGACAAAAGGGTCACAGGGTTTTAGGTGAGTCAGTGTCACTGTCATTGTCACTGTGTTACATGGTTAATCTTCAAATACACACATCCACGAATAAGCAAGCAGCCCATGCCCAACTCGGCCTGGTCACTCTAAAAAACTCGGCCTGGTCGACGTACTCCCGATCAGAGTAATGGATTGGTAACTTGTAGGTGTGCAGCTGCTAGCTTGCATGCGTGCGCGATCTAAACAGGGACTAGGTGGATGGCTCGCTCAGCTGAGCAGTAGCGTCCAAATTGGAGGATATGACATCCGCGAGGATGAGCGGAGCAGAGGACCCCGGCGAGAGGGCGCCCGAGCCAGACCCGCGGCGAGACGAGGCGTTGCGGAAGTCGGAAGCGAGCAGAGCAGCAAAGCTGGGCATCGGAGCTAAGGGAGCAGGACGCGCCGGTGAGGAGCAGGTCGGCCGGCGAATCGAACGAGAAGAGGAGAGAGAAAGAAGGGCGGCGGTGCTCAGATGCGAGGAGCGCGCGACCACTCTTGGCGCTCATCAGCCTGCCAGCGACGACGTAGACGGCCACTGCAAGGAGATGGGGTTTGGATCAGGGGAGAGACAGGAGCTTCCGATGTCGCCGCATGGAGACGAGGATTGGATCGGGAAAGAGGAACGAGAGAATAGAGCGCTCACGGAAGGCCCGGGCGGCGACGTGCGTGGAACGGGACTGACGACTCGGTCGGGACGAAATCTATCCGTCCGTGCGCGAATCGATGGCTCACAAAGGAGCGTCGCGTTTTGCCAAAAATCAGGCGCCTGCTGATTAGATTTTCCGTTTAAAAATATGATTTTTAATTAGTGGGATCATCGGCTTGTGCTACCCAAAACTGATTTCCGATAAACATAGCAGATATTTTGCGTAATAGTATCACATATGGTTATTTACCATCAATTTCTGTACTCACTCTGTTGGAAATTACTTGTCATATTAGTTTAGACAAAATTAATTTTTATAAAGTTTGACCAATTATAAGCAAAGAATATGAACATCAATATAATCCAAATGATATACTGTTAGTATCACTATAAAATATACTTTCCAATAATACCGATTTGGACATATATATATATTTATACTTGGTAAACTTTATATTGCGTGGCTTCCAAAACTAATATGCAGAGTCTGAGGATAATTTAGCTTCCAAAATTAATATCATTATCAAAACTTTTTTACTATTTTGTGCAACCTTGTTTGAGAATAATTTCGGATGGCCCTTGCAAATCTGCAGTACAAGAATATGTTGGTTTTTACCCCTCCATTTTGGTCACTAGATGGCCCTATTTTCCATGTATATGATCGTTTTGTGACCAAAAACCAATGGTAAAATACCTATTAAACGATCATTATCAATCCTTATACTGAAATGGTCATAGGTAATTGCTGAGACAAATAGCCCCACACCAAGCATGGGTATAGAATAACATATCATATCAGACGCATGGCCTCAAATGTCAGGTGGGGGCGGGATTCAAAATCCAAGTCGGGTTATGGCCCCGCATGTCATGTGAGGAGCGCGGGTTCCACTCAATACTGGATTTCTCCTGTCAAAGGGTCACATCAGTTGTCGAGGTGTGCCCTCGGCAATTCCCATGGTTGCTATACTTAGGTTGATTGTGTGGTAGAGAACGCGTAGTATTGGTGGAATCGACGGCTGACAAGCTGGATTTACCCAGGTTCAGGCCCTCGAGTGAGGTAAAACCCCTACTTCCGCTTGTCTGTGTTTATGGTATGAATATGAGGGTTACAAGGGTTCGACGAGATGCTAGTCTCGTCGGGTATTTTGTGGCTATGGATTCCTCTCCCCTTGATCGATCACCCTCCCAGCCTTTATATAGAGGCTGGGTCTAGGAAACACAACCGACCAAGGTTACATGTATGGAAAGTCTTAACCGACCATAACTTGATCTAACTTGGAAAGCACTCCTCCTCGTCTCGGGCCTTCCTTCGTGGGGCTTCGATTAATCTTTGGACTTCTTTGATCATCACGTGCACCAGGTTACCTCTACACTGGGTACCCGCTGAGTATAACCTCGTCATTAGCCCCCGAGTACTTGCTTGACTCGAAGAATCGAGCATGTGCTCCCTTCATCGTGCACGTCATAATCTTCTAAGCTTGTTCTTCTGACCCGACGTAGTTCTCAAGCTCTAATTTGTTTCAATTGTATGTGTATGCTAATCGAGGGATATTGACAAAGTAGGCCTGATTTACTCGAATATTGAGCTCAGTTAACTGCTTTCTTGAGCAAAAAAAAACCCTACTAGTCTTCAGTCAGACTCAAGTCCCTAGGCTCGAGCCAGGAACGCAATCGAAAAATTATGCCTAGGGATATTGACATAGTAAGCCTGATTCACTCGAATATCGAGCTCAGTTAACCGCACTTTGGGCGAAACCATACTAGTCTTCATCAGGTTCGAGTCCCCGGACTCGAAGCTGGAACACTTTTGAAACTTTTGCCTAGGGATATTGACATAGTAGCCTGATTCACTCTAAAATCGAGCTCAGTTAACCGCACATTTGGGCGAAACCATACTAGCCTTCAATCAGGTTCGAGTCCCCGGACTCGAAGCTGGAACATACTGGACAGACTCGACTCAGCCGTTGCAGGTCTTACTGATTCGTTCGCAGTTTAACTTTTGATACCTGACGCGTCCGTCAGGATTTTCATCATGTCTGTTGACACGGGAAATTTCGAGGGAAAACACTGTTGGAGCGTCCCTCGGCCCATCTCGATTGCTCGGCGGGTCTTACCTTTGCATTTGCGTATGCAGCATCCGAAACATCTGCGATTGGCATAGTCTGGGAATTTATGAAGTTTGATTCTTTGATTTGTGAAGTACTTAATGCATTTTAATCGAATCTGTAGTCGAGTGAATTTTCAACCTTGTTTTAAAATCTATGGGAGCGCGACAGCGCTCCCATGGGAGTAGCCCCCGAGATTGTGGTTTATTGTCTTGCAATAGAGGACAATCTCAAATCATCCTTCTGTACTGCTTTTTGTCAATCAAATAATTTTGCTCCTTTTTGATCAATCGCAAGAAATTTTTGATATGCTCCCATGGGAGTACCTTTGCTAGTCGAATCTTTTTGTCGATTGTAGTCCCACCACTCGAACATGGACGTTATCTCTGCCCCTGACATCATTCGTCGTCTTGGCGTGCGCTCGCCATTTTGACAAGACGTGTCTGTGTGGGCCCAATGCTCAGAGTTTTGACCGCAGAAGACGCCGTTTCAGCTTTGATTTGACCGGACGTGGCGATTTTTCGCCGCGCCATCATAACCTCCTAGGGTTTTGTGCGTAGTGGGCGACGTGGGACGCGACGGTTGCTCTCTGCGCTCGCCACGTGTACAGCCAGATACTATCACATTTGGACGGACGGTTATGATGAAGTTTTGCGTTGTGCGGTAAGTAGCAGTTTTTGCGCAAGATTTTGATTTACTTGCCATTCTTTTCCTCTGTTCCTCTTCTTCCTTGCGCACCGCACACCATTGCTCTGCCTCCCAAGCTCCTTGCTTTTGCTCCTTGTGCAATGGCGCCAAAGAAGATCAAGCGTGCTGCTGCAACTGTCCCCGCCACCGATCCAGCGGACAAGGGGAAGGATGCGGCCATGGCGAGTGAGCCTGCCGATGCGCTTTTGAAGATCCCCGGTGACTGGACAGATCCTGCGTAACCGAGGACACCCTGTCTGAGTATCGTGAGAAGGGTTGGCTGCCGCCAGCTGACCAGCTGGCCGCGCGTGCTCCAGGTCTGGAGGTACGCCCTGATCCTCGCGACGGCGAGCGCGTCTGCTTCGATGAATTCCTCCCCGCGGGTTCTCTTTCCCTTTGCATGATTTTGTGCGAGGGCTACTGTACGCCTATGGCTTGCAGATTCATGATCTTACCCCAATAGCATTATGCATATCGCCTGCTTCATGGTGCTATGCGAGTGTTTCTTGGGGTGTCCCCCAGCTGGGCATTGTGGAAGCATATCTTCAAGGTGCGCCACAATTGCCGGGTAAACGCCCTTGCCCGGTGGGTGGATTTCAAGTCCAAGTGCGAAGCGATTCGCATTACTTTAGCTTGAAGACAGTCGATTCTGCCCAAGGCTGGCGGACCAAATGGTTCTATGTACCAGTCGACCAGGTGGTGCTCCCGGCTTTTTCGATTGAGAATTCTCCGAAGAAAACGGTCGCCTGGGATCACCCTATCTCTCCTGCTGAAGCCAAAGAAGCCACCCCTTTGCTGAATGAGATTGGCAAGTTGCTGAAGACTGTTTCTGGTATTCAGTTGATCAGCACTTATTTGAAGATGCGAGTGTGGCCCATGCGCCTTCGTGCCCACCCGATGTGGCAGTATGAGGGTCCACTCGACAGCATCAGGATGAGTACCACCGAGTTGACGCAGAAAGAGCTCAGTGCTCAGGTGAAGAAGATCACGAGCATCAAAGCTTCCACAAAAATCGACTTCAACTTCCCGCACGTCCCCTACGGGCCAGAGAAGGCCTTACCCGCAGTGAGTGATTCTTTTTGCCGTTTTTATGCTTCGCCATCTGCCCTTGCATCCTTTTTGCTTTCGTTCTTATGATTATGAATTGTGCTTGTTACATAGGGTCACTCGACTGCCACCTCTCTGCCTCCTCTACCCGAAGCCGGGCCTACTGTGGAGACGGCAATACAGGAGGAAACCAAGCTGCCCATTGCTGACCCTGCTTCTGCCCACTCGACCCCTCAGGATAATCCCGAAGAAACAGGGAAGAGGTGGAACAGGTTGTGGCGGATGCTTCAGATGAATCAGATGCTGAGCAGGGTCCTCGCAAGCCTAAACGCCAGCGTTTGGTTCTTCCGGAGTCTTCGAGTACAGAGGATGAGCAGGGGATACCGGTAATTCGGGTATCCCTTCTCCTGCTAAAAGCCATCCTCTGACTGTCTCCCCTCTGGCTTCTCGTCCTCCTGCAATTCGAGTAACACCTCTCGACTGGGTGTTTTCTCCCTTGGTGACGAACCTGATTCCGATGAAGAAGATGAGCCAAGGTTTGCTTTATGGTCTATTCCTTTATTTGTGCGCCTTTATGGTTTTTGTTTTTTGATTGGGTGTATTTTTGCTTTATGATACCAGTGGCAAATCGCATCTCCACCTCCAGTCGCGGACACGTCGATTGTGGCGCAGCCATCCATCCCTCCAGAGGCAGCACAAGGCACTATTCTTGAAGCAGCCAAGGACGCCACTGAGCTGATGGTTGCTGATTTGAACAAGGAGAAAGCTGCCCCAACCGCGGATGCCGTGGCCTCCTCCTCCAAGCCTGCCTCTTGGACTGATCACGTGAGTGCTTCTGTCCCTACTTGTACTCGATTTTTTTTGTTTCTTCTACACGCATTGGTAACATGCGTACTCTGTTTCAGCCTATGTATGCCGCCATGGCCCCGTGGATTCAGGCCTTTGTTCGGGTGGAGCAAGAGAGGGACTCCCTGCAGTCAACTTCGACTGAGCTTGCGCGTAAGCATTTTTTGCTAAAACTTTTTTCCCTTCTTTTGAAGTTATGACATTAATCGGGAATGTTTGTGAACTCCAGAAGATAAAAAATCTGCTGAGGAGCGTGTGGGGGACCTGGAGAAACAGGTGAAGGACTTGCAGACCCAGCTCTCTACCCAGCAATCTGAATCGAAGAAAGCGCTTGCTGATGCTCAGGACGCCACCACTCGCCGCGATAAGGAGCTTACTGCACGTCTGTCGAGTATAGCCCGTGCTGCCAAAGGTGAACGCACTGTCTATGTGAGTAATAGCTCTTTGGCCATTTTAGTAGCTTTTGCTTATGGCTTCTGCTTTCTGAATTTTGAAGGTTCCGAAGGCACCTCTACTTCCACTAAGCCATCGAGTGATTCATTGTCACTCGATGATGCAATCATGGAACTCGAGTCTGTGCTGTCCAAGACCAAAGGCGATCTGGCTAACGTGACCAGTACCCTTAGCAATTTGCACGCGGGGATGTGTCCTAAAGCCGCGCTCCTTCGACTGCTGAAGGACTTGTTGCAGCTTTTGGAGAAGGATCGTCGATTGTGGCGGATTTTGCCCGCGAACTCACGGTACGCGGCTCGGAGTACACCCTCAGGCTTTTGTTAGGCAATGGTGTAGAGGCCGATTTCGACAGTGCTTTATCGGATTACCCGAAAAAGCCTGATGGAAGGCCGCTATCATTCAGGGGTGTAACCGAGCCAGCTACGCGACTGAGCGAAATCTGCGTCCAGACTATGGAACGCCGAGCTGAAGCTGTTAGGGCTCAGTCGCGTAAAAATAGGGCAGGATCCATCTCGCAGGCCTAGGAACTCTTTACTCTGTAATTTGATTACTCGAACTTGGCATGTATGCTTTTGCTACTTATGTTTTATGCTAGCATATACTTTTGGGTGCTTTTGCTTGAATGAAATTTGCTGAATCGCCTGAATTTTGCAACTTCGTGTGTTGGGCTTCTGAATGTTGCGTTTTATGAACCAGCCACAAGAATGCGAGTCTGGTGGACCTTCTCCATCTTGTACTCGAACATCTGGTCGGGCAAGGAATGATACGAGGGCACTTGCTTTTGCGAAGAATCGAGTGAGTGAGCTAGAGCAAGAACTCAAAAGCACTCGAGCTGAGTTGGAGCTGCTACGTTCCAGGCCAAGTTTTGCTACCCAACGCGAGGAATATGTTCTTGGCGAGATGGACAACATAAACAGGCAACTCGAGTGTGAGTTTATGACATCATTTTTGCTTAAAAGTTTTCGTTTGTTTGCATTATGCTTTGGACCAGTAACTTTGGCCTTTTGCAGGTTTTGTGCCTGATGCCCAGCAGGAAAGTAGGAGGGTCAATCGACTCCTCGATAATGTTGTTGATGTACCAACTACTGGCAGGCAGCATTTTTATTTGGACAAGGTGCACGCTCGCACGCTTGTTACTTTGAAGGATCGAGTATGGCGAAACGCCCAAGTACTCGAGATTTGCAGGCGTATCTTCACTCGCTTAAATTGCGCGCTCTTCCCGTCAGGGCCTCAGCCTCAAGGGTTGTTTCCTTTGATTGATATCTTTCGAGTGACAGATTCAGTCAAAGAATCTTTGATGCAGCTTGCTATTCTTGGGTCCAATGCCACTATGGCTTACATCCGCAGCCGTAAGCCAAATTTTGCGATTCGACCTCCTGCAATTGGCACACTTGTATCCCAATCACATTTGATCGAGACACGCTCTGCTGCTGAGGAACTCATCGATTGCTGCAAGGAGCAGCTTTTTGGTCCTGTACTGGATACAAAGGATGAGCCAGATTCTTAACTTGTAGACTTTTTGTATAATCGGGGCATTCTCCAAATGTAAATATGTACTATTGTATTTGTGGCGAAATATTTTATGCGTATATTTGTGACAGCCCCCGAGTCTATCGAGTGGGATTTTTGAGTTTTTTATGCTTGACCCAGCCCCCGAGTATATCGAGTGGGATTTTTGAGTTTTTATGCTTGACCCAGCCCCCGAGTATATCGAGTGGGGTTTGAGTTTTATGCTCGAGCCCCCGAGTGTTTGAGTGGGGTAAACAATAAAAGGCATATATGAGAAATATGGAGGAACATGTATCTTTATTCGAAATATGTGTTCGACCAGCAAGCCGCCTCATTAAAAACCTTCCAGTCCCCTTAGGTACCCTGGTAAGGGAAAAGAGTGCGTCTGAAACCTGCTGGTTCTTCCGACATTATGCGCTTATTACATATCTATGCATAGAACTGACGCAGATGCGCCCCTCTATGTACTAGTGTGACTTGACGACATGTTGACCGTCCCTGAAGGTTCAGTCGGGTGCCCCTTGTGCTCCATCGCGTCGTTGATGGCTTGAGCCCTCTGTCGATTGCCATCTTCTTGCTTCCTGGTAGAGGTACGGTCATTGGAGACCTCAAGCTCGGCGAGTGATTGCTCCATCCCGTACATCTCTGAGATTTTGCTGAAGTCACGGTCACATGAATCTGACCTTTGAAAGTTCCCGTTGATCGTGATGACTCCTTTTGGTCCTGGCATTTTGAGCTTGAGGTAGGCGTAGTGTGGGACGGCCATGAATCGAGCGAAAGTGGGGCGCCCAAGTATTGCATGGTATTGTGACTTCCAATCGACCACTTCGAACTCAATCGACTCGGTTCTGAAGTGAGTAGGATCTCCAAACGTAACATCGAGTTGTATGGTGCCTTCTGGGAGCACTGCTTTGCCTGGGACGATACCATGGAAGGTACTTGTGGACTTTGGCAGATTTTCGACTGATTTGTTCATTCTGCGTAGCGTATCTGCAAAGATTATGTTGAGGCCGCTACCTCCATCCATGAAGACCTTGGTCATGGCGTAGCCTCCGATTTGGGCGTCGAGTACCAAGGCTGCATGCCCTGGTCGATATACTGCTGGTGGATGGTCCTCTCGATTGAAGACAATCGGAGTTTCTGATCCTTTCAAAAAATCTGTGATAGCTGGGGGTGCCATGACCGCCATATTGACGTGTCGAGTGTGTAATTTTTGCTCTCTATTGGAGGGACGCCCTCGCTGGATCATGTTCATCTGCCCGCGAGTTACGGGATATTTTTGTTCATCTCCTTGCTGCATCTGGTGCACGGCTGCTGCCATTTGTGTTCCCGTAACGGGTTGTGCTGGCACCATGTACACTGGCGTCGGTTGCGCTGGTGTTGGTGCAGGATATACCTGAGTAGGCTATTTTGCGGTGGTATGGAATATACCTGTGCTTGTTGTACTTGCTGCGGTGCTTGATATGCCTGAACAGGCTGTGTTTGTGGTGTAGTCGATGGAGTCTGCGTCAATTGAGGAGGTGCACGTCCGTCTCTTTGCAGTCGCAGTATATGTTCAATCGCAAGTTGATCGAATTCCCTGCAATTTCTCAGCGAGTGGTTAGAGCGAAGCTTACCATCGTCCCCTTTATAAAGATGGAATCTGCAATAATCGTCCATCCTTTCTTCGATTGAGCGCTCGGGATCTTTGTCTGCTCGCCTGCGCCACTCTGGCCTTCTGTAGCTATCGCGGTCGTCGCGTCTGTGGTCTCGACTGTCACGTCGATCGTCTGTGCGATGGTCTCGATCACCTCGGCGTTCGTCAGTACGATGATCTCGATTATCACGATGATCGTCGGGTCGTCTGTCAGTTTGGTCGCGGCTGTCCCTTGACTGGACAAAGCCTGCTGCGATGAAGTTTGGATGGTCATCATCGTGATAACGATGCTTGCGTTTGCGCCTTCGATCATCTCTGTAGCTATCTCTGCGGTCTCGACTGCCACCCTCGTGATTTTCATGTGAGGGTGCGGGTCGAGTGGCTCGTACGGAGTCTTCTCCATCTGCCCATTTTTTGCGAGTACCATGAGTACCGCCATTGTCTTCGGATCTTCTCGACCAAGTGTTTCTTTGAAGTCTTCTCTCCAGAGTCCGTTTTTGAAGGCGTCGATTGCCCTATCTTCTGATACGTTGCCTACTGAGTTACGGATGGTGGTCCACCGCCGTATGTACGATCTCAGAGATTCATCTGACTTTTGCTTGCAGGTCCGGAGCTCCTCGAAAGTTTTGGGCGCTCACATAGAGGTTCGAAGTATTTGATGAAATCACCTTTGAAGTGCTCCCACGAATCGTAGTATGATTCGGGTAGCGATTTGAGCCAATCGCGAGCTGTTCCTTCCATCATGAGTTGTATGTACTGCATAGCTGTAGTTGTTGTGCCGCGCTGACATCCGACTGCCAGCCTGTAATCTTCTAGCCAGCCTGATGGCTCTTGTTTGCAGTTGAACTTTGGCGTGGTAGCTAACGAGAATTTCTTGGGCATACGAGCCTCCCGGATTCGTCGAGTGAAGCATAGCGCTCCACAGGGTCCGATTTCTGCTTCTGAGTCTGAGCTGTTGCTGTATGACCTCCTCGAGTGGCTCCTGCTGGAGCGATGACGGTGTGAGCTTTTTCGACTGCTCCTTCCCCGAGGACTTCGACTGCGACGGTCCGATCTGTATCTCTCCTTGGAGTTGCTTGTGGCCGCTGTATGGCTTGTGCTGCTATTGCCAGTTGTTTGTACAGTTGGAGGTGCTGATCCCTCTTTGGGTCTCCTGCAGGAGGTTCGATTGTTCTGAGATAGGTGCCGAGCGTCATCAGCGCCCCGGCTGGCTCAGTAGGTATGGGGACTCCTTCCGCGTCGACTGCCATAAAGGCTGGGTTTAGGTTTCGAGTGACCGCTGCACGATCTGCGTTTCCGAGGTTTATGAATCGTGACCTATTCGCGGGGTCGTTTCTGCCTGTTGAACTCATAGACAATGCTCTTCGCCGAGCACTCGATATGCTGGCTTGCTTTTTGCGTTCTTTGAGTACCGCTCGGTAATTCTTCAACCGTATCGATTCTTCCCACTGGAAGTATTGTAAGGTCAATACCTCTTCCGGAGTCGCGTTTGCTGGTAGCATTGTGCAGCTTTCGATTACTTTGCTCACTTTTTCCGCCATCTCTGCGGTGATGGTTAGCGTGGTTGTTCCGTCGGCATGGTGACTGTGCAAGGGTATTCGGTAGGTCGACGGCATGTTGCAGCTGCTGACGTTTCTGCTGTACTCGCGGTGTATACCTGATATGGAAACACTCGATCCTCTGCCCATGTGTTGCTAATGCGCATTATGGATTCGGCGTCGTCATCCAGGCTGGGGTTGCTTTGCTTGCTAGGGTTTCTGCCGCAATCGAGTTGATCTTCGAGTGCCTTGTCCTGGCTATTTGCATCGCAGGTGAATATCTCGTGGCTGGCACGGATTTCTGGGCCGTTGAGATCGGCGAGGTATATGCTGTCATCTATGTTCCCCTCGTTCCCCGCGACGTCGTAGCAGTCGACGACGTTGTCGAGTGGCTCGATTGAGTTGCTTGGGCGGTACGCAGATTCGATCTCGCTTCTTCCAAATCTTTTTGCCACCTCGTCACGGAACTCTTGCGAGGTCATGGATGTTGCAGAATCGCTTGGCGATTAGATCGGGACGATCTGTGACGATGTCACGCCCAGGATGGATGGTGTTGCAGTCGAAGCGTTGTCGATTGTCTCCGTGTCGAGTGTCTCCATGTTGAGTGGGTCTAACAGGTCCTGCACACCACCTTTATCAACAAAGAGGTTAAATTTTCCAACTGTAATATCCAAACCTGATTCGAGTGCGGCAAAGGCTTGTTGAGCCTCCATCGAGTGCGACGTGAGCCTCCTTGGAGATTTTGGCGAGTGATCGCTTTTTGAATTGATGCTGGTCGATCTTGCCGGCGAGTTGCCGTTTGCAGCGGTGGTCGGTGATTTGCGTTTTGATGATGTATTAGGCGAGTTACCTTGTGCAGATGCGATCGGCGGGTGGTCGCTTGATGATGAAACCGGCGAAACCGTGAGCCCAATACTACCTGTTCCCACAGACGGCGCCAATTGTCGAGGTGTGCCCTCGGCAATTCCCATGGTTGCTATACTTAGGGTTGATTGTGTGGTAGAGAACGCGTAGTATTGGTGGAATCGACGCCTGACAAGCTGGATTTACCCAGGTTCAGGGCACTCGAGTGAGGTAAAACCCCTACTTCCTGCTTGTCTGTGTTTATGGTATGAATATGAGGGTTATAAGGGTTCGACGAGATGCTAGTCTCGTCGGGGTTTTTGGTGGCTATGGATTCCTCTCCCCTTGATCGATCACCCTCCCAGCCTTTATATAGGAGGCTAGGTCTCGGGAAACACAACCGACCAAGGTTACATGTATGGAAAGTCTTAACCGACCATAATTTGATCTAACTTGGAAAGCACTCCTCGTCTCGGGCTTCCTTCGTGGGCTTCGATTAATCTTTGGTCTTCTTTGATCATCACGTGCACCAGGTACCTCTACACTGGGGTACCCGCTGAGTATAACCTCGTCACCAGTGAGTATGATTGTAGTTATTACAATGATTGCAATTGGTCGTAAGCGAATACAACAAAGGTCGTAAACCATGTCTCCCACATATGACTATCTTGTGAAAAGGAGCTATGGCCTTCTTGACGAAAATGGTAGTAAATATTTAGGTTTTGGACCCTTCCAAACGCCTTGTGGGTTCAACATCCTAATTCATCCAGGACCGCTTTGATCAGAAGGTTACAAAGCAATACATTTCTTGTAGTGCTAATTAATGATCCTTCCAATTTAGGAGTGTTCAGACCGGTATCTACTAGAATAAAAAAATACAACACATTTACAGCTCTGAATGTATCTAAAGTAACTACTTTTAACAATAATAAACAAAAAGTGAATGAATTGAGATTTGGTTTGTTTTCTTTCATTCTTATCCTTTGCCAGCCATAGTTGTGGATGCACAGATGAACAACCTGGGTTGATCGCAGTAAGGTAATTCTTATCGGACCAGATATTTGTTGTTATCTCCTGGCCTTGATGACAATTTGAGTTTAAGCCAGTGATAATATACCAATTGCACTTTTCTTTTTAAATATTTGTATCTAGCTTAATTGTTCTTTATACACACACACAGAGAGACATGGGTGCAAATTGACCTGGTTGCACTTTTTATATACTGCCATCTTCCTAGAAAATTTTCAATAGTAGTGTTTTTAGGATTACCCAAATTACATGTCCTTAAACATTTTTTATGTTCACGTTGTTAGTCTTGTTTTTGTTTTCTTTCATTCTTTGTCCTTCGACATCCATAGTTGTGGATGCATAGATGAACAAGGTGCGGTAAGGTAATTCTTCGGACTGGGATATTCGTTATTATCTCCTGGCCTTTATGATAGTTTGAGTTTAACCCAATCATAATATACCAATTGCGTTTTTCTTTTTACAATCTTTGTATCCAATTCAACTGTTCTTTATATACACACGCTCAAACGGGTGCAAATTAACCTGGTTGCACTTTTATATACTACAATCTTCCTAGAAAATTTTCAATATTAGTATTTTTAGGATTTCCAAGATTACATGTCCTTAAACGATTTTATGCCGATTTCACGTTTTTAGTCTTGTTACGAGTGTTTATATAACTAGGAGGGGGAACCATCACATCTACTGATTAAAAATCACTGCTTTGTGGTTCCTTGTTAATGCAAAAATTGTACACTTGCGGGAGCTCCTTGATAACAGCATAAAAACTAGCAGGACCTAATTTTTGGACGAAGAGAGTACGGAAACGAGGATGAATTATTTTTGGCTCCTAGGAGCATATGCTCATGTATGAACATTAAGTTCACTAAAATGAACTGTTTTCACATTGCATGTTGTGTCTTCTACATGTCCATAAAGTTTCATGAAGAAAAAACATATTTGATGTGTAGATAAAAAATAATATGTGAGTGATTCTTGGAGCACCAAATTTGTTCTCTACACAAGTAACAAAAATTGACTTGTTTTTGAAGAATTTATGTGTGAATAAAAGGCATGTACATCTACGTGTCTTAAAATTTTCAGATTTTGTTTGACATTTCCATGTTTTTTTAGGTGGGAGCATGTGCTGCTGGGTTCCATTTTGAAGAGATTGCTAACGAGAAACATTCTACTGCCTTTCCTATATTTGTTGTTTGACTACCCTAGATGGAGCACATGGTTCCTGCATTGCTTGCACTCTATTTTATCCTATGAATCAACCAGTACAAAAAATCAACCTTTCCAATAATAACATTTGCATGTGTGCATAGAAAATATCCCGCCTTCCCTCCTATGGAAGATCCAAAATATGTAATGGGTGTCAGAAAACACGAAAACCATCAAGCATGTGTCAAACTGTCAATAAATAAACAGGAAATATCCCACCAAGTTCTGAAGTTTGCATGTTAGCTAACTGATACCGAAGATAACCAGAACATCGCAAACATTCAGAATCATGCAACTGATGCAAGCCAGCAAGAACATGGAAGGAGGGAGGAAAGACTGCGATTATGCTGGTGTATCTGGTCTCTAAAATGAACAGCAGCGCTCCATCTGTGTTATCTTGCAAGCCTGCAAATGCCGGATTCAAAATTATGAGGCATTACAGGAACGTAGAAATGCGTTTATGTTCTTTTTCTGAACAAAACCTTGCATTCGTATTGAAGAGGTCATGAAAATTCCACACCAAACCACTGAACTCTTTCCGATACGTTCTAGAAAAAGCCTCCAGTACTAATATCTGAAAAAAGCTAGGTGGATAAATTTAAGAGGTAGTAATATATATACTACACATTTACACAGGCACACGAACTATAAGGTAGAAAGTTTCTTTGCTTCGAACTTCTCTCTGATGATTAAAAATATCTAAGCTAGACGAGTTTCAGTTATGCATTACAGGACCAAGAAGTGAACACGGGCTTCTCCATCCTGATTTGTTGCACTACTTGGTCCATTGCAAAATGTAATGCGGCACTGAAGCTACAAAGTAGTTATAAGTACAACATATATTAGTAGACAGTGACTGCAGAAACATCACTCCTCGGTCACGATCTCCATGTCCATGTCAGATCGTCCGCCCCTGCTCCCAAGAACCTCACCATCGGCAAGCCTTTGCAGGTCAACAACTGAGAGCTGATCAAGCCATCTCACAACATAGTTTGCTGTATGGAGTTCATAGGCTGGGTGGCGGCTTGCAACCGCCACACACCTCATCCCAGCAGTATGTGCAGATTCTGTCGTCAAGTTTGAGTTACCATCACAAGGCAAACATCAGGCTCCAGATCAAGTTGCTCTGCTGCAACCTCAAACATCTCGCCCTCAGGTTTTCCTCGGCAGAAGTCCTCTGCCGCCACTACAGCATCAAAATAGCCTTGCAGACCAACAAATTTTATCCCTTCTTCCAGGCTTGCTCTTGGGCGCGAAGCCGTGATTGCAATTGGAATGTCAAATTCCATAAGGTTGTTCAAGAAATCGAGAACACCTGGTCGCAGCTGGTAGAACCTGCCTCGGAGTTTTTTGATATATTACCTCCTTATGTTCTGCTAACCTTTTGATTTCTTTTGGATCTTGTGACCAATTTAAGACTTCTGAAATAGCCTGATCAGTTCTCATTCCTTCAATTTCCTTCAGCATTGCATCTGGAGGAAAAGACTTTGCCTCTTCGAGTGATAACACATACCACACTCGGGGCTCCAAATCCGGGTCATCATTTTCCACCACAACTCCCTCCCATTCCAGTATCACCCCAAACCGATTAACAGCCACAGCTCCTTCCTTTTGCTGTTTCTTCTTGGTGGCTGGTTTTTAACTCTTTCTTGTGATACCAATAGCCAGCTAAGGCTTTCAGGGAGCCTATAAACTAAGTTGTAAAACACATTGCCTTCCTCATGGGCCTGACGGTTCCTCCTGAAGTCAGTTGCACGGTGCTTGAGATGTGCCATCTTAATCCTCATGCTTTTACCACCAGATTTTGCAACTGAGTTCATGTTCAGTGTGGAATGTGACTTACTTGGCCAGCATTTTCTATACAGCTTGTGTATAAGCTGGCCGTTGAGTAAGCCGATGGATGAGATCATTGCTTCAGAGTCCTGTATACTTGGCACTTGCACTGAAAATACCAAGCGTTTCGCAGCAAGGTCGAATCAGCTCAGGTGTGAGTGTGAGAGATCAGTGAGAAACATAGCTAAACTTCACCTGCGTTAAAAAACCAAGAAAAGTATAAGCACAAACTGCACAAGTATATTACAGGGGGCAGATAAGTCCCTCAACATGAACAGCTCTCGATTGAGATTTACTTCAGTAAGGCGTCTGATGCGCAAATGGGGTGGATGATTTGTGTTCCATTATTTCGCTAGCTAGATTGGTGATTTGCAAATCTGGTTGTATGAAGTTACATAGAGCCATAGACACCCTTGTCTAGACTGAGACTGTCGGTTTATAGAGCCAAAGACACAAAATGAATGCAGAGCACCAAATTTTGCCAGCGCCTGACCACATATCCACCTGAACTAAAAGTTCGCCGTCGTGCAAATACTTGAGAACTTCACGGTGCTTTTGGATAAAGAGGTCCCTACGCATTTCTAGGAAATCTAACTGTTCGTGCAAGGGAAAAGTTCACTTTAGCATCAAAGGGCTGCTCTGCTCACATTGGGAAATAACTGCTCGGCATAAGCAGCTCTGCTCAAAATGGCAATGCTGAGAGTTCTCATAGCAAAGCTGATTCGGCATTACACGAACATTTGGTGGCCTCCAGTTTAAGCACCAAACAGCTAAATGCGAATCATTCGAGAACATAAACTCAAGAACGCAGAGCAAAAAATAAAAAAATGTATCCTCCATATATCTCAGCGCAAGCAAAAGAAACACTCCACACAAATCCAGCACCAGGAGAAGCGGGGGATCTTGCTTACCCGATGGAGAGGAAGGAGAGGAAGCGGCGGCGGAGGAGCTGAACAGTGCATCGGCAGGAGTGGGAAGAGCAGAGAGGAGGCGCCCCAGCACTGTCGGTCGCCTGCGCTTCCCGTTGGATGGTGGAGATGGCCTCTCATCCGGATAGGCAATAATGCGGCCGGCTGCCCGCCCTTTGGCTCCCCGCGGCGGTCAGCTCGCGACCATGGCAGGTGGGGCGTGCTTGGGTACGGGCCACTGGTCAGCCAGCGAGGCAGAGAACCCGGGAGGATGCTGGAGGGCTGTGACTTCTTGTTTTTATTTTCTTCGGTCGCCTCGTATTCTTGGGCAGTGGTCTAAATGCAAAATGCAAGTCCGATTAGTCCGTTGCCATTCAATCAAGCCGGCGATTTCCTGGCGTTATTAAACCAGCAGATCAAGCTCAAATATGTCGAGAACTCGCATGTGATAAGATGGTTATGTGGGTGGTTGTATCCCAGCCCACCAAAGTTCGAACCACAGGTTTGACGTTGGTGTTTCTCATTTAGGCGTAATATTTTCAGTGAGAGGCAACGTTCCCGTCGACAGCGAGGCGCCCGTGGTGACTTCGTCAATCTCAAGACCCAACGGCCGGCTCAGTCTTCCGGAGGTGCTCATAGGGATAGAGTGTGCGTGTGTGCGTTCATAGGTGTGATGTGAGCGTCTGCGTTGTACGGTGTTTCGCCAAAGAAAAACTCAAATATTTGTCCATTCCTAGCATCCTACTGTAGATGACAAACTAAGTTACTATTTGGATCAATAATTCCTATGCGTCTTTTGTAGTCAATCTTACTCCGTACTCCCTTCGTTCTCAAATTAGTGGGTGTTTGTGTTTGAATTTGTTTCACGAAATGAGTGTACGTCTAGATTTCCAATACATTTTAATGTGGAAAAAACGAATTCTCTCTCATATACACACACAAGAGGGAAAAGCAATCAAGCCTTTCTCCACCTCGACATTGGAAGACATCAACGATACCACTTGGTGCAAGGAGTATGGATGTCACCGTTCCGAGATCGAAGTCCACCACTCTAGCACGATGGCCTAGAGGAAGAGAAAACTCGGAAACCAACAGCGCCCTAGCGCGGAGTAGTCTCCTACGGATTTGCGTCACCGCTGAGAAACTACGAAGTAGAACAACGCATAATCCATAACTTCAGTGGTAGCTGACCAACCTGGCGGACGTCCCCATCGATCGTCACCATGATAGATAGAAAGGGAAAAAACCAGCAGACTCGCCAGCTCCTTCAAACATGCGCTTATTAGCAAAAATCTCATCAGAGAAGCACCTAGGGACATTGTCCACCTCCGAGGCTCGCCGAAGAGCAGCACAACAGCCACCGTCGACGTAGCGTGAAAGCATCAAGAAGTTGGATCTTCTCAACCTGGCGTCATTCACCAAGGTCTCACGGAGGACAAGCGCGGATCCTAAACCTACCCTGACGTACAAAAACTACAGGGGAGGCCGACCGCCCCTCCCCTACCTCTCGGCCGGCAAGATCGATAGGGAGGAGGAGGAGGAGCCGAGAAACGTCGGGCGACTCTAAAAAGGGTGGATGGGGATCAAGAGAAGGAAGGGAGAATGCCAAAACGTTTCGAGTTCCGCATGATGTGCACATTTTTTAGATAAAGAGCATATATTAATATATCGGAGATACCAATTACACCCAGGCTCCGTAACAACGCATTGCCCTAGCGGCTTTATGGATGCACACAACCAGAAAACAAAGAAGAATTACAAAAAAGTCCCGCTAGAATGGTCTATTCCTTGAAGACAACGGTACTAACACCAGCAGGACAACACTAGAAGTCCAACTTCAAGTACCCATTCTCAAAACAATGCCTTAAACAAGGACATTTCCAAACACAACCAATTAAGGTCAGACCTGAAAGATAAGACTTTGGATTTCTCATGTGCATTCGCCCCCACTTGCATGCCGCTGCTCCAAGTCACAAACCACCAAGCAAATTCCTCATCGCCACAAAGATTCGAACCACCATTGCTAGTCCTCGGATCTCGGCTTACCAAGCATTCCCCGCAAGCATCATGGAGCGAGAACGTGCCCGATGATATTAACAGCCAGCAGAGCTTCGAAGCGCTCCCTCTGAAACCGAACGGTCAGAGTAAAACATGGGTGTGCACGACCGAATCCCACCCGATCCAGCAATCTGCAGGCACGGATCGGCCAGTGGAGTTCGCCAGCGGAGCCTTCCGGAACACACTACTACAACCAGATCGACGCGACGACATCAGACAAGTCTTCATCTTGACGTGACGCAAGAAGGAACCTTAGGTCTGCCACCATTTTCCATTGATATGGATGAGGACCTCCGTCAAGATTATATGACGTCGATGTTCCTCGTATTCTTTTTTTTTTCTAAACAAAGTATAAAAGCAGACACTCATACACACATGTACACACATTTCTATGACCGCACGCACGCAAATCATTATGATTTACTGTATTTGCCATATTTTTTTTAGTTTCAGTGTGCAAATTTACACGCCTAAATGTTTTAAACGAGATTTTTTCATAGTTTTTTACTGTATCTTACTTCCTCCGTTCACAAAAGGATGTCTCAACTTTGTTGTAAGTTAGGACAAAATTGAGACATTCATTTGTGATCGGATGGAGTAGTTTTTACTGTTTCACCAGATAATTTTCTCGTTACCCACTAGAGAGTCGTTACCCACTAGAGAGCAGTTTGACTACACGCTCTGTCTTCTAGATCCATCCATGGACGGAGAAGGGAGAAGTAATTGTTACGAACGCTACGCCTTCCAGACGGTTCGTCAAACAGCACCTCCATTGCTTACCTCGCCTTCAAGTTTCGCCAGCCAGTGTTCAGCCATTTCCCTCCCACGCGGCGACGCCCGCTCACCCCACCGATACCGCGCCTCCACCGCCGACATCGGAGCGCACGGTCGCCACCGATATGGAGCCACCGCCGCCGTCGCCGCTTTCCGCCGCCGAGGCCGTCGCGGCGCCACCGAGGAAGCGGAAGCTGGAGGAGGTGGGGTTCCACCGCTCGCCCTACTACGAGATCAGAGCAGCCGTCGCCAACCTCCGCGGCCGCTTCCTCCAGGTATTCAGGCTTGGTAGAAACAGCAGTGCCTTGCATAATCTTACTCCTAGCGGAACTTGTTGGTGCACGAAAACTTTTCTGGACGAAGATCAGCTGATCAGATGTTGTTCATGACCAATGATTCAGTGTAGAATGCTGGCTGGCTGTAGTATTGTGCTTGATAGTGTAGGTGGGTGTACTTCAGATTATTGACTAATTTGAAGATTTCAGTGAAGGGCTCCAGTATGTACCCCGCAAAAAAAGGGGATCGATAGGTACTTCCGACGTTCAGATTATTGACTAATTTGATCCATCCATTGACTAATTTGGTGGGGGCGTGTTTAAAGGCGCGCGCCACCGAAGCTAATGATGCACGGATATGGATAGTGCCCCTTTTCTAGTTGAAAACTTGAAATGTGTGATAGGTGGAGACAATGGCATGCTTCTACAGAATATAGATTAGAGTTTTGGGAAGATGGTAGTGAGTGGTGAACCCATGACTACATTATTGGGTATGTTGCAACACAATTGTTTTGTGCAAGTGTCAAAGTGTGTGTTGCCATTCTGATGTGCGCTACTGTATGTTCGTATTGAAACTTTTACCAGTTCAACATACGCGCATCCTGTTGTTTACTTGTCAGTTGTTATGTGATGCATCCTGATTAAAACAGGAAGCTGTTCTAAATTTTACCTTTGTTCTGTTGAAGGTTTGCCGAGCTACTGATCCCCAAAAGGAAGACGCCGCTCTTGAGATCCTGAAAGGTAAATGTTCAGTTCATGTTGTTGTTCGGACTTGCGGACTCGTGTTGAACTTTCGTGGTGTATTGTCTATGATCTTGGTCAGGTACGGATATTAATATAGGTTTGGCTGTGGTGTTGAACCATTTAATATAGATTTCATATTTATAATATATTTATCGAAGCATATTGTTCTCTTGACATACTAGGATTGCCTCAGGTGTTTTGACAGTGAATGGATTTATGGTCCCCAACCCTGAGGACATTTGTAACCATTTCGATTTGGCATCTACTGTTTGTTATCAGTCTAATGTTTCTGTAAAACGTAATAAAACGGCCATATGTTACATTTCATATTTCTGCACTTGAGTATTTGACAAACCCTTGTTGTGTCGGGGGGTTACCCCGGTAGGGTAATAATGAGGTAAAGACATGTAAGGTAAAGGTAGTAAGCTGTCCGAGGTAGCGATTGAGTAAGGACGCAGGAGGCGTCATCCGACGTAAGGTGTATGTCCGAGGTATATTCTCCGAGATATATCCTCCGAGGTATCAACCTCGGGGCAGTCAGCTAGCTACCACAGGAATAAGATATTCTCTACCGAGGTATAGGATCCGGAGTGTTATCCGAGGTTGGCAGCAAGGATCGAGACATGTCAGAGAGGTCACGGGCGCCGCAGAGCTCTTAGCCCGAGGCTTCAGAGGACGGCGAGATCCGTCCACGGATTTCCCGGAAGCTCGGGGGCCTAGGAGCTGACTCGGCTATTTCGGGAAAGGTCTACAGGCTAGACCTCGGTAGGCTACTGAAGTATGACCGGAAGAGGAAAGCTAGGCCTGGCTGGCCTGACAGTCCGGCCGTTGAGCTGGCAGGAGGCAGAGGCTTGTCTTCTACCTTTTGGCCATGTCATTGTCAGTTGTAGACAGGGGTAAAAATGTACTTCGGCCTGTGTATATATGCGGCATCTCTACCTCCAGGGAGGAGGACGGCGAAAACCCTAGCTCATTTCCCCCTTCATAGTTTCATCTTCTATCTAGAGCTCTCACTTGAGCAGCATCATACAGCTCGATGAGCACCTTGTACCTGAGAACTACACTGATATATTGAGAGAGGAAAGGCAGGAGTAGGGTTTTACTTCCTCACGAAGGCCCCGAACCTGGGTACATTGTGGTGTCTTTGGTGTTCTTGGCTTTCTTGGCTTCTTGTTCATGTTCTTGTGGTTTCTTACATGTTCTTGCTTGTGCACATCTTGAGTGCATAAACCCTCCCCGGATTCCCCCAACGACCATTCGGCCCCAACTAAGCCATACCCATGGCATCTGCCGTGATCCCACCACGACAGTTGGCGCCCACCGTGGGGCAGATTGAGGCGTTGGGTGGAGTTTCCATCCGGACGGGCTCCTCTGAGTGTGTTCTTTCTGACCTTGTTGCCAACATCGGCGAGTTTGCCTTTGTGAGTGACAATGCGGGGTGCTTCGCCGGCAAGCCTTTCCCCACCAATGGTTTCCTCATGATGCTCGGCAGTTTCCCCACATATGTCGCTGTCGAGGTGGCTCGCGAGTACCCGGAGCAGGTGCTCGTGGACGACGAAACTCCACTCCTGGCGGCTTTGGGCCAACGTGTTACTCGCCCTCCGAGGTGTGTGGAGGTGATGGTGGCTGGTAACCAGCCTGCAGCTAGCAAGGCGGATGCTGGCAAAGTCGCGCTAGCCGAGGTGGAGGCGACACCAACTGCGCTGTCTGAGAAATCAGGTCGGGCGGCGAAGTTTCCGTACGAGAAACCTAGTCAGAATGAGCAGTTGGGCATGCCAAGGGAAGAATTTCCCTTAGAATCTATAGTTGATAGGTTAGCTCGGCCACTCGCAGTAGAGGCAAGTGTGGAGCATACGGTGGCCGGGTTAGAGGCAGAGCGCCAGAGAGTGATGAGAGAAGCTCGGTTGCTGGCCGAGGCTAGGCAGCAGTTTGATATGGAGCAGAAGGAATACAATGCTGCACATGGTATAGAAGATGGTTTCACTCCGGTTGTGTGGCGTAAGAAAGCTGCTCTGTTCAACCGAGGCAAGGACCTCTATGAGGAGATGGTTAGGGCTGCAGTCTCGGGATCGAGTAAGGGCCGGGCTATCGGAGTTGACCGGAGATGCATGGCGCGAGCAGCAGAAGCGGCTCAATGAGTTAGTGCATGTGGCCAGCAAGCAAAATGAAGCCCTCCGCAAGGCCGGGCTTGGCGGTTCGCAGGCGGTCCATTCGATTAGGCCAGTTAGCCAGGGGTCCAAGGGGCAAGCCTCGTCTCCACACGTCGGAGGAGCCGATCGTGCCCGGAGTGTCACTTCAGGTCGGAACAAGGAGATGCAGCTGCAAGTGTACGATCCGGTGTTAGCTGGAAAGCAAAAGGTCGGTGACGCTAGCCGAGCCAATGGAGACCCCGGCCCAGGTGATGCAAGCCGAGCTAAAGGCCGTTCAGCTCAGGGAAATCAGAACGGTGGGCAAGCAGCGTCGGCTGGCCGAGGTAAACCACCTCAGCCCCCGAGGCATCAGCAGCAACCCCGGCCGCAGGAGCAGTATCAGCAAGAGCCGGAGTATGTTCCGCAGCCGAAGAGCGTCGGTCGAGGTGGCGACCGATATGATGATGGAAATTCAGCCATGGAGCGGGCTGGATTCTATAGAGTGGATGGTGCATTGGGAGAGCGTATCGGAGCTCGGACGTTGCCTACAGGTGACGCGCGATACAAGCTAGATCGGATTTACATGTCCGAGAGTTGGAAGAGGAAGGCCCTCCTGGTCCGGCGTGTTTTGGACCTCGGATCATGAAGGAACCACCTCCACCAGTGTCTCAGTTTCAGTTGGGTCGGAGTACCAGGCCGTACAATGGGAGCACCAAGCCGCAAGATTGGCTAGCTGATTATGTTTCAGCAGTATACATTGCGGGGGGCAATCGCCGATGGGCGGTCCGGTATCTCCCGCACATGTTGGAAGGTCCTGCTCGGATCTGGCTGAACAATTTGCCGGAGAATAGCATCAATTGCTGGCTGGATTTAGAGGAGGCATTCAATAGCAACTTCGCCAGCACTTACAAGAGGCCAAACCGACCTCAGCTTTTGCAGGCGTGCAAGCAGGAGGACAATGAGACTGACCGAGAATTCTTGACTCGGTGGAGCAATGTTCGGAACTCCTGTGAAGGAGTTATCGAAGCACAGGCTATAGCGTGGTTCGCTGATGGATGTCGGTATGGTAGCATGTTGTGGCAGAGGCTCCAGAGAGATATGCCAAAGACTCTGGCCGAGACGATTCGGATAGCTGATTCCTATGCCCTTGGCGATCCGATGCAGCCTCTGATGGATGGGAATGCCCGGAACAGGAGGAATCCGATGAACAATCGCAACAACGGACCGAGGTTTGATAACCGTCAAGAGTTCGGGCAAAAGAGGAGAGAACCAGATTTCCAAGTCAATGCTGTAAACCCAAGTCAGTCCGGACCTGGAGGCGCCCAGAAACCGAAGACTGAGGGTCAGGCATGGACTCCGAACCAGAACCAGAGTCAGGGCGGTGGTGCGAAGCAGTGGCAGGAGGCCGGACCACCTGTGACTTACGAGTCATTGGTGAATGGGCCATGTATCTATCATGGCAGGAATGGCAAAACACCCAACCATACCACTCTGCAGTGTAGTTTTCATCACCGAACCGCTGCAGAAGGGGCGAAAGCTGGGACAAACCGGAGTGGGCCACCGAACCAATGGCGTAGACCTCAATATCCGAACGCAGCAGCAGCATAAGCCGACCATAGCGGCGCAGAATCAGAGCTTAACCGGAGCAAATTCAACCCCGGTGCATGCGGCCCAAAACCAGAAGATGGTGCAGGCGAAACCGGTGAATGCAGTGAGTGCCCAGGGCAACAACAACAACGGTGGTGCCGGCCAAAGCCAAACGTGGTCCTTTGAGAATCAGAGGTATGAGAACCCCGGTAATGATTATAGGGAAGTACATCAGAGTTACGTGGTGTTTGTGACTGAGTCAACTGATAAGAAGAGTATGCTGAGGCGTGCCAAGGAGGTGAATGCAGTAACTCCAGCAGTGGTGAAATACATGAATTGGTCCGAGCAAGAGATCACTTGGAGCAGGCAAGATACACCTCGGATCATGCCGAGCCCTGGAAACTATGCACTGGTGGTGGATCCGACGTTCTGTGGGCCGACCAACAATGTGAGATTCACCCGAGTCTTGGTGGACAATGGGAGTGCCATAAATATCATGTACCGAGACACCATGGTCAAGCTGGGATACTCACCGAACCAGTTGCAGCCTAGCAGCTGTACGTTTCACGGTATTGTGCCCGGGGTCTCTTGTGCACCTATGGGAAAGATTTGGGTCGACGTGGGTTTTGGTACCCGAGATAACAGCCGAGTTGAAAGTCTTGAGTTCGAGGTTGTGGACTTGCAGAGCCCTTACCATGCCTTGCTGGGAAGGCCAGCCTTGGCCAAGTTCATGATCTCCACTCATGTGGCCTACCTAAAGATGAAAATGCCGGGGCCCAAGGGAATAATAACCATTTCAGGTGACTACAAGAAGGCTATGCAATGTGCCTCGGCGGGATCCAGTTTAGCCGAGTCCTTGGTGATCGCGGCGGAGAAGAAGCAACTTCAGAAGGTGGTGGCAATGGCGCAGTCTACTCAGCTCGGCATGTCCGGACTAATTACTCCGGACATGAGCGCTTCATTCGAGGTGCCCAAGGAGACCAAGAAAATCCCGCTGGACTCGGAGAACCCGGAGCGTTTCGCCATCATTGGTGCTGGCATGGACGAGAAATAGGAAAGCGCGCTCTGTCACTTCCTCCGTGAGAATCGGGACATTTTTGCATGGTCGGCTAAAGACCTGCCAGGTGTTCCGAGGGAGTTGGCAGAGCACTCTTTGTTTGTTCGGCCAGAGGTGAAACCAGTGCGTCAACCGACGCGGCGGCTCTCAGATGACCGAAGAAAGGTGGTACTCGAAGAATTGGCGAAGTTACTGGCTGCAGGCTTCATCATGGAAGTGCTGCATCCGGACTGGATATCTAATCCAGTCCTCGTGGAGAAAAAGAAGGACGAACCGGCGATAGTCAAGGTGTGGCGCATGTGCATTGACTTCACCAACCTGAACAAGGCGTGCCCGAAGGATCCCTTTCCTTTACCTCGGATTGATCAAGTGATCGATTCTACGGCTGGATGTGAGCTGTTGTCTTTTATTGATGCATATTCTGGTTTTCACCAGATCCACTGAACACTGATGATCAAATAAAGACTGCCTTTATTACCCCGTACGGGGCGTATTGCTATCGTGTCATGTGTTTCGGTTTGAGAAATGCCGGGGCAACTTATCAAAGGTGTATGCAGAAGTGCTTACACTCTCAAATGGGCAAGAATGTGCAAGTGTATGTTGATGACATTGTTATCAAAACTAAAAAGAAGCATACTCTCATCGAAGACCTCGAAGAGACATTTGCAAACTTAAGAAAGTATCGGTTGAAACTTAACCCGGACAAGTGCACCTTTGGTGTCCCGGCTGGAAAATTGCTCGGTTTCCTCGTATCAAGCCGAGGTATAGAGGTTAACCCGGCTAAGATCCGAGCGATCGAAAGAATGAAGTTGCCGAACTGTTTAAAAGATGTGCAGAAGTTCACGGGATGCCTTGCATCTTTAAGTCGGTTTGTAAGTCGGCTAGGAGAAAAAGCCTTACCATTGTATCAACTTATGAAGAAAAGTACCAGTTTCACTTGGACCCCGCAGGCGGACGCGGCGTTCAATGAGCTGAAGAAGATGTTGTCCACTGCTCCGGTGTTGGCGTCCCCTTTGCAGAATGAACCGATGTTGATATACATTGCGGCTACAAACCGGGTCGTGAGTGTTGCAGTGGTGGTGGAGCGAGACGAAGGAGGCAAATCGGTGCAGAGACCAATCTACTACCTGAGCGAGGTGATATCCACGTCGAAGCAAAACTACCCCCACTACCAGAAGATGACGTACGGAGTATACCTGGCGGTTAAGAAACTGAAGCATTACTTCCAAGAGCATCCCATGACGGTGGTATGTGATGCTCCAATCTCGGAGATCATCGGATGCAAGGACGCAACTGGGCGAGTTGCCAAATGGGCGATCGAGGTATCTCCATATACTCCGCATTATGAAAGGCGAGATGCAATCAAGTCGCAGGCGCTACCGGACTTTTTATGCGATTGGGCCGAGATGCAATATGAGCCGCCCTTGCCGGACTATAATTATTGGAAGATGCACTTTGATGGGTCCAAGACCAAGGTCGGATTAGGTGCCGGCATAGTCCTAACCTCGCCGAAGCAAGACCAGTTGAAGTATGTGCTGCAAATCCATTTCTCGGCGTCGAACAACGTGGCGGAGTATGAGGCCCTGATCCATGGGCTCAAGGTGGCAAAGGAGATAGGTGTCCGGCGTATAGAATGCTTCGGCGATTCAGCTTTGGTGGTGCATCAATCCACCGGCACTTGGGATGCATTGGATGCGAACATGGAGTTGTATCGGTTTCATGTGCAAAAGGTGTCTGGGTTCTTCGAAGGATGTGAGTACAAGCACATACCTCGGGGGAGAATGAAGCCGCCGACGTATTGTCAAGCTCGGTTCATCCAAAGAACCGGTGCCACCGGGGATAGCACTGAACCATTTGAGAACTCCTTCAATCAAGCCTTCTCCTGACTCCGAGTCAATTTTCTTACCGCCAAGTTCGGAGTCTGAGCCTATTCCTATGGAGGTAGACGTCGGATGCGTTTGGCCGGACTCGGGGACTGCTTCGCAGTATCCGAGGACTGATGGAGCTTTTCCTATGGAGTAGATGATGGGAACTTCGGGTCTGACCCGGGGACTTCGCACCAACACTCGGGGACTGGCCGAGCAATGGTGGAGGAAATCATGAAGGAGATCATGGCGACCGAACCAATGGAGATAGATGAGAGGCTTTTTCCTCTGCACCCAGTGCCGGAATGGGCGGAGCAGATCATGAACTTCATAGCCGATGGAAATTTGCCAAGTGACACAACCGAGGCAAGGAGAATCCAGAGGAGAGCTAAGGGATACACCATCATCAACAAGGAGCTATACAAGAGAAGTGTGACCGAGGTGTTGCAGGATGTGTCGAACCAGCTGAAGGCAAGGAGATGCTTTTAGAGATCCACCAAGGAGAATGTGGACATCATTGCAGCACAAGAGCTCTGGTGGCCAAGGTGTTCCGGCACGGGTTCTATTGGCCCACCGCCAATGCCGATGCAGAAGATATAGTTCGGAAATGTGAAGGGTGCCAAAGGTTCGCCAAGCAGCAGCACATGCCAGCTTCGGCGCTCAAACCATTCCTATCACGTGGCCCTTTGCAGTTTGGTGTCTGGACATGGTGGGAGAATTCAAGCCAGCCCGAGGCAATATGACTCACATACTGGTGATGGTGGACAAATTCACTAAGTGGATCGAGGTGAAGCCAATCCGAAAGGTGGATGGTCATACGGCAGTGACCTTTTTGAAGGAAATAATCCTGAGATATGGATATCCTCATAGTATCATTACAGACAACGGCACGAACTTTGCTGTCGGAGAGTTTGCTCGGTTCTGCATGAGTAAGGGAATTCGACTTGATGTAGCCTCGGTGGCTCATCCACAGGCTAATGGGCAAGTAGAAAGGTCAAATGCATTGGTATTGGCCGGAATCAAAGCTCGGCTAATAGAACCACTGTTGAAAACACCGGGGTGTTGGATCGATGAGATACCAGCAGTTCTGTGGGGTCTAAGGACCACACCGAACAGATCAACTGGCTATACGCCATTTTTCATGGTCTATGGGGCCGAGGCAATGCTGCCAACCGACATTGAATATGATGCGCCCAGAGTGGCAATGTACACAGAAGCCGAGGCTAAAGAAGCTCGGGAAGATGCTGTAGATTTGCTTGAGGAAGCAAGAGAATTGGCCTTATCTCGGTCAGCAATATATCAGCAGGGTCTCCGACGCTATCAAAGCCGGCATGTAAAACCCCGAAAGTTTAATGAAGGAGACCTAGTGCTGAGGCTTGTGCAGCGCAGTAAAGGCCGGCACAAGTTGTCACCTCCATGGGAGGGACCGTACATTGTGAGCCGAGCTCTGCACAATGATTCATACTATCTTATAGATGCACAGGAACCAAGGGGAGATGGGCTGGACAGACCCGATTTGGAGCTTCAGCGTCCATGGAATGTAGCTCTACTCCGACCCTTCTACTGTTGAAGGAAGTAATGTATGTACCTCGGCTGATCTTTAAATAAAACTCGGCACCTCGAGAGTGAGCTCGGGGACTGCCTCGCTCTTATGATTGCATGTTTCTTTTTTGTACTCTTTCTTCGTTCGTATGCCGAGCTATTTTGAACCTCGTCTCAAACTTCAAGTACTGTATGCTATGTAACTAATCTTGTGACTCGACTGACGAACGCCAGCATGGCAGTCAAGAGCAAAGACGAAAGAACATGGGAAACATGAAAATGAACTCGGGGACTCGGTCCAAAAAGACAGTTCGGCATATGTCGTTTACTAACCCCTGTTTTTACTTCTTTTTTATGTCGGATGACTTTGAAACATACCTCGGAATTTACCAAGTACTGTATGCTATGAACAACAATCTTGTGACTCGACTGTCGAACGCCAGAAAGGCAGACAAGAGCAAAGAATGCCAAATATAGTAAACACGAAAGTAAACTCGAGCAATCATTCAAAAGGATTCGACATAAAGCTTAGAAAAGCATGGTTCGAATGAGCATAATAGTAATAGAGGTAGCAAAGGAACTACTTAAGTTTGATTACATCTGCGTCCCGGCATACCGGGGATTTAATGAAGTTTTTTGGCCAAGCATAAGTTCAGGTCGAGGCATCAGGAATTACGTCGGCAGCAGCCGATGCAGCAGGGATTTCGTCCGGAGCCGAGGTAGCCTGGGAAGTGCTGGCAACGTCGGCAGTAACCTCGGCATCAGGTTGTGGAGAAGCCTCGGTTTCTGCTTCGCGGGTTTCACCGCGTCACCTTGCTCGGCCTCGACGTCGGATTCTGTTTCGTATTCCTCGTCTTCTGGCTCGTAATCCTCGGCGTCGGAGTAGGTGTCTCCTTCGCTCAAGTTCTTGTGTTGGCATATCCAGCGAAGAAGGCAGCCATCTTTTCGCGGCGCTTGATGAGAATTGGGTCCGAGGACCAGGGCGAGCCTCGGCGAAGAGTGTCCATCTTTTCGAGGTCGATCTTCTCGCACCAAGTCATGATGAATTTGAGAGCGGCATCAGCTCCAGCGCGAGCTGAAGATGAACGCCACTCTCGGAGTCTTTGTTCGGCTTCACGAAGCTTGGCGGCGAGCTCGGGCGTAGTTTGGGAGCGTCGGCAAGAGGCCATAAGGCTCGGAAAGCAGACAGACCTGCGTCGAGGAGTTCGGACCCAATGGTTTTCAAGGGATGGATCCGAGCTTGATGGCCACGATGTGGTCCTCAACGGTCCACGGGGTTCGTCTCGTTACGCCTCTCCTGTGCGAGCAGTGATATTGCGGGCCGAGACTTGGGTGTAGGTGAAGTGCTCTGCAGAGGGTAGCCTGTTAATAATGAAAGAAACAGTTCGGCAAAGAGCCAGTAATGTTGAGGACAAAGCAAGGCTAAGGGGGGCAAGAAGCTTACTGTCCATTTCTTGGTTGATGTTGCAGCGTCGGGAGGAGCTGGTTAACCGAAGCTTGAAGGGCTTCATAAGCCTCGGTGGCCGAGGTGGCGCGGGCCTCGGCTAACTGGAGCGCATTCTCGTGATCCTTGGCGGCATCCTCCCGAAGTTTCTTCTCTGTTTCGACAACACTGGCCTTTTCCGCCTGCAGCTGCTCTTTTTCAGACGTCCGCAGCTCAGTGATGCGCTTGAGCTCCTTTACCAGACGAGCTACTTCGGCTTTCTCTTGTTGTAGCTTCTCGTCCAAAGAGTTCTTTTCTGCAAGGACGGCCTTGTGCTCGTCGTGGAGTTTCTTGTGGTCAAACAAGAGGGTATGAAGATATCCGTGCGACGTTCATAGCATTCTGCAAGGAAGAAAAATATAGCTCGGTTAGAAAGGCTATACCTCGACAAGAGTCTCGGGGACTCGGAGTCAATCATTGGGAAAATGTTGCCGGGGTATGCCTCGACAGGAGTCTCGGGGACTCGTACCCGAGGTGCATGCTAAAGTGAGATAAAATGGATTGGATACGTCGGATGAAAATGGAGAGTTAAGATTCAAGCCAAACAATTTTAACTCCGGCGGAGCGTCAATAGTTTACCTCGAATCTCGGGGACTGGAGATGGTGGATATTAGAGGAGATACTGCATGAAAGTAAAGAAAGTGGAACTTACGTTGACAGCTCGAGTAGCAAGCAAAGCAGAAGTTTGCATTTCAAGCATGCGTCGGGCGCAGGCGCTGCTCCCCGCAGGATGCTCGTCCCCTTGGGCGGTCAAGGAGGCAGAAGAGACCTCGTCCATGTCTGCAGAATTCCAGTCTGCATTGTAGTGTTCCAAGGAGCCGAGGCTCTGGTCACTATCAGTGCGCAGAGGAGGAAATCCCCACGGTCCGCCCTGCTCGATGCCCCTAACCGAGGCCTCCAAGGCCAAAGTAGCCTCGGAGCTTGAAGCAGGCCGGTTATCCAATATAAGAGATGCCCTCCGAGCATATTCTTCGGCCGGAGGGGCAGTCTCATCAATGGGTGCGGCGAATGGAGGAATTCGGCGTGTCACCGGGGGAGGAGACCTCGGTTGCATCCTTGAGGGAGAAGAGATAGTCAGGGTGCCAGACCCAGATGTTGGTTTGGGGGTGACCTTAGACTTCACCGTCTCTTTTTCTTTCTCCTTGCCCTTCTCCAACGGCAAGGTAGTCTGGCGAACTGGTTTTTGGGGCTGCTGCTTGGGCTGTTGCTTCTGCTGATGCTTCTGCTGTTGCTGCTGTTGGTTGCGGGCAGTCTGGCTGCGGGGGGAGAGTCGAGGCTCCGGCAAGGCGGTAGCCGGAGTTCTGGCGCGATTGATCCCCGCATCCGTTTGAGGACGCGGAGAAGTCTGACCTCGGGTGGGGGCAGATTTCCCCAAGGCCGGGCCAGACCTCGGTGGAGGAGATCCGGGGCGAGAGTTCGTCGGGGTGGTCGTGGCTTCAGAGGCACCAACGGGTGCAGTCATGGAGGATACCTCCTGATCCACGTCTATGGGGGCACTGCAACGAAAAGAAGATGGTCAAGTGTTAATACCGAGATAATATGTTTAAGCAACAAACATTGTTGGCTATAGAAGCAAAGCATTACCCATCCGAGGTAGGAAACCTCTGCCCCCCGGGCATGAGGAGGAAGTCCGGACTTCTTCAGCCGGCGTCTCTTGACCGGAGCCTCAGTGGGTCCGGAGGCTCCAGTGGCGGATGGTTCGGCGGCCGAAGTTGCGGCACCAGCGCGTTTCCGGCTGGTTGCTGGAGTAAAGTTCGGAAGGTGAGGAAGGCGGGAGAGAGGTACCGCGTTTATTGGTTCCATGACGAGGAACCCCTCCTCGTCATCCGAAATCTCTTGAACTGAAGCTTGTGCTTGAGGCTTACCCGCGGTGGTGATGCGGGCCGAGGCAATGGGCATATAATCCTCGTCGTCAGGGTCCACGTTGGATGGTGGGTCCTCGACAGGGAGATCCTTGCCGAAGTGGTCCGCAGGATGGACTCCATCCTCGGCGGTCTGGCGGGCGAACAGCTGTATGGCAGACATATGAAAAGGAGTTAGGAAGAAAAATTGTCAAGGTGAACGTCGGTAGCAAGACCTCGGTGGTAAAGAAGTATCGAAGAAAACGTCGGAATAGCGTACCTGTTTCGCTGGATTGGTCCGGTAGTGGGGTTCCCTTCCCCATGTCCAAGCGTCAGAGATCTTGGACTTGGTGATAGCTCGGACTCGCCGAGCTACCGCGGCGTTGTCCAGTGCAACGTGCGTATGACGGGTGGGGTCATAAAGACCGCTCATGTGGCAGATCTTGTGAGACCTCGCCTGAAGAGGGGAGACCCTGCGCTTCACGAATGTGCAGGCCAGGTCGTCGGCCGTCAGGACTTTCCCGTCGTTCCCGGGGTCTCCGGGTCCTGCCATTTCGCAATATACCCATGGATGGACTTGAGTTCGCCGGTGTGAGGGGGAGTGTAGTCCCAGTTGAGCTGTTCTGTAGGAGGGCTGAGGTTAAACGCCGGCAGGTTGAGGAGGTCCTCTTCGCCGGAGTTCTTCACGTAAAACCACGTCCGGAGCCACTTGCGAACGGTGTCCGGAGTAGTGATACGTGGGAAGATGGAGTTTCGGCGAGGAGCTATGGTGGCAGCTCCGCAGGCGGTTAATTGCTTGGGCAGATCCTTGTTCTTTGGATCCGGGATCACTTGCCGCTTGAGTTGGAAGTAGCGAGAAAAGAGGTCTACCGTGGCTTCGAGGCCGAGGTATCCCTCAGAGAAGGAAACAATGCAGGAGAGAGTGGTGATGGCGTTGGCGGGGAGGTGATGAACCTGGAGTCCGAACTTGTCGAGGAAGCTCCGGAAGAAGTCACTAACGGGCAGTCCGAAGCCGCGCTGGAAGTGCGCGACGAAGACCACCCGTTCCCCTTGCTTGACTTGAGGCTCGAGTTCGCCCTCTGGCAGGCGACACTCTACCCCGGCGGGAATCCGCCGAGTCGCCCTGAGCCACTGGATTTCGTCCGGAGTTACATCCGAACCTTCCCAGCCGGCTCGTTCTCCGACCTCCAGTTCGAGGTCTGGAACCTCGGTTTGTTCCGAAGTCTCAGGAGGAGACATCTCGGCAGAATCAATCTGCAGAGAATGCACAGAAGTTTAGCAAAGGAAAAAGTAAATCTGGAATCTAAGGCTATATCTGGCTAACTCAGGAGGAGTTGGACGGCTATCTTATGTACATAGAGGCACATATATGCTAGGCGAACGTCTGTCCGAGGTATGAAACTCATTTCTACCCAAAAGTATGCGAGTAAGATCTACCGGAGGAGGTAAATAGAATTTTATTCAAGAACATATGAAGAACCAAAGCGCGAAGAGGAAGAAACCTAGAGCAATGCCTAGGGTATCAAGAAAGGGAGTACATACCGTGAAAATGAGGTGCTGAAGGGCGGCGCCGGTGACGCGGTCGCAGCGGCGACGAAGGAGCTGCTCGTCGGCGGCGGCGGGAACGCGTTTCTTCTCAACTGGAAGCGGCAGCACTGGTTGCGATGGAGGCGAGACGGCGAGTGAATGAGGAAGAAGAGGGAAGCACTGCCCTGGGCCCGTATTTATAACCGCGGGCGGTAACTGCGCACTACCGCGCGGTTATCGGAGCGGCGAGTGGGATCGTTTGTGCACAAATGCCCACGTGGCACGAAGATAGCGGTGGACGAGCAGGCCACAGGATCGGTTGCAGGAGGCAAACCGTCGTGCGGCGCGGTTACTGGAGCGCGAAGCGGCGCAAGCGGGAAACCTCCGCTGACGTGGGCCGCGTGGTGGAAAGCACTCGAGTGCTTTGACTATCGTGGACCAGGAAGTGACGGATGGGACACGTGAACAGTGTTCTCTGACCGAAGTCAGTAAAGATGCAGAAATCGAGGGGTTGACGTCCGAGATCTCGGCGGATACTTCGGAAAAGCAGTATGGCCCGAGGAACAGACCGATGGATTTCTCGGAGTATTGGTTCGGTAACCTGCAAAACATCGTAGCGCATGTGGTTTCGGGTTGAACCTGGTGCGGCCTTTCATCCGAGGCTGCAAGACCACATCAGCTTCGGGGACTACTGTCGGGGGGTTACCCCCGGGTAGGGTAATGATGAGGTAAAGACATGTAAGGTTAAGGTAGTAAGCTGTCCGAGGTAGCGATTGAGCAAGGACGCAGGAGGCGTCATCCGACGTAAGGTGTACGTCCGAGGTATATTCTCCGAGGTATATCCTCCGAGGTATCAACCTCGGGGCAGTCAGCTAGCTACCACAGGAATAAGGTATTCTCTACCGAGGTATAGGATCCGGAGTGTTATCCGAGGTTGGCAGCAAGGATCGAGGCATGTCAGAGAGGTCACGGGCGCCGCAGAGCTCGTAGCCCGAGGCTTCAGAGGACGGCGAGGTCCGTCCACGGGTTTCCCGGAAGCTCGGGGGCCTAGGAGCTGACTCGGCTATTTCGGGAAAGGTCTACAGGCTAGACCTCGGCAGGCTACTGAAGTATGACCGGAAGAGGAAAGCTAGGCCTGGCTGGCCTGACAGTCCGGCCGTTGAGCTGGCAGGAGGCAGAGGCTTGTCTTCTACCTTTTGGCCATGCCATTGTCAGTTGTAGGCAGGGGTAAAAATGTACTTCGGCCTGTGTATATATGCGGCATCTCTACCTCCAGGGAGGAGGACGGCGAAAACCCTAGCTCATTTCCCCCTTCATAGTTTCATCTTCTATCTAGAGCTCTCACTTGAGCAGCATCATACAGCTCGAGGAGCACCTTGTACCTGAGAACTACACTGATATATTGAGAGAGGAAAGGCAGGAGTAGGGGTTTTACTTCCTCACGAAGGCCCCGAACCTGGGTACATCGTGGTGTCTTTTGTGTTCTTGGCTTCTTGTTCATGTTCTTGTGGTTTCTTGCATGTTCTTGCTTGTGCACATCTTGAGTGCATAAACCCTCCCCGGATTCCCCCAACGACCATTCGGCCCCAACTAAACCATACCCATGCCATCTGCCGTGATCCCACCACGACATGTTGTTTTTGTAACTTGATGCATTATGTCAGGTTTCTGTAGTACCCAGGATCATCTTGTTTTGTGTCAAGATTCTTGTACCCACCAGTAGTTACATGAAATACATATATGCCCTATTCACACAAGCAGTACGAATCTGATGTTTTTACTTCTTGCTGAAAGTGCACTAAAAGCGCATGTTCTGTGTTTTGGTCTAGAAAACCTGTTGATAGCCTCCGGCGTAATGCTTATATTGAAGGATCTTCTGAATGTATGAGTTATTCCTCGTGCATATGTATGCGTCTATTGAAAATAACGAGTTTAATTAGTCTTCCCTTGCTCGTCTTGTGTTCCAGAGATAAAAGTTGTCATGGAGTTATCCAAGAAAATGCGACTGGAGATATCTGCTGCTGCTGAGCCTGTAAAACCATTCGACATACCTCTAGCTAGAGATGTCAAGGACAAGCTTGCAGAAAAAGTTCCATCTGGAGTTAAGAATCAAGTGCCTCAGATAGGCCAGGATCCCCTGTTTCTGTATAATTCATGTATGATGGTACCACTCAAGCCTGTTAGCTCGCAGACTGCTGCAGTAGGGATTCAGCGGGAAGCCAATGCAAGCGAGATAGCTAACCCTACCAATCATTCAGGCGAACGCTTGCAAGGGTCTTATGTCATTGGCGGATCTCCCATGGGCTGGAATTTTCGTATGTGGCCTGGAGCTAAAGCAGCCTACTATGGCTTGAGCAAAGCAGAGTGGTTGGCGCCTCAAGCTGCAAACTGAAATCTCACTCTCACCCAGCAATACAACGAGTACTTTGCCATTGGATCTTCAGACATAACCTAGCTGTTTGATAGCAGCCTGCTGTGATATACTAGTAACTAGATAGTATTGTACATGAGATGAGACTTTTGGCACCTGAACACGGTGAGACATGGTAGTATCATCAGTATTCAGTAAGCATCATTTTGGGAAAGCTTTTCGTTTAATCTGCAGTTGCAGTCAGTAGTATATACAATGACCTCTTTGGATTTCAGTGCAAAGAAAAAGTAGATTAAGCACATGTCAGGACGGATGTATTTTTTTTTGGAAAGCCATTTTGACTCCCGAGATCCAGTGATGTCGCTTTTTTTCAGAAAATCAAAAAATACATTTAAAATTTAAAACAAACTAACTAGTGTGCAAAATCTCAATGCAAAATATAAAAAAATGATAAAAGCTGGAAATTTGAAACTACGTATTGTTCTGTTAGAGTACCTGATGGGACTGGGCCGTTAGTCTTAGGGTTTGCTTAGGGGTCAAGTAAGCCTTACTTAGGAGTCAAGTAAACCTCTCTATATAAGGAGAGGAGATGTATCAATCTAAGGAAGCAAGAATTAAGAAGGAAAACCCTTTCCTCTTGCCCGGCCGTCCCCACGGCCGGCTCTCTCACGCCCTCGTAGCCCTCTCTCTCCCGCTCAAACCCTAGCAACCATAACATTTGGTATCAGATTGCCCTTGTTCGATCATGTCTTCATCGCCGGCCACCACCTCCACCTCGCTGCCCATCACCACCACCATGCCGCCGCCCCAACCGACGGCGCTGCTGGCCTCCACTGCGGCCACCGCCACCATGGCGGCTTCCTTCCCCGCGCCGGCCACCGTCGTCTACACCCCCGAGCAGATGACCGGGGTCCTCATCGACCTCGTCACCGCGGTCCAAGGCATCCGCACCTTTCTCGGGGCCCCCTATGGGCCACAGCCGCCGGGTGCCATCGCCACGGCCTCGCCATCAAATCTACCGCCGTGGCAACCGCCGCACCAGGTGGCCTCCGCCGCGATCGCCGGGCCGCGGCAGCCGACGCTGCTGCTGTCGTCGCTGCCACTCGACGCCAGGCTGCTGCAGCCGCCGCTGCCGGCCGCGCCATCAGTCGCCGCCTACGGGCCGGCGCTGCTGCCGTGGCAGCCGCCGCACCAGGCGGCCTCCGCCGCGATCGCCGGGCCGCGGCAGCCGACGCTGCTGCTGTCGTCGCCGCCACTCGACGCCAGGCTGCTGCAGCCGCCGCTGACGGCCGCGCCATCAGTCGCCGCCTACGGGCCGGCGCTGCTGCCGTGGTAGCCGCCGCACCAGGCGGCTCCGCCGCGATCGCCGGGCCGCGGCAGCCGACGCTGCTGCTGTCGTCGCCGCCACTCGACGCCAGGCTGCTGCAGCCGCCGCTGCCGCTGTCCATCTCCGGGCCGATCTATACGGCGGCCTGGGCGCCGCCGCACATCCAGTCGCCACCGGCGCCATCCCAACAGTATGGCGGGCCCTCCCGCTTCGCCAGTCCTTCCGCCGGTCCCGACGGTGCGCCGTTCCACGGGGGTCCTCCATGGTCATAGCACCGGCGCCGACCCCCGCACGGCCACCGCCGCCGCCCTCGGCCGCGACCACGGCGCCGGTCATCACGTTCCAGCATGGGATGCCCTACGACGGGACTGCGACGACCTCGTTCCCAGCAGCGCCACCGCCGTCCCAGGGGATCCCATCCAGCAGATCAAGTTCCAGCCGTCGCCGTCACCGCTTCCGGTTTGGATCGCTCCCCACCACGTGTCGGCGGCGGTGCGGCTGCAGGCTGCTGCGCGCGGCCTCCTAGCGCGTCGGCATGTGCGGGAGATGCGTGATTGCAGCTGCAGCTCCTCCAAGTTGCGCTTCGCGGCGCAACGGACCTCGATCTCGTCCGCTGCATCAGGGATCTTGGCCATGCGGTTTCCCCCAAGGGCGGCGGGCATGCTGTTTTTCCCGCGGGCAGCGACCTCCAAGTCTGCGACATCGACAGTCAGCCGGCGGGGAGAAGACATGGCGTCACCGACAGGAGCGCACCGCGTGGCACCCATGCATTCCGCCGCCGGCCGCCGCGAGGGCTCCTTTGGTCCCGATGGTGTCCATGGGATCCAGGGGGCTGCAAACGCAAAAGTTCGGCGCGCGGAGGATTCTCGCCTTATCGTTCGGAGTCAAAAATAAAGAGTCGGAGTCTCATTCGGGTTAGCTTATTTCAGGTCAATACAATAGGCCGAGATGTAAAAGGCTAGTTTTTTAGGCGTTAGCTTTGTGTGGGGTTGAATCGTCGTTAGGTTGCAGCTCGAGGACGAGCTGCATGTCCAGGTGGGGTGTAGTGTTAGAGTACGTGATGGGTCTGGGCCCGTTAGTCTTAGGGTTTGCTTAGGGGTCAAGTAAGCATTTCTTGGGAGTCAAGTAAACCTCTCTATATAAGGAGAGGAGATGTATCAATCTAAGGAAGCAAGAATTAAGAAGGAAAACCCTTCCCTCTTGCCCGGCCGTCCCCACGGCCGGCTCTCTCGCGCCCTCGCAACCCTCTCTCTCCCGCTCAAACCCTAGCAACCATAACATGTTCACTGTACCTATTTATCATTTTTGTGTAGCCCAAAACGTAATGAAGTTTGCTTTGTGATTTTGCATGCTTCGTAGGATGTATCATTGAGAACATGCGTGATTGTTTTTGGGTTTTCTTAAAACTTTTAATTTTTCTAATGAGATCACTGTACCTCGGGAGTCAGGAGAATCAAATCACCACTCTTCCCAGCATCGTCAGGTTAATCACAGGGCCAGTTCTAATGGACCCTACATGTATGTGAGGTCAATATGAAATCCTAGTGCTGACGGTTGCTGCACTGAATGAGCAGAGAATTGTAAGGCAGAATGATGAAGAGCAATTTCACCTGACGGAGTTCAAGTGTTCAACACGTTGATACTGTGTCTGATACTCTGATAGCAACGCAACAGATAAGCGTCCAATGTGTTTCATACGATACACTTGTTGTTTTCATATTGTTTTTTAATGTCTGTGGTTCGCGGGATTTTGCAGAACATTTCTCGATGGCTTGGCCGAGTGTTCCTTAGTCGTGGGCGGTTCTAGTTCTTTCCTGACGACGTCGGTGGAGCTATTTTGAGCAGTTTCCGGTTGAAAACTGGATCGGACGATCAACAGCTCAGCAACATAGTTGGAGTTGAAGTCCGGCTCTTTGGCTCCTTGCTGGACTTCGTTCTGGACGCCGGCCGGGTCCGCGTCCAACTACAACTAGCGCCGTCTTTACCATAGAAAGCTGCAGACAGAGCCGTGGACAACACAAGCCCAATTAACCCTCCCAAAGCCGATCGATCCCGTCGACGATCAGAGCTCCTCTCGATCGGCGACATGGCAGAAGGTGAGGAGGAGGAGAAGAAGAACGTCGGAGGAGACGAGAACCAGAATCCGAACCAGTTCCCGCCCGGGTTCCGGTTCTTGCCGACGGACGACGAGCTGGTCGAGTACTACCTCATACCCCGGCTGCAGGACAGGCCGCACGTGCCCAACGACGCCATCATCGAAGACTACGTCTACAGCTGCCACCCGGACGACCTTCTTCTCAACGGTAGTACGATCGCCTCTTCCTCCATGGGAGAGCTTAATTTGCGACTGCTTACTGTATTGCATTGATCGATCGCAGGAGAGTACAAGGACAAGGGCCAGGACGACGCCTGGTACTTCTTGTCTCCGACGGCTCGCAAGTACGCGAACGGCGAAAGGCCGTCCCGGAGCACGCACGACCGCCGCGGCCGGTGGAAGGCGTCCACGGGCAGCAAGGTGGGGGTCACCGCCGGCAACATCCAGTACTGCTACAGAGGCCTCAGCTACTACAACGGCCCCAGTTACAAGAACGAGGACAAGAGCGACTGGCTGATGCACGAGCTCAGCGTCCCGGAGTACAAGAACAAGCTCGGCGACAAGGGCGACGGCCCGAAAACAAAGACGGTCAGTTAGAAAGAAAACTCTTCCTTCAGTTTCTACCACCTGTGTAGTTGCCGATCGCTGGCCTTGATCAAACTTGATAGTGGTTGCGTGAATGCAGTTGGATAAATTCGTCATGTGCAAGATTTACATGACCACGAGGGAATCGAAGAACAAGAAAATAGACAACGGGGCAGGTCCCAGCGGCAAGTGTGAAGAAAAGTGTCCGCCGGCGTCGCAGCCCGAACCGGTGGAGACAAGCCAAGAGACGGCGAAGCCTGAGACATCGAACCGGCAGAAGGGGAAGAGGCCAGTCGAGGCCGGCACGCAGCGGAAGCAAGCTCCCCAGGCGCCGCCGCCGGGCCGATGCCTCGGACCACAAGGAAGTCAAACTCCAACACAGTCGTTATACGGAGGCGGCATGCAAGCGTGTTCCGGAACTACACAGTCGTACCCCAACCACTACGGTGGAACCGACCGGGCAATGGCGTACAACCCACATCCATCAATGCCGCGGCCGCCGATGGCATTCAACAGCCAGATGCCGGCGTACCCGCCAACATCCGTTCCTTCCCCTGGCTATTTTGAGCAAATGATGATGCGACAACGGGCCCTGGCCGGCCAAGCGTTCAGGCCACCACGGCCGATGACTGTCCCGGGCTCCCCGGCGGTCGGACAAGCGTTCAGACCACCACGGCCAATGACTGTCCCCGGCTCCCCGGCGGCCGGCCAAGCGTTCAGACCACCACGGCCAATGACAGTCCCGAGCTCCCCGGCCGGTCAAGCGTCCAGACCACTACGGTCGGTGACTGCCCCGAGATCCCAGGCCGGTCAAGCTTCCAGACCGCCACGGCCGATGACTGCCCCGAGCTATCCGGTGATGCAGAGGCAACCAGAGACGGACGAGATGCGCGAGATGCGGGTGTATCAGCAACATATGAATGAACTGATGATGATGCATCGCATGATGCAGCAGCAACAACAACAACCTGGCAATGCGGCTTACGCGGCGCAGCAATCACGGCCGATGCCTTTTATTCAGCATCCACAGCAGCGGCACAATATGCCGATGCCCCCTCACCTGCATTACAACTATCATCAACCTGTCGAAGCTGGAGTTGGACAGCAGGTCCAGTGCAGTTACCCGGTCCCGGACTCTGTCGCGGCAAACACGACGCCGGCCGAGGCGGAGGCAGGGAGCATTGGAGCCAAAAACGAAGGGACGGACGTCAGAGGAGGAGATTGCAACAACGATAAGGAGAAGGGGTCTGTGGAGGTTCCGACGGAAGAGCAGCCGCGGCTGACGGCGATGACAACCAACATGATTCAAGGCACTGGGGTCCTTGCTCCAAAATTGGAGTCGGATGACTAGTTGAAGTTTTCTGACAACGCAACTGGCTGACTACTTTTTGCCCCGTTTCCAAAAAAAAAAAAAGGCATCATCTTTGGTTTACCTAACGTGTTACTCCAACATATCGTGCCTCGTGCTAGCATTAGAGTTGCACATGAGTTATATATTTTTTTCCGATAAAACATGAGTTATACTTATGCGCAATTGAGAAAAATATGTACAAAAATATTAGTCACCTATATTTAGTAGTTGGATTTTGCTTCGTGATTTGTATGTAAGTGTCACATGTTTGGAATTGTGTGCAACTGACCGTGATTTAGTTAAATTCTTAGTTGACACAAGATCCAACGATAGCAACTGACTGAGATTTAACTGAGTATTAGACAATTCCTTATTTTTATGTTATGCAAACATTTTTAGACATGAATATATTGGTGGCCACTGTCTTCATTTGGTCTCCAACATATCGTCTTTACACACTCCATCAACAACGCGACCTATTTATAAGACATACCTCATTGTGCATATGCCACAAGGATAGAGCAATTTAGATAACTTTGCCTTAAAAATTCTTTCGCAAAGAGAGATTCAAGCCCTACTCTCAACGTGCTAGAACATACATGTTAAAGTTATACAAATCCTTGAACCATAAATCCCGGAACTGTTTCGAAATGGGCATATGCTCCATTTCATTCAATGGCACATTTTATTTTATTTTGGTTAGCTCTACTAGAAGGGGCAATCACTGTACTCCAACTATTACACATCATCATTCAGATCAAAATGCAACATGTGCCACAACATTCACAACCATTTTATTTCGATGCCTTGATAGTAATTGATTTTTCAACAAGGTCAGGAGGGGAGGCTCCTGCCAGATTTTTTGATTTTAAAAAGGGTAAGACACAATAAGGTAGTGATTGATCCTCCCCGGTTTTCCTCCCTTTCCATATCTTTTCAAATTCCTTACTCTTTGATGGTCCTTTTTTTAGCACAATTGGGTTTCCTTGGCGAGAAGAGCCAGTAAATTTGTATCTCATTCATGAATCATTTGAGCTTTGATTTGCAGATCAACTATGAGGTAAAAACCAAAAAAAAATATGCAAATACGTTTTTCTATTTTTTTATTATTATACTTTACTAGGCTACTAGGCATGGAATCTGCATTCCTAAAAACATAATGGAACCTGCTCGAAAAAAAAATTGAGAGAGTGGGAACCTGGACGAAAGAAGTAAAGAGTGAAAGAGAAAAAAAATAAAGGGCCCAACCGGGTTCGAACCGGTGACCTATTGATCTGCAGTCAATTGCTCTACCACTGAGCTATGGACCCATTGTTGTTGATTTACCAAATCTTTCCTATAAATTAGGATCATTTAAGGTGCTATAAGCACAAGACAAAAGTACGCGACGAGCATCACTGCTACACACTGGCGGAGCATCGTTGGGGCGAAAGTGGGCTACGACCCCCCCCCCCCCCCCCCGGCAATTCTGTTCTTACTAGTACTATGTATATTCACCGCTCGTGGCCCAACCCATCGGCAGATCTCAGCCGTTTTCTCTTTTCTCTGCCCAATTCAATGATCAGATGAAGCGGACCAGTTAGAAACGTCCTCGTCCAGTCTACCGCGATTCATCAGGAGCGAGGAATAAGAAGTTGAAGAAGCAGAGCACATGTTCATCAGCATCACATTAGGTGGAGCTCTCGAATTTATAAAAATACACTTCGATTTAAAATATTGTGCACACAAAAATTGTGCGCGTCGATGAGTAGGTTTCATTCCCGTACTCGGTTTCAAGTTTCGTCGACCATAACTTGCCAATTTTAAACCGATGATCGAAACAGTTTTAGACGAATTTTGTCAAATTGGTTAATATTTTGAAAAAATCCTTTCACGAGCACGTTTATCTCGACGGTTCCCACAACTTTTGTATTGTAACTTTTCTATTTTAACAGACATATACGAGTTCGTACGTGATTAAGACTACAGTAGTGTACGTTGTTGTGTTCTTCAACCTGTATCAGTGCGGTTGGCAGCCATGAACTCAACGTTGGAGCAATTGATACTCCTACCCAGGTTAGGTAATTTAGATGTATTGATACAGATTTGGAGCATCGAAAGTCACTTATCCAGTTCTATATCCAGTTTTTCCAGAATAAAAAACAGTATATTATCATAACGCTGCCTCAAAGCCTCAAATTTGGCTGATTTTTTCATGCATATTCGTGTTTGCTATAGTATTGGCCCCCTCTTGTGATTCGGTCACGCTCCGCCACTGTGCTACAACAGACTTCCTTGGTTTTCTCTTAATTAAACAATATGGTACAAATTAACGCCAAAAAAGATGCACTTGTCAGCATGAAAACCCAAAACTGGAAGAATACCAAACACTACTGCTAGAGAAAAAGCAGTACTGCTAGAAGATAGTTCCGCTATGGAAAATAGGTTGTTTTCCTTTTTTTTCAACTTGACCCAAAATGTTGGAGCTTTTGCATTTCGAATACATATATTTCTCATATCATTTCAGTTTAAGCCGATTCTAATATCGACGAGAAGTGGGCATAGTTTCAACATTTATTGTATTTATGAATAAAGGTATTGGAATAAATAAATTATAATGTTGCCATTTTGTCCGCACATTTATTTCTCATGTTCAACTCTAAAGAGACAAACAAAAAATAGATAGGACGTACTACTAGTGAAAAAAAACAACTACTACAATCGTGTTACTACAAATAAAAAACAAGCCAGAAGTAGGTGTTCTTTTTTCACAATCAAGTAAGTAGTCGGTAGGTGTTAAAGAATGGCTTAACACCAACACTGTTTTTTTTTTTTGAACTTTTCCACATATATTAAACCAGCAAAGAGTACACGATTACATCGATTACAAAAACAAAACTAAAAGAGACTAGAAAACATATGAGATCTTCAAGCCCTTTCTTCATCCATGACACAATCTTGTACTTTTCTGAAGGCAGCCGTAGAACAACGCCGAAACCAACAAATCACAGACTTGTGAATACCACCGAAGGTTCTCCCTTTTTAATTTTGAGCCGCAATGCCAAGGCTTTGTGCACGCACGCAGCCATTAAATTAATCAAGCAACATCAGCAAGAGCACCACCACTGATATTCCAGGGACAAATAACCGAACCACTTTGTCGACGTCGTTGGGAGCCGAGAGAACGAATCACCAATGACGAAGACGTAGCAGCCGGGATAGATATTGCGAGGATAAATCTCCTCGTGACAACCATGAGAAACAATCCAAGATTGATCTAGCGAAACAAGATCTGGAGAACCATACCTAGACATACTTAATCTTCCAAATCCACCATTGACGTCAGGAAGGGTATCTCGTCGTCGAACGAAGCGTGGAAGATCACTTATTACAGATGAGACCATCTCCATTAACGAAGAAGATGACGACCAAAACGAAGCTCTAACATTAAGAACCTTCAAAAAGCGCCGTGCGCAGGTCCGAGGTCCCCACCCCTTCTAGTGCCAGAACGGCACCTAGAGGAGGCGAGGACCCGTCGAATCTTTGCCGGCGATGACGATGAAACTGCAGATGTCTCCCGCGGCAGCGGCTAGGGTTGAAACCCTAGGCCGCCGCCACGATCGCCTCGATTTCGCCCTTCCTTCGTAGCGTACCGGTTCGCCAACTCCCGGGAAGGTTAACACCAACACTGTTAGTACTAGCAACATTGTTTTTGTTTTAAGAAACTAGCAAGGTGGCCCTCGCAAATGCGAGGGCATCATTTGTACTTGGTTGAAAGTGTTTGAAAAATAAGAATATAATTTCGGATATCATATTATTTTCAACATATCACAATTAGCATAAAAAGTTAAACAACCGCAAATGTTTTGGTAAGCAATATATAACACGTATGCGAGTAACATTTTTGGCAATCTAAATTTTGTGGTCAAATGATTATCATGCCATATGTTGAAACACCCTTGTAAGTTATATTGGATACTGTAAATTGAAGTACGTAAAAGTTTGACATGATGTTAGATCAGTACGCTAGGTTAGTTACTTCGATAAAAATTGTTAAATTAAGAAAACGGTTTATCCTCCTTATTAGGTAATTCACATTACATGTTGAGAATTATCTTGGTTTGATGTTTCTTCCTCTCATTTACTCACTCTATGTCACAATGTGTAACACTTTACAAACCTGGATATGGTGAAACTTTGGCTAAATTTTTTATATGAATATGTTGCTACGGTTCATTTTAGATATATTCCTTAACATGTTTATACACCAGTAGTCAAAGTTAGAGAAGTGTGAGTCCAAATTTTAACTTATTGTGATTTAATGGTTCCACACACCTGAACACATGTATTTTCTGTGATTATTAGCAAGATATCATAGTTTAAAATTATTAATCAGTCGTAAATTTGGTTGTGTAATTGAAATAACACGTGCTTGTATATTGATTTTGTTACAGTAGAGAAAGATATATACGATTGTCTAAATATGTCTACTATACAAACCAAGCAATGTATTGAAAAACAAATCATAATATTTAAGTCGTTAGTTTCCTCAGTGTGTTCCACACACCTGAACACATGTATTTTCTGTGATTATTAGCAAGATATCATAGTTTAAAATTATTAATCAATCGTAAATTTGGTTGTGTAATTGAAATAGCACGTGCTTGTATACTGATTTTGTTACAGTAGAGAAAGATATATACGATTGTCTAAATATGTCTACTATACAAACCAAGCAATGTATTGAAAAACAAATCATAATATTTAAGTCGTTAGTTTCCTCAGTGTGAGGGATGGTCCCGTTCATAGTGAGATTAATGTTGTGATTTCACTAATGTCAAATTTCACAACTCTGAAAGATGTCTTGTGAGAGTGTTGATCTCATGGCCGTCAAATAAAATTGTCATTTATGTGTACTGAATAATAGGATAACGTACGTAGTGCGACTATTGTCGTGACTTCATTAATTTTAGAATTCCATGACTCCAAACTTCTGCATATATTTTGTGAGTACTTTGGTTAAGTATGATGTTTGTCGAATAAGATTTTCATTTATGCTACGTACTCCCTCCTTTCACAACAACCTATGTTCTAAATTAAGTCGAAGTCAAACTTTATAATTTTTGACCAAATAGAAAATATCAAAATATAAATACAAAATCCTTATTATTAAAATCACCGTATAAGTTAATTTCATATTATACGAACTAATTTAGGAATTTATATTTATTTCTACATATTTGGTCATTTTTTACAGAATTGACTTTGACTAAACATCGAATGAAAGTATTTTTACCAACCAGTTTAGCTTTTTTTCTAAGCCGTCCATAGTCTAGCAGCATCTACCCTTGACCGCCATGTTTAGATAAGTTTTTTCCGTTTCTTCTTCTACGTACCGATCAATTTCGTTTTTTTTTATTCACAAAAAATGTGCTGCTAGCTATCACAGTTGCAGGTAATTTGGCGCGGTCTACCAACATACGTGTTAATTCCGGCTGGTTTTTAAACGGACAATAAGTTATTGTGTGAAAATTGGATAAGTTAATTTGTACGCCCCTGATGCCGCTTCCGTTGCCCAGTGACGCGCGCCCGGCCAATCTTGTGTAAACCCTACGGGAGGCATCATCAAAGAGAAATTAGCCTACGTGAGGCACCAGCATGTTGTATTGGACTTGGACTCTATAATTATTATATGGTTGATTGTGTTGAATATAAATATACTGCCAACACCTTTCCATCAGTTTGGACTTATGGATAGATGGCTAGTGCATACAGTTTTATATGGTATCAGAGCGGTTTGTCTCACGACGCCGATCTTAGGTTTCTCCACCACTTTCGCAACACGCCGCCCCCGGGGAGATTAATCTCTCCTCGGGGGCGCGGCACCCGGTTTCGATCAACGATTGGATCTGTTCTTAGATTCAATTCAAGTTCATAGATTAAACTAGATTCTCGCTTTTCAATCCCGTAGATTAGATCCAAATTAGCCACAAAATAAACTCCTATATCCATCGCGATCCTCTTCCGGTAAAAACAGTGCAAGATGTCTTCAGGAGTGAGATCTATCGCCGGCGGCGCGCTGGCCGCTGGGCTCTACATCAACAGTTTGCCCATCACTTCAGATTTCGCGGCGATCCGATCCGTCAGGGCTGAGACAGATCTCATCTACGTCATGCGCAGCAGCTTCGCGTCAGGCAGATCGCGTCCCCTCGCGGATGTCGGGCGCCAGAGCCGCCGCAGATGGTACCAGCGCGCGCGTCGGAGGCGCGGTCATGCATGCGCACAGGAGCACCCGAGAGGCATGCACAAGGTAGCTGGGCACATCTACCTAGCATGCAGCACCGCTGCGATCGATATGATCAAGATATGGTACGTACATGCATGCAGGTTACACGATCAATCTGCTGCGACTCCACGATCAAATCAGTTTGAGCCACTGGAAGTGGACAGTGTCCTCCGCGCCACCGTGTACATCGCCGGAACTACATCGAGCCGAACATCTACGTCAAGATGTATGACTACATAAAAATCTTAGTCGAGTTCTACATCGCGAAACACAACCATCGCCATGGTCTACATCCACGTGGTGTTTTGCCGTTGCCGCCGCCCAAAAACCCGCCGCCGCCGCAGATACCTGCCGCCGCCGCCGCAATGACACAAAAACCCGCCGCCGCCGCACAATGACACAAAAACCGCCGCCGCCGCAGATCCCTGCCGCCGCCGCACAATGACACAAAAACCGCCGCCGCCGCAGATCCCTGCCGCCGCCGCACAATGACACAATTAACCGCCGCCGCCGCAGATCTCTGCCGCCGCCGCATAAAACGTAAGACACTACGACCAAAACCGCACAATTTTTTGCGCCTCTTGCGCTATCGGCTACAGCAACCACGACTACGACAACATCGACCATGGCTACATCAAGAACGGCTACCTCGACATCGATATCCATGACAACGTCTACAACAACACATCGGTCCGCGTTGTCAAAGACGTAGTTGATGATGACGAAGAGGAGGAACGACGGATGCGCAATCCTTCAAAGCAGTCGCAGTCGTCCGCTTCACTCCCGTTACGACTGAGGAGGAATGTTAAAATATGTGTACGACTAGGAATAGAAATTAGAGGTCATCTTGTACTTCAAGTAATTAGCTTCTTGCTTCCCAAGTTTGTACCACTATATATGCCCCATGAGGATCAAAGGCAATACAACACAACGAACTATTAGCGTTCCTACAATTCTCACATGGTATCAAAGCGCGCGTCGGAGGCGCGGTCATGCATGCGCACAGGAGGGCAGCTGGGCACATCTGCCTGGCATGCAGCACCGCTACGATTGATATGATCAAGATATGGTACGTACATGCATGCAGCTTGCACGATCAATCTGCTGCGACTCCACGATCAAATCAGTTTGAGCCACTGGAAGTGGACAGTGTCCTCCGCGCCGCCGTGTACATCGCCGGAACTACATCGAGCCGAACATCTACGTCAAGATGTACGACTACATACCAGGGGGAATGTTAGAAGTATAATACGTGGAGATATTGGAATACTCTAGAGTTAGAGATAGACTCGATTAAACCTAGTATGACTTGCCTTGTACTCCAATCCTCTACCCGTTGTACCTCCGTATAAACCCCATGAGGATCCAAGCAATACAACAACATAATATTAGGGTTTCAATATTTTCCATATGGTATCAAAGCCAAGAGGTCTCGAGTTCGACACCCCGCTCATGCGGATTAAAAAAGAAAAAAATCCTGCGGCCCGCTTCTATCCCACGCTAAGGATTAAAATAGACTAAACGTGAGGGGGAGTGTTGAATATAAATATACTGCCTACACCTTTCCATCAGTTCGGACTTATGAATAGATGACTAGTGCATACAGTTCTATAGATTGGTTGTACGTATATCTCAAGATCTGTTATTAAATCACATCTCGATGGCTGTAAAAAAAACTGGTATGTGCCTGTTGTCGTTCCAACCAACGTAGCTAGTCTAGGCTGGTTTTTTAAACACACAATGTTTTATCGTGTCAAACGTTTTACGTGATTACTAATATGGAATTAAATCCTAACCACATATTTTAGATTTAACTATTAAAATTAATTTAGGTGATGTGGCTTAACGTGGTGGCTCGAAAACTAACTCATTTTGATTTTAGTATATCTCTACTATATAATATGTCTTCAGGTAATGGTCCGTTTTTCATTTTACTATTTTACCCCTGTGTGGTATGAGATTTTACCCACCCTGCCATCGGTAAGTGACAAAAAAACGGTTCATGGAAAATAACCCGCACTCTGTACCTATCTTCTTTGTCAGGACACAAGAACAGATCGATGAACATGGAGCGGCTCCAGCCCACGCGCTCCGGCCCTAAATCCGCCGCCCTCGCGCCATCCTCCTCCTCCGGCGAGCTACGATTCCGTGGTTATCACGCCCCATTTTCCTACAGCCCCACCGACGTCGCGGGAGCGGACGCCGACTCAGAACGCGCACGCCGGCCAAATACCCTCCATACAGCGAGTTAGGGTGCCGCGTCGCCGCCCTCGAGCCCTGTCGCTGCCGCTGAGGTGGACGCCGGCAGGGCGGGCCGCCGCGGAGATGGACGCAGCCCCATACGCGCGCCAGCCCCAAATTATCCAGCGAGAACACAGGTCTTCACCCTGAGTTGCGGTGTCGCTACCGTGCTGGCACGTAGCCCAAGCGCCGCCGGGTACGGCAGCTCGCTATTCTCCGAGCAAATCAAGACCTGATGCTGGACTTCTTCTAAGGCCGCCGCCGACCAGTGCCCCTGTGGGCGCTGCAGGACACCGATGCGCCGCCCCTCAACCTCCGCTCACGCGACATCTCCATCGATCCACGCCCGATGTGTCCGCAGTCGTCCCGTTGGTGCTCCCGCCTGGTCATCCTCGATACGGAAGACCCAATGTGAGTGGTCGCCATGAGCTGTAGCCTGTAGGTAGTAGGAGCAGGCACGCGCTCAAGTATGCCCTTGATAAGTTCGTGCTCGGAGGGCAGCTCCTCTTCCAGATCCTGCATATCCGGCAGCTCATCACCATGGTGCCCACTTCAAGTCAGTAGTATTATTTTTCCAATCTCTCGATTGCTGCATACTTCCTCGGAATTTAGAACTGAGGCAAGATTACCATATCAGGAGACATAACACACGGTGGACGCTTCAGACGAATACCTCTTGCTATGTTGGACGAGGACTGACAAGAGTTCTACCTGCTGACAGTGTGGCTGCGTATGATTCAGATGCTCTGTAACATGAGGATTGTCTACAGATATTTGACGGCATGGTTGCATAGGATGTTGTCACTGTGTTAGCATTAGCCATTATCCCATTAGACATAGTGGGACGAATCTGCTTTTCATTATCATCTTCAGTGAATTATTTTTGCACTCTTTGATGTTGCCCATTGGGATGTGAACACATTAAGGCGTTGCATCTGAAACCATGACAACCAACAACTGGCAAATAATTACTAACTCCTGTCGTAAATACATGTCAGTCCTAAAAGGCAAATTTGCGCTGGCTTTTACATCAACAATATAATTCTAGAATTTCTTTTGCAGCCCTATGTATGTTTCTTTACAATCATCAACCTCTTCCCTTGAAGATGGTTTTTTTATAGGGCAAAAATAAACTAAGGGGTTTCTGATTTATTTGGTTCCATATTTGTCCTGATCAGAAAACGGGTAAAATATAACATAATCCGAAAACATATCATTATAACTAACTTGGGAATTTAAAAAGCCCGTAGCAACGCACGGACATATTTGCTACTAATAGATAGATAGACTAGCACCGTTGGTTTGGTTACCATTGAGGTCCACCACCCACGTTGGCTTTAAGCCTTTTCCAGTTGCAAGCCCATTGCATCGAGTATATGGAGTGCCCAGCGGCCCACGTAATGGTACGAATGGCGCTGGTCATATGGCCCGCCAGTGGCAATGCCGAAAACATTGCCGGAGCATTTCCGGCCAATGTCGACCGTGCCATGTAAAGCTCCCGTCGACGGCCGCCTCTCCATTGTCCTCCTTGTCATCACATCTGAGTTCTCAAGCGTTGATTCGTTCTCATGTCCAACACGCCATGAAATATGATTCTGCATACATTTGTGCAATTTCCGATAGAGAGGCGTAGAATGCGGCTAGACAGAAAGCGGCAAATGTTTACTACCATGTGTAGTGTATGGAAGAATTAGCACGCATATTCGCCTGTTGGGGGCAAAAACAGAGCACGGTGAAAGATCAGTTTTTGTACTCCGACGCGGACGGCGGTGGCGTTTTCCCTGCTTGCCGTCGCAAAGCCGGCCGGTGCTCCAAGTGTCACCCACGCTTTGAGCCTTCAGTTCAGCCGCCGCGCTTCCTGCAATAGACCGGCCGGACGTCAGTCGTCACCGATGATGAAGGCGGCGTGCCCCTTCCGCAGAGTTATCCCGATCCATGCCATAGTCGTACTCGTTGCCAAGGAGATCCCGAGCGCTAACCTGCGTGCGTCACTGCATATGCTGATACGAATGAATCAGTCTGCTCGCGCTGCTACGGCCAATGATCGGCCGTTTCTTACAGGGAAACCGGCACATACTCTATCATATCCCTGATCCACCATTGCGACCTGAACAATGCAAAATTAGCGTGGAATCTTGGATGCTTGTTCGCCTTGATTATTTAGACAAAGCTCAGTACTAAATTATTGGTGGAGATCTCTCTCGTCGATTATATATAGCGCCACTGTCTGTCCAGGTTGTACGCTACAACCAGTACACTGCAGTACAAACCAAGAAAATCAATGGCGGTCGACTCGTTCGAATCGGTGGCCTTCGTCGCGGTGCCATTCCCGGCACAGGGCCACCTGAACCAGCGGATGCACCTGTCGCTGCTGGTCGCGTCGCGGGGGCTCTCCGGCAGGCGAAGTCGCGCGTGCACGGCTGGGACCCCAAGGCGCTCGGCTCCATCCAGTTCCACGACCTCGACGTCGCCACGTACGCGTCCCCGGCCCCCGACCCGACCGCGCCGTCTCCGTTCCCGAACCACCTGATGCCGATGTTCGAGACCTTCACCACCGCCGCGCGCGCCCCTCTCGGGAAACTCCTGCAGACGCTCTCGGCCGCCCACCGCCGCGTGGTCGTCGTCTCCGACAAGCTCAACTCCTTCGCCGCGGTGGAGGCGGCGCGGCTGTGAGGCGTTCGGGCTGCAGTGCGTCGCAATCTCGTACAACATCGGGTGGCTGGACGCCGGGCACAGACTCCTGACCGATCACGGCCTCCAGTTCCACCCCATCGACGCGTGCATGTCCAAGGAGTTCGTGGAGTACGTGTTCAGGACGGAGAAGGAGCTTCAGGACGGGGGTGGCGTCGCCTCGGTCGGCCTCGTCATGAACACGTGCCGCGCGCTCGAGGGAGAGTTCATTGACGCCATCGCCGAGCGCCCGGAGTTCAAGGACCAGAAGCTCTTCGCGGTCGGGCCGCTGAACCCGCTGCTGGACGTGAGCGCCCGGACGCCGGGGAAGATGCGGCATGAATGCATGGAGTGGCTCGATAAGCAGCCGCCGGCGTCAGTGCTCTATGTTTCGTTCGGAACGACGTCGTCTTTTCGGGCAGAGCAAATTGCGGAGATGGCAGCGGCACTGAAGGGCAGCAAGCAGAGGTTCATCTGGGTACTGCGAGACGCCGACCGGGCCGACATATTCGCGGAATCCGGCGAGAGCCACCACGGCCAGCTGCTGTCCGAGTTTACTGCAGAAACTGAGGGGACGGGGCTGGTGATCACTGGGTGGGCGCCGCAGCTGGAGATCCTGGCGCATGGCGCCACGGCGGCGTTCATGAGCCACTGCGGCTGGAACTCGACCATGGAGAGCTTGAGCCACGGCAAGCCGATCCTCGCGTGGCCAATGCACTCCGACCAGCCGTGGGACGCCGAGTTTCTCTGCAAGTACCTCAAGGTCGGCCTCCTCGTGAGGCCATGGGAAAAGCACAGTGAGGTGGTACCGGCGATGGCCATCCAGGAGGTAATAGAAGAGGCAATGCTCTCTGACAATGGAATGGCAGTGCGGCAGCGGGCGAAGGTGCTCGGTGAAGCCATTCGTGCCTCCGTGGGAGACGGCGGCTCCTCGAGCAAAGGCCTGGACGATTTCGTTGCTTACATCACAAGGTGATGGGGGGAATCAGTGTATGCAGTACTGTCGAACTGCTGAAATTCATTATGATTACTGAAAAGTTTGAAATTTTGTCGTGAAAAATTGTCATTCCATATCGAATTAAGAATTATATTAAAAAATTGAGAAACCACGACTACAACTAGATTTCCAACACCATACATTCAAACTATATCTCATGCAAGCTCTTGATCTGCTTTATCATTTGATCATTGCAAAACGGAAGTGACACATTTCTATTTCACATGTTATTTGATGTTTGTTGTTGGTTACTAGGTCCTTCGAAAATGGAATATGACCAAGGACTCTGCAGTCTGCACCAATCAATACACACAACAATTTTTATTGCATAGTTGAAATAACTATAACAAAAATGTAGTATTTTGGTTTTCCATCAATTTCTATACTTCTCTGATTATTTTACTGATTCTTGCTTGATTTTTGGTACATAACATGATTTAGAGTGAGTTTGGTAACAATTGTTTTTAAGTATTTGAAAAATACTATGGTTTGTAAGATTAACATGGTTTAAAAAAACTTTAAGGTGTTTGGCTTCATCACATAGTTTTATATGCGAAATACTTTGGTTTTATAAACACTAGGCTGTCAAACCAAACCTTATGTCTGAGAATGTTGATATCAACTCTCTTTTTTGCGGTATCTAATTATATACTCCCTCCGATTCATTAAAAGTGTCGTGGGAAATGAACTTGCCTAGTACAATTCCATAGCTGGACTTCCGACGGGTTTTCCTGAACCGGAGGGAGTATTTTTTTCTTTCTTCCCCATACCCCCTATTTTCTAAATAAATGTCTTATGCTGGATGTCACATTACTTAGAAATCCTCGTAGATCTTCTCATCTATGTCTTGTCGCGTGTGAGGCTTGACTAGTTTCTCATCTTCACTCGGGGGCATGAACATGCATGCCATTTGACACGCCTCAAAGTGTGTTCGATCAACGGATGTCAGGGTCAGGTGCCTACAACCTGAACTTCTTCAGTCCCAGCTGCAAAAGAGAAGCAGAGGAGGGAACGAGCAGAGGGAATAGGGGAGATCCAGCGATCCACGTTCATCGATACATGTTCGCGTAAACGATTGGTGACCTATGTAATAATTTGAAATTAGCGCCAAATAGCAGGCTATATAAGTTGAAGAGAGGGTGGGTGGGCGGCAAGGGCTATGAAAACCCTAAAACATACATTCCTTGTACCTTTGTGTTCCAGCACTTTCCCCTTTCAGTTCTTGATTGTTCATTAGTTTAAAAAAACTTGTTTATCTTAGCTACTTTTCACCATACTCACTACACGGATCCTGACGACAGCATGATCTTATTTTCACTCCAAGAGTCACGCTATCGTCTGTGAGAAACGCCAAATGGTAACACGGTCGATGAAACCGTGCAAAAATTATGATCTGCCGGAATATGCGCGCCACTTTCTGATAGAAATGTCAAATGTACTGGTAGACACAACGATCCACAAGAAAATATTGTGTAAGCCATCCACGACAGCCAGCAAGTTAACATAGATATTTTACTCTAACAAAAAACTCGATATTCATAGAGGATTAAAATGGTTAAAAACACATGGCAACAGGAGTGAAGATTTCTTCCTGTCGAGCACCTATGCTCCCTCCGTTTTAAAATTTTCAAATAATATATTTAAATGTTTTTTAAAAAATTTAAAAAATCATGCATGTTTTCAATGATGTATTCTATTCTACATGTGTGAAAAATCACATATTTTGTGCGCTTGTATTATAGTATATCATTGAGGACATGTTAGGTTTTTTTTCAGATGAGACTTTTAAATATTTTTTAATTTTCTTAAAACAGATGGAGCACTGGTTATCATGAGCAATTTTCGATGGCAACAGGCCAAACTTGCCAAGAAAAAGAGATTGAGAGGGCGGAGAACACAAAAGCATTTTTCCTGTCGATGAAGTTAGCACGTCACTGTTTAGCTAGGTGTCTCAGCATTGCCATGTTTCCGTTTTGGGCTTAGATCGGCCGATCGTCAGTCGTCACCGATGACGAAGACGAAGGCACCTATCCCCCAAGTGATCGTCCACCACGAGCTCTCTCTTGAGCAAGAAAACAAACAGGCGGGATGTCTGTACACTGTACTCCACCATGCACCTAGAAGCCTGTCTCCCTCAGTGATTTGGTTGTTCACATATGCATCACTCAGTCGACTCTCGCCGCTTCAGCCAAGGATCGGCGTTTCCACCAAGGATTTCTATAGAATCACATACCTAGAAGCCAATGATCGACGTCACCAATGGATGCTCTCGCATGCTGGCCTGAATTATTTGGAGAAAGCTGCTCCGGCATCACTCATTTGCTGGTCTTTCATCTATCTACTAGTGGTATTTTGCGCGTCGTCACGCCGCGCTTGAGTGATTTGTTTTTTAATTTTGAATTGTCTAAATAAGTTTGTATTTTGGCATTAATAAGTCTTATTTATTTGGTGAGTATGTAGATATATTCTGTAGTACCTTTAATATTGTAGGAAGGTGAAATATCCAAATATACTTCTATCTTCCAAATAATATTTAATGTAAGTACATTATTAGTGGTAATGCATTTTTTTATTTCGAGTCCACAATTCGGGGAATTTCATTTATATTGCATCTAAATATTGACTATTTTGAATTCTGTAAATATGTTTTGTGTTTTGGCATAGATGGTTAGTGTTGTTTTTTATGAGCAGTTGTTATATAGTTTGGAGAATATCCAAATATATAGCAAATTGAAGTATTTAAATATGTTTCTTTGTTGCCATGAATTTTTAAATGTAATTAAAGAAAATGTATCCGAGTTGTATAGAAATGGTGACCAATTTTAAAAATTTAGAAACTGTACGGTAATTTCAAATAGTCGGCAAATTTTAATGTTTGATTATGTTTGTATGTTGGTCTAAATAATTAATTTATGTTCGCAATCAGAAGGTGTGCACCGTATGAGCATATAGTAAAGTGAATACGTAATTTGAAGAATTGCATCTGAATTTCATATTAAGAAGAGGTTAATTTAGTTTGTTGGCAATATTTTACTTAAAGTTCATAATGGGTGGAAATGCACATCTATTCAATTGGATTTCGTAGGTAGAGTTTTTTTTTGTTCATAGTGGGTGGAAATGCACATCTATTCAATTGGATTCCATAGCTAGAGGTTTTTTTGTTTTTGTTTTGAAATTGAGCTCCATATAATTGGAGCAGGTGTATATAGAATTTTGCTATTCTTTTTACCAAATTTAGGTGTCTAAATTTTATTTCATTTTGGCATAATCTGTTAGCAATTTTTTTTGTAATGTCTGTCATGTTTGTGGTCAAATAGAGTTTTAGAATTTGTGCAACCTAGGTTGCATTCAAATTTGAATTCTTCCAGTGTTTACCGAATGATTAGGTTTGAAAGTCGTATGAAATCTTGAGATGTTCAAATTTATAATTTGTGTGTGAGTGCTGAGATATGGTTGTTGTTCAGATTTTGAAAATTGTTCAAATTGGGGTGTTTTCCATGCTCAAATCATTTTTTGTTTGTGAAATGAGTAGATGTTGAAGATTTTTAAACTTTTTGAATTATTCTGTAAATTTGAATTTTGGTTGTGTGGCACAAATCAGCAGGATTAATTTTTTGTGAGGGTACCTGTAGAAATATTTTCATGTTGTAGAAATTGTTATAAGGGGAGAAATGCATTTCGATTTTTTCGAATGTTCACCAATTTGGAATATTGGAACATAATTGTTTTTCGAATTGGAAATGAGTATTTATTTTTCTCGCACCGTAGAATAGTATTTCGGAATCGTTTCAAATTGTCTGAAGACTGGCGTATTGAAAATTTGTTTTTTTTCTCCGACACCAAACCCTGTAATGCATTTTCTCCAAAACGGCGTCGACGCGTGAACTGAGATTTTATATATTACTTTTAAAAATTTAAGGTTTGAAATAATATGGGAAAATGTCCCAAAGTTTTTTCTGAATGGATTTTATGTTTGTCACAATTTTTTAAATTTTGTTTGAATTAATTTGGAGTAATATCTCAAAAGGGAAAAAAGGGGGGAAAAAGGAAAAAAGGGCCGGCCAGCTGCAGAGCAGGCGGCCCAGCCCGCGAGCCCAGCAACGCAGCCCAGCCCGCCTTGATCTAAAAAAAAGGGAAAACAGAACGAAGGCCGGAGCCGCGGCGGCGCCGCCGACCTCGCCGGAGGTGCGCGAGAGCGACCCAGCACGCGTGGATGCGCGCATCGGGTGCGCCTCGGCACGGCGCGCCCGGGAGTGGCGGCGCTGCCGTCCATTATTGGCCACCGGAGCGCCGCTGGCGGTGTGCGGACGCGGCGGATGGGTGCGGGCAAGGCCGCGCCGATTACGGCGAGGGCGCGGCAGCTCGGCAGGCGAGCTTGGGCGAGGAGGGAGAGAAGAGGACGGTGCAGCCGCTCGTGGCATCCGATGCGTGCGGGGAGGGCTGCCACGGCGGCGCGAGGCATCGGTGGCGAAGGCGGTTCCGGCGGCGCGCGCGGGAGAGAAGGGAGAAAGGGGGTGAAGTGGTAGTCTTGCAAGAAAGTCCCTGTCGTTTCCGTATTTTACGTGTAGGTCCCTCCGCTCGAGGAGACGTGGACCTTGATGCTATTTTTCGCCCGCGAGGTTTTTTTTTGCAAAATGGTCCGAGCGGGGCGTCGGATCGACCGCGGACGGCGCTGAGCAGAGAACTGTAGTACTATAGATTGCTACAGTACGCGAGCGTGGAGAGGCCGCGAAACGGGACAACTTTTATATAGTTAGTAACTAGATGAATGCCCGTGCGTTGCTATGGATGACACAAGTAAACAATACACCACATTTTTTAATTGGTTCACATTTCTTATGTTTATCCATATGCGCATACAGCTCCATAACATGTTGCCTTGTATGCTTTTGATTATGTAGGTCCGGTGCGTTGACCCTAATAGCAATGAATATGAATTTTAGAAGTTCACATTGGCACCCGAGTTATATGCTCCTGCCCAATTACGAAATTTAAAAACATTACTAAAACAATTCAAAAATATTCTGAATTTTTTGATAGAAAACATATTCAAGTGATCTACATACGTGCAAAGTTTTGTGCAAAAATGACATTTCTGGTGCTTTTGAAAAAATCAGTGGTCAACATTAGATTTTGAAATGTCTTTTGGAGAGAACTGATATTATTTTACAGAGCACAACAAATGTATTTCATGACAAACTTGAAATACAGGTCCTCCTCTGCATGGTTTGCCGATGGCAGGCCTTCCCGCGGCACCAGTGCACCTCAAATGATAGTGGACCTCGGACGGACTCCCGCACGTGTATGGCTAAATCTTGGCCAGGGAGGAAATGGAGAAGTCATTTTCATATACAATACTTCATACGTAAGTTCTTTCCCGGAATACTCAACAATATTCATTCAAGTACTACACAAGTTTCCTCCAAGAATCATAAATAGCTCATATGATATTTTCAAAGATTATCAAATTTGCTATATTCGTATCTATCAATGCAAATATATATTATGAGTGTCTCAGAATACAAAATGTCAGTGTACCACGGCATAGGTTTCTGGCGGTTCTTCAGCAGCAACAGTACAATGTGCGCGGCTTACTCCAGCATCACCCGAGCCAAATTGGGCTTCTTGTATGCTAATTGGAGTTCCGTGTACCTTACATCTGCAAGACCAATGCATACTTATTTATGAATAACATCATGACAATATTTTACAATCATACAGTCAAGCTACTTCTATTGTTGTAGCCATGCTGTTGCTGCACTGTTAACCATTAATTACAGGAAACCACTTCGAAATCAGTATAAAGTACATGCTTTATCCATACAATGCTTATTTCATACCCATAGGCAAAATTATTCAGCATGAGATTGTCAGTACGACACACATTAAACATTTCAGTGCCTAGTACTTGGGGAGTTTAAAAGCAGATGGAAATTTAAGCTTCCCATAATAATTTCCACCTTGAGGAGGAAAAAAGAGCGAAACTATGTTAGACATTAGGTAGAGTAAAATACTGACTGGAGTAGGGCAGTGAGTATAAGACACTAGTTACAATATGCATCATTGCTACCTTCAAAGGGTGTGTCTACACTTCAAGTACAAAATCTAGCATAAGATGACGGAAATAAGTAACTGATACAATTTTTAAGGAAAACGAAAAGCTAGACACCATTGAAATGCCATGTAAATAAATGCCAATAATGCACACGACATATAATCGGGAGATTTGACTTGCAGCAAAGCTTAATGCAAAAAACCGCTATCAGATCAGTGCTCAAAGTAAATCACTATCAGATCAGTGCTCAAAGTAAATCTGGCAGTACATGAAGTTTTTTCAACCGCTGCGAGGATGTCCTCACAAAAAAAGGTCAAAACTGTATTATGAGAGTGAAAATTCTGGAATGTTGATGTTCAATCACAAAATTCGCTTGAGTTCCTACATTATTTTTCTAGCAACAAAAAAAGTGCATCAAACACTTTGTGTGGTACTGCAGAACATGAAATACAGTTTACATAGGAAGTAATTGAAGTGCCGCTATAAATTCATCATAGAAAGACAACTAATTGGTTCAGCAACTTGTCTAAGAAATATTACAAAGCAGCTTGTCTAGAAAATGGATAGGCTATAAAAGTAAAAACCTGTCAAAAATCCAATTGAGTAGTAGAGCAGGTTGGTCCTCAAGAAGCGATTTATGAACGGGACCAAGATCTCGGTTCTGCTCCACCTGCAGCAAGTAGAGAATAGTAGATGTGATTATACGCCTAACCAAATGGTCTGCAATGACCAACAAAAGATGGCTTGTCAGTGTGCTATAACTGTATTTATACATGTTCTCTAGATCACATGAGACCTGTACAAACCAAGTCTGATCGGTGGCCTCCCTGCCCTTTGCAGTTTGCACACTTGGATCTGCACTCTAGCTATTAAAAACTACATTTACCTGCTTCCAAATAATGGTTTACTCTAGCATAAGAAATACACTAAGCAATGGGATAATAGGCCTTTTCAGTTGCTGACCAGCAGAATACCGTGAATTTAGATCCTACTGGCCCAATGAACTATTATTACTCAGATGAATCTCTACTCTAACTGAGTGTCCGGTCTCCTAATTGTCTGGGCACAGTGAAACAGCCCCGATAAGAAGTTCAGATGAGAAGCGGGGAGATACGTACAGCCGTACAGGGTAGACCTTGGAGTCGGTGGAGATCTGGACGATGTCGCGGACGACGGCATGGTGCGGCAGGTGCGCCAAAGAGCCTGCACGATGTGCTTCACCGAGTCCATGACCGAGCTCATCCATGATGTACTCCGCCATGCCGGGGAAGGTGACGACTCCACGGGGACGGCCATGCCTGGCAGGGGACGGGGACGGCGGCGCCTGGACTTGGGCGAACAGCACCCCCCTCGCTCCTGATCTTCACCTTTCTCTCAGCCGCCTCAGATGCATCTGACATGTTGGATATCCACCGCGACCTGTGGCTGTGGCCAATCGGGGCAGGGAGCACAACTGTCACGCTTTTCTCTCTGCGAGGGGCGGGTCAGCGAGGGCTGATATGGGCGTTCTCGGACGGCCTCCTTGTCCTAGACGTCGGCGAGGGCAGAGCAGGTGACGGCGTCGAAGTCGTCGTCCGTGGGACGATGTGTAGTGAGGCGCATTAGCGGGAGGCGGCGGAGCGAGCCAATGCGGCGACGGGACGCAATGGTGCACGGCGGCGGCTGCAGCTGAACCCTAGGCGGCGCTCTCTCCACGCGACAGGAAGGAAGAAAAGAATCGAGCGGGTTTCGTCGGGGGCGATGAAGCGGGCTGAATTCGTCGGCCCAAGTCGGGTGAGTATCCGTTCGACGGCAGAAAATGGGAGGACGTACCAACGTACGAACTCCCATTTAATAGTAAAGATATATAGCGCCTCTCAATCGAAGTGCTACGATAGTTGCTAGCCACAAGGAGTACAGTACACTGCAACACGGGCGGAATTTCCATGGCGATTGACTCGACGGAATCGGTGGCCTTTGTCGCGGTGCCCTTCCCGGCGCAGGGCCACCTGAACCAGCTCATGCACCTGACCCTGCTGGTCGCGTCGCGGGGGCTCTCCGTGCACTACGCGGCGCCCGCGGCGCACGTCCGGCAGGCGCGGTCGCGCTTGCACGGCTGGGACCCCAAGGCACTCGGCGCCATCCAGTTCCACGACCTCGACGTCTCCACCTACGAGTCCCCGGCCCCCGACCCGACCGCCCCGTCTCCCTTCCCCAGCCACCTGATGCCCTTGTGGGAGACCTTCACCGCCGCCGCGCGCGGCCCTCTCGCCGCCCTTCTCCAAAGTCTGTCTGGAAGCCACCGGCGAGTGGTCGTTGTGTATGACAACCTGAACGCCTTCGCCGCCGTCGAGGCGGCCCGGCTGAGCAACGGCGAGGCCTTCGGTCTGCAGTGCGTGGCCATCTCGTACAGCATGGCGTGGATGGACGGCGAGCACAAGCTCCTACGCCACCACGACCTCCAGTTCCCCCCAATCGACGCGTGCACCACCAAGGAGTTCATAGACTACGTCTTCCGGGCAGCCGGGAGCTGAAGGATAGGGGAGGCGTGCCCTCGTCAGGCCTGGTCATGAACACCTGCCGCGCGCTTGAGGCCGAGTTCATCGACGCAATCGCCGATCACATGGAGTTCAAGAACAAGAAGCTCTTTGCCGTCGGGCCGCTGAACCCGCTGCTGGACGCGAGCGCCAGGACGCCGGGGAAGACGCGGCATGAATGCATGGACTGGCTCGACAAGCAGCCGGCGGCGTCGGTGCTCTATGTGTCCTTCGGAACGACGTCTTCTTTTCGAGGAGAGCAAATTGCAGAGATGGCCGCCGCACTGAAGGGCAGCAAGCAGAGGTTCATCTGGGTACTGCGCGACGCCGATCGGGCCGACATATTCGCAGAGTCCGGCGGCGAGAACCCGCACAGCGGGTGGTTGTTAAAGTTTACAAAAGAAACTGAGGGGACGGGGCTGGTCATCACCGGATGGGCGCCGCAGCTGGAGATCTTGGCGCACGGAGCCACGGCGGCGTTCATGAGCCACTGTGGCTGGAATTCAACCATGGAGAGCCTAAGCCATGGAAAACCGATTCTCGCCTGGCCAATGCACTCCGACCAGCCGTGGGACGCGGAGCTTCTCTGCAAGTATCTCAAGGTCGGTTTTTTTGTGAGGCCATGGGAGAAGCACAGTGAGGTGGTACGGGCGTCCAGCATCCAGAAAATGATCGAGGAGGCGATGTTCTCAGAAAATGGGATGGCAGTGCGGCAGCGAGCGAAGGTGCTCGGTGAAGCTGTTCGTGCCTCCGTAGCCAACGGCGGCTCCTCGAGCAAAGGCCTGGACGACTTTGTTGCTTACATCACAAGGTGATTGGCGTATATATCCTGTATTGTTGTACTGCTGGAAAAAAATGACAATGGGAGAGTTTGAATTTTGTCTTGAATTTTTTTGTTTCCATATCGAATTATGAATTATACTCCTAGATTTCCAACAACATATGAACATAAGAGTACCTAGGATGGCATGCTTTGGGATTGGACAATAAATATTTTAAGGATAGATTGACGTACTCAATCTCCGCGTATCATAAGAGTATTAAGTAGAATAGATGCAAAACAATAAGTTAAAAAAAGTTCGCGTATCAATCTTCGCGAAATTATGAAGATATCTCTATGCACCAAATGCATTATATTCATACAATATTAAAACATATTATTAATTGCATAAGATACAGTAGGTATTGTCGTATACTCTAGAATTGTCCGCTTTCTTCCATATCAATGTTTTAATGCCGTCTAAAATATATTGATGCATTTAGTGCATACGAAAATATACATAATAGTAAAGACAAGTTTGGCCTGCTGTCATGCAGAGGCGGAGCCAGGATTTAGACATAGGGATGGGGGGAGGGCGAGGCTCAAGCGAGTCGAAAAAATATTCGGTGTTCTGCGAGGTTTTTATGACATTTTCCCCTTATAATCTTCTAGTACTTGTCAAGTCGTCAATATTGGCAACTCACAAAATCAGAGCCTTAACAAGCATAACTAGAGCTCCTAAATATACAGATTATTATTAAACTTCCTATGCTAGTATATATGAAATTGTTAGATTCTGCTAGCACTTCTACCTAAATTGAATGGAGAACTGTTGCTGATTTCGGCTAGCAACTTTACTAGGCTTGATGCTGTGTACGCGTGCTCAACGACAACTGGTCAAATATGTGTAGAATTACCGGCATACCTCTAGATTGAGTTTTTGATCAAGTATAACTCAGGAGTCGGCGTCCTGTTCGATGGCAAGGCGCCCAACCGTCGGCATGATTAACAGTTCAACACACAGGTTGGAACTTATGGCATTGGGGAGATTTTTCTAGCGGATAGCTCTTTGCATAGTTTGATAGCTGCCGCAGGCGCCATAGCAGATCAATGATTAGGACGGTTCAGCCGCCACAAACAAAATGGCAGATACGGTAAAGCCTATCGAGATTCAAGAGGATGGCGCTGGGCCTCATGCGTACTGTGTAGACCTGGGCATAGGTAGTATGGCGTAGGCTTTTTGCACCAATCAAGTAAATTATGCAGTCGAGAACTTGCCTGTTGCAAGATGGTTAGGAGAGTGGTTGTACCCTAACCCACCAGAGTTCAAATCACAGATTTGACACTGGTGTTTCTCATTTAGGCGGAATATTCTTCAGTGAGAGGCGACGTTCCGGTCGACAGCGAGGCGCCTGTGGTGACTTCGTCAATCTCAAGACCCGACCGCCGACTCAGTCTTTCGGAGGTGCTCATAGGGATAGGGTGTGCGTGTGTGCGTTCATAGGGGTGAGTGTGTGCACGTGTATGTGAGTGTGTACTGTGTTTCTCAAAAAAAGTAAATTATGCGTCAATTAGCACCCCCAGATTAGCACGTATGCATTACCAAAACCGTACTAATACATACACCAGATCATTAGGGGGGATGAACCTTGGGGCCAGGGGGTCTAGCCGCCTGCTAGCCCCCCCCCCCCCCACCCACCCCGTCTCCGCCCCTGCTGTCATGTGTCTGTAACCATTTTAATCCTTTCTGAATATTGTTTTATTAGAGAGTAAAGTATCGATGTTAACTGACGGCTGTCGTGGATTGCTGACACAATATCTCATCGTCGCCTAAAAATACAGCGGGTCTTTCTATAGTTTGAGTATATGGTGATGGAAATCTACTTGGTGTCGTCGATCGTGGTGCCATTTGGTGCTTCTCGCAGACGATAGCAAGACTCTTGTAGTGAAAAATTGGAGTCTCTCATGGACCGGGTGCGCTTCGAGGTGACCGTCCGCGTAAGATAACAGTCTTACATAATTGATCCCTCAATGTGCATGTTTCTGCCCCGAATATCCCTCTGAATAATTGTGTATTCATCCATATACTACAACATCATATCGATTTACCGTCTTATGCAAACATGCCAAAATCTTCATGGTGTGTCGTCAGTCCTTACATGGTGGATATGAGAACATGCTCAATCAGACGAGACAAGAGGTATAGAACAGATCTACAATGATTACTAAGTAGTGTGACATCGAGCATGCACAATTTATTTAGAAATAGAGGGTATACAAAAGCAAACGAAAATGATCCGAAAACTATAATGAGAAACCGCCAAAAAGAAGTAGATATCAACGTTCTAAAAATAAGGTTCGGTTTGACAGCCGGGTTTTTAAAAACCAAAAGTAATCTACAACGTATTATTTCCATACCAAGGCAACCAATACTTCAAACTTTGAAAACATATGCCAAGATCTCTTTTTCCTAACTACAAAATAGTGCACTATAATGCATACTTTGACATATGTAAAGACTATAGTTTTTGATAAAGCCAAACACCTCAAAATATTTAAAATCATGGAATTTTACAAACAATAGTATTGTTCAAATATTTAAAAAACTTTGGTGCCAAACTGAGAGTAAATCATCTTATGTATTAAAACCCACAACAAGAATCAATAGAATAATATGAGAAGTGTAGAAGTTCATGAAAAAACAAAAAAAAATACATTTTGTTATAGTTATTTCAACTGTGCAATATAGATGGTTGTGTATACTTGTTAGTGCAGAGGCCTTGGTCATATTCCCTTTGCGCAGAACTTAGTAACAAACAAATAACATAAGAAATGGAAATAAAAGTAGATCAAGAGAATGCATGAGATATAGTTTGAGTATATGGCCTTGCAAATCTAGTTGTAGTAGCACTACTAGAAAAAGGACCTCTAGTCACGGTTCCAGAGCCCCTTTAGTCGCGGCCGGGCAACCGCGACTAAGCAGGCGGGACTAAAGCCCCCCCCCCCTTTAGTCACGGCGGGTTCCGAACCGGGACTAGAGGTCCCTCCACGTGGGGGACGTGGGGACGTGGTGTGTTGGGACCTTTAGTCCCGGTTGGTAGAACCAACCGGGAAGGGTTTTTGGATTTTTTTTTCGATTTAATTGCAGGGTTTAGGGTTTATATATGCCGGGGTTTGGTTATAGGTTCCCGTGTCCCATGTCGTAACCGTGGTTTCACTAGTAACCCTTCCCGTAACGGTAACCGGTAACCGTTACGGTGACGGTGACCGTTACGGTGACGGTTACGGTAACCGTTACGGTAACGGTGACGGTTACCGTAACGTTTTCCACGTCGTAACCGTTCCCGTGTCGTATGAAGTCGATGCACATATTTATAACACATACAATTAAATTAAGTAATACTTTTAGATCGTAGTCAAGAGTTGATGCGCCAAGAGTTATCGTAGTACAAGAGTTGAAGCAAAACAACAAGTTATTTACACGCTTTCATGCTTTCAGCATCGTAGTACTCTCCTTTCTCCGATAAGGCCTCCGAAAGGTAAAATCCCGCCAATTCCTCTCCAATTGCTTTGAAGCGGTGCTCGAATGGTAGCTTGCAGCGCTTTTTTGCCAACTCTGCACTTTTCATATTCCATTTCTCGGTGACTAGTACATGTACATACTCGCAAACGAAGTATGCACATAACTCAGTTCCCTTTGGTTGCTCCAAGCAAGACTATACAAGAATAGATTTCAATCAATAATAATGAAGTATGCATGAGAATGTTGTGTGGACGTAGGTAGTAGTACTTACCTTGTTCAACTTCCAATCCAGCTTTTTGGGCCACCCACCTGCAGGATCTTCCTCGACAAACCTTGCCCAAACGCTGCCCGACAAAGAACATTCACAAATGATTTATTCGTTAATGACTTGACATCAAGATATGAATGACAGAGGCGGTAAGAAATGAATGTACCTTGCTAGTAAGTCGAAACAACTCCTGTATTTGTCAGGATGATACCTCAATGAGTCAAGTGAATGAATAAGTCCTTTGCGATGTTCAATGACAAGAAGAATCCAGTGGTAGCTGCGCACAGTCATGCATAACTCATCAGTTAAACTTAACATCGGGTGAGCAAATTAGAATGTGTAGAAGACACTAAAACTTACCCGAAGTGGTAAGGCCAATATATAGTTCTTTTGTCGCGGTATCGCTTGAACACCCTTAGCAAATCATCCGGTGTGTTCTTGTTATACAAGGGATTTATTATGGTTTCTTCGTTATATTTATCCGGGTCAATGAACCCAATGTCATGCTGGTTCAGCTTTTTGAGCTCGAGCATCTTCAATCTGCATAATATAGCACACAAAAGATTAAAGTGAGAATAATTACAAACAATGAACGAGACTAGGTAAAGACTTAAATAAATCACTTACAGGCAATAGGAACTCATGATAGATTTGTCGAGTGCCCGCAGATTGTATAGCTGAAAAAGTTCGCTAAACCGAACAATGTGGTTGTAGTCTTCTAAGAAGTGCTCATCGTCTTTCCTACATTTCAGAACGACAGAAGCTGTCCCTTTCTTTGCGGCTTTCAAGTACCAAAAATGGAGAGCACGCATTTTTGTTGGTAACTTGCATTTCACCAAAGCTTCCCCCATAACAAATTTACTTACTGGTGGAGCTGTTGGTGCAGTCTCAAAGTTCAATCTCGAAGCATATTCGTCTATAGGAACTTGCGCTTCGGCGGCAAGACGACGGATTTCCTCTAAGTCAAACACCATCGGCGCTTTAGGGTTAGATTGTACTAGTTGTTTTCCGCGCTGGGGAACTCGACTATCTTTGTTCGTCGGCGGCGGGACAATTAGCGGGGGACAGAACGTACGGGTTGTTCTCCGAGCTGGGGAACTTGTTTACCTATCTTCGGCGGCGGTGGGACCGATGGTGCTGCTTTTGTAGCTTCCTTCGGCGGCGGGTCCGATGGTGCTGCTTGTTTATCTTTTGCCGCCGGCGGCGGGACTGACTCTGCGTCTTGTTCACCTTTTTTCGGCGCCTCCACCTCTGTCACCGCGTCATATGACTTTTGAATATAACGGTCATAGTCAGATGGCGGCTTCTCTGGAGGGACATATAAGTTGTCGATGACTCGATTACAAGCCTGTGCAGTATAGCCGGCGGTAAAATTTAGCGGCGGCACTTTCGGTGCGAACAATGCTTTATTATACTCTGCCACGGCTGCTTCGTTTTGCTCATGAGTCTTCTGCCAAGGTAACCTCGGATCAGGCGATGTGGCCCTTTTAGTTCGCCTCCTGACCGGGGAAGACGCGCGCTTTCTCCGGAGAAGCGCTACGGACACTTCCTCACGCGGTGGCGGAGATGGAGATGGACTGTGCTGACTGAGATGGTCCTCTACATCAATTTCCGGTGGGGGGTCCCTGTCACGCGGTGCCGGAGATGGATGTGTCTCATCGATACCCGGGCAGGATGGGCTTTGCTGAGTCGGTGGCTTTGAGAACTTGATGTATTTCTTGTTCCACTGGACGAAACCACCCTTGACATCGTACAATGTCTCCTCACCGTCACCTCCAGAAATCTCAAGAGCCAATGATTCAAATCCCGGCGCAATTTCATCCACCCCGACAATAGCATAGCCAGGAGCAATGTCACCATTATGGTAGCTTGCTCCGGCGTCACTCGGTAAAGCATAGCCGTCCGCCACCTTCGTGGATATGTTAACCACAGGTGCATGTAGCTCACATGGTGTCTTCTCCGTGACATCATCCACGGGGTAGTGAGCATCGACATCTATTTGCGTGGAACCCACGCTGCTTCTAAGCTGAGATCGAGCATCCATGGGTTGCTGCTGCTGAGACGGCCCTGTCTGACTATTAATTGACTCCATGAGTTGCTGCACCTTGAGTTCCAATTCCGTTAGCCGCTCTTCACCCTTCTTCTTCTTTCTTGCACGGCTTCTATAAGTGTCAGCGTGTTGCGGATACGCTTTCTTAATGGTGACACCGCCGGGCATGCCTCGTAAACGTCCCCAGTGTTCAGGATTCCCTAGGGCCCGTGTCAGCTCGTCGTCCTCTCTATAGGGTTTCCACACAACCCGTTTAACTTCCTCTATTACCTTTTCAATCTTCGGGACGATTTCTTCTACTTTTTTCTTGAATTTTTCAACCTTCGGGACAATATACCCTGTTTCCTCGTCCAACGTTGCGCCATGCGCGAACAACCAGAATTTGGACCTTTCGGGCCAGTAGTATGTCTGTGGAGTGATATCTTTAGCAAAGATTTTATCTTCTAAGGCTAGCCACTTAGGAATGGCTGACCTGTAGCCACCTGTCCCCAAGTTATGGTGGTGAACCTTATTCGCGGCATTTGCCTTATTTATGTTCGATCGGGCCACAGCCGCATCCGATTTCTTATACGCCTTAAACTCTTCCCAGTGATCTCTTATCTTCACTAGTTTTTCTTCACTGAAATCTGGATCAACTGTTTTATATTTTGCCCATAATGTTTGCTTATATTTCCGAAATGCGTCGGCCATCTTGGAGAGAGTCCACTGCTTGAGTTTCAACTTCGTGGTGGGTTCAATATCATCCGGGAGGTTAAAATGCTCCAAGAGTGTGTCAAAGCAGAAATCTTTCAAATGCTTGTGGACATAGCAGGGGTCATCCTCGGCAACGCCCGCCGGCTTATTCCATTCTGGTATGGAGATCGGGACCGAGTCCCTAACAATAACTCCAGCTTGACATATATATTTTTTGCGGTTCTCTGGGGGTTCCACCGGATCGCCCTCTTCATCAATTTCATAGATCGGTAACTTTGCATCTTTGCTCGTCATTCTTTTCGTGCGGCCTCGAGGAGCTTGATTCTTAGCCTTTTTATTCGAGGTGGAGGCCTAAAGTAAGAAATATAATGCGTTACTAAGTGCAATACAAATCAGTTAATGCATTTTGTGATCAACAAAATATAGAATTCATATATATACCTCGAGGTGGAGGGTGTTCGAGGTGGAGGGTGTTATTTCTTCTTCATCTAAAAGACCCTCACCAGAGTCCATCAGAAATTGTGAGGCAAATTCCTCAAAATCAAGATCTACACCGGCACCGGCGCCTTCTCCACCGGCGCCTTCTCCACCGGCGCATCTTTATCGCGATGCTCAAAAATACTCTGCATTAATATGTCTTCATTCTCCTCGTCTCGCACATAGCCAGGCTCCATAGCTCAATGTTCCTACACTCAATAAAATTTGCATGTATAAATTAGCATTTATAAATTTGCATCTATAATTTGCTAACACATGTATAAATTTGCATTTATAAATTTGCATCTATAATTTGCTAACACATGTATAAATTTGCATTTATAAATTTGCATCTATAATTTGCTAACACATTGTTAAATTTGCATTTATAAATTTGCATCTATAATTTGCTAACACATTGTTAAATTTGCATTTATAAATTTGCATCTATAATTTGCTAACACATTGTTAAATTTGCATCTATAATTTGCTAACACATTGTTAAATTTGCATTTATAAATTTGCATCTATAATTTGCTAACACATTGTTAAATTTGTATTTATAAATTTGCATCTATAATTTGCTAACACATTGTTAAATTTGCATTTATAAATTTGCATCTATAATTTGCTAACACATTGTTAAATTTGCATTATAATTTGCTAACACATTGTTAAATTTGCATTTATAAATTTGCATCTATAATTTGCTAACACATTGTTAAATTTGCACCTATATTGCTAACAACCTAAATTGCTAACAACCTAAATTGCTAACACTAAATTAGCTAACAAACTAAATTGGTAACACTAAATTGCTAACACTATATTTGCTAACACTAGCTAATAACCTAAAAATGAAAACAAAAATGAATAAGGAAAACAAATTAACCTGAGGAGATGGGGCTCGGGCAGGGGAGGCGGAGCAGGGGCGGCTGGCTGGAGATGGACACCACGGCGCGGCAGGGGAGGCGGCTGGAGATGGACACGGCGCGGCGGAGATGGGGCTCGGGCACCACGGCGAGGCAGGGGAGGCGGCTGGAGATGGACACGGCGCGGCGGAGCAGGGGCGGCTGGCCGGAGAGGGGCACCACGGCGCGGCGGAGATGGGCACCACGGCGAGGCAGGGGAGGGGCGTGCGGCGTGGCGTCGGAGATGGGCACCACGACGAGGCAGGGGCGGCTGGCCGGAGATGGGCACCACGGCGCGGCGGAGCAGGGCTTCGCCGGCGTTGTCGCGTCGTGGGAGCCCGAGGCGCGTCTTTGATTTGAGGGATTTTGCGAAATTTTTCGCAGAGTCCCCCACTAAACGGCGCGGAATCGACCTCTAGTCGCGGTTGCTGGCTGTAACCGCGACTAAAGACCTTTAGTCGCGGTTGCAGCCAGCAACCGCGACTAGAGGTCAACCTGGGCCGCCAAAATTCTGGCGCCAAGCCCAGGGGGACATCTAGTCGCGGTTGCTGGCTGCAACCGCGACTAGTTGGGCTTTTTCTATTTTTTGTTGTTATTTCTGTTTTCTTTTTTGAGTGTTTTAAAGGTGTTTCTTTTCTATTTATGATCAGGGGTGTGTTTCTTTTCTATTTTTTTTTGTTGTTTCCATTTTATTTTGTTGTATTTGTTTTCTTTTATATACTTTGATTTAAGTTCTTTTTGAATTGTTTTTGTTTCTAGTTTCTTTTCCTGTTTTGTTTTAGACCTCGACAACAAAATGCCCCTTTCAGAGACTACCTAACTTAACCGACTACCTAAATTAACCGTGCCCCTTTCAGAGATCCTTGCCGCTGCTTGGATCCGACCAAAGATGCCTCTCCGAGTGACGCTGGAATGTTTTGTGTTTGAGCGCCACTTCGATCGAAGCAGCGGCAAGACGTCTCTGATGATCTACAACCGTCCGGCAAAACATCTCTGATGATCTGCAACCGTTTGGAACGGTCGCAGGCCATCAGAGACGTCTTGCCGCTGGTTGCCCAAAGATGCCTCTCCGAATGACGCTGGAATGTTTTGTGTGTGAGTAACCTGTCTGAGGAGGGGGGCTATATATAGGTACGTGTGCTTCTTTAGTCCCGGTTGGTAACACCAACCAGGTCATGTGGCTCACGAAGTGGTCGTGATGATACTGCTGATCCAACAGCTCACAATCCCTCAAAAGAAACACACCCCTGATCCAACGTCTCACAAGCGCTTGAAAGAAACACACGATCCGTGTGCTTCTTTAGTCCCGGTTGGTAACACCAACCGGGACTAAAGGCGGGTTTTGGAGGTCTTTATATATTGTCGCCGACGGGGTAAACCCTAATCCACCATTCCTAGCCACGAACGCATCGTCTCCACGAGATGGATCCGCCACGTCCGCCGCAGCGCCTTCTGGACGAGGTCGAGCGTGCTCGGCAGAGCGCGCTTGGGCGCAACCGCGGAGCCTATCCCGCCGTATGCCCACGAGCCCGGCGTGGAGAGGAATGCCCAGCTACCGGCCTCCTGCTCCACCAGGTGCCGCCACACCTCCACCTGGCGCCGCTGCACCTCCACCAGGCGCCACCACTCCTCCCGCGGAGGAGGAGGAGGATGACGACTTCGACTGGAGCGACGACGGGGAAGAGGGTTGTGGGTTGCAGATATAGGAGGCCATGGAAGCCTCATTCCAGTCTGTCCGCGACTACCCTGTCCAGCGAGCCAAGACTTCCTACCAGCTCAAGGCGAAGGAGGCTTCCGAGCTGGATTGGGCGCTGAAAGACTCATCCTCCATGGATCTTGCCCTCCGCCGCAAACGTGCGCGCAGAACCGGGCGGCCGCCCACGGGGCTGGCTCCTCCCGCCGTTCCCCTAATCCTACGGCCTTCGAGCCAGCAAGTCCGTTTATGTAGAATAATGTTGGTGATGTTGGATCAGGGGTGTGTTTCTTTCAAGCGCTTGTGAGACGTTGGATCATGTGTAATAATGTATTAAACCTTTTATGTAATGCATTCTATGGAACGTATTAAACCTTGATGTGGCTCACGAAGTGGTCATGATACTACTGATCCAACAGCTCACAATCTCTCCAACTACCTAAATTAACCATGCCCCTTTGTGTTCGGTCGATGAACTGAAGGATTATATAGATATATAGAACAGAACACACGGTTTCCCCTGCATACAGCCCAACGGTGGCTCGTGAGTGCCTGCATATCAAATCGACCTTCGATCCACAGCGGCAAGACGTCTCTGATGATCTACGACCGTCCAAAAAGTGTTGGGAATGTCGCAGATCATCAGAGCGCCTTGCCGCTGCTTGGATCGGACCGAGGGGCATGGCTACCACTTCCACCACCACCACTCCCACCTCCTCGGCAATTCATCATTGCGTCACCCTAATCCAGTGGCTGGATTCAACCTACCTGAGGGCTTGTGTTTCCAACAGCGTCGTTGTGTTGTCCTTGTTCACCGTCCTACAGGAGGTGGCTCCAATGGCTGGCCGGTGAACAAGGACGAACACAATAATGCCAGGGAACATGCCAGCAGGTAGGCTAAATCCAGCCATTGGATTCGGTGGCGAAGGTAGACGCTCGTTGTGTGCCGTTCGCTGCAGGGACGCCGCTATTTATAGGCGATTAGAAAGTGTACCTGTGGATGAGGTGGGAGTGCTGATCCAACAGCTCACAAGCCCTCAAAAGAAACACACCCCTGATCCAACGGCTCAGAAGCGTTTGAAAGAAACACACGATCCGTGTGATTCTTTAGTCCCGGTTGGTGTTACCAACCGGGACTAGTTCTAAAAATCCAACGGCTCACAAGCCCTCAAAAGAAACACACCCCTGATCCAACGGCTCACAAGCGTTTGAAAGAAACACACGATCCGTGTGCTTCTTCAGTCCCGGTTGGTGTTACCAACCGGGACTAAAGGCGGGCTTTGCGGTCACGACTCGTGTCCTCCCGCCACCGTTTCCCGCCACCGTTTCCCGCCAACGTTTCCCGCTATCGTTCCCGCCACCGTTTCCCGCCAAATGCCGGCACCGGTAGTTCTATAAAACCCAGTCGAAGGTAGGCATGGTACTCACTTGAGCGCAAGCATGGTGTGTATTGGTCCTTGCGAGAAGTGTGTGTCCGGGTTTCACATTTCCGCATCCGAGCATCTCGCCAGGCTTTCGAGCAATTTGAAGGTAGATGGTAGGGTAGTTCCAATTGAAGAAATTTTGCACACTGAGAGTCATCTCGCTTTGCTCGGGGCGAAGCTATGCCGCGATGGGTTTCCGTATAGGACCCCGCTCCAAATTCGTGCAGAAATGCTCAGGCTTGCAGATAAGTTTGACAGGAAAGTTACGAATAGTCCGTTCTACCGAACTGAAGCTGACCGTGTTTCGTACGGTCGTTCCTGTCTCTGGGTAGTTGACAGCGATGATGACGACGATTTCATGCCGTCGTCAAAGGAAAGGAGGGTTGAAGCACTGAGCAAGAAGGCTGAAGCTTCGTCCAAGGGGAAAGGCAAGGAGGCAAAATCTTCGTCCAAGGGCAAAGGAGGCTGAACCTTCGTCCAAGGGCAAAGGCAAGGAGGCAGAGTCTTTGTTTTACTTGTGTTGTATCGTAATTTCAAGTTGTACCTTAATTTGTTCTATCCAGTATTTAGAACTAGTGAAGTTGTAACGTAGATCTCTAGTTCTATGTTAAATCGTCTCCGCATAAGACGGTTGATCGCACATCGGAGTTGTATCTTGGTTCACACAACTTACGAACACACTCTTAACTAATACCAATAAACAGTCCACAATAAAAGTAAAGAAGAAAAACAAATAGAAAAAAGGACCACGGCACAGAAATGTCGCACGGTTACATAAAAGGTTTAATACATATTAATTATTACACATCACCAACAACATCCCTACCTAGCTAGTGTTCACTTGTTCTTCGTGTGTGTCCCTTTCTTCTTATTGCACCGTAGCCATGGACAAACTTCTTCATTTAACGTGATGGTTGGGTCAATTTTCACTTTGAAGGGCGGAATTTCATGAAACTTATTGTAATCTTCTGACATGTCTGTGTGGTCCTCCACTCCCACGATGTTTCTTTTACCTGAAAGAACTATGTGGCGCTTTGGCTCATCGTATGATGTATTCGCTTGCTTATCTTTTTTTTTTTGGTAGGGTAGACATGTCCTTCACATAGAAAACCTGAGCCACTTCACTGGCTAAAATGAATGGTTCGTTCTCGTAATGAAGATTCTTGAAATCCACTGTAGTCATTCCGTACCGTGTGTCTACGGCTACACCGCCATCTAGGTTGAACCATTTGCACTTGAACAAAGGAATCTTAAATGAAGGTCCATAGTCCAGTTCCCATATCTCCTCTATGTAACCATAATATGTTACCTTTTCCCCACTGCAGCCATCTATTGCATCAAAGCGAACACCACTGTTTTGGTTGGTGCTCTTTTTATCTTGGTCGGCCGTGTAAAATGTATTTCCATTTATCTCGTACCCTTGAAAAGTCAATATAGTCGAAGATGGTGACTTGGCCAAATAGTATAGCTGTAGTTCATTTGTGGTGACATTCATCAGAAGTTTCTGTAACCAACCGCCAAAAGTCTTGAAGTGTACTCCATCAATCTCATCTTCTGGGTATTGGGAGCGTAAATAATTCTTGTGTTGCTCGATATACGGAGCCACCAAGATGGAATTATGCAGAACTGTGTAGTGTGCTCGAGTGAAAGAATCCACGTCTTCACATATGATTGCTTTCTTTCCTAGCGTGCCTTTTCCACGCAGTCTCCCCTCATGACGCGATTGAGGAACACCAATCGGCTTAAGATCAGGAATAAAGTCAACACAAAACTCAATGACCTCCTCAGTTCCATAACCCTTGGAGATGCTTCCTTCTGGCCTAGCACGGTTATGAACGTATTTCTTTAAGACTCCCATAAACCTCTCAAAGGGGAACATGTTGTGTAGAAATACAGGACCGAGAACACGTATCTCTTCCACCAGGTGAACTAGAAGGTGCGTCATAATATTGAAGAAGGTTGGTGGGAACACCAACTCGAAGCTGACAAGACATTGGACCACATCATTCTCTATATCTTTTAGAGTAAGTGGATTGATAACCTTCTGAGAAATTGCATTCAGGAATGCACATAGCTTCACAATGGGTACTCGAACATTTTCTGGTAGAAGTCCCCTCAATGCAACCGGAAGTAATTGTGTCATAATCACGTGACAGTCATGAGACTTCAGGTTCTGGAATTTTTGCTCTGCCATGTTTATTATTCCCTTTATATTCGACGAGAAGCCAGATGGAACCTTCATACTGCGAAGACATTCAAAAAATATTTTCTTCTCTTCTTTCGTAAGAGCGTAGCTCGCAGGACCTTGATGATTATCAGAATGATCGTCGTCTCGTGAATGCATACGTCGATGGGCCTGTCTTGCTTCCGGTGTATCTTTTGACTTTCCATACACGCCCAACAAGTTAAGCAGGTTCAAGCAAAGATTTTTTGTCACGTGCATCACGTCGATTGCAGAGTGAACCTCTAGCATTATCCAATAGGGCAGCTCCCAAAATATAGATTTCTTCTTCCACATGGGAACGTGGTTCTGAGCGTCATTCGGAACAGATAGTGCTCCAGCACCCTTCCCAAATATTACTTTTAAATCCTTGACCATATCATGTATAACAGAACTAGAAGGTCGAGTAGGCTTCCGCCGAATATCTTCCTCACCTTTGTAATGTTGGCCTTCCTTTCTTACTGGATGCCTCGGTACAAGCCATCGACGATGGCCCAGGTACACAATCTTGTTACCTATATGTTTACCTTGAGTCTCACCTAAACAATGCGTACATGCATTGTATCCCTTGTTTGACTGTCCTGAAATGTTACTAAGAGCAGGCCAATCATTGATGGTTACAAACAAGAGCGCTCGTAGGTCAAATTCCGTTTGTCCGTGCTCATCCCACACACGCACACCTTCATCAGTCCACAACTGTAAAAGTTCTTCCACCAATGGCCTCAGATACACGTCAATGTCGTTGCCAGGTTGCTTCGGGCCTTGGATGAGCACTGGCATCATAATGAACTTCCGCTTCATGCACAACCAGGGAGGAAGGTTATATATACATAGAGTCACAGGCCAAGTGCTATGACTGGAGCTCTGCTCTCCAAATGGATTAAATCCATCTGTACTTAGACCAAATCTTAAGTTCCTAGCGTCATCCGAAAATTTCGGGAACTCTCTGTCGATTTTTCTCCACTGGGACCCATCAGCGGGGTGTCTCATCATCAGGTCTTTTTTACGTTCTTCTTTGTGCCAGCGCAACAACTTGGCATGCTCTTTGTTTTGGAACAAACGTTTCAGACGTGGTATTATAGGAGCATACCACATCACCTTGGCAGGAATCCTCTTCCTTGGACAACCTTGCTCGCCCTCAACTTCACCTGGGTCATCTCGCCCAATCTTAAACCGCAATGCACCGCATACAGGACAAGCATTTAAATTTTCGTGCTTGCCGCGGTAGAGGATGCAGTCATTAATGCATGCATGTATCTTCTGCACCTCTAATCCTAGAGGGCAGACAACCTTCTTTGCTTCGTACGTACTAGAGGGCAATTCGTTTTCATTTGGAAGCATCTTCTTAATTATTTTCAGCAAACTTTCAAAGTGCTTGTCGGTAGTACCACTCTCTGCCTTCCATTGTAGCATTTCCAGTATGGTACCGAGCTTTTTCTGGCCATCTGTACAAGTTGGGTACAACAATTTGGTGTGATCGGCTAACATGCGCTCCAACTTCAACCTCTCGTTTTCACTTCCACAGTCCATTTGTGCATCATGAATGGCCTGACGAAGATCATCGTCAGGCTCATCTTTTTTTTCATCCTCTTCAACTTCGTCTTCCCCCATTGAAGTACCACCGTGTTCATCGAACATAGGATAGTTGTCATTATCCTCTTCTTCTTCATTCTCTTCCATTATAACCCCTGTTTCTCCGTGCTTGGTCCAACAATAATAACCACGCATGAAACCATTTTGCAACAGGTGTTGGTGAAGCTTGGCTGAGGAAGGGTAATCCTTCTTATTCTCACAGAGACTGCATGGACAACACATAAAACCATTTTTTCGCTTGCTTATCTCGGCCACAGTGAGAAATTCATGCATGCCCTTAAGGAAATCGTCAGAAACTCGGGAACCGTACATCCATTGACGTCTCATCTGCATTATGCATGCCAGTAATGAATAGATAAGTGACCATAATAATTCTTACAAGTTCTTCAAGCAAAGTAGAGTGGCGACAAATGTAATACATTGTAGCATTAAATATTCATTAATTTAAACTAACATAGAACTATCTAAAGAATTTAAATCCAACAACAAATGCGAACATAATCGCAACTAAGGTCATTATTGAACCAACAGCATAATGATACCAAGCCTCTTGACTAATGGCATAACTTCTAATTTTTTTAAGCTTCAAGCGCATCGCATCCAACTTGATCTCGTAAGCATCAACGACGTCGGCAAGCTTCGAGCGCATCCCATCCAACTTGATCTCGTAAGTATCGACGACGTCGGCAAGCTTGAACTGGTGTTCATCGATGATGTTGGCAAGCTTGACCTCCAATTTCCTCTTCTCTTCTTGGCGGAGATCTTCACTTATTTTTAATTTAGCTTTCAAATCATCGTTCTCTTTCACAAAAAATTCAACAATAGGGTCCATTGGAATTTCCGGTTCAACTACCTCCTAGACAAATATATATTTATGTCAAAGTTGGTCGGCATGATTGTCATAAACACGAAACGAAACAAATATATAGTTATTAACAGTCATACCACATCCGAATAATAGAACGGACGAGAGCCGGTGGGGGTATTTGTGAAAACCATGGCATGGCACTATATATATAAAAAACAATTATACAACTTATACAAAAAAAAAATAATTATGGAACAAAATCATACAACAAAGATTTTTTTTAAAATAAAAAAGAAGGCTCACCTAGGTGGTGTCGGTGACAAGACGGCGCGGTCTATCGACGACGGTGAGGACGTGAATGTTGTGACACTGAAATACAAAAACATAATTTAGTTTAAGCTCAAACTGAATAAACAAAATTGAGCTAAATAAGCAAAATGAGCTAACTTAGGCATTTCATCAAACACCTACCTAGCACTAGAAATATAAAATGAGCTAAATAAGCTAAACAACTAAAGAAACGGCGCCGGAAGAGAGAGTTTGCAGTTGCTAACCCTTGGATAGATGCACCGCCGTCAATCTTAACAAATGGGGCAAAAAATCGTGGAAGAAATCGAGCTCGGTGGAGAGAAAATGGAGATGAAACTCGAGCTCAAAATGGCCATGGCTGGCTCGGGGTGGAAGATATAGTTGAAGGACCTGCAGTCCCGGTTCCAGCCACGAACCGCGACTAAAGGGTCACCTTTAGTCGCGGTTCCAGCCACGAACCGCGACTAAAGGTCCTCGCGCGGGCCCCGCGCGGCCCCCGGCCACTAAAGCCGCAGGCGGAGGACCTTCAGTCGCGGTTCGTGTCTGGAACCGCGACTAAAGGTCCCGCACCAACCCGACACCTGTCCTAGCCGTTGGAGATGTCGGAGCCGGAGCCCTCTAGTCGCGGTTCGGAAAGGAACCGTGACTAAAGGTCCGGCTCTATTGCCTCTTTTCTACTAGTGTAGTGGTTTCTCAAAAAAAAAGTATTATTCATAATTCGATATCGAATCACAATTTTTCAAAACAAAATTTCAAACTTTTCCATAGACACAGTCAAATTTTTTAGCAGTTCGACATTAGGATTAGGCCATACTCCGATCACCTTGTGATGTAAGCAACAAAGTCGTCCAGGTCTTTGCTCGACGAACCGTCCTCTGCCACGGAGGCACGGACGGTTTCACCGAGCACCTTCGCCGCTGCTGCAGTGCCATTCCATTGTCTGACACCATCGCCTCTTGTATTACCTCCTGGATCTGGATGGCCATCGCCGGTACCACCTCACTGTGCTTTTCCCATGGCCTCACGAGGAGGCCAACCTTGAGATACTTGCAGAGAAACTCGGCGTCCCACGGCTGGTCGCAGTGCATTGGCCACGCGAGAATTGGCTTGCCATGGCTGAGGCTCTCCATGGTTGAATTCCAACCGCAGTGGCACGGTGTGCCAGGATCTCCAGCTGCGGCGCCCACCCGGTGATTACCAGTCCCGTTCCCTCGGTTTCTTTACTGAACTTTGGCAACAACTTGCTGTGCGGGTTCTTGCCGGAGTCTGCAAATATGTTGGCTCGGTCCGCATCGCGCAATACCCAGATGAACCTTTGCTTGCTGCCTTCAGTGCCGCTGCCATCTCTACAATTTGCTCTCCTCGAAAAGATGATGTCGTTCCGAAGGACACATAGAGCACCGAAGCCGGCGGCTGCTTGTCGAGCCACTCCATGCATTTGTGGCGCATCTTCCCGGCGTCCGGCCGCTCGCGTCCAGCAGTGGGTTCAGCGGCCCGACCGCAAAGAGCTTCTTGTTCTTGAACTCCGGGTGTTCAGCGAGTGCGTCGATGAATTCGCCCTCTAGCGCGCGGCAGGTGTTCATGACAAGGTCGGATGAGGCCACGCCTCCCCTGTCTTGCAGAATCTGCAGATCCCCGGCTGCCCGGAAGACGTACTCCATGAACTCCTTGGTCGTGCACGCGTCGATTGGGAGGAATTGGAGGTCGTGGTCGCGTAGGAGCTTGTGCTCGCTGTCCATCCACGCCATGCTGTACGAGATGGCCACGCACTGCAGCCCGAAGGCCTCGCCGTTGCTCAGCCGTGCGCCTCGACGGCGGCGAAGGTGTTCATGCCGTCGTACACGACTACCACGCGACGGTGGGTTGCAGACAGTGTCTCGAGAAGGACGGCGAGCGGGGCGCGCGCGGCGTCGCTGAAGGTCTCCCACATGGGCATCAGGTGGCTGGGGAAGGGAGACGGGGCGGTCGGGTCGGGAGCCGGGGACTCGTAGGCGGAGATGTCGAGGTCGTGGAAATGCATGGCGTCGAGGGCCTTGGGGTCCCAGCCGTGCACGCGTGACCGCACCTGCCGGACGTGCGCCGCCGGCGCCGCGTAGTGCACGGAGAGACCCCGCGACGCGACGAGCAGGGACAGGTGCATGATCTGGTTCAGGTGCCCCTGCGCCGGGAATGGCACGGCGACAAAGGCCACCGTATCCGTGGAGTCAACCGCCATTGGTAAACTATTGTGCCGGCCCTCTGTGCACTGTACTTGTTCTTCGAGGAGATGGATTGTTCTTATGATAGGTGAGGATCTCTACATCCACCAAGAAATGAGTGGTACTGAAGAGTACAAGGAGCTCTCTCCAATTCCAGTGGTGACGTCGCATACTGGCTATCAGGATCGGAGATATGTGACTCTAAATACTCCTTAAAAATAACGGCATGAGTCTATTGCTGCATATACGTGATGGCGTGAATTATAGGGGAGACAGTATTCGAGATGCATGGTGGAATTTCCCGAAGGATAGTCGGTCTGTATTTTTCCTAGAAAAAGCTCGTGGTTGACGACGCTGGGCGGGCCTGAATCACGCTCATATTGGACCTGTGTGTAACTGAATAAACAAGCCGGCCCTGTTAGACGTTTGAAATGAGGGAGCCGTTGGAGGGAGCGATCGCGGCGGCGACCGTGGCTGCGGCCGCGGCGCCGCCGCCCGCCGGCGCTCACGAGGACTCCGCCAAGACGTCGATCACGGCGGCGAATGTCGGAAGGGCCGTAGGCACGCGGGACACGGCGGTCGCCGTGTCGTGCCAGCAGGCAAGTGGTCTGCGGCCATGCCCGACGGCCATGCGAGAAGACGAAGGAGAGGCGCCTCGATTTTGGATCGGTGGTCGTTTCTGGGTGCTCGCCGGAGAAGAGGAGGACGAGGATCGGAAGACGTCGAGTGTGATCCAGCGAGTACACGGTACTTTCTGGATTGCGCGACGCTAGAGCCAATCTCCGGCCGATCCTCTTCGTCGAGTTCATCAAGGGTGGCAAAGCGAATTGCTCGGCGGCAAGGACAGAGGTCAGCAGCCTTGGTTTTTAAATTCGTTTTCATCGGTGGATGCAGGAACTTCACCGGCGGCGTTCGCGACGCGGAAACACCTTCGGGTGCCCAAGATGCGGTGATGTCACCGACGACGACAAGGGAAGATGAGATCGACTGGGGGGACTGGATCCTGGTCACTGGACGGCGGCGACGACTGTCTTATCCGATGAAGGTGAGTTCATGTTAGCGAGGATCTCGGATCCAATTTTCGAAACACCGGAGTTCGGGAGGCATCGGCCCAGCCCAACCCGGCCTGCATGCTAGCCCGGAAGGCCACTCGGGCTTGGGCAAAGCTGTGAAGGAAAAAAACCGTGTGATCGACTTAGGTTTTCGGGGGGCTGGACTCCGAAAAATCCTAGGCTTTACGTGGAAAAAATCGGCTGCAACGCTGCTTGATCGCGAGATGGCGATGAGAGGTGGCGGACGCGGCGGCGCTGATCGAGGGCGCGGCTTCCCTGCTCGTGGAGGTTTCCCTGCGTGAGGTGGCCACCACTTCGAGGTGGGAGGCCCGAGCGGCACTGCCGGGTACCCTGATGACCATGCCGTGTACGGCGGCTACGGCGACTATGGAGGTTTCGAGTTCGGCGGAGAGGAGCCAAGCTTTGACGGCCATTTCCATGCGGGAGCGGGGTTCGCCGTCAACGGTCGCCGGGGCTCCTATCGAGGTGCGGCGCATTACCGTGGCTGGCGAGGAGCTGGCTATGGTTATGGCGGTGGCTATGGCGGCCACGGTGGTGGACAGAACGGCGGTTATGGCGGCCACGGCGGTGGACAGTATGGCTATGGACGTGCCGTTGGGTACGGAGCTGGCCGGCCGCGGTGATGACCGTGTCGTGCGTGGTCGCTTCGGCTATGGCCATGCCGCGGCGTGGAGAGGACGGCACGCGGTTGCTGCTCCGAACGCCGCGACGCCGCAGCCAGCCCAAAACGGAGCTGCAGCTCCAGCGGCGGCTCAGCAAATACCACAAACTGTGGCGCCAGTTGTGGTGCCAGTGGTGGCTGCACCGCAGCCTGAGGTAGCTGTCCCGGTGGTCGCAAATGCCGGGGCTGCTCGACCGCCGCCGGCGGTGACCGTGTCGGCAGAAACAGCTCGCAGCAGCTGTTGAGGGTGCGGTGACGAAGAAGGGGAAGAAGTGTCCCTTGTTGTCAGCACCAAAACCTCAGCTTAGGATGTATGGGTATGCCCATGACGAGTTGCTGTTTTTTATGATGCCGCTGACGAAGACATACAAACCAAATTTGGAGAATGTTTGTCTTGCTTCAGTGACAGTGTCTGGAGGGGAGTTGAGTATTCCTCGCATTGTTTCGCAGCTGCAGCGGTTGGTGCCCTCGGAGCACTTTGAGTGGGAAGTTCAGCAGGTGGGGGACAACTTATATAGGGTTCAATTCCCTAACAGGACGGACTTGGAGAGGCTGAGTGTGTTTGGGGCATGTGAGGTGCCTAACACACCGTGTAAGCTCACTGTCGACAGTTGGGCAAACACCCCTGAGCCGATGGAGACACTACCACAAATTTGGGGTGCGCGTCGAGGGCATCCCGTGGATACACAGAGGTGACTTTCTGGCGTTATGGCCCATCGGCGATATGTTCGGTATGACTCTGAAAATTGACATGGCATACACTAGAAAGCATGGAGTACTACGAATCCTTATTGGTTGCTTGAATTGGTCAAAGATCCCAAAAAAATTTCCAATGTTTATCAAAGACGGTTTCTATAATCTCACTTTCATAGTGGATGGTGAGGATAATGGAGACTTGACGGGCATGGATTTAGATGATCCAAGGGATGATGATGATGAGGAGGAGAGGGATAATGATCATGACAAGGAGTTGGGAGAGGATTTTCAGGAGGCTCTAGCCAAGGAAGAACAGCAAAGCAAAGACAAGGCTGCAGCCACTCCTGGTTCGGTCGAGGAACCGGGGGTACAGCAGCAACATGGCCCCTCTGATGTGCAGCAGCAGCCTATTTCTTCGACTCAGAAGGATACGGGGGTGGTGTTTTCCCCGCTGGTCCGGAGTTCGATCAAGAGAGCTAAGGAGGAGATGGCTCTAATAAAGATGAAAGAGACGTTTGAAAAAAATTCTAGCCTAACACAAGAAGATACCTTCTCTAAACAATCACATACTAGCGACGTCAGCTCGCAAGTGGCTGCTTTGGAGTGCAGCAGCAAGAGGGATGCAGGTACTCTTTATCTTTCGGAGGCCTACACGGCGGTGGCAGTGGCTGATGATGACGTGGTGTGTCGATCACCACAGCGTGAGGTTGCAGCTGATGCGACTGTGATGGTGGCGGAGGTGGATACCAGCAGCTCGGCTGGCCTCTCTTCGTCGACCGACACTGGACTGGTCACCTCTTCTCTTAACATCTATGGTGGTGTGTCGAGTGGAGGATCACCGGTGGAGGCTGCTTTCTCTCCTTGTATCCCGGGTGGGGGTATAGGATCGAGCGGGGCGCCTGCTATGCCGTGTTTCGATGAAGGATTCACTGTAAATGCTCACAGACAAGTTTTTAGGGGTTTTTGATATAGCAGATAAATAAAATACAAGTAAGTAAAATGCGGTAATAATAATTGCAGCGAGTGGCCCAATCCTTTCTACAGCAAAGGACAAGCCGGTTTGTTTACTTATGATCACCAAACGTTCTTGAGGACACACGGGAATTTAGTCCAGTGCTTTCGCTTCATATAGTTGATTAATCTTTATTGTTTTGATAAGTGTTGTGTGTGTGAACCTATGCTAATGCACCGCCCTTCCTAGGACTAATACATACTTGTGATTATACCCCCTGCAAGCATCCGCAAATACAAGAAAGTAATTAAGATAAATCTAACCACAGCCTTAAACTCTGAGATCCTGCTATCCCTCATGCATCGATATACCAACGGGGATTCAGGTTGCTGTCACTCCGGCAACCCCACAATTGGCAAACGAATACACAATGCATTCCCCTAGGCCCATAAAGGTGAAGTGTCATGTAGTCGACGTTCACATGACACCACTAGAAGAATACCACCACAACTTAAATATCAAACCATTAAATATTACTCAACATAATTCACTACTAACATTTAGACTTCACCCATGTCCTCAAGAACTAAACGAACTACTCACAAGACATCATATGGATCGTGATCAGAGGTGATATAATGATGAATAACAATCTGGACATAAACCTTAATTCAACGGTTTCACTCAATAGCATCAACCACAAGGAGTAATTAACACCGGGAAAGTTTCCCCTATGAAATACACAAGATTCAACCCTAGATGTTACAGCGGAACGGAGTGGAGCGATGGAGATGACGGTGTCGGCGGTGGAGATGATGGTGATGATGATCCCAATGAAGTCTAGCTCGATGACGGCGACGATGGCGACGATTTCCCCCCTCCGGGAGGGAATTTCCCCGGCAGATTTCTCCCTACCGGAGAGCTTTTCTCTCTCTGGTGTTTTCCGCCTCGAGGAGGCGGCGCTGTCTATCCTCGATGATCCCCGAGTCTTAGGGTTTCTGGATGATGAAGTACGCGAAGGGGTGACGGCTGAGGTGGGCCTGGGCCTCCTCCCCATATGGTGGCGCGGCAGCATAGGGGGCCGCGCCACCGTGTGGGGAGGGCCCACGGTGGCCCACCTTGGTCTCCCTTTTGGCTCCCTCCGTCATCTGTCAAAATAGAAGCTTCTGTATATTTTCCTCGAATTGTTGAACTCCAGAAATATCGTATCTCGATGATGCTTTTTCCAGCAGAATCCTGACTCCGGTGAATAATCCTCCAATAATGATGAAACATGCAAAACAGGTAAAATAACATAAGTATCATCTCTAAATATGAAATATATCAATGAATAACAGTAAAATATGATATAAAATAGTGATACAAAATGGACGTATCAACTCCCCCAAGCTTAGACCTCGCTTGTCCCCAAGCGAAAACTGAGCTCAGTAAACAAGACCACATGTTTATGAAGTGAAGTGTCGATAAATAAAATACGGACAAGAAGCATCACATTTATTAACACACAAGCCATTCTAGATAACAACTTCCTCCCATATAACTTAACTTGAAAAAAGTAAAGGGAAATCACAAATAAAGGTGCATAAAGGAAATCATAGTTGGTGATGGCAAACTTCGTTCTTGGTCAGAGAACAATTAACAGATTGTACTTATCTTTCGATCAGAGTCTTTATATTAGAGCTTATATTGCAGAATTTGCATGCTCAACTACAACGGTCTCCTTATAATCATTGATAACTTTCAAAGTTGCATTCATTCAGATAAAAGACTTGTGCTAAACAAGGAAGGATAAAATACATGATTGCAAGTAATAACATATAGATGATTGAATCACAACAACTCAAATGCTTGCTTGAGATAGAGGGGAATAGGTTTACTGACTCAACATGAAAGTAAAAGATAGGCCCTTCGCAGAGGGAAGCAGGGATTAAATTATGTGCTAGAGCTTTTTATGTTTTTGAAATCATATAGAGAGTATAAAGTATATGTTTGAGCTATGTATGTCGTTGTCAACGAATCGCAGTAAAGAAAACACTATCCCCTTGTCAACCAGACTTTCAAGAGCGGCTCCCATTAAGGACGTCATTTCTACCCAAGGGTAGATCATCCCTCTTCTCTTTTGTTTACACATGCATATTTATAAGTTGGTTTGACACTCCTCCCCACCTTTGCTTACACAAGCCATGGCTAACCGAATCCTCGGGTGCCTTCCAACAATCACATACCATGGAGGAGTGCCTATTTGATAGTTTAACATTTCGGTTTTACTTCTGATAAATCATTGGCAAGCATGTGGAGAGAATTAAAAGGTGAAAAGCTTTAATTAATTCTGGGCTGGGCACCCCAATTGCCAGCTCCTTTTGTAATTATTAGATAAGCAGATGTATATGCCACTAGTCCAAAGGTGAAAGTCTGTCTGACAAGAGTGATAGAGAAACTCTACATAACCCTCATGAGCTAATAAACAGTGACACAAAATAAGGAGTAATAAGGTTTTAAATTGTTTAAAGGTAGCACATGAAGTATTTACTTGGAGTGGCGCGAAATACCACATAATAGGTAGTTATGGTGGACACAAATGGCATGGGTTTGGCTCAAGGTTTTGGATGCACAAGAAGTATTCCCTCTCAGTACAGGTTTCGGTTAGCAAGGCTAGGTAGCAAGCATAAGAGTTGAGGGATGTAAACAAACATACATATAGTAAAAAACAATCATGCAATCTTCCTTGTAAGCACAAATAATTTTAACTTGAGAATACTAAGCTCATTAGCCAACAAGAAAGAAAGATAATGAAATAATATATCTACATGCACTTCCCTCTTTTCTACTTAAGCCTCAAAGTATTATTGCTACTGACCAATGCTAAGTTTGCCAAAACCAAATTGATTCACTAAATACTCCCAAAGTGATACCAATACTAACAACAAGATCATTCATATGACAGAACTTGCAAACTAAAATAAGAAGTGCAGAAAGTAAAAGATGAAACTTCTCATTAATATTTCATAACGGTAACTCACACAAAGAGTGATGACGTGAAAGTCACACGTTCGTTGGGAACCCCAAGAGGAAGGTATGATGAGTGCAGCAGCAAGTTTTCCCTCAGTATGAAACTAAGGTTTAATCGGACCAGTAGGAGATCAAAGTCACTTCTGAGGTTGTTGGTGGTGAAATGTGGCGCGGCGCAACACCAGGGATTCCTGTGCCAACGTGGAACCTGCACACAAGACAATCAAACTACTTTGCCCCAACGAATCAGTGTGGGTGTCAACCTCACCGGCTTGCTGAAAACAAAGGATTAGATGTATAGTGTGGAAAATGATGTTTGTTTGCAGAGAATAAAAAAGAACAATGATTGCAGTAGGTTGTATTTCCGATGTAAAAGAATGGACCGGGGTCCACAGTTCACTAGTGGTGTCTCTCCATAATAAATAACTAACATGCTGGGTAAACAAATTACAGCTGGGCAATTGACAATATTGATAAGCGCATAACATGCATGTGCAAGTTGTAGTGTCTACGATGTGATTCATTTGGGCATTACGACAAAGTACACAGACCGCTATCCATCATGCATCTGTGCCTAAATAGTCCACCTTCAGGTTAACGTCCGTACCCCTTCCGGTATTAAGTTGCAAGCAATAGACAATTGCATTAAGTAAAGTGCATAATGTAAACAACACATTCATCCTTAGACAAAGCATCATTAGGTTATCCCTAGTGGCAACAGCACATCCACAACCTTAGGGGTTGCTGTCACTCCCCCAGATTCAATGGAGACTGAACCCACTATCTAGCATAAATACTCCCTCTTGGAGTCACAAGTATTCACTTGGCCAAAGTTTCAACAAGTAACGGAGAGCATGCAAGATCATAAAAGACATAGACATAATATTCAGTATTCAACTTGACATAGTATCAATATTCATCGGATCCTAGCAAACACAACATGTAGCATTACAATAAGATGATCATGATCATGATAGGCAGCTCACAAGATCTAAACATGATGGCACAAGAGGAGAAGACAACCATCCAGCTACTGCTATGGACCCATAGTCCAAATATGAACTACTCACACATCACTCCGGAGAAAGGCATGGCGATGTAGAGCCCTCCGGTGATGATTCCCCTCTCCGGCAGGGTGCCGTGGAGAGCTTCAGAACCCTCCCGAGTTAGGGTTGACGACGGCCGTGGCGGTGGTGTTTTCTGGAATATTGGCTCGGGTGTTTAGGGTTTTCCGAAAAGATGAATATATAGGCGAAGGGGCGGCGTCGGTGGAGGCCTGTGGGCCCCTCACCACATCACGGCGTGGCAGAAGGGGGGCCGCGCCGCCACGTGGTGAGGGCGGCCCACAACCCCCCTTCGTCGCTCCTTCGGACTTCGTGTACGTGTTGGAAAAATAGGGACTTTGACTCCTGTTTCGTGAAATTCCGAGAATATTTCCAGAATAACTTTTCTGAAACAAAAAACAGCAGAAAACTGGAACTGGCACTGTGGCATCTTGTTAACAGGTTAGTCCCAGAAAATGCATAAAAACGATATAAAGTGTATACAAAAACATGTAGCAATTGGTATAATATAAGCATGGAACATCAGAAATTATAGATACGTTGGAGACGTATCAAGCATCCCCAAGCTTAGTTCTACTCGTCCTTGAGTAGGTAAAACGATAACAACAAATAATTTCTAAGGAGACATGCTTTCACACAATCTTGATCAAATAATATTGCAAGGCTCATGTCATGAATGAAGTGACTCAAAGCAATGGTTTATAGTTTGCTAACAGATAGATAAAGAGTAAACAACTGAATCATATAGACAAAAACTTTTCATGAATAGTACTTTCAAGACAAGCATCAAAAAGCTTTGCATAAGAGTTAACTCATAAAGCAATAATTCTAAGTAAAAGGCATTGAAGGAACACAAAGGAGGATTTAAGTTTCAGCAATTGCTTTCAACTTTCAACATGTATATCTCATGGATAATTGTCAACAAAGTAATATAACAAGTGCAATAAGTAAGCATATAAGAAATGATGCACACAAAGTTGACACAAGTGTTTGCTTCTGAGATAGAAAGGAGTAGGTAAACTGACTCAACATAAAGTAAAAGAAAGGCCCTTCGCAGAGGGAAGCAGGGATTAAGTCATGTGCTAGAGCTTTTTAGGATTTTGAAATCATGTAGAGAGCATAAAGTAAATTTTTGAGAGGTGTTTGTTGTTGTCAACGAATGGCAGTGGGCACTCTATCCCCTTATCACCCAGACTTTCAAGAGCGGCTCCCATGAAGGACGTTATTTCTACCCAAAGGTAGATCATCCTCTTCTCTTTTGTTTACACATGCATATTTATAAACTGGTATGACACTCCTCCCAACCTTTGCTTACACAAGCCATGGCTAACCGAATCCTCGGGTGCCTTCCAACAATCCATACCATGGAGGAGTGCCTATTTGATAAAGTTTAACATTTTGGAATTTTGCTTCTGATAAATCATTGGCAAACATGTGAAGAGAATCAAATGGTTAAAGTTATAATTAATTGAGACTGGGCACCCCATTTGCCAGCTCTTTTTGCAAAATTATTGGATAAGCGGATGTATATGCCACTAGTCCATTGGTGAAAGTCTGTCATGAGTAAATGACAAGGTGATAGAGAAAACGCCACATAACTTCCTCGTGAGCTATAAAACATTGACACAAATAAGGAGTAATAAAGTTTTGAATAGTTTAAAGGTAGCACATGAAGTATTTACTTGGAATGGCAGGAAATACCACATAATAGGTAGTTATGGTGGACACAAATGGCATGGGTTTTGGCTCAAGGTTTGGATGCACGAGAAGCATTCCCTCTCAGTACAGAGTTTAGGCTAGCAATGTTGTTTGAAGCAAACACAAGTATAAACCGGTACAGCAAGACTTAAATAAAAACATATTGCAAGCATTATAAGACTCTACACTGTCTTCCTTGTTGCTCAAACATTTTACCAGAAAATATCTAGACCTTAGAGATATCAAACATGCAAACCAAGTCTCAACAAGCTCTACGGTAGTTCTCCACTAATAGGCTTTAACTACATGATGCAAGAGCTTAAACATGACCTACTTGAGAGCTCAAAACAATTGCAAAGTGTCAAATTATCCAAGACAATGATCTACAAGAATGACATATCTTTTCCAATACCACTACCACATGTAGCATTTTCTGTTTCCAACCAAACACCAATCAATTTATTTCAACACAAACTCTCCAAATACTACAGCAATGAAATAAGAGAGTACTTCTCTACAAGAACTAACAGCTCTGAACAAGAGATGCATGAAAAACAGAGCTAAAAGCATTGCAGTAGCTAGTTAAGAATACTCAAAAAATATAAGTGAAGAATATGAGTATTCACATGAAAAAGTGGAGCGTGTCTCTCTCCCACACAAGAATGCTAGGATCCAATTTATTCAGAAAATAAAACAAACAAAGCAAAAATAAAAGCACACAGACGCTCCAAGTAAAGCACATAAGATGTAAAAGAATTAAAATATAGTTTCACAAGAGATGATCTGATAAGTTGTTGATGAAGAAGGGGATGCCTTGGCATCCCCAAGCTTAGACGCTTGAGTCTTCTTGAAATATGCTGGGATGCACCACGGGGGCATCCCCAAGCTTAGGCTTTTCACTCTTCTTGATCATATCATATCATTCTTCTCTCTTGATCCTTGAAAAGTTCTTCACACCAAACTCGAAATAATTCTCATTAGAGGGTTAGTGCATAATCAAAAATTCACATGTTCTGTAATGACGCAATCATCTCCAACACTTCTGGACATTAGCTACAGCCACTGATATTTTGTGAGCAAAAAATCCACTCAAACATAATAAAAGAGAGAATGCGAAATAAAAGACAGAATCTGTCAAAAACAGAATAGTCTATAAAGATGAATTTTTTCGAGACACTTAAGTTGCTCAGATGCGAAAAGTCCAAAACTAGTGAAAGTTGCGTACATATATGAGGATGATGCGTGATTTTTTCAGAATTTTTCAATTTTTCTGCGGTGAATAAAGCTCAAAACTGTGGACAGCAAAAATCCGTCTCTGCGCAGAAATCCAAATCTAGCATCAACTTTCAACTAGAGACATTACTTGGCACAACAATGCAATAAAATAAAGATACAACGGAGTTGCTACAGAAATAAACAGCACCTTGACTCAAAATAAAAAAAAAATTGCAGCAATAAAAACATGGGTTGTCTCCCATAAGCGCTTTTCTTTAACGCCTTTCAGCTAGGCGCAGAAAGTGAAAATCAAGTGTTTCCAAGAGAAGAAGCATCCAAATGATTACCAAAGGTTTTACGCCTACCTCTCTTACTCTTATTCTTACTCTTTGGTCTAGGGAATACATGACCACATCCGGATGTGGAGGTGAAATTCAGAGTGCCTTTTCCACATCTATTGTTGCTCCCAAGAGTTTTAGCAGAGACCTTCCAAGTGTAATTTGTCCGTCCCTACACATTCAATAACAAAATAATCAGTGGATACTGTTCTCCCTACGAATGATGTAAACACACCTTCAGCTATCCCAATGGGTAATATAATAGAATTATCAGTAAGAGTTATCCCTTCTCCACCTTCAGAAAGTCCCCAAAGATTCAAAGATTCATAAATGCTTTTAGGCATAAGGCAAAACTCTGACATAATATCACAACGGGCATAAAAAGTTTCACCACAAATAGCAACCTTTACCGTAGGGACCCACATTGAAGGTTCAAAACTCATTGGAACATAATCATAAAATTCACGAATCTGATTATACCCTTCTTTCAAACAAGATAAATTTGTCTCAAGAGTATTTAATCTAGCATGAATGTCAACAAGAGCTGAATCAAATTTATTGGCCGAGCTAGAAGATGCAACCAACTTTTTATGGCATTAAAAGCTTGATCCCATCACATTGAAGGAAATCTCCTCCAACAACAGCATCCAAAGCATATCTATAACAAAGGACTATACCAAAGTAGAATCTACTAAGGAGCAAACTTAAAGTCATCTTAGGCTCAGTTTTACCATAAAAATCATACATTCTAGACCAAGCTTCTTTAAAACTCTCCTCACTCCCTTGTTTAAAAGTGAAGATCAATTCCTCAGGTGACATAGTGACCGGTATGAGACTAGACATAAAGGTAATAAATAAAGCAAATCGAAATAACAAAAATAAAACAAGTAACTAAATTTTTTTGTGTTTTTGATATAAAAAAGCAAACAAGACAAAATAAAAATAAAGCAAGACAAAAACAAAGTAAAGAGATTGGAAGTGAGAGACTCCCCTAACAGAAGGCTTGACTTCCCCGGCAACGGCGCCAGAAAAGTGCTTGGCGTCGAAAGGGAGGTAGAAGTCTTCTGAATCCAAAGTGTCTTGATCTCCCCGGCAATGGCGCCGGAAAAAGTGCTTGATGATGTGAAAGTCACACGTTCGTTGGGAACCCCAAGAGGAAGGTATGATGAGTGCAGCAGCAAGTTTTCTCTCAGTATGAAACCAAGGTTTAATCGGACCAGTAGGAGATCAAAGTCACTTCTGAGGTTGTTGGTGGTGAAATGTGGCGCGGCGCAACACCAGGGATTCCTGTGCCAACGTGGAACCTGCACACAAGACAATCAAACTATTTTGCCCCAACGAATCAGTGAGGGTATCAACCTCACCGGCTTGCTGAAAACAAAGGATTAGACGTATAGTGTGGAAAATGATGTTTGTTTGCAGAGAATGAAAAAGTACAATGATTGCAGTAGGTTGTATTTCTGATGTAAAAGAATGGACCGGGGTCCACAGTTCACTAGTGGTGTCTCTCCATAATAAATAACTAACATGCTGGGTAAACAAATTACAGCTGGGCAATTAACAATATTGATAAGTGCATAACATGCATGTGCACGTTGTAGTGTCTACTATGTGATTCATTTGGGCATTACGACAAAGTACACAGACCGCTATCCAGCATGCATCTGTGCCTAAATAGTCCACCTTCAGGTTAATGTCCGTACCCCTTCCGGTATTAAGTTGCAAGCAACAAACAATTGCATTAAGTAAAGTGCATAATGTAAACAACACATTCATCCTTAAACAAAAAATCATTAGGTTATCCTAGTGGTTACTGTCACTCCCCCAGATTCAATGGAGACTGAACCCACTATCTAGCATAAATACTCCCTCTTAGAGTCACAAGCATTCACTTGGCCAAAGCTTCAACAAGTAACGGAGAGCATGCAAGATCATAAAAGACGTAGACATAATATTCATTATTCAACTTGACATAGTATCAATATTCATCGGATCCCAGCAAACACAACATGTAGCATTACAATAAGATGATCTTGATCATGATAGGCAGCTCACAAGATCTAAACATGATGGCTCAAGAGGAGAAGACAACCATCTAGCTACTGCTATGGACCCATAGTCCAAAGATGAACTAATCACACATCACTCCGGAGGCAGGCATAGCGATGTAGAGCCCTCCGGTGATGATTCCCCTCTCCGGCAAGGTGCCGGGGAGAGCTTCAGAACCCTCCCGAGTTAGGGTTGACGACGGCAGCGGCGGCGGATGTTTTGTGGAATATTGGCTCGGGTGTCTAGGGTTTTCCTGAAAAGATGAATATATAGGCGAAGGGGCGGCATCGGTGGAGGCCTGTGGGCCCATCACCACGTCACGGCGCGGCAGAAGGGGGGCCGCGCCGCCACATGGTGAGGTCGGCCCACAACCCCCTTCGTCTCTCCTTCGGACTCCGTGTACGTGTTGGAAAAATAGGGACTTTGACTCCTATTTCGTGAAATTCCGAGAATATTTCCAGAACAATTTTCTAAAACCAAAAACAGCAGAAAACAGGAACTGGCACTGTGGCATCTTGTTAATAGGTTAGTCCCAGAAAATGCATAAAAATGATATAAAGTGTATACAAAACTTGTAGCAATTGGTATAATATAAGCATGGAACATCAGAAATTATAGATATGTTGGAGACGTATCAAAGGGATACATAGACAACCAACTAAAAGAGATACTTCCACACTGCAAACCATCCTATATGATAACTTCTCTACTCATGATATGGCTTGATTAAAAGGTAGAAAGGTAAAAGATAATGATGCGATACCGCGGCACTCCCCCCAAGCTTGGAACAAGCCAAGGGGATGCCAATACCAGTGATGAATTACTCCTTCGGTGGCGATGGTGGAACAACCATGATGGGAGTGAGGAAGCGCTCCAACATTCTGCGAAGTCGGCTGTTCTCCTCCTGAAGTATCTCCACTTCCATTCTCAGAACACGATATTGATCACAAAACTCATCGGTGACCCGAAGAGCTTCCTCCACAGCAGGGAAAGAGCTGAGGCCAGGGGCAGGTGGTAGAGGTCCCTGCAAGTTATGAGAAAAAGCACGTCGAGTGTTAACCGATCCCACAAAGATTGGCTTGCTCCCTTTAATCCCGCAGCTTGCCGCTCTCTTTTTGTTGATGACATCTTCTTCACTTCCTCCTTGACGCTCTCATCCATCTCCTTCCACCTTGCCATGACCCTTTCCTCTTCCACCCATCCGACGAAAGTTCCTTGATCAAGATCCTGGAGGAGCTCACGTCTACGACGCATTGCGAAATCTTCTGAGGATGAACCCAGAGACGACATCTGGATAGAAACAGCTCGAAACAAAACACGACAAAAAGGCGATATACAGACCTCGGGGGGTCCGGGGGATTATATAGCAAAAACTTTCACGACAAAAGGAAGGTACGGGAGAGAAACCGGGTCAGACAAGGGCTCCAAGGCACCCTCCCCATATGGCGGTGCGGCCAGGGGTGGGCCCGCGCCACCAGGTGGGGAGGTGCCCTCGCCTTTTCCACTCTGTTTCGATCTCGTAATTTTCCATATTTAATAAAAACAACAAAATATTGTTCAGAAAGTTAAACGCGAACTTTTTCTTACCAAAACTGTTACCTACTCGAAATCAGACTCAGCAGTCCCACCAATTTGATCTTTGATGAAAGTTTCCGGAGTCACCACTCGAATAACATCAACGTCTTCATTATAAGAATCTCCAGAAATATAATGTTTGAGTCTTTGTCCATTCACCACTTGTGTAGCATCATCTTTCAGCGAAGCAATCTTTATTGCCCTGAACGATACACCTCCACAATGACATAAGGTCCTTCCCATTTTGAGAGTAATTTTCCTGCAAAAAATCTGAGACGAGACCGATATAATAGAACTTTATCTCAACATTAAACTCTCTTTTAATAATTCTTCTATCATGCCATTTCTTAACTTTCTCCTTAAAAAGTCTAGCATTTTCATAGCTTCACTTGGAGCAACCTTTTCTTACCGGCAAGTTTAAAATCTTTATTAAGCTCTCTCACAGCCCAATAAGCTTTGTGCTCTAATTCTAAAGGCAAATGACAAGCTTTTCCATAAACCATTTTATAAGGAGACATACCCATAGGATTTTTATAAGCAGTTCTATAAGCCCACAAAGCTTCCTTCAACTTACTAGCCCAATTTTTTCTAGATTTATTAACAGTCTTTTGCAAGATAGATTTAATTTCTCTATTTGATAATTCTACTTGCCCACTAGTTTGAGGATGATAAGCTGAAGCAATTCTATGATTAATACCATATTTAGCAAGGGTCTTTCTAAAACCACCATGAATAAAATGAGAACCTCCATCAGTCATAAGATATCTAGGTACTCCAAACCTAGGGAAAATAACATCTAAAAGCATTTTTAAAGAGGTTTCACCATCAGCACTTTTTGTAGGTATGGCTTCCACCCATTTAGTAACATAATCAACAGCAACAAGTATATGAGTGTTACCTTCTGAAGAAGGGAAAGGACCCATGAAGTCGAATCCCCAACAATCAAACGGTTCAATAACAAGAGTATAATTCATAGGCATTTCATTGCGTCTAGAGATATTACCAACTCTTTGACATTCATCACAAGATAAAATAAACTTTCTTGCATCTTTAAAGAGAGTTGGCCAATAAAAACCTGATTGTAGAACCTTTTGTGCGGTTCTATCTCCGGCGTGATGTCCTCCATAAACACTACCATGACATTTCTCAATATCTCTTGTTGTTCATATTCGGGACACATCTTCGCATAATACCATCCACTCCTTCTTTATATAAGTGTGGGTCATCCCAAAAATAATGCCTCAAGTCATAAAAGAATTTCCTTCTTTGCTGAGCTGAAAAGGTTGGAGGCAAGTACTTGGAAACAATAAAGTTAGCATAATCAGCATACCAAGGACTATCTCGCGAGCTCACCTTTATTGCAGCCAATTGTTCATTTGGAAAACTATCATTAACAGGTACGGGATCATAAGCAATATTTTCCAATCTAGACAAATTATCAGCAACAGGGTTATCAGCACCTTTCCTATCTACAATATGTAAATCGAATTCTTGTAAAAGAAGCACCCATCTAATAAGCCTTGGCTTAGCGTCTTTCTTTTCCATAAGGTACCTAATTGCAGCATGATCGGTATGAACAGTGACTTTTGAATCAACAATATAAGGTCTAAACTTGTCACATGCAAAAACTACAGCTAAGAACTCTTTTTCAGTAGTAGCATAATTTCTTTGAGCGCATCAAGAGTCTTACTAGCATAATGAATAACATTCAACTTTTTATCTACTCGCTGTCCAAGAACAGCACCTACAGCAAAATCACTAGCATCACACATAATTTCAAAAGGTAAATTCCAATCAGGTGGTTCGACTACAGGGCAGTAGTTAAAGCCTTTTTCAAAGTTTCAAAAGCTTCCTTACAATCATCATCAAAAACAAAAGGTACATCTTTTTGAAGAAGATTAGTAAGAGGCTTCGAAATTTTAGAGAAATCTTTAATAAACCTTCTATAGAAACCAGCATGACCAAGAATACTACGAATACCTTTTACATCCCTGGGATAGGGCATTTTCTCAATTGCTTCAACTTTAGCTCTATCAACTTCAATACCTCTCTCAGAAATTTTATGTCCCAGAACAATTCCTTCATTAACCATAAAGTGGCATTTCTCCCAATTAAGAACAAGGTTAGTTTCTTCACATCTCTGCAAAACTTTATCAAGGTTTCGCAAACAATTATCAAAAGAATTCCCATAGACGGAAAAATCGTCCATGAATACCTCTACAATCTTTTCACAAAAGCCATGAAAAATAGCAGACATGCACCTTTGAAAAGTAGCAGGGCATTACATAAACCGAAAGGCATACGCCTATAAGCATAAGTTCCATAGGACAAGTGAAAGTGGTTTTCTCTTGATCTTTAGCTCTAACAGCAATTTGTGAAAACCCAGAATAACCATCAAGAAAGCAAAAATGAGTATTCTTAGATAACCTTTCTAGCATTTGATCAATGAAAGGTAAAGGGTAATGATCTTTCTTAGTAACTTTATTAACTTTCCGAAAATCAATGCACATTCTATATCCTACAACTACTCTTTGAGGGATGAGCTCATCATTATCATTTGGTACAACAGTAATCCCTCCTTTCTTAGGAACACAATGCACAGGACTTACCCATTTACTATCAGCAATAGGATATATAATACCAGCTTCAAGAAGTTTTAATACCTCATTTCTTACCACATCCTTCATTTTAGGAATTAGACGACGTTGATGTTCAACAACAGGCTTTGCATCATCTTCCATGTTGATGGCGTGTTGGCAAATAGAGGGGAAATCCCCTTCAAGTCATCAAGAGTGTATCCAATAGCTCCTCGGTGTTTCTTCAATATTTCCAATAATCTTTCTTCTTCAAAACCTGAAAGCTTAGAACTAATAATAACAGGATATGTTTTCTTATCATCAATATAAGCATATTTAAGATTATCAGGTAAAGGTTTCAAATCAAAAACAGGATCTTCCTTTGGTGGTGGTGTTGTACCTAAATCTTCAACAGGTAAATTATGTTTAAGAATGGGTTGACGAAAGAAAATTTCGTCAAGCTCATTCCTTTCTTCCCTAAAGACTTCACTCTCGTGATCCTCCAAATGTTGCTGCAAAGGATCATTAGGAGCAAGAGCAATAGATGCAAGCTGTTCAACTCTAAAATCCTCATTAGGCAATTCGGTTTCATAAGGAGTTTTGGCAAATTTAGAGAAATTAAACTCATAAGATTCACCAGCAAATTTAGTCAAAATTTTCTCTTTCTTGCAATCTATAATAGCTCCACAAGTATTTAAGAAAGGTCTACCAAAAATGATAGGACAAGTTTTACTAGCAGCAGAACCAAGTACCAGAAAGTCAGCAGGATATTTAATCTTACCACATAAAACTTCCACATCTCGAACAATACCAATAGGAGAAATAGTTTCTCTATTAGCTAGCCGAATAACCACATCAATCTCTTCAAGTTCACAAGAACCAATTTCATGCATGATTTCCCTGTAAAGCTCATAAGGAATAGCACTGGAACTTGCACCAATATCACATAAACCATAATAACAATGATCACCTATTCTAACAGAAAGCATAGGAACACTAGCTTTCCTAGATTTACTAGGATGCGAAACAATATTAGAAGCATCTTCACAAAGATGATGTGCCCATCTTCTACACTTTCAGTTACAAGGTCCTTAATTATTGCTACAGCAGGTTCAACAGTTATTTGCTCATCAGGTTCTATAGGTTTCTTTGCACTTTTGTTAACCACACTAGTTATAACAGAATGTTCCTTCACTTTAGCAGGAAAAGGAATTTTTTCAATATAAGCTTCAGGAAGAATGTGATCAACAGTTTTAACTTCAATACATCTACCTATAGGTAAATCAGTTTTATCTTTATAAGGTTCATGATACTTATTAAAACTCTTCCTAGGCAATTCGAAATGAGAGGCAAAGCTTTATAAAAATTTGCAACAACTTGAGAGTCAAGACCATAAGCAGCACTCATATTTCGAAATTTATCAGTATCCATAAAAGTTTTAATGCATTCATAATCATATTTTATACCTGACTCTCTACCTTTGTCGTTCTCCCATCCTTCAGTATTCTCCTGAATCCGATCAAGAAGGTCCCATTTAAACCTTCTTTGTTGCCGTGAATGATCCAGAACAAGTAGTATCTAGCAAGGTTTTATCTTGAAAAGAAAGTCTTGCATAGAAATTATCAATAATGACATTACCAGGAAGCTCATGAATGGGGCATTTGAGCATTAATGACTTCAATCTCCCCCACGCTTGGGCAATACTCTCTCCATCATGAGGCCAGAAGTTATATATGCGGTTTCGGTCTTTGTGAATTTCACTTGGAGGATAGAATTTAGAATAAAATAGAGGCATAATTTCCTTCCAATCAAGAGAACGCCCATTCTTCAGCAGTTTATACCAATGTGCCGCTTTACCAGACAGCGACAAAGAGAATAGTTTCTTCTTAACTTCATCCATAGAAATACCTGCACACTTGAACAACTCGCATAATTCATGTAAAAACAGTAAATGATCTCCAGGATGGACAGTTCCATCCCCTTCATAGCGGTTATTCGTAACACGTTCAATAATTTTCATAGGTATTTTATATGGAATTACTTGCTCACCTGGCGCCTCATCCACTACCTTTGCAGTAGTAGTAGATTTTCCAAATAGGAATTCAAGAGAAGACCTCTCCATAATGAAATATAGCAGCAGGCAGAAATAAAAACAGCACGTACAGTAAGAGTTTTCCTTACCAATTCCACTTACCAATAGCGCTTCACTCCCCGGCAACGGCGCCAGAAAATAGTCTTGATGACCCACAAGTATAGGGGGTGTATCGTAGTACTTTCGATAAATAAGAGTGTCGAACCCAACGAGGAGCAGAAGGTGTTGACAAGCAGTTTCGATGAAGGATTCACTGTAAATGCTCACAGACAAGTTTTTAGGGTTTTTGATATAGCAGATAAATAAAATACAAGTAAGTAAAATGCGGTAATAATAATTGCAGCGAGTGGCCCAATCCTTTCTACAGCAAAGGACAAGCCGGTTTGTTTACTTATGATGACCAAACGTTCTTGAGGACACACGGGAATTTAGTCTAGTGCTTTCGCTTCATATAGTTGATTAATCTTCATTGTTTTGATAAGTGTTGTGTGGGTGAACCTATGCTAATGCACCGCCCTTCCTAGGACTAATACATACTTGTGATTATACCCCTGCAAGCATCCGCAAATACAAGAAAGTAATTAAGATAAATCTAACCACAGCCTTAAACTCTGAGATCCTGCTATCCCTCATGCATCGATATACCAACGGGGGTTCAGGTTGCTGTCACTCCGGCAACCCCACAATTAGCAAACGAATACACAATGCATTCCCCTAGGCCCATAAAGGTGAAGTGTCATGTAGTCGACGTTCACATGACACCACTAGAAGAATAACACCACAACTTAAATATCAAACCATTAAATATTACTCAACATAATTCACTACTAACATTTAGACTTCACCCATGTCCTCAAGAACTAAACGAACTACTCACAAGACATCATATGGATCATGATCAGAGGTGATATAATGATGAATAACAATCTGGACATAAACCTTAATTCAACGGTTTCACTCAATAGCATCAACCACAAGGAGTAATTAACACCGGGAAAGTTTCCCCTATGAAATACACAAGATTCAACCCTAGATGTTACAGCGGAACGGAGTGGAGCGGTGGAGATGACGGTGTCGGCGGTGGAGATGATGGTGATGATGATCCCAATGAAGTCTAGCTCGATGACGGTGACGATGGCGATGATTTCCCCCCTCCGGGAGGGAATTTCCCCGGCAGATTTCTCCTGCCGGAGAGCTTTTCTCTCTCTGGTGTTTTCCGCCTCGAGGAGGCGGCACTGTCTATCCTCGATGATCCCCCGAGTCTTAGGGTTTCTGGATGATGAAGTACGCGAAGGGGCGACGGCTGAGGTGGGCCTGGGCCTCCTCCCCATATGGTGGCGCGACAGCATAGGGGGCCGCGCCACCGTGTGGGGAGGGCCCACGGTGGCCCACCTTGGTCTCCCCTTTTGGCTCCCTCCGTCATCTATCAAAATAGAAGCTTATGTATATTTTCCTCAAATTGTTGAACTCCAGAAATATCGTATCTTGACGATGCTTTTTCCAGCAGAATCCTGACTCCGGTGAATAATCCTCCAATAATGATGAAACATGCAAAACAGGTAAAATAACATAAGTATCATCTCTAAATATGAAATATATCAATGAATAACAGTAAATTATGATATAAAATAGTGATGCAAAATGGACGTATCATGCCTAAATAGTCCACCTTCAGGTTAGCATCTGCACCCTTACAGTATTGAGTTGCAAGCAACAGACTATTGCATTAAGTAAAGTGCATAATGTAAGCAACACAATTATCCTTAGACAAAGCATCGATGTTTTACCCCTAGTGGCAACAACACATCCACAACCTTAGAGGTTGCTGTCACTCCCCCAGATTAAATGGAGACTGAACCCACTATCTAGCATAAATACTCCCTCTTGGAGTCACAAGCATCAACTTGGCCAGGGTATTAACAAGCAACGGAGAGCATGCAAGATCATAAATAACATAGACATGATAATTCAATAATCAACTTGACATAGTATCAATATTCATCGGATCCCAGCAAACACAACTTGTAGCATTACAATAAGATGATCTTGATCATGATAGGCAGCTCACAAGATCTAAACATGATGGCACAAGAGGAGAAGACAACCATCTAGCTACTGCTATGTACCCATAGTCCAAGGATGAACTACTCACACATCACTCCGGAGGCAGGCATGGCGATGTAGAGCCCTCCGGTGATGATTCCCCTCTCCGGCAGGGTGCCGGGAAGAGCTTCAAAACCCTCCTGAGTTAGGGTTGACGGCGGCGGTGGCTCTGGAACTTTTCGTGGATAATGGCTCAGGTATCTAGGGTTTTCCCGAATAGATGAATTTATAGGCGAAGGGGCGATATCGGTGGACACCCGAGGGGCCCACACCATGTCGTGGTGCGCCGGGAGGTGGGGCCGCGCCGCCACGTGGTGTGGCCGCCTCCTCGGTTCCCTTCTTGTCTCCTTCGGACTCCGTGTACGTGACATGAAAATAGGACCATGGGCTTTTGTTTCGTCCAATTTCGAGAATATTTCCAGAACAACTTTTCTGAAATACAAAAACAACAGAAAATAGGAACTGGCACTGTGGCATCTTGTTAATAGGTTAGTCCCAGAAAATGCATAAAAATGCTATAAAGTGTAAATAAAACATGTAGCAATTGGTATAATATAAGCATGGAATATCAGAAATTATGGATACGTTGGAGACGTATCAAGCATCACCAATCTTAGTTCTACTCGTCCTCGAGTAGGTAAAACGATAACATCAAAATAATTTCTGAGAAGACATGCTTTCATACAATCTTGATCAAATAATATTGCAAGGCTCATGTCATGAATGAAGTGACTCAAGGCAATGGTCTATAGTTTGCTAACAAATAGATAAAGAGTAAACAACTGAATCATATAAGCAAAAACTTTTCATGAATAGTACTTTCAAGACAAGCATCAAAAAGTTTTGCATAAGAGTTAACTCATAAAGCAATAGATTCTAAGTAAAAGGCATTGAAGCAACACATAGGAAGATTTAAGTTTCAGCAATTGCTTTCAACATGTATATCTCATGTATAATTGTCAACACAAAGTAATATAACAAGTGCAATAAGTAAGCATATAAGAATTGTTGCACACAAAGTTGAAACAAGTGTTTGTTTCTGAGATAGAAAGAAGTAGGTAAACTGACTCAACATAAAAGTAAAAGACAGGCCCTTCGCAGAAGGAAGCAGGGATTAAATCATGTGCTAGAGTTTTTTAAGTTTTTGAAATCATATAGAGAGCATAATTAAGTTTTGAGAGGTGTTTGTTGTTGTCAACGAATGGCAGTGGGCACTCTATCCCCCTTGTCACCCAGACTTTCAAGAGCGGCTCCCATGAAGGACGTTATTTCTACCCAAGGGTAGATCATCCCTCTTCTCTTTTGTTTACACATGCATATTTATAAATTGGTATGACACTCCTCCCAACCTTTGCTTACACAAGCCATGGCTAACCGAATCCTCGGGTGCCTTCCAATAATCACATACCATGGAGGAGTGCCTATTTAATAATGTTTAACACTTTGAAATTTGCTTCTGATAAATCATGGCAAAACATGTGAAGAGAATTAAGCAGTTATAGTTGTAATTAATTGGGACTGTGCACCCCATTTGCCAGCTCTTTTTGCAATGTTATTTGATAAGCGGATGTATATGCCACTAGTCCATTGGTGAAAGTCTGTTATGAGTAAATGACAAGGTTGATAGACAAAACTCCACATAACTTCCTCATGAGCTATAAAACATTGACACAAATAAGAGATAATAGTTTTTGAATAGTTTAAAGGTAGCACATGAAGTATTTACTTGGAATGGCAGGAAATACCAAATAATAGGTAGTTATGGTGGATACAAATGGCATGGGTTTTGGCTCAAGGTTTGGATGCACGAGAAGCATTCCCTCTCAGTACAGAGTTTAGGCTACCAAGTTTGTTTGAAGCAAACACAGGATATCAACTGGTACAGCAAGACTTACATGAAAACATATTGCAAGCATTATAGGACTCTACACTGTCTTCCTTGTTACTCAAACACTTTTACCAGAAAATATCTAGACCTTAGAGATACCAAACATGCAAACCAAATTTCAACAAGCTCTGCGGTAGTTCTCCACTAATAGGTTTTAACTACATGATGCAAGATCTTAAACATGATCTACTTGAGAGCTCAAAACAATTGTAAAGCATTAAATTATCCAAGACAATGATGTACAAGAATGAGTATATCTTTTCAATATACCATCTACCACATGTATCATTTTCTGTTTCCAACCAAACACCAATCAACTTATTTCAACATAAAACTCTCCAAATAATACAACAATAAAACAAGAACTAACAGCTCTGAACAAGAGATGCATGAAAAACAGGAGCTAAAAGCATTGCAGTAGCTAGTCAAGAATACTCAACAAATATAAGTGAAGAATACGAGTATTCATATGAAAAAGCGGAGCGTGACTCTCTCCCACACAAGAATTCTAGGATCCAATTTATTTAGAAAATGAAAATAACAAAGCAAAAATAAAAGCACACAGACGCTCCAAGTAAAGCACATAAGATGTGAAAGAATTAAAATATAGTTTCACTAGAGATGACCTGATAAGTTGTTGATGAAGAAGGGGATGCCTTGGGCATCCCCAAGCTTAGACGCTTGAGTCTTCTTGAAATATGCTTGGGTGACCCACGGGGGCATCCCCAAGCTTAGGCTTTTCACTCTTCTTGATCATATTATATCATTCTCCTCTCTTGATCCTTGAAAACTTCCTTCACACCAAACTCAAAGTAATTCTCATTAGAGGGTTAGTGCATAATCAAAAATTCACACGTTCTGTAAGGACACAATCATCTCCAATACTTCTGGACATTAGCTACAGCCACTGATGTTTTCTGGAGCAAAGAAACCACTCAAACATAGTAAAAGAGAGAATGCAAAATAAAAGGCAGAATCTATCAAAAACAGAACAGTCCGTAAAGACGATTTTTTTCAAGGCACTTAAGTTGCTTAGATCAGAAAACTCAAAACTAATGAAAGTTGCGTACATATCTAAGGATCACGTGTGAGTTTTTTTCAGAATTTTTCAATTTTTCTAGAGTGTGTACAGATAAAAATGGTGGATAGCAAAAATCTGTCTCTGCGCAGAAATCCAAATCTAGCATCAACTTTCTATTAGAGACTTTACTTGGCACAACAATGCAATAAAATAAAGATACAAAGGAGTTGTTACAGAAGTAAGCAAGCTCCAAGACTCAAATAAAAGAAAAAATACAGAAATAAAAACAATGGGTTGTCTCCCATAAGTGCTTTTCTTTAACGCCTTTCAGCTAGGCGCAGAAAGTGAAAATCAAGTGTTTCCAAGTGAAGAAGCATCAACATTATTACCAAGAGCCTTACATCTATTTTTCTTACTCTTATTCTTGCTCTTGTTTTTAGGGAATACATGACCACATCCTGGCGAGGAGGTGAAATTCAGAGTGCCTTTTCCCACATCTATTGTTGCTCCCAAGAGTTTCAGCAGGGATCTTCCAAGTGTAATTTGTCATGTTCGTACACATTCAATAACAAGATAATCTTCTATTAGAGACTTTACTTGGCACAACAATGCAATAAAATAAAGATACAAAGGAGTTGTTACAGAAGTAAGCAAGCTCCAAGACTCAAATAAAAGAAAAATACAGAAATAAAAACCATGGGTTGTCTCCCATAAGCGTTTTTTCTTTATCGCCTTTCAGCTAGGCGCAGAAAGTGAAAATCAAGTGTTTCCAAGTGAAGAAGCATCAACATTATTACCAAGAGCCTTACGCCTATTTTTCTTACTCTTATTCTTACTCTTGTTTTTAGGGAATACATGACCGCATCCGGCGAGGAGGTGAAATTCAGAGTGCCTTTTCCCACATCTATTGTTGCTCCCAAGAGTTTCAGCAGGGATCTTCCAAGTGTAATTTGTCTTGTTCCTACACATTCAATAACAAGATAATCAGTGGATACCGTTCTTCCTAGGAGTGTTGTAAACACTCCTTCAGCTACCCCAATGGGTAGTATAATGGTGTTATCAGTAAGAGTTATTCCTTCTTAACCTTCAGGAAGTCCCCAAAGATTCAAAGATTCATAAATATCTTTAGGCATAAGACAAAATTCAGACATAATATCACAACGGGCATGAAGAGTTTCACCACAAATAGCAACCTTTACCGTAGGGACCCACATTGAAGGTTCAAAATTTATTGGAACATAATAACAATATTCGCGAATCTGGTTATAACCTTCTTTTAAACAAGATATATTTGTCTCAAGAGTGTTTAATCTATCATGAATGCTAACCAGAGCTGAATCAAATTTATTAGCTGAACTAGAGGGTGCAACCAACTTTTTTATGGCATTAAAAGCTTGATCCCCATCACAGTGAAGGAAATCTCCTTCCACTACAGCATCCAAAGCATATCTATAACAAAGAACAAGCCCAAAATAGAAGCTACTAAGAAGCCGGCCTAAAGTCATTTTAGGCTCAGTTTTACCATAAGAATCAAAAATTCTAGGCCAAGCTTCTTTAAAACTCTCCTCACTCCCTTGTTTGAAAGTGAAGATCAATTCCTCAAGTGACATGGTAACAGGAATAGAACTAGACATGATAATAAACTGAAAATAAACTAGATGCAAGTAACTATTTTTTTTTGTGTTTTTGATAAAAAGAAGCAAACAAGATAAAATAAAAATAAACTTAAGCAAGACAATAACAAAGTAAAGAGATTGGAAGTGAGAGACTCCCCTTGCAGAAGGCTGGACCTCCCCGGCAACGGCGCAAGAAAAAGTGCTTGATGGCATGAAAAACACACGTTCGTTGGGAACCCCAAGAGGAAGGTATGATGAGTGCAGCAACAAGTTTTCCCTCAGTATGAAACCGAGGTTATCGAACCAGTAGGAGATGAAGACACTTCTGAAGGTATCAACGGCGCCAGAAAAAGTGTTGTTGGAGGGAGTGCTTCCTCTTCCTGACAATGGTGCCAGAAAAAGTCCGCGCCGAAGGGGAGGTCCTAGTGGTTGACTTGGAACCTGCACACAACACAACCAAAATACTTTGCAAATCCTTAACTGTGAGGTTGTTGTGGAAAATTATGTTTGTTTGCAGAGAATGAAAGAAAACAATGATTGTAGTAGGTTGTATTATCAGATGTAAAAGAATGGACCAGGGTCCACAGTTCACTAGTGGTGTCTCTCCATAAAAGATAACTAACATGATGGGTAAACAAATTATAGCTGGGCAATTGACAATATTGAGAAGTGCATAATAATGCATGTCCAAGTTATGGTGTCTACTATGAGATTTATTTGGGCATTACAACATGGTACACAGACCGCTATCCAGCATGCATCTGTGCCTAAATAGTCCACCTTCAGGTTAGCATCCGCACCCTTTCAGTATTGAGTTGCAAGCAACAGACTATTGCATTAAGTAAAGTGCATAATGTAGGCAGCACAATTATCCTTAGACAAAGTATCGCTGTTTTACCCCTAGTGGCAACAGCACATCCACAACCTTAGAACTTTCTGTCACTGTCCCAGATTAAATGGAGACTGAACCCACTATCTAGCATAAATACTCCCTCTTGGAGTCACAGGCATCAACTTGGCCAGAGTATCAACAAGCAAAGGAGAGCATGCAAGATCATAAATAACATTCACATGATAATTCAATAATCAACTTGACATAGTATCAATATTCATCGGATCCCAGCAAACACAAAATGTAGCATTACAATAAGATGATCTTGATCATGAGAAGCAGCTCACAAGATCTAAACATGATGGCACAATAGGAGAAAACAACCATCTAGCTACTGCTATGGACCGATAGTCCAAGGATGAACTACTCACACATCACTCCGGAGGCAGGCATGGCGATGTAGAGCCCTCCGGTGATGATTCCCCTCTCCGGAAGGGTGTCGGAAAGAGCTTCAGAACCCTCCCGAGTTAGGGTTGACGGCGGCGGCGGCTCTGAAACTTTTCGTGGATAATGGCTTGGGTATCTAGGGTTTTCCCGAATAGATGAATTTATAGGCGAAGGGGCGACGTCGGTGGAGACCCGAGGGGCCCACACCATGTCGTGGTGCGCCGGGAGGTGGGGCCGCGCCGCCACGTGGTGTGGCCACCTCCTCGGTCCCCTTCGTGTCTCCTTCAGACTCCATGTACGTGACAGGAAAATAGGACCGTGGGCTTTTGTTTCATCCAATTCCGAGAATATTTCCAGAACAACTTTTCTGAAATACAAAAACAGCAGAAAACAGGAACTGGCACTGTGGCATCTTGTTAATAGGTTTGTCCCAGAAAATGCATAAAAATGATATAAAGTGTATATAAAACATGTAGCAATTGGTATAATATAAGCATGGAACATCCGAAATTATGGATACGTTGGAGACGTATCAGGAGGCCGAGTTGCTGCTACTTCCCCTCTCAACAGGAAGGGCGGCGGCTGCACCTGCGACGGCCTATTCCACGGGTGGCATGGACGATGCCGCTATTAGGCGCAAGGTGGAGGAGTTCGGAGGTGTTCGAGACGGTGCGGTGCGAGGGGTGCGGTCTAGTGGTCGCATTCAAGCACAGCACAATGCCGATGCCACTCAGATGGAGCGGGCGACGGCGTTGGCGCAGCATCAAAACCTCACGGAAGGTACGACTTTAAATCCTTTATTTACAATTTTATCTTTCTTTGATGATCAGATAATTGCTAGAGCGGCTAGTTTAGGAGTTTCGTTGGGGTCATCACAAATGGAAAAAATTAATTCGGCTAAGACAATAAAGGATAATGAACTTGATAGGACAATTCATTTGTTGAATAAGAATATCGGTTCAGTTGATTTAGAGGATCCGCAAAATCTGATTCTTAATAGAGCTGCTAGTCTATCGAAGGATTTAGTGGAGGATGAGTTAGCTAGAGACTTAGAGGATCAATTGGATCCAATAGTTCCTTTCGAGAGGACTAAGAAATCACGCCCTAGAAAAGACTACTCGACATCGACTCAGCGTCGAACCGTGAGAATTAAGAAGCAAATTAAAAGATCAAGATGAGTGGTTTAAGAGGATTATTTTGGAACATCGAGGGTTTTCGAAACCCTGGAAAACATATTTTTATTCAGGAACCAATTAGGGAGAAAAGATTAGATTTCCATGCTCTCTCGGAGACAGGGAGGTCGAATTTTTCTACTCCTTTCTTGACTCATCTAGCTGTTTGATGACGTGAAAGACACACGTTTGTTGGAACCCCAAGAGGAAGGTATGATGAGTGCAGCAGCAAGTTTTCCCTCAGTATGAAACCGAGGTTATCGAACCAGTAGGAGATGAAGACACTTCTGAAGGTTGTTGGTGGCGAAATGTGGCGCGGCGCAACACCAGGGATTCCGGTGCCAACGTGGAACCTGCACACAAGACAATCAAACTACTTTGTCCCAACGAATAAGTGAGGGTGTCAATCTCACCGGCTTGCTGAAAACAAAGGATTTAAAGTGTGGTGTGGAAAATGATGTTTAATTACAGAGAATGAAAGAGAACAATGATTGCAGTAGGTCGTATTATCAGATGTAAAAGAATGGACTAGGGTCCACAGTTCACTTATGGTGTCTCTCCATAAAGATAACTAACATGCTGGGTAAACAAATTACAGCTGGGTAATTGACAATATTGAGAAGTGCATAATAATGCATGTACAAGTTATGGTGTCTACTATGATTTACTTGGGCATTACAATATGGTACACAGACCGCTATCCAACATGCATTTGTGCCTAAATAGTCCACCTTCAGGTTAACATCCGTACCCCTTTCAGTATTGAGTTGCAAGCAATAGACTATTGCATTAAGTAAAGTGCATAATGTAAGCAACACAATTATCCTTAGACAAAGCATCGCTGTTTTACCCTAGTGGCAATAGCACATCCACAACCTTAGAACTTTTCTATCACTGTCCTAGATTAAATGGAGACTGAACCCACTTTCTAGCATAAATACTCCCTCTTGGAGTCACAAGCATCAACTTGGCCAGAGTATCAACAAGCAACGGAGAGCATACAAGATCATAAATCACATAGACATGATAATTCAATAATCAACTTGACATAGTATCACTATTCCTCGGATCCCAGCAAACACAACATGTAACATTACAATAAGATGATCTTGATCATGATAGGCAGCTCACAAGATCTAAACATGATGGCACAAGAGGAGAAGGCAACCATCTAGCTACTGCTATGCACCCATAGTCCAAGGATGAACTACTCACACATCACTCCGGAAGCAGGCATGGCGATGTAGAGCCCTCCGGTGATGATTCCCCTCTCCGGCAGGGTGACGGGAAGAGCTTCAGAACCCTCCCGAGTTAGGGTTGACGGCGGCGGCGGCTCTGGAACTTTTCGTGGATAATGGCTCGGGCATCTAGGTTTTCCCGAATAGATGAATTTATAGGCGAAGGGGTGATTGCTATACGACGTGTGAAGTACACGTTCGTCAGGATACCCCAAGCGCAAGGTTTGATGAGTACAGCAGCAAGCTTTCCCTTAGTATGAAACCAAGGTTTATCGAACCAGTAGGAAATCTCGATGCTACGAAGGTGTCAACGGCGTCAGAACTTGGGCGTTGTTGACGTGGAACCTGCACACAAGACAATCAGACTACTTTGCCCCGATGAGACAGTGAGGGTGTCAACTCACCGGCTTGCTGAAAACAAAGGATTAGACATATAGTGTGGAAGATGATGTTTACTTGCAGCGAACAAAAGAGAACAATGATTGCAGTAGGTTGTATTACAGATGTAAAAGAATGGACCGGGGTCCACAGTTCACTAGTGGTGTCTCTCCAATAAGATAACTAACATGCTGGGTAAACAAATTACAGCTGGGCAATTGACAATATTGATAAGTGCATAAACATGCATGTGCAAGTGTAGTGTTGACTATGAGATTCATTTGGGCATTACAACAAAGTACACAGACCGCTATCCAGCATGCATCTGTGCCTAAATAGTCCACCTTCCGGTTAGCATCCGCACCCCTTTCAGTATTAAGTTGCAAGCAACAGACAATTGCATTAAGTAATGTGCATAATGTAAACAACACATTCATCCTTGACAAAGCATTGCTGTTTTCCCCTAGTGGCAACAACACATCTACAACCTTAGAACTTGCTGTCACTATCCCAGGTTAAATAGAGGTTGAACCCAACTATCATGCATAAATACCCCCTCTTGGAGTCACAAGTATTCACTTGGCCAAGGCTTCAACAAGTAACGGAGAGCATGCAAGATCACAAATGACATAGACATGATAACATAATATTCAGCTTGACATAGTATCAATATCAGTCAGATCCCAGCAAACACAACATGTAGCATTACAATAAGATGATCTTGATCATGATAGGCAGCTCACAAGATCTAAACATGATGGCACAAGTGGAGAAGACAACCATCTAGCTACTGCTATGGACCCATAGTCCAAGGATGAACTACTCACGCATCACTCCGGAGGCGGGCATGGCGATGTAGAGCCCTCCGGTGATGATTCCCCTCTCCGGCAGGGTGCCGGGAAGAGCTTCAGAACCCCCCGAGTTAGGGTTGACGACGGCGGCGGCAGCGAATATTTATGGATAGGCTCGGTGTTTTAGGGTTTTCGCGTCGGGGAATAAATAGGCGAAGGGGCGCGTCGGCGGACCCCCGAGGGGCCCACACCCCTGGCGGCGCGGCGGGCCCACCCGGGGGGTTTGGCCACCTCGTGCCCTCTTCGTCTCTCCTTCGGACTCCGTGTACGTGTTGGAAAAATAGGGACTTCCTTTTGTTTCGTGCAATTCCGAGAATATTTCCAGAAGTAACTTTCTGAAACCAAAAACAGCAGAAAACAGGGAACTGGCACTGTGGCATCTTGTTAATAGGTTAGTCCCAGAAAATGCATAAAAGTGATATAAGTGTATATAAAACATGTAGCAAATGGTATAATATAAGCATGGAACAGCAGAAATTATGGATACGTTGGAGACGTATCAAGCATCCCCAAGCTTAGTTCTACTCGTCCTCGAGTAGGTAAAACGATAACAACAAATAATTTCTGAGGAGACATGCTTTCACACAATCTTGATCAATATATTGCAAGGCTCATGTCATGAATGAAGTGACTCAAAGCAATGTCTATAGTTTGCTAACAAATAGATAAAGAGTAAACAATGAATCATATAAGCAAAAACTTTTCATGAATAGTACTTTCAAGACAAGCATCAAAAAGTTTTGCATAAGAGGTAACTCATAAAGCAATAGATTCAAAGTAAAAGGCATTGAAGCAACACAAAGGATGATTAAGTTTCAGCATTGCTTTCAACTTGTAACATGTATATCTCATGGATAGTTGTCAACATAAAGCAATATAACAAGTGCAATAAGTAAACATGTAAGAATCAATGCACACAAAGTTGACACAAGTGTTTGCTTCTAAGATAGAAAGGAGTAGGTAAACTGACTCAACATAAAGTAAAAGATAGGCCCTTCGCAGAGGGAAGCAGGGATTAAATCATGTGCTAGAGCTTTTTAAGTTTTCGAAAGCATATAGAGAGCACAAAATAAGTATTTGAGAGGTGTTTGTTGTTGTCAACGAATGGTAGTGGGCACTCTAACCCCCTTGTCAACCAGACTTTCAAGAGCGGCTCCCATGAAGGACGTTATCTCTACCAGCAAGGTAGATCATCCCTCTTCTCTTTTGTTTACACATGTATTTTAGTTTCTTTATAGATGACACTCCTCCCAACCTTTTGCTTACACAAGCCATGGCTAACCGAATCCTCGGGTGCCTTCCAACATTCACATACCATGGAGGAGTGTCTATTTGCAAATTAAGTTGCTTACTGATAAATCAGGGCAAAACATGTGAAGAGAATTATTAATGAAAGTTGTAATTAATTGGGGCTGGGCACCCCGTTGCCAGCTCTTTTTGCAAATTATTGGATAAGCGGATGTATATGCCACTAGTCCATTGGTGAAAGTCTGTCAGAAGTAAATGACAAGATTGAAAGATAAAACACCACATACTTCCTCATGAGCTATAAAACATTGACACAAATAAGGAGTAATAAAGTTTTGAATAGTTTAAAGGTAGCACATGAAATATTTACTTGGAATGGCAGGAAATACCACATAGTAGGTAGGTATGGTGGACACAAATGGCATGGGTTTTGGCTCAAGTTTTGGATGCACGAGAAGCATTCCCTCTCAGTACAGAGTTTAGGCTAGCAAGGTTGTTTGAAGCAAACACAAGTATAAACCGGTACAGCAAGAATCACATAAAAACATATTGCAAGTATTATAAGACTCTACACTGTCTTCCTTGTTGCTCAAACATTTTACCAGAAAATATCTAGACCTTAGAGAGAACAAATATGCATCCCAAGTCTCAACAAGCTCTACGGTAGTTCTCCACTACTAGGCTTTAACTACATGATGCAAGAGCTTAAACATGATCTACTTGAGAGCTCAAAACAATTGCAAAGTCAAATCGAAACAAGACAATGATCTACAAGAATGCATATGTCTTTTCCAATACCAACTACTACATGTAGCATTTTCTTTCTTCCAAACAAACACCAATCAATTTATTTAAACATAAACTCTCCAAATGATAATATAATGCAGCAAGAGAGTATTTATAAACAAGTGCTAACAGCTCGAAGAGATGCATGAAAAACAGGAGCTAAAAGCACTGCAGTAGCTAGTTAAGAATACTCAACAAATATAAGTGAAGAACATGAGTATTCACATGAAAAAGCGGAGCGTGTCTCTCTCCCACACAAGGATTGCTAGGATCCGAATTTATTCAAACAAAAACAAAAAAAAAAAAACACACAGACGCTCCAAGTAAAGCGCATAAGATGTGAAAGAATTAAAATATAGTTTCACTAGAGATGACCTGATAAGTTTGTTGATGAAGAAGGGGATGCCTTGGGCATCCCCAAGCTTAGACGCTTGAGTCTCTCTGAATATGTTGGGATGAACCACGGGGGCATCCCCAAGCTTAGGCTTTTCACTCTTCTTGATCACATAATATCACCCTTCTCGCTTGATCCTTGAAAACTTCCTTCACACCAAACTCAAGACAGTTCTCATTAGAGGGTTAGTGCATAATCAAAAATTCTCATATTCTGTAATGATACAATCAAAAGCTTCTGGACATTAGCTACAGCCACCAATGCTTTGTGGAGCAAAGAAATCCACACAAACACAGTAAAAGAGCGAATGCAAAACAAAAGGCAGAATCTGTCAAAAACAGAACAGTCTGGAATGACGAATTTTTTCGAGGCACTTAAGTTGCTCAGATGGATCTGGCCTTAATGAAAGTTGCGTACATATCTCAGGAATATGCGTGATTTTTCAGAATTTTTTGAATTTTCTACAGGGAGATAAGCTCAAATCCGTGACAGCTAAAAATCTGTCACTGCGCAGAAATCCAAATCTTGCATCAACTTTCAATATAGAACTTTACTTGGCACAACATTGCGATAAAATAAAGATACAAAGGAGTTGCTACAGAAGTAACAAAACCTTGACTCAAAGAAAACAAAAATAACAGCAAATAAAAACGATGGGTTGTCTCCCATAAGCGCTTTTCTTTAACGCCTTTCAGCTAGGCGCAGAAAGTGAAAATCAAGTGTCTCAAGAGCAAATCATTCAAATCATCAAAAGCTTCTTCCAACACACAGCTTGTAACAATGGGTATCTTAGATGTTCCTGGAGGTGTTTCATTACCTTTAACCGTACTAAAAGTTTTATCAATTTTAAGCTCATAATGAGTCTTTGGTTTTGGCACTTTAGGAACATACATAAACTTTTGCTCTCTACCCACATAAACTTCTCCTTTTTAGACTTAAGAGAAGTAAAGGTTGAACTTAAGGTTTCAATAGCTTCCTCTAACTCATCAATTCTATGATCATGATATTATTATCCTCAAAACAGTGATTCTTTCATTGATGGTGGCTATTGATTCATTAGTCTTACCAATATTATCAAGAAAATTTGGAAAAAATTTCTCCATAGAGTCTAATTTGTTTATAACATCCTCCAAGGTGATCTCAGTTTTAATATATTTAGTGGGTGGTGTTCCTACCAAACTTTCAATAATATTACAGGCTTCTAAAGCAGGAGTGCCCAAAAATTTCCACCTGTAAGAGTGTCTAGAACATACCTATACCAACTAGAGATACCAACATAAAATTCCTAAGGAGGATAGTGGCAGAATGTTTTTTAGTACATATATGATGAGCATCACTAATTCTATACCAAGCATCTTTCAAATTTTCTCCCCTAGTTGCCTAAAAGAACGAACTTCAACTTCAGGAGTATTCATTTTGAAAAACAAAAGCAAACCAAATTAAACAAGTAACTTATTTTTTTGTGTTTTTGATAAAGAAAGCAAACAAGACTAAATAAAAATAAACTAAGCAAGACAATAACAAAGTAAAGTGATTGGGTGTGAGAGACTCCCCTTGCTGTAGCAATGATGATTTCCCCGGCAACGGCGCCAGAAAGACTTGATTGCTATATCACGTGTGAAGTACACGTTCGTCAGGATACCCCAAGCGCAAGGTTTGATGAGTACAGCAGCAAGCTTTCCCTCAGTATGAAACCAAGGTTTATCGAACCAGTAGGAAATCTCGATGCTACGAAGGTGTCAACGGCATCAGAACTTGGGCGTTGTTGACGTGGAACCTGCACACAAGACAATCAAACTACTTTGCCCCGACGAGACAGTGAGGGTGTCAACCTCACCGGCTTGCTGAAAACAAAGGATTAGACGTATAGTGTGGAAGATGATATTTACTTGCAGCGAACAAAAGAGAACAATGATTGCAGTAGGTTGTATTACAGATGTAAAAGAATGGACCGGGGTCCACAGTTCACTAGTGGTGTCTCTCCAATAAGATAACTAACATGCTGGGTAAACAAATTACAGCTGGGCAATTTACAATATTGATAAGTGCATAAACATGCATGTGCAAGTGTAGTGTTGACTATGAGATTCATTTGGGCATTACAACAAAGTACACAGACCATTATCCAGCATGCATCTGTGCCTAAATAGTCCACCTTTCGGTTAGCATCCGCACCCCTTTCAGTATTAAGTTGCAAGCAACAGACAATTGCATTAAGTAAAGTGCATAATGTAAACAACACATTCATCCTTAGAGAAAGCATTGCTGTTTTCCCCCTAGTGGCAACAACACATCTACAACCTTAGAACTTTCTGTCACTATCCCAGGTTAAATAGAGGTTGACCCCAACTATCATGCATAAATACCCCCTCTTCGAGTCACAAGCATTCACTTGGCCAGAGTTTCAACAAGTAACGGAGAGCATGCAAGATCACAAATGACATAGACATGATAACACAATAATCAACTTGACAAAGTATCAATATTCATCGGATCCCAGCAAACACAACATGTAGCATTACAATAAGATGATCTTGATCATGATAGGCAGCTCACAAGATCTAAACATGATGGCACAAGTGGAGAAGACAACCATCTAGCTACTGCTATGGACCCATAGTCCAGGTATGAACTACTCACACATCACTCTGGAGGCGGGCATGGCGATGTAGAGCCCTCCGGCGATGATTCCCCTCTCCGGCCGGGTGCCGGGAAGAGCTTCAGAACCCTCCCGAGTTAGGGTCGACGACGGCGGCGGCAGCGGAACTCTTTATGGAATATGACTAGGGTGTTTAGGGTTTTCGCGTCGGGGGGAATAAATAGGCGAAGGGGCGGCATCGGTGGAGGCACGAGGGGCCCACACCCCTGGCGGCGCGGCCAAGGGCCCACCCGCACGAGGAGGGGGTGTGGCCACCTCGGTGCCCCCTTCGTCTCTCCTTCGGACTCCGTGTACGTGTTAGAAAAATAGGGACTTCCATCTTTGTTTCGTGCAATTCCGAGAATATTCGCAGAACAACTTTTCTGGAACCAAAAACAGCAGAAAACAGGAACTAGCACTTCGGCATCTTGTTAATAGGTTAGTCCCAGAAAATGCATAAAAATGATATAAAGTGTATATAAAACTTGTAGCAATTGGCATAATATAAGCATGGAACATCAGAAATTATAGATACGTTGGAGACGTATCAAGGGGCGACGTCGGTGGAGACCCGAGGGGCCCACACCATGTCGTGGCACGCCGGGAGGTGGGGCCGCGCCGCCACGTGGTGTGGCCGCCTCCTCGGTCCCCTTCGTGTCTCCTTCGGACTCCGTGTACGTGACAGAAAATAGGACCGTGGGCTTTTGTTCCGTCCAATTCCGAGAATATTTCCAGAACAACTTTTCTGAAATACAAAAACAGCAGAAAACAGGAACTGGCACTGTGGCATCTTGTTAATAGGTTAGTCCCAGAAAATGCATAAAAATGATATAAAGTGTAAATAAAACATGTAGCAATTGGTATAATATAAGCATGGAACATCTGAAACTATGGATACGTTGGAGACGTATCACTGTCGGGCTAGATTTCTCATGGTTCTGTCTCCCACCACAAGGGTGATCGGGAGGGATGCTAATTGGTATAAACATGGCCACACTTCAAGTTAAAAACATGGATGTGGGTGACTTTTGTGTGAAACTCTACGTTAAGTCTAAGTGCGATGGGTTTGAGTGGGTTCTAGTCTCGGTCTATGGAGCAGCTCAAGAGGATAAAAAAGCTCAGTTTCTGTCAGAATTTGTCCGTATGTGTGAGAATGAACCATTGCAATTGATGGCGGGTGGGGATTACAATATCATTAGAAAACCAACTGAGAAAAATAATGATAATTTTAACCCACGGTGGTCCTTTATGTTTAATGCCATAATTAAGGGGATTGGTCTCAAGGAGATCGAGATGTCGGGAAGACAATACACTTGGGCTAGTAGGAGAGAAAACCCCCCTTTCGAAAAGCTAGATTGGATTCTGGCCACTTCAGAGTGGGAGCAAAAAATTCCACTATCTACGGTCCATGCCCTAACTCGTGCAGAGTTGGATCATACTCCGTTATTTTTGGATTCCGGAGTTCACGCCCACCTGGGAAATATGGCACACTTCTCTTTCGAGCTATCTTGGTTTTGGGCTGAGGGTTTCCATGAATTAGTGGCAGCCGAATGGGCAGCCTACACCATGGGTAATTCTCCTATCGAGATTTGGCAGAATAAAATTAGGCACCTAAGACGGTATCTTAAAGGTTGGGCAAAAAATATGAGTGGAAAATATAAAAAGGAAAAAGAGAAATTATTAAGCATAATTGATGAACTCTATATTAAATTTGAAACTTGTCTGCTCTCGGAGTCGGAAAGGAAGAGGTTGCGGGAGGCTAACGAGAGAATTAATAACCTCCGTCGAGATGAAGAAACAAAATGGGACAACGTGCTAAGGTGAAACATGTGCGTGAAGGTGGAAATAATTACTAATATATAAAGGCGCGCAGCGTCTTACTGTAGAAACTACAGTGAATCGATTTTTGCCCAATCAGCGGGCGCCACGTCGCCCCGCATGGTACTTTTGCAGAAAACCGCCGTAAAGGACCTGATCGCAAATTCCAAAAACTCAGGGACTTTTTTGCAAAACAACCCGCAGAACTCGCCCTCCCTCCTCTTCCTCTCTCTCCCGCGCGGTCGTGGTCGGCGGCGATGCCGCCGCTATGGCCTTCCCCGTCCCTATCGCCGGCCACGGGCCGCTCCGCCGCATCTTCCTCCATCTCCTCGCCGTGGATCGGGTCCTGGGGTGCCGCGGCCGCACGGGAAACGACGCCGCCGTGCTCGCCATCCGCCGTTGCGTCGGCCGCTCGCCGGCGCCGCTCCGGCGACTAAACGCTGGCGGCGCCGCCGAATCCGGGCGCCCCGCGACCCCGCGCGTCCACGCCGCCTACTCGCGCGTCCGGAAACGCGGCGGCGCGCCGGTGGCCGTGGTCGTCGCCGCCGTTGCCTCCACAGCCTCGCCCATGGCTGACGTCACCATGACGTCAGCGTGGGCCATGGTCGCCAGTTTTTTTCCCCCGATTTTTTTTCAAAAAAAAAACATATTATTAAAAAAACCCAAATTATCCGTATACTTCTGGAAATATTCTTATTTTTTTCCCCAAAAAAAACCCAAATTATTCGTATACTTCTGGAGAAACTCCAAATAATCCAAATCAATAATTTTAATATGTCCACAAAAAAAAGGCAAATATGTCGAAGCGGTCACATAAAAAAATTTAAAAAAAAATTATTCGTATACTTCTGGAAAAATTCTAAATAATCCAAACCAATAATTTCAATATGTCCACAAAAAAAGGCAAATATGTCGAAGTGGTCACATAATTAAAAAAAAAAAAACCAAATTATTCGTATACTTCTGGAAAAATTCTAATTTTTTTTTTAAAAAAACCACTTCTTTACCTACATGTTAGCTCCGTTTTTTTCAAAATTTCCCTAAAAAAACCCTTATTTTAAAAAAAGAAATAATTCCCAAATGATATAAAACTAGGAACATTTAATCTACCTATATATTAATAAATAGAACACACACACAAAATGATCTCTAATTATGACATGTTTTTTTTCTCCAAAAGGAAACCCTTATTTAAAAAAAATCCCAAATGATATAAAACCAGGAAAATTTAATCTACCTATATATTAATAAAGATGTATAAGAGAACACACAAAAAAAATGATCTCTAATTATGACATGCGAGCAAAGTTCAAATTTAAAAATTTGGAGAGCTTTTCAAATTTAATCACTTTCTTAAAAGCTACAACAATTCAAATATGGATAACTTCTCATTTTGCATGACTTCCCGAAATATGAACAATCTTCAGCTAGCATTTGCAAAAAGTTACGAACGAAGGAAAACCATGCCGGATCTTTCTAATCCAAATTTCAAATTCAATCTTGCGGGAAAAACTAATTTTTTCCCAAATCCACGGGCGCGGCGAAGTCCGCGCTTAGTCCCCTAGTATGAAGTATTTTCATCTTATTGCCAATGGTAAACATAGAAAAAAGAAAATATTTCAATTAGAGCAAGACGAGGGAACCATTATGGGAGACGAAAATCTAAAGGTTTACATTAGATAATATTATAAGAAGCTATTTGGTGCATCGGCCCCAAGTAACATCTTGCTGGATGAAAACATAACGAATGATATACCGCAACTTTCCGTCAAGGAAAATGAAATCCTAACAGCTAACATCACTGAGAAGGAAGTATTAGAGGCAATTTCGCAGATGGAAACGAACAAGGCATCGGGCCTGACGGTTTTCCAGCTGAATTTTATTAAAAAATTCTGGGGCATAATAAAGGATGATCTGATGGCTATGTTTGTTCAGTTTCAAGAGGGGATTCTGTCTCTGTATAAATTGAACTTTGGCATGATCACCTTGTTGCCTAAGAAAGAAAATGCGGTGCAGATTCAGCAATACAGACCGATATGTCTTCTCAATGTCAGTTTCAATTTTTTTACTAAAGTGAGTACTAATCGCATTATAGGGATCGCCCATAAAGTTATTAGACCCACGCAGTCGGCATTCATGCCTGGACGACATATACTCGAGGGGGTGGTGGTCCTCCATGAAACCATCCATGAACTTCAGAGGAAGAAAATGGATGGGGTTCTGTTTAAAATTGATTTTGAGAAGGCGTACGATAAGGTTAAGTGGCCCTTCCTTTTACAGGCATTACGCATGAAAGGCTTTTCACAAAAATGGTGTGAATGGATCATGCAGTTTGTTAAAGGAGGTAGTGTCGGGATTCGTGTAAATGATGATATTGGTCATTATTTTTAGACGAAGAAGGATCTCAGATAAGGAGTCCTGCTGTCCTCGATGCTTTTTAATATTGTAGCAGATATGTTGGCGATACTGATTGCACGGGCAAAGGCAGATGGCCAGGTAGGAGGCCTCATTCCTCATTTGGTTGAGGGTGCGGTATCCATACTTCAGTACGCAGACGACACTATCTTGTTTATGGAACATGATTTTGATAAGGCCATAAACATGAAATTTGTCAGTTTCAATTTTTTTACTAAAGTGAGTACTAATCGCATTATAGGGATCGCCCATAAAGTTATTAGACCCACGCAGTCGGCATTCATGCCTGGACGACATATACTCGAGGGGGTGGTGGTCCTCCATGAAACCATCCATGAACTTAAGAGGAAGAAGATGGATGGGGTTCTGTTTAAAATTGATTTTGAGAAGGCGTACGATAAGGTTAAGTGGCCCTTCCTTTTACAGGCATTACGCATGAAAGGCTTTTCACAAAAATGGTGTGAATGGATCATGCAGTTTGTTAAAGGAGGTAGTGTCGGGATTCGTGTAAATGATGATATTGGTCATTATTTTCAGACGAAGAAGGGTCTCAGACAAGGAGACCCGATGTCCCCGATGCTTTTTAATATTGTAGCAGATATGTTGGCGGTACTGATTGCACGGGCAAAGGCAGATGGCCAGGTAGGAGGCCTCATTCCTCATTTGGTTGAGGGTGGGGTATCCATACTTCAGTACGCAGACGACACTATCTTGTTTATGGAACATGATTTGGATAAGGCCATAAACATGAAATTAATTCTGTGTATTTTTGAGCAACTTTCTGGTCTAAAGATTAACTTCCACAAAAGCGAAATTTTCTGTTTCGGTAAAGCAAAGGAGGTAGAAGAGTAGTACAAGCACATCTTTGGATGTGAGTCCGGCTCCCTACCTTTAAATATTTAGGTGTGCCCATCCACTATAGAAAACTTCGTAATGCAGAATGGAATCCAGTTGAGGGCCGGTTGGAAGGCAAATTGGGTTGCTGGAAGGGCAAGTTACTCTCATATGGAGATAGGCTTGTTCTTATCAATTCTGTATTGACTAGTTTACCGATGTTCATGTTGTCTTTCTTAGAAATACCTAAAGGGGTACGGAAAAGATTAGATTTTTATCGCTCACGTTTCTTTTGGCAGAGTGATGAGCATAAAAAGAAATATCGGTTAACTAAATGGAACATAGTGTGTCGTCCGAAGGACCAAGGTGGTCTCGGCATTGAGGTGTTAGAACTAAAAAAATAAGTGTTTGCTCAGCAAGTGGCTGTTTAAGTTGCTGAATGAAGACAGGGTTTGGCAAGAATTACTTCGAAATAAATATTTAAGCACTAAGCCGTTAGCACAAGTGGAAGTTAATCCAACTGACTCACCGTTTTGGAAATGTCCCATGAGAGTTAAAGAGGAGTTCTTTAATAGAGGCTTTTTCAGAATAGGAAACGGGAAGATTACAAAGTTTTGGGAGGATACATGGTTAGGAGACACCCCACTTCAACAACAATATCCATCTCTATATAATATTGCGCAGCAAAAATATGTTCTGGTGCATGATGTTTTTAGCGGGGCGCCTCCTTTAAATATTAGTTTTAGGAGGGCTTTGATTGGAGATAAGTGGGATGCTTGGTCACACTTATGTCTCCGTTTGATGGATATTACCTTGACAAATGATGCGGATAATTTTGTGTGGAAACTTACAACCAATGGAATATTTACGGTTAAATCAATGTATGAGGATTTGATGAATGGACATACCGGATTTTTGCATAAATATTTGTGGAAGTTGAACATTCCTCTCAAAATAAACATTTCATGTGGTTCCTAAATAGGAAAGTCTTGCTCACAAAGGATAATTTATTTAAAAGAAATTGGAACGGATGCTCTAAATGCTCTTTTTGTGGATGTGAGGAGTCTATAGACCATTTATTCATCTCGTGTCCTTTTGCTCGGTTAATATGGCGCGTAGTGTTTTGCACTTATAATATCCCTCCACCCACAAATGTTACCAATATGTTTGGAAATTGGTTGAATGGGATCGACAAAAAGACCACAGCTAGGATTCGTATTGGTGTTTCAGCGATCTGTTGGTCTATTTGGAACTGCAGGAACAATTTTGTGTTTAACAGGAAAACAAATTTTCATGTGTTACATGTTATCAATATGGCGGCCTACTGGATCTAGTTATGGGCTACCCTACTTCCTTCGGACCAGCAGGAGCTTATGGTTACTAGGTGCTGTTGGTGGCACAAGAGTTTTTCTCCTGACATACGTTGCAACATATTAGGAGGCTTTTGTAGTTGAAACTATGTTGCTATTTTGATGGTTGATACATGTCTCAACCTTGTGTGATCGTTGAGTTTTGTAATAAGTTGATACTTTGAATGAATTTTAATAAATGGCTGTGTGGATCACTCGATGCAGAGGCCGGGGCTTCACTCCATTTCTAAAAAATTCGAGATGCATGGTCTGTATTTGTCTTTCTTTGCACTTGATCCCGTAAAAAACGTACGTTTTCTTTGCACTCGAGAGGCCGGGGCTTCACTCCATTTCTAAAAAATTCGAGATGCATGGCCTGTATTTGTCTTTCTTTGCACTTGATCCCGTAAAAAACGTACGTTTTTGTGCAGACAGAAATATCAAGATCTACCACCCGATTTTTTGTATGATTTTTTTTTCATTTTAAAATGTATTAAAAATATATTTAACACCCTGTCCACTCAGCATGCTGATTTTGTGCATCTATGTTACTGCACTGAGTACTGACGCGGCACTGCAATGCTGCATATTAATATCCTTGGCTTGTCCACTGTTAGGCCTTATTTATTTGTGGTGTATTTTCACTCAGTTTCCACATATTTTTATAAATATTCTTCCCACACAATATACTAGCATAGTGTAGTTTCGCAAGAATAGATTATTGGTGGGGCATATTTAGGGATTATCCCTTTTAAAACCGGGTATGTAAACAAAGTGTTGGGAATTTTTTCGAGATACGGACGGCCGTGGCACTAATTTCTCGTTGGCGCCGTCGCAACGCCGGCACCTCGGCCCGCGGCCGGAGAGAGGATCCAGTCACACTCCACGAGTCAAGCTGTCGTCTTTGAGAAGCCCCCAATGCTGCATCGCGATCCAAGGGACCCGGTAAAACATGACGACCCGCCGGCTGCAGCACTCTCTTGTTAGTAGAAAGGTTCAGTGTTCTCCAAACTCTACAATTTGTGACGTACCGGGATACTAGCTTGCCGATTGACTAATTCATCACGGCGAGACTACTGGACTGACAACGACGTGGCCATTTATCCCTCTTCGAGAGTGCGAGTTTCAGTTTGTGCTTCTACTTCCCGGACGTGATAGGTTCATTAGCTACGCGACAGTGAGATAGTTGTGTGCTTACAATCCAGGACATGAGCCAAGTTAACATCGATGTTCAGAGAAGACTAAGATGTCCAAAACACGCGTCAAAATGCCAAAATTGGGCAACAACAAAAACTGAGAGAAGGGCGGAGAACACAGAAGCTTTTTTCTTGCCGATGAAGTTAGCACGTCACCGTTCAGGTAGGTGTCTGAGTGTCTCAACATTGTCCTGTTTCCGTTTTGGGTTTGAACTCTCCCGCTACAATCGATCGATCGGCGGCCGGTCGTCAGTCGTCACCGATGACTAAGGCGCCGCAGAGTGATCAGCCTCGAATCCGATCAGGAGCTCCCGGAACCGGTCGTCAGTCGTCACCATGCATCTCCCCCCATGTATGCATCGAGGATCGGCGTTTCCACACGGTGAAGTTGACATACAGAGTATTTTAGAGTCACATATATGAGCTTCGATTCTGATATCATAGTATGCGACGTCACCGATCGAATAATTGATCTCGCATGGACCCAAATTAACTGGAGAGAGCTCCTTGCACTGTTCAGTACCACTCATTTCCCTCGTGGATGGAGAGCTCTTTCGTCAATCTATATATAGCGCCTCTCAATCTAGTTGCGATGGCAGCGTCAAGAAGTAGACAGTACACAGTAACACGGGCGGAGATTCAATGGCGGTTGACTCCATGGAATCGGTGGCCTTTGTCGCGGTGCCCTTCCCGGCGCAGGGCCACCTGAACCAGCTCATGCACCTGTCCCTGCTCGTCGCGTCGCGTGGGCTCTCCGTGCACTACGCGGCGCCGGCGGTGCACCTCCGGCAGGCACGGTCGCGCGTGCACGGCTGGGACCCCAAGGCCCTCGGCTCCATCCAGTTCCACGACCTCGACGTCTCCACCTACGAGTCGCCAGCACCAGACCCGACCGCGCCGTCTCCGTTCCCCAGCCACCTGATGCCCATGTGGGAGACATTCACGGCTGCCGCGCGCGCCCCTCTCGCCGTCCTCCTGAAGAGCCTGTCGGCGACCCACCGCCGCGTGGTCGTCGTGTACGACAAGATAAACTCCTTCGCTGCCATCGAGGCGGCGCGGCTGAGCAACGGCGAGGCGTTCGGGCTGCAGTGCGTCGCCATGTCATACAACCTCGGGTGGCTGGACGCCGGGCACAAGCTCCTTCGGGACAACTATCTCCAGTTCCTTCCTATCGACTCGTGCATGTCCAAGGAGTTCGTGGAGTTCGTATTCCGGGTAGCGGGGGAGGTGTAGGACGAGGGAGGCGTGGCCTCGGCCGGCCTCGTCATGAACAAGTGCCGCGCGCTCGAGGGCGAGTTCATCGACGCGATCGCCGAGCACCCGACGTTCAAGGATCAGAATGTAAGATTGAATAGAACTATTGTTTCATTGATTCAATTGTTGTTGCGTACAAGGCCTTATATAGGAGGATTATAAACCGACTATACTAAGAGATACAAACCGACTAGGCTAAGTAAACTTGAGGTGCAAGTAATACTCTAACATCCCCGCAGTATCAACGGGAGGCTCAACGACGTTGAGACTGAATCGAATATCAGTAAATGGTGTAGGTGCAAGCCCCTTAGTGAAGATGTCGGCGAACTGTGCTGTTGTAGGAACATGAAGAACTCGTACTTGGCCCAAAGCAACTTTCTCCCGAACAAAGTGAATGTCGATCTCAATGTGCTTGGTGCGTCGATGCTGCACTGGATTGCCTGACATATATACTGCAGAAATATTATCACAATAAACCACTGTTGCTTGATGAATAGGTCGATGAAGCTCCTCAAATAATTGGCGCAACCAAACTGTTTCAGCAACTGCATGGACAACAGCCCGGTACTCCGCCTCAGCAGACGAGCGAGAGACCGTAAACTGTCGCTTCGAAGACCAAGAAATAAGATTGTTACCAAGATAAACACAGTATCCTGAAGTGGATCGACGAGTGTCTGGACAACCAGCCCAGTCAGCATCCAAATACGTTGTCAATGATGCAGGTGATGATAAATTTATGTGGAGACCGTGATCAATTGTGCCTTTGACATAACAAAGAATGCGTTTGACCTGATTATAGTGTGGGACACGAGGATCATGCATAAAAAGACAGGCTTGTTGCACATCATAGGATAGTTCAGGACGAGTAAGAGTGAGATATTGAAGAGCGCCGGTTAGACTACGATATAGAGTGGGATCAGAATAGACTTCACCATCAGAGGAGAGTTTCGAGGTGGTATCTACAGGAGTGCGAGAAGGTTGACAATCTAACATACCTGCCTTGTTTAGGAGATCAACAGAATACTGACGCTGAGAAAGAAAGAGACCGTTATTATCACGTGTGACGGCGATACCCAAAAAATGATGAAGAGAACCAAGATCAGTCATAGAAAATTCGTGTTGGAGAAGAGAGATAATGTGTTGAAGAAAATCAGAAGAGGAAGCTGTAAGAACAATATCATCTACATAGAGAAGAAGATAGGCAACTTGATGATTAGAGTGATAAACAAAGAGATAATAATCTGAACGAGAGGGAAAAAACCTATTGTTTGAATGAAGGTAGAGAATCGTTGAAACCATGCACGAGGAGCTTGTTTGAGGCCATAGAGAGATTTTTGGAGGAGACAAACATGATTGGGAGATGTAGGATCTTCAAATCCTAATGGTTGTTGACAATACACAGTTTCACTAAGAGAGCCGTGAAGAAAAGGATTTTTAACATCTAGTTGATGAATTGGCCATTTAGAGGACACCACAATGCTAAGAATAGTACGAATAGTGCTAGGTTTAACTACAGGAGAGAAAGTTTCATCATAGTCTATACCTTGTTGTTGAGAGAAACCACGACATACCCAACGAGCTTTATACCTAGAGAGACTACCATCGGAGTGAAATTTTTGTCGGAAGACCCATTTATAACCAGAAACAACATTCGCATTGGGAGGACGGGGAACTAGCTGCCAGGTGTTGTTAGAGAGAAGAGAAAGATGCTCCTCACGCATGGCAGTAGCCTAGTTAGGATCTAGAAGAGCAGACTTGTAAGATTTAGGGAGAGGAGAGATATTAGCGGTGACATGCAAATTAAGCTTTTGAATTGGTTGAGAAAAACCAGATTTTGCGTGTGTGCGCATAGTATGCTTATTACTTGGTGGAGGAACAAGGACAGCACGTGGTGGGGGAGCAAGTGGGGATGGCGAGGATAAGGTGTCCGGCGTAGCGGAGGGTGCGGACACGGGAGTGTGCTGCCGCGAGTCTGCCGCGACAGAGAATTATGGTGTTTGTTCTGCCGTGGCAGAGAATTCTGGTGTTTGTTCTGCCGTGGCAGGGTGAGCGGGTGGAACGTCTGAAGATGGAGGTGCAGTGGCGTGTGTAAAAAACGGAAATTTGTTTTGGGAAGGAGATGATTGGGATGCTAAGGTGGAACGGCTTTCTGGGATCGAGTGAGTAGAGAAGGGAAACACCGTTTCATCGAAAGTGACGTGACGAGAAATGTGCACACGACCGGAGAGAATATCAAAACACCTATAGCCTTTATGTTCATCGGAATATCCTAAGAAGACACATGGAATAGATCTTGGGGAAAGTTTATTAATCAATGTAGCATAAACATAGGGAAAACAAAGACAACCAAAAACTCGGAGCTCAGAGTAGTTAGGATGAGAAAGAAAAAGAGAGAAAAAGGGTGTTGTTTTAGGATTGACACTTGATGGGCGTATATTCAGTAAATAAGTGGCCGTGCGTAGTGCTTTGGCCCAAAATTTGGATGGCATGGATGATTGAATAAGAAGTGTTCGAATAATGTCATTGATTGTGCAGAGAGAGCATTCAGCTTTGCCATTTTGTGGTGATGTGTATGGGCAGGAAAAACGGAGTAGAATGCCATGTTGGAGAAAAAAGTTTCGATTTGCAAGATTGTTAAATTCTGTACCATTATCACATTGTATAAATCTGATGGGAAAAAAATGAGTTGCAACATAGCGTTGAAAGTTAATAAAAATGGTGTGCACATCAGATTTGTTTCTTAGTGGAAAAGTCCATATAAAATGTGTGAAATCATCCAATATAACGAGATAATATTTGAAACCAGAAACACTTAAAGTTGGAGAGGTCCACAAATCACAATGTAGAAGTTCAAAAGGGAACGTACTAAAGGAGCTAGAAGAGCTAAAGGGTAGCCTAACATGTTTTCCTTGTTGACACAACTCACAAAGTGATGAATTATGAGGATCTTTAGTACAAGGGATGGAGAAATCACTAAGCAAAGATGACAACGTGGCACTATTGGGATGACCTAAACGCCGATGCCAAAGATCCACTGTGGCGAGCATGGAAGATGGAGGCGCAGCAGCGGGAGCACCGTGGATGGAGTAGAGGTCGCCGGCACTATCGAATCGTGCGATCTCCTTCTTGGTTTGGAAATCCTTCACAGACAAGCCAAAAGGGTCAAACTCGACAGAAACATGATTGTCAATGGTAAAACGACAAACGGAGATTAAATTTTTGATAAGGGCGGGTGCAACTAAGACATCACGAAGGAGGAGTGGTTTGGTGGTGGATGAAATTTGAGTGTGACCGATACATGAAATTGGAGTGGAGGAACCATCACCAAGTGTGATTGAGGAAAAATAAGATGGAGTGCATTTTGACAGCATATTATTGGATGAAGACATATGACTAGATGCACCAGAATCAAAGATCCAAGCAGTACCTGTATTACCTTGTGCAGAAAAATTATTCATGGCCTGAAGAAACGCAGCTTGATCCCAACTCGGAGCAGAGGCGGGTGACGGTGCTATTGGCGGTGCAGGCGCTGGCGCAGATGGTGTTGCCACATACATGGGGTACTGCATCGGTGGGTAGTAGGCTCCTGGATCAGCATGGTAGAGTGGCATCAACATCGGGGCACCGTATTGGATCGGCGAGGCAGCAGCAAAAGAAATGGGACTTGGAGCTACGTAGTAGGCTTGAGCGGGTGGACGAACGTCGAGGAATCCAGGAGTGCCTGTGTGTGGCCGCATCGCTGGTTGCCATGCGCCGGAGTAGGCAGGAGGGACGCCGGCGGGAGAGGGTGCAGTCCATGTCATAGACCAGGCCTGGACGAGGCCCGTCCACGGATCATGAGGAGGACGCCACGCTGGAGGAGCCGGTGTTGATGTCGAGGCACCAGTAGGAGGAGCTGGAGGCGGTGCTGCAGGCCGAGGTGGCGGACCGGGCCGCGGGGGAAAGTACATGGGGTTCTTCCCGCGGTAGTTGGGACTCGGGCGCCACCCAGGAGGAGGTTGCACAGGGGGCATTGTCGCTGCCGCGGCAGGTGGTGGTGGCGGCCGTGGTGAGGCGGTGAAGACGTGGGGCCATGCCTCTTTGCGTGCGAGCGCATCGGCGGCGCATTGAAGGAGGGAGCGCACCTCGGCGAAGGAGGGATGGGGCCGCATGAGAGGGATGAAGGCAGCTTGCGTCTTGAACTCATCACCGACCCCTTGGAGAAGGATATTGATGAGCTGGCGATTTCCCACGGGATCACCCAGCTCACGGAGCTCGTCGGCCATCATCTGGAGCCGTTGGCAGTAGACGCTGAGGGAGGAGGTCCCCTAGACAGTGTTGCGAATCTCGGTGTTGAGGTTGTTGATTCGAGCATCGATGTTGTGCTGGAAAATACGGCGAAGGGCAGCCCATAGCGTGGCTGCAGTGGAGGCCTCCCGGAAGACGAGGTTGAAGATCTCGATGGACACCCGCGAGTAGATCCATTGGATGATGGCGAGATCGTCTTTGACCTAGCGGGGATCACCGGGGCACGGGACGGAGTCGGCGGCGACGTGGGCGCGCAAGTTGCAGCGGCCAAGGTGGACGTCGAAAAGATTACACCAATGGTAGTAGTTGTGGTCTGCTAGGTCTAAGGTGATTGGGATAAGAGATGTAACATCTGAAATTGTGTCGGCAAAGGAGATTGAAGTGGCCATTGTAGGGATTAGGGCTAGGGAGGAGGAAGATGATGGGTTGAGGGCGGCTTTGGAGGCGGCCAGAGCTGCGCGCCGCTCGAAGTAGCCGGGCAGCAGCGGTGGTGGTGGCGGTAGTGTTGGGGCAGTCATGCCCTAGGATCGTAAGTCTGATACCATGTAAGATTGAATAGAACTATTGTTTCATTGATTCAATTGTTGTTGCGTACAAGGCCTTATATAGGAGGATTATAAACCGACTATACTAAGAGATACAAACCGACTAGGCTAAGTAAACTTGAGGTGCAAGTAATACTCTAACACAGAAGCTCTTCGCGGTCGGGCCGCTGAACCCGCTCTTGGACGCGAGCGCCAGGGCACCGGGCAAGATGAGTGCATGGACTGGCTTGACGAGCAGCGGGAGGCATCGGTACTCTACATTTCCTTCGGCACGACGACGTGCTTCCGGGTTGAGCAGATCGCGGAGACGGCCTTGGCGCTCAAGGGAAGCAAGCAAAGGTTTATCTGGGTGTTGCGTGACGCTGACCATGCCGACATATTTGCCGATTCGGGTGGGGAGAGCCGCCACGAGAAGTTGTTGTCGGAGTTCACCAAAGACACGCAAGGGACAGGGCTGGTGATCACCGGGTGGGCGCCGCAGCTGGAGATCCTAGCGCATGGCGCCACGGCGGCGTTCATGAGCCACTGTGGATGGAATTCAACCATGGAGAGCTTGAGTCATGGCAAGCCGATTCTCGCCTGGCCTATGCACTCGGACCAGCCATGGGACGCGGAGCTTCTTTGCGAGTACCTCAAAGTCGGCTTCCTCGTGAGACCATGGGAGAAGCATAGTGAGGTGGTGCCGGCAGCGTCCATCCAGGAGGTGATCGAGGAGGCCATGCTCTCAGACAATGGGATTGCAGTGCGGCACCGGGCGAAGGTGCTCGGTGAGGCCGTTCGTGCCTCCGTGGCAGACGGCGGCTCATCGAGCAAAGGCCTTGATGACTTCATTGCTTATGTCACAAGGTGATCAGGCGTAACAGCTAATGTCGTACGTTATCGTAATGGTGCAAAAAAAACGATTATATTATTGAAGAGTTCGATTTTTTCCTTGAAAATTGTCACTTCGTTTCGAATTATGAGCTATCATCTATTATTTGAGAAACCACGACAACACCAAAACTTGCAAAGATAATTTCGGCACCCACCAAAATCCACGAAATTTCAGAATGTTATAGGCAATAGGAAATCAACGATGAAGTTAAGCAAGATCAAACCAACGGGGACACGAGATTTTAACGTGGAAAAACCTCCCCAACAATGGAGAGGAAAAAACCACGGGCGCCAGCCAGCAATACTTCACTATTTTGGGGTGAGGTTACAACGCCGGGGATTTACAATATGTGGCTTATCCCAAACCGGTGGCTTACATGATGTATTTATCGGAGCCCTGACCTAACCTAGGTCGGTAACGTGATCTCCAAGTCGAGTACAACTCGAACCGTACACAACTCGTATACAACTCATACCGTACCGCGGGGGCTGTCGCCCCTGCACCCCCTCCGTGCGCCCGCCACGAATTGGACCACGGTCATAAGTCAACCTCTGACTCCGGGGCGCTCCGCTCTCCTTCGTCACAAGCTGGCCATTATCAGTATATACAAATTTGGATCACCATAAAATAACACTCCACCTTGAGACAAATTCCATTTTTGTAGCATGACACGAACCTTCACCCTGTAACAACAAAGAAACACACTTTCGGCGCCAACTAGCCTCTTGGGCTAAACAGTTATACCAACTAAGCTCGAGCAAAGCTCAAACTTAGCAACAGGAACCGGCTTTGTCATCATATCAGCAGGATTGTCATGAGTACTAATCTTGTATACCTTTAATTTACCTTGAGCAACAATCTCTCGGATGTAATGGTATTTGATGTCAATGTGATTCGTTCTCTCATGGAACATCTGATCCTTAGTAAGGTATATGGCACTTTGACTGTCACTGAAAAGATCAATACAAGAATTATCTCCACAAAGTTCAGCGTACAAACCTTTCAACCAAACAGATTCTTTGCAAGCTTCTGCAATAGCCATGTATTCTGCTTCAGTGGTTGATTGAGCGACAACAGCCTGCAATGTTGCCTTCCAGCTCACGGCACAACTACCAACTATAAAAACATAACATGTAAGGGACCGTCTCTTATCCAAATCGGCAGCATAATCTGAATCCACATAGCCAACAAGTCCCTTCTCAGTCTTGCCAAACTTCAAACATGCATCACTACTTCCACGTAGGTACCTGAAAACCCACTGAACAGCTTTCCAATGCTCCTTACCAGGATTAGCCATATATCTACTAACCAGACTCATAGCATATGATAAATCTGGATGAGAACAAACCATGGCATACATCAAAGAACCAACAGCACTAGAGTATGGAACTTTGGACATGTACTCAACATCTTCAACTGAACTAGGACATTGTGAAGATGACAACTTAAAGTGCGGAGCAATTAGAGTACTAACAGATTTAGAATCATGCATGTTGAAACGATGAAGAATTTTCTTAATGTAATTTTGCTGACTAAGAAATAACACACCAGATTTTCTGTCTCTAGTAATTTCCATACCGAGAATCTTCTTAGCAGCTCCAAGATCCTTCATCTCAAATTCACTACTCAATTGTTTCTTCAAGGTAGTGATTTCTTTCATGCTCTTGGCAGCAATCAAATATTATCAACATATAATAACAAGTATATAGGTGATTCATCAACAAACTTAATGTACACGCAGCTGTCATATTCAGACCTCTTAAAACCACGTGACATCATAAAAGAATCAAACCTTTTATACCATTGTCGAGGGGACTGTTTCAAACCGTAAAGGGACTTCTTTAACTTGCACACGAAATTCTCCTTACCAGGCACTATGAACCCTTCTGGCTGGTCCATGTTATCTCCTCCTCAAGTTCTCCATGCAAAACACAGTCTTTACATCTAACTGCTCAAGCTCAAGATTACGCATAGCAACAATACTAAAGAATGTGCGAATGGAACTATGCTTAACAACTGGGGAGAACACATCATTATAGTCAATTCCAGGTATCTGACTAAATCCTTTCGCAACTAACCTTGCCTTGAACCTTGCGGGTTCAGTAGGCGTGAGACCTTCCTTTTTCTTGAAGATCCACTTGCAACGCACGGCCTTTTTCTGCTTAGGCAGACGCACAACTTCCCATGTGCCATTCTTCTCAAGAGACTGCATCTCTTCTTGCATTGCGGATATCCACTTCACGCGATCACCTGAGCCAATTGCCTCCGTATAAGTGGAAGGCTCATGTTCGTTCTCCACCTGTTCTGCACAACTCAGAGCATAATTAACAATGTTACACTCTTCAATTAAATGGGTAGGTCGAACAATATTTCTCCTTGGCCGATCAACAGCAATGGATGGTTGCTGTATAACAGGATGTGAGTGTGGCACAGTTTCCTCCTCATCAATTTCAGTTTGCTCCTCATTCAGGTGCTCCACCTGCACACGAACCTGTGGTTCTTCCTGAACAGCAAAATCTGGCACAATATCAGTAGACAAGCTATCCCAATACATGACAGATTCATTAAAAACAACACTCCTGCTCATGAATGCCTTCTTAGTTTCAGGGTTCCACAACTTATATCCTTTTACTCCAGAACCATAACCAAGAAATAAACACTTAATAGCTCTAGGCTCTAACTTTCCATTATCAACATGAGCATAGGCAGTGCAACCGAAAACTTTCAGTTGTGAATAATCAATAGTCTCACCAGACCATACCTCAATAGAGTCTTCTTGTCAAGAGGGATGGATGGTGACCTGTTTATCAAGTAGCAGGCGGTGTTGGCAGCCTCAGCCCAAAAACGCTTGTTCATGTGAGCGTTGGACAACATGAAGCGAGCCTTGGAGATGATCGTTATGTTCATCCGCTCAGCTACACCATTTTGCTGAGGCGTGTACGGGATGGTGTGATGCCTGACAATGCCTTCATGCGCACAATAATCATCAAAGTCATGCGAACAAAATTCGCCACCATTGTCAGTACGAAGCAATTTCACCTTCCTCTCAGTTTGCCTTTCAATCATAACTTTCCACTCTTTAAAAGCAGCAAAAGTAGCATCTTTAGTTTTCAGGAAATAAGGCCAAACCTTTCTAGAGTAATCATCAATGATAGTAAGCATATAACGAGCACCACCATAAGAGGGCTTACGTGACGGCCCCCATAAATCAGCATGTACATAATCAAGTGTACCTTTTGTGGTATGAACGGAAGCATTGAACTTAACTCGTTTGTGCTTACCAAACACGCAGTGCTCACATAACGGCAACTTACTCATATTGTAGTCATTCAGAAGTTCTCTCTTGACTAATTCTGCCATACCAAGTTCACTCATATGTCCAAGTCGCATGTGCCAAAGGTTAGTTTTACTTGGATCATCTTTAGTAACAGCAGCAGCAAAAGTACTAGGCAAAGTGCTACCTCTAAGAACATATAACTTGGCAGAATTCATATCACCTATCATAACAATAAGTGAACCTTTCGATACCTTCAGGCGTTTATTCCCTCCGGTATACTTGTACCCGTCACAGTCAAGGGTACTGAGAGAGACCAAGTTTCTCGTCATGGTCGGTATGTGTTTTACTCCATCCAACGTGCGTGACATGCCATCATGCGTTTTGATCTGTACAGAACCGACGCCAGCAATGTAACATTTGTTATCGTCGCCCACACGCACGAAATCTCCTGCCTGCACAGACTCATAAGAACTGAACCAGTCTTTGTTACAGCAAATATGAAAAGAACATGCAGTATCAAGGATCCATTCATCAGCACGAGTAACACACGCAGAAAACACAGCTAGACAATCACCATCAGAACTTTCACCAGCAACCACATCAGCCTCAGCAGCAACAACATCAGCCTTACCATTACCGTCAGTTTTCTTCGGTTGGTAGGTACCGTTCCTCCTCTCCTTGTTCTGCACTTTCCAACAATCCTCAATAGTGTGATTAGTTTTCTTACAATACCTGCAGAACTTATCTCGTCCCTTGGACTTTGAACGGCCTCTGTTGTCCTTGCTCTTGTCTCTGTTGTAGTTGTTGTAGTTGTTGTGTCGCTGTTCAGTCCTGCCTCGAACCTGCAATGCATCGCCGCCTTTGGAGGACGACGCGTCAGACTGCAACATACTTCATCTTTTCCCTTGTTTGCAGGGCCTCATAAACTTCCGCCAGGGTTAGTGTATCACGGCTTAAGAGTATAGTATCTAGCAGATTTGTAAAGGAACTAGGCAGCGAACATAGCAATAGAAGAGCTAAATCTTCATCTTCATCTTCATATTTTACCTCCATCGACGCTAGGTCGGCCACGATCTCTTGAAGATCGACAAGTGATTCATCACCGAACCACCTTCTTGCATCTTGTGCGTGAACAACTTCATCTTCACGTGCATCTTGCTGGTTAGATCCTTTGACATGCAGATCGATTCCAGCTTGAGCCACAACTTGGCTGCGGTTTTCTCCTGTAGACTTCTTGCAGGATATCATTAGATAGATGAAGCTGAATTAATGACAAAGCCTTACGATCCTTGCGTTTCTCGTCCGGAGTCCAGTCTTTTGTGGCCTTCTCTCCGAACGCAACTAGCGCCTCATCAAGATCCAATGCTTGTGAGAGAATCGCTCTTATCTTCACTTGCCACAACGAAAATCTCGTCTTGTAGTCCAGTAACGGCAGATCAAACTTCATCGATCCCATCGCAAAACCCTAAGCTGCAAAACCTGAGGCTCTGATACCACTTGTTATAGGCAATAGGAAATCAACGATGAAGTTAAGCAAGATCAAACCAACGGGGACACGAGATTTTAACGTGGAAAAACCTCCCCAACAATGGAGAGGAAAAAACCACGGGCGCCAGCCAGCAATACTTCACTATTTTGGAGTGAGGTTACAACGCCGGGGATTTACAATATGTGGCTTATCCCAAACCGGCGGCTTACATGATGTATTTATAGGAGCCCTGACCTAATCTAGGTCGGTAACGTGATCTCCAAGTCGAGTACAACTCGAACCGTACACAACTCGTATACAAATCGTACCGTACCGCGGGGCCTGCCGCCCCCGCACCCTCTCCGTGCGGCCGCCACGGATTGGACCACGGTCATAAGTCAACTTCTGACTCTGGGGCGCTCCGCTCTCCTTCGTCACAAGCTGTCCATTATCAGTATATACGAATTTGGATCACCATAAAATAACACAGAAAAACATAGAAGTCATACAAGATCCGAGCTGGGGTGATCCGCTTATCCATCACCATCTAGCTAGCCATCCGTCTCCCTAACCTCTCAATAGTGTAAACCGCTGCACGAACACATATCGAGGTGGTCTAGGACCAGGGCGGTCGGGGAGATGGAAGGAAGACATGCACATGTATCCATAGGGATGTAACATATCGGATTGTATTAAATTTGCTATTTCCATATCCTTTATAATATTTGTTTGTCAAAATGCAACTACTCAACAATGAGGATCTTCCCCGCTTATCATGAGCGTTGACTAACTTTAGGATCTGTGCAAAAATTATCAACCGAATGTACAAATTATCAATGCATTATCAATAATTTCTGAATTAAAATATTAAAAAATCTGAATTTATATTATTTCTTATTTAGATTCATGTAGCAACTAGAAAAATTGTACATGCATTAGCCAAAACAAATCACGTATTAACATATTTTATGTTTTATCAATTCATCAATTAATTAGTAGGAACAGTTCCTTTCTTTAGATGTGAAATTGACGGTCATGATATACCGGGAAGATCCCACAGTTGTGGAATAACCGCGTTGGTCGGTTTTGGATCAGAGAGGTTAATGTCAAATGCGGATTCGAATGCGAATTATATCGGATGTCAGATATGGAGCCGATTCGGAACAAACTCGGATCAGAAGAGGAAAATCAAATAAATACACACACAAAATAGATATTTGTTTCTTTTATGCAAATAACATGAACAGAAACCATGTAACACTTGAGTCCAGATGTGCGGCCAATTCGGAAAGCTTGTAACACTTGAGTCCTATGAAGGTACAATTGCTGATTGTACGCGTCCAGAAATGTGACGAATTCAGAAAACAAATGCGCACAGATTTGGAGTTTTACCTGAGTATGACGTCAATATCTCACTATCTCCCACCTTTCACGTACTGTCGTTGGGCAGGGCCACCTGAGAGCATCTCCACCGGAGGGCCTCCAAACGACTCCTCAAATGCCCATTAGGGGTCCGGACACCGAAAACCGCCACCAGCGGCACCCCCCAAAGTCTCGCCCCGAGCGATTTTATGTCCGGCACCCCCAAGAGTGGGGGGGGGGGGCAGGGTTATCAGCAATAGCCACTAATGTTGGACGCGTGCCATAAACCGCCATGGCACGCAACATGTCTCGGCTATGACCAAAATCAATCTGCATGACAACATTTTGGACTACCTAACCCAAGAAGTGGGACTGATTTGCACCATCTAGACAACTTTTGGAGCTGCCAATCTGCTCGCCAATCACGTGCCGATGGAGTCACCGGAACAAGAGAAATGTGATATGCTCGCCATTCCCGTGTCGGAGGATGGGGATGGGACACACAACCCGATGCATATGGAAAACAATTCTAGGGGCACAGGGGGGCATATGCCCCCTCTCACCAAAAATGTGTTTGGTCAAGTTGACTGTTTTAATCCTTCGAGCTAGGGAACAACATCGCCATCCTCTTTGCTTGCCAGGGGGGTTCACTGGAACTTTCATCATGATTCAGTAGGTCCAAAGAAATGTGTCCTTCACCATCGGACATTCTGTAGGGCTACTTGTCTTCAGTCAACCCATGGCGCCATACTAGGAGTGGCTGACTATAATAGACCGATTACAACGCGGTTTTCCCACAATTACGAGGATACCCACCTATCTACTATGATCGTTGATTTTGCATCCAACGAAGCATATTATTCCTACTGTTTTATTTGTTAAAACTAAAAAAATATGTTAATGTGTGGTTTAAATATTTTTTGTGAATGCATGGATAGAAAATTCATGTCAGTACATGAATCTAAAATTTAAATTACACCAATCATTCAATTATTGATAATGAATTGATATTTAAAATTCGTTGATAAATTTGTTGCGCGAATCTTGAAGGGTGTGGATAGTAACTAGTAAGTGGGTATGCTCTTATTTGTGGTACTGCATTTTTTATACCACTTTCTAGAAAAGAAAAGAAACATCTACGAAGCCCCAGTTAGAATATTCCAATTCGCAGATCTTTGAGGAAGATAATCATATGTGATTTGGTGTAGACAGGGAAAACCTGCTCTCATACAATTCTCTTCCAATCTATAATAAGGATATCATCAGTTTGACTGGTCAACATCTGACTGGTCAACAACTCAACATCCAACTGGTCACTGAGACAACTCGAGTGTATATATGTCAAGTTGGGGCCTTTGCTTGGCATGCTCAACAACTATGTCCACGTAGGCGCTATCGTTCGTCAGAGCTGAGAAGTGTGTCCACTGAAACACGATCGATCCTCATGGAGTCCGTCGCGGTGGTGGCAGTGCCGTTCCCGGCGCAGGGCCACCTGAACACGCTGCTGCACCTGTCTCTGCGTCTCGCGGCGCGCGGGCTGCAAGTGCACTACGCTGCTCCGGCGCCGCACGTCCGCCAGGCTCGCGCGCGCGTGCACGGCTGGGATCCGCGAGCCGTCCGCTCCGTCCACGACCTCGACCTGCCGGCGTACGAGCACCCGCCGCCCGACCCGACCGTACCCACGTCCTTCCGGTCACACATGTTGCCCATGGTGGACGCCTTCCTCGCCCACGCGCGCGCCCCGCTCGCCGCCCTCCTCCAGAGGGTCTCCGCCTGCCACCGCCGCGTGGTCGTCGTGTACGACCGCCTGAGCTCCTTCGCCGCGGCCGAGGCGGCGCGCCTGCCCAACGGCGAGGCGTTCTGCATGCAGTGCGTGGCCGTGTCGTACAACGTCGCGTTCAACGACGCCGGGCACCGGCTCCTGCGGGACCACGGCATGGTATTCCACCCCGTAGAGGCGTGCATGCCTGAGGAGTTCAACGAGTTCCTCGCGAGGACGTGGCAGGACGGGCAGGGAGAGGCGGTCGGCGCCATCCTCCTGAACACGTGCCGTGCGCTCGAGGGCGAGTTCATCGACGAGGAGGCCAAGAGTCCGGAGTACACCGGCCAGAAGATCTTCGCCGTCGGGCCACTGAATCCTCTGCTCGACGCCAACGCGAGGATGCCGGGGCAGGCGCGGCACGAGTGCCTGGACTGGCTCGACAAGCAACCGCCGGCGTCCGTGCTGTACGTGTCGTTCGGTACCACGTCCTCGCTGATGGGCGAGCAAGTCGCGGAGATCGCCGCGGCACTTCGTGACAGCATGCACCGGTTCATCTGGGTGCTGCGAGACGCCGACCGCGCCGTCACCGACGTACATGACGAAGGCACCGACAGCCCGCACGCCACGATGTTGTCCGAGTTCACCAGGCAAATCGAGGGAACGGGGCTGGTGATCACCGGGTGGGCACCGCAGCTAGAGATCCTGGCGCACGATGCCACGGCGGCGTTCATGAGCCACTGCGGCTGGAACTCGACCATGGAGAGTCTCAGCCATGGCAAGCCGATCCTGGCTTGGCCCATGCACTCTGACCAGCCGTGGGACGCGGAGCTTATCTGCAAATACCTCAAGGCCGGCCTTCTGGTGCGGCCGTTGGAGAAGCGCCAAACGGTGGTGCCGTCGGAGGCCATCCGGGAGGTCATCGAGAAGGCGATGGTCTCCGATGAAGGATTGCAAACGAGGACGCGGGCAGAGAAGCTTGGGGAGTCCATCCGCGCCTCCGTGACCGACGGTGGGTCGTCCCACAAAGACCTCGAGGAATTCATTGCTCATATTACAAGATGAGCTGAGGGTTCAATACAGAAATGATATGCTTCGCCGCTGTCGTGCTTGTTGGCCCTACTCTCAGCCGCTACCTAGCGTCCGCCGCCAAGGCAGTCAAAGTCACCCCTTCGTGCTCGCCACGGTCACCGCCGTGGTCTCTGGTCGCCGTTGTTGTCGTCGCTCTCCACCGCTGCTTAACCCAGGAAACAGAGGAGCAGCAAATCGACAGAAACAGTCTGCCTCTGCTTCGCGTTGATTCGGCGTCTCGGTCTGGCGGTCATCGGGCTGAAGCCCTGTTTAGTTGGCCTTAATTTTGTGTTTTCACTTTTACGTCACAAAAACATCTTTAAAATGGCGGCTTTTGCTTTCGAGTTTTTTTCTTTTTGAATTAATGGATTTCAGTTAGCTTTATTGATTGTTAAACATGGATACATCGTTTATCATTGCTGGCAGGATTAAACTAGGTGGATCACTATCCCAAACATTTGTTAAAAGGGAACGACTATGTGTAAGGCGTCTTACATTTGGCAAAAGTGTAGACACTAAGATAAAAACATGTCCTGCCAATAACATGTGTGTCCGCCACCATTTTTTATCCAAACCGAGCCTTCACAAAGCAAATATGCATGCATGCACTAAATGACAGAATTGCTGAAGTCATCCCGCATTAAAAGCGAAGTTTGAAACTTTAAAATGTTTTTTAGCACAAACCGTTTATCCGATTTAAGATCCGTTTTCATCGTTTGACTAGTCGCGACGAGATCTTTAAAACTAGATCCCATGTCGATATGTTTCGACGAAAAAAAAATTGGCACAAAAGTTACCACCCCCGTAACATATAACTTACCCAGTCTGTAGTATGTAAGTTATCGGCCATATTAACGATTAATTTTCGGGTTGAAATAGAATCATTTTTGTTGTTCTTTTCGATTTTTGAAGTTACCACATCACTTTCGTGCATAAGTATTAGGATGATAAATGTCGATTTCATAGTGACAACTTCATAAATACTGAGTGGGTAACTCAATCAGTATTGGGTGGGTACCTATTATCGAGAGAGTATGATAACTAAATTGATTTCGTATTGGATAACTACATCATGAAAATACATGGGTAATTTTATCAGTACTGGTGGTTAAATCCATCTGTATTGGGTAGTAACTATTACCGAGAGAGTAGGGTAACTATAACGATTTTGTGGTTGATAACTACACATGGGTAACTTTATCAGTATTGGATGGGTAACTTTATCAGTATTGGGTGATAACTATTACCAAGAGAGCATGATAAACATGAGTAACTTTATCAGTACTGGGTGATAACTTCATCAGTATTGGGTGGTAACTATTACCGAGAGTGTATGGTAACTACATTGATTTTGTGGTGGATAACTACACATGAAAAACACATGGTAAGTTTATCAATACATGGTGGATAACTCTCTCAGTATTGGACGGGTAACTATTACCGAGAGGGTAGGGTAACTACATTGATTTCATGGTGGATAACTACACCATAAAAACCATGGGTAACTTTAACAGTACTGAGAGGATATCTTGAGTTAGTGTGATAACTATTACCAAGAGAGCATGATAAACATGAGTAACTTCATCTGTATTGGGGTGGTAACTATTACCGAGAGAGTATGATAACTACATTGATTTTATGGTGGATAACTACACCATAAAAACATATGGGTGACTTTAACAGTACTTGGTGAGTAACTCCATCAGTATTTGGGTGGTAACTATTACCGAGAGAGTATGGTAACTACATTGATTTTGTGGTGGATAACTACACCATAAACACATATGGGTAACTTTACCAGTACAGGGTGGGTAAGTCCATCAATACTAGGTGGGTAACTATATCAGTATTGGGTGGGTAACAATTACTGATAGAGTAGGGTAACTATATTGATTTCGTAGTGGATAACTATATCATGAACACATGGGTAACTCCATAACTAGATGGTGGGAAACTACAGCAATACTTGATGGGTAACTTTATTAATACTAGGTCGGTAACTTTATAAGTACAGTGTGGGTTAAATCTATCACTATTGGATGGGTAACTTCATCAGTATTGGTGGGTACTTTTATAAATATTAAGTTGGTAACTTTATCAGTACTGGTAGGATAACTTTATAAGTACTAGATTGATAACTTTATCAGTACATGGTGGATAACTCCACCGGTAATAGGTTGGTAACATTATCAGTACTAAGTAGATGTGCTCCGGTTGATTCAGCTCGGGGGAGAGTCTTCTACAACATTGGGACGCGTAGGGCCATCAGAACATATGTGGAGGAAGCAGAACTAGGGCCACATCAACACAATGATCCAGTTAAGCAAGTGCACCCCCGCCTTACACGATGGATGCGGAGTCCAATGCACTCCCGCTGTCTTGCGGTACCACCGCAACCAGCACCATGCTCCGACGCAGTCCACCTCGTCAAGATCTCGTTTAGACGCGACCGGTAGCGGCCGACGGACCTAATCCATTGACAAAGCAGCAATCATAAAAAAAGAGCAACAGGAACACCATTCCTTTAATAATTCACAACTTTGTACATATATCTTGCACAAAACAAAATGCCATCTCTTTGTATGTAATGCCGGAGGCGAAACCACGGCCAAGCGGCTGCCTCGCGGCGAGCACGCGCGAGGGCGTAGGAACAACGACAATGACGCGTTAAGGACGGGAAGGGCGGCGCGGCGTCGGCAGCGTGCTCTGGAGGCCGGCGGAGTCCTCGGTACGCACGCGGCGGCCACCTCCATTGCGGCCATAACCACCACGCTGGCATGCGCCATGGCCGCGTGCCCCGCCCGCACAGCGCGACACGTACCTCATCAGTACTAGATGGGTAACTCTATCACTAACGGGTGGGTAACTTTATCAGTATTGGGAGGGTAACTATTACCGAGAGAGTATGATAACTACATTAATTTCATGATGGATAACTACATCAGAAAAGACATGGTAAATTTATCAGTATTGGGTGGATAACTTAATGGTACTCCAACAACAAATCAGTTTTACCTCAGAGCAGCAAGTCTAGATGACTTAATGGTACTGCAACAACAAATTACGAATTGATTTTTAGAATGTTAGATTACACAAATGACAGTACACTTCTGAATATAAAAGTTCTGGCACCATGATTCTCCGAGCTACAACATTCGACAAAGTAGGTAAACTTTTCACAACTAGCACCGGCAGGCTACAACATTCTGCAAAATACACTTGGTAGCTAGAGTAGCTACCAGATACAAAAAATTCAGAAAGAACACTTAAAGAGCACATCTCAACTTCACCATGTACATATCTAAAGCATCATTAACCCGTGGTGATGTTGTCACTCCTGGACTTGGAAGCCCCCCCTGAAAATTGAGTCAAACATTTAAAGCTAAGATTAAGATGTAGGGAAAATTTTGTTTTTGCCACACTAGTTTTTGCCCATTTTGCTTTTGCCACTCTAAATTTTGACATTTTGCTTTTGCCCTGCCAGTTCCTGGTCACATTTCGTTTTTGCCCTTTGTGGGGCAAAAACAAAATGGAAACGGTGAAATTTTGTTTTGCTTTTGCCCCTACTGTTCATTTTTTTGTTTTGCTTTTGCCACTCAAAAGGGCAAAAGCAAAATGTCAAAATTTAGAGTGGCAAAAGCAAAATGGGCAAAAACTAGTGTGGCGAAAACAAAATTTTCCCTAAGATGTACTTGAAAAGAACATTAACTAAATCATCTAGGGAACAACGACAATAAGCAGGCTGCAGCAATCACATGTCTACAGTAGTATTTTAGCAGTGAGAGTTAAAACATCAGAATTTCAGCCTCAAGCATCACATTCCTTCGCCAAACATGGACCCAGGACTCCAATCATACATGAGCAGGATCATATGCTACAGCCATAGGCACAAATGCACACAGTGCCTAAATTGATCGCTGAATTATATGATGACAAACACAACGTTGCAGCACTACATAACATGTTACCAGTGACTTTCAGATTACAATAGATGACAACAATCAAAAGACACAACATTGCAGCACTACTGTTTGCTTATGCTTGTTCTCTAAAATATCTACAGAAACTTGAGAAGTACTTATGTTTGTTCTCTAAAAATCATCTCAGTACCAAACACTGTGTTCTCAGCAGGAAATTTTCAGTACGTATCAGTATACAAACAGTCGTCCCGCCGGAAAACATATGTGGGCTCCTTGTAGAAAGATACACACGATTTGTTTACCTTCTTCCGGTTCCTTCTGGTGAGCTTGATGCCGTCGTTGATCCCCTGACAAGGCTGCTCCCTGTGCAACGCACCATCCACGGGCGGCGCCAATGTTGCTCCTGTACAGCACACGTACATAAGGTACTAATCATCAGAGCACTGCAACAGATTTTCAGTAAGTACTATACGATGATCACATCTCGGAACACAACCAACTTCAGTAAGATTCAAGAATGAATTCTTACCTTGTGCTGTCTTTTTTGGAGGTTGGGGCGTCACCATGGCCTGTACCGAATCTCTCCTTCTCGATCTGGAGTCCAGCCAGAATTGCATTTTGCCTCAGCTTCTACATCCTCCATACACGAGCTCGTAGTCTGGCTGAGAGCAGCGTCGGGAGCGCCGTTGTCCGTGCACTTCACATGGAGGTCGACCTAATCGACATGACAGCATGGATGAGGACCCAGAGAGCTGGGGTGCGGCCGCGCACAGGGCAGAGGAGATCTCGGGCGGCTTCACAAGTAGGATGGAGGAGAGCCCGGGGTCGGCGGCCGGGAACCGCAAGGGCGACGAGGGCGGTGGGTTCCAGCGGCAGCGAGGAAGGGCAGGGGTGACGACGGCTGAGCGTTCCGGCGGCGGGTCGCAAGGCTCGGCATCAGGGGAGGTCGCCGGTTGGACACCTCGTCGTCGTCCTCGCAGCAGGTGGAGAGATGGGTGGCGGCGGGTGGAGAGGCGGGGGGCGGCGCGTGGAGAGACGATGGAGAGGCGGGCGGTGGCGCGGAGGAGGCCGGAGCGGGGTGGGGCGGAGGCGGCGGAGCGGAGGAGGCCGGAGCGGAGCGGAGGTCGCGGGGAAAACGGCCTTATCCAAATGCGCGAGAGCGACGTGCGTGATAGAATCTCGTTCGTCCGTACGCGATCGGACGGTCCGCGGAAGTGCGTCGAGTTAAGACAGTTGTAAGGCGCCTTACAATTAGATTTCGACTATGTGTAAGGCGCCTTACATTTGGCAAAAGTGTAGACACTAAGATAAAAACATGTCCTGCCAATAACATGTGTGTCCGCCACCATTTTTTATCCAAACCGAGCCTTCACAAAGCAAATATGCATGCATGCACTAAATGACAGAATTGCTGACGTCATCTCGCATTAAATGTGAAGTTTGAAACTTTAAAATGTTTTTTAGCACAAACCGTTTATCCGATTTAAGATCCGTTTTCACCGTTGGACTAGTCGCGACGAGATCTTTAAAACTAGATCCCATGTCGATATGTTTCGATGAAATTTTTTTTTGGCACAAAAGTTACCACCCCCGTAACATATAACTTACCCAGGCTGTAGTATGTAAGTTATCGGCCATATTAACGATTAATTTTCGGGTTGAAATAGAACAATTTTTGTTGTTCTTTTCGTTTTTTTCGATTTTTGAAGTTACCACATCACTTTCGTGCATAAGTATTAGGATGATAAATGTCGATTTCATAGTGACAACTTCATAAATACTGAGTGGGTAACTCCATCAGTATTGGGTGGGTACCTATTATCGAGAGAGTATGATAACTAAATTGATTTCGTATTGGATAACTACATCATGAAAACACATGGGTAATTTTATCAGTACTGGGTGGTTAAATCCATCTGTATTGGGTGGTAACTATTACCGAGAGAGTAGGTTAACTATATCGATTTTGTGGTGGATAACTACACATGGGTAACTTTATCAGTATTGGATGGGTAACTTTATAAGTATTGGGTGATAACTATTACCAAGAGAGCATGATAAACATGAGTAACTTTATCAGTACTGGGTGGTAACTTCATCAGTATTGGGGTGGTAACTATTACCGAGAGTGTATGGTAACTACATTGATTTTGTGGTGGATAACTACACATGAAAAACACATGGTAAGTTTATCAATACATGGTGGATAACTATCTCAGTATTGGACCGGTAACTATTACCGAGAGGGTAGGGTAACTACATTGATTTCATGGTGGATAACTACACCATAAAAACCATGGGTAATTTTAACAGTACTGAGAGGATATCTTGAGTTAGTGTGATAACTATTACCAAGAGAGCATGATAAACATGAGTAACTTCATCTGTATTGGGGTGGTAACTATTACCGAGAGAGTATGATAACTGCATTGATTTTGTGGTGGATAACTACACCATAAAAACATATGGGTGACTTTAACAGTACTGGGTGAGTAACTCCATCAGTATTTGGGTGGTAACTATTACCGAGAGAGTATGGTAACTACATTGATTTTGTGGTGGATAACTACACCATAAACACATATGGGTAACTTTACCAGTACAGGGTGGGTAAGTCCATCAATACTAGGTGGGTAACTATATCAGTATTGGGTGGGTAACAATTACTGATAGAGTAGGGTAACTATATTGATTTCGTAGTGGATAACTATATCATGAACACATGGGTAACTCCATAACTAGATGGTGGGAAACTCCAGCAATACTTGATGGGTAACTTTATTAATACTAGGTCGGTAACTTTATAAGTACAGTGTGGGTTAAATCTATCACTATTGGATGGGTAACTTCATCAGTATTGGTGGGTACTTTTATAAATATTAAGTTGGTAACTTTATCAGTACTGGTAGGATAACTTTATAAGTACTAGATTGATAACTTTATCAGTACATGGTGGATAACTCTACCGGTAATAGGTTGGTAACATTATCAGTACTAAGTAGATGTGCTCCGGTTGATTCAGCTCGGGGGAGAGTCTTCTACAACATTGGGACGCGTAGGGCCATCAGAACATATGTGGAGGAAGCAGAACTAGGGCCACATCAACACAATGATCCAGTTAAGCAAGTGCATCCCCGCCTTACACGATGGATGCGGAGTCCAGTGCACTCCCGCTGTCTTGCGGTACCACCGCAACCGGCACCATGCTCCGACGCAGTCCACCTCGTCAAGATCTCGTTTAGACGCGACCGGTAGCGGCCGACGGACCTAATCCATTGACAAAGCAGCAATCATAAAAAAACAGCAACAGGAACACCATTCCTTTAATAATTCACAACTTTGTACATATATCTTGCACAAAACAAAATGCCATCTCTTTGTATGTAATGCCGGAGGCGAAAACGCGGCCAAGCGGCTGCCTCGCGGCGAGCACGCGCGAGGGTGCAGGAACAACGTAAATGACGCGTGAAGGACGGGAAGGGCGGCGCGGCGTCGGCAGCGTGCTCTAGAGGCCGGCGGCGTCCTCGGTACGCATGCGGCGGCCACCTCTATTGCGGCCATAACCACCACGCTGGCATGCGCCATGGCTGCGTGCCCCGCCCGCACAGCGCGACACGTACCTCATCAGTACTAGATGGGTAACTCTATCACTAACGGGTGGGTAACTTTATCAGTATTGGGAGGGTAACTATTACCGAGAGAGTATGATAACTACATTAATTTCATGATGGATAACTACATCAGAAAAGACATGGTAAATTTATCAGTATTGGGTGGATAACTTAATGGTACTCCAACAACAAATCAATTTTACCTCAGAGCAGCAAGTCTAGATGACTTAATTGTACTGCAACAACAAATTACGAATTGATTTTTAGAATGTTAGATTACACAAATGACAGTACACTTCTGAATATAAAAGTTCTGGCACCATGATTCTCCGAGCTACAACATTCGACAAAGTAGGTAAACTTTTCACAACTAGCACCGGCAGGCTACAACATTCTGCAAAATACACTTGGTAGCTAGAGTAGCTACCAGATACAAAAAATTCAGAAAGAACACTTAAAGAGCACATCTCAACTTCACCATGTACATATCTAAAGCATCATTAACCCGTGGTGATGTTGTCACTCCTGGACTTGGAAGCCCCCCCTGAAAATTGAGTCAAACATTTAAAGCTAAGATTAAGATGTACTTGAAAAAAACATTAACTAAATCATCTAGGGAACAACGACAGTAAGCAGGCTGCAGCAATCACATGTCTAGAGTAGTATTTTAGCAGTGAGAATTAAAACATCAGAATTTCAGCCTCAAGCATCACATTCCTTCGCCAAACATGGACCCAGGACTCCAATCATACATGAGCAGGATCATATGCTACAGCCATAGGCACAAATGCACACAGTGCCTAAATTGATCGCTGAATTATAAGATGACAAACACAACGCTGCAGCACTACATAACATGTTACCAGTGACTTTCAGATTACAATAGATGACAACAATCAAAAGACACAACATTGCAGCACTACTGTTTGCTTATGCTTGTTCTCTAAAATATCTACAGAAACTTGAGAAGTACTTATGTTTGTTCTCTAAAAATCATCTCAGTACCAAACACTGTGTTCTCAGCAGGAAATTTTCAGTACGTATCAGTATACAAACAGTCGTCCCGCCGGAAAACATATGTGGGCTCCTTGTAGAAAGATACACACGATTTGTTTACCTTCTTCCGGTTCCTTCTGGTGAGCTTGATGCCGTCGTTGATCCCCTGACAAGGCTGCTCCCTGTGCAACGCACCATCCACGGGCGGCGCCAATGTTGCTCCTGTACAGCACACGTACATAAGGTACTAATCATCAGAGCACTGCAACAGATTTTCAGTAAGTACTATACGATGATCACATCTCGGAACACAACCAACTTCAGTAAGATTCAAGAATGAATTCTTACCTTGTGCTGTCTTTTTTGGATGTTGGGGAGTCACCATGGCCTGTACCGAATCTCTCCTTCTCGATCTGGAGTCCAGCCAGAATTGCGTTTTTCCTCAGCTTCTACATCCTCCATACACGAGCTCGTAGTCTGGCTGAGAGCAGCGTCGGGAGCGCCGTTGTCCGTGCACTTCACATGGAGGTCGACCTAATCGACATGGCATCATGGATGAGGACCCAGAGAGCTGGGGTGCGGCCGCGCACAGGGCAGAGGAGATCTCGGGCGGCTTCACAAGTAGGATGGAGGAGAGCCCGGGGTCGGCGGCCGGGAACCGCAAGGGCGACGAGGGCGGTGGGTTCCAGCGGCAGCGAGGAAGGGCAGGGGCGACGACGGCTGAGCGTTCCGGCGGCGGGTCGCAAGGCTCGGCATCAGGGGAGGTCGCCGGTTGGACACCTCGTCGTCGTCCTCGCAGCAGGTGGAGAGACGGGCGGCGGCGGGTGGAGAGGCGGGGGGCGGCGCGTGGAGAGACGATGGAGAGGAGGGCGGTGGCGCGGAGGAGGCCGGAGCGGGGCGGCGGCGCGGAGGCGGCGGCGCGGAGGAGGCCGGAGCGGAGCGGAGGTCGCGGGGAAAACGGCCTTATCCAAATGCGCGAGAGCGACGTGCGTGATAGAATCTCGTTCGTCCGTACGCGATCGGACGGTCCGCGGAAGTGCGTCGAGTTAAGACAGTTGTAAGGCGCCTTACAATTAGATTTGCCGTTGTTAAAAACTGAGTTAAAAGCCAAAAACACTTACCTAGATACTTTTGTGACTTATAAGACAAATTTTAAAAGCCAGAAATATGCCTTGTGTTTCAGTTTTTTTATTTTGGCTACAACGCTGAGCACTGGGGCATCAAATTCTTACGGGAAAAAATGCTCGTAGGCACAACTTTGTCATTTTTAGCAGGTTCAGTAACATGATTTGTGGGCCGTACCTTCATACGTTTGCTTGTGATCTGAATCACAAATAATAATCAAGCCAACGCGGATCATGTGAACCTAATTATACACTTCTTAAACAAAGCAACAGTCTAGGAAAGTGTACTATAATCCCAAACCTAACAATGAAATACCTCAAACAATAAGCGTAACAATAACCATCAAGAAGGCATTTTATTGGCAGGTTTTGCTGTTGACATTTGAAGAACAAAAGGACCAGAAGAATGTGACCAGGGGATAACCAACAAATCATGGTCAAACAAGATTCATCTTATGGCATTCGAGTTACATCAGAACAAATGAATGCTCCAGACATGGGGGCAAGTAACATCAGATGGTATTTAGAGTGGACACTTCATAGCTTCATTACACTCTCTTGGTTTCTGCTGGTGCCTTCCAATGAACAAAACTGGCAATCACCTTTCTCTGCATCAGAGTAACAAACAAAAATAATAGATATCGATCATTTACTTCAATCATTAAGAAAATAATTTTATCTTAATGACATGAAAATATAACAAAGAAACATATTTCCATCAAACTCTCCAACTGCCTGAATGATTTCATCAGGCACATATCCACTTGTATCTGCCGTTATTTAAAATCATTGCTCGTAGAACTTACTTCAGGCTTGAAACATGTAACCAATGTTTGTGATAGACTTAAGAAGTTGTTTGTTGTCTACAAAATTTCCAAGAGTGCCTACTTCCTAGAGAACATCATAATCGATAAATGAAAAATCCCGGTAAGCGATCAGTCAATGGACGGGGGTGTTTAGAAAATACATAAATTATACTTCTAGGTCATGAAAATGACTTCAGTGATTCACCAGCAATTTTGTAACCTTAACAACAGTGTGGTTCTTTAACAACATAACTTTAAAATATTATGTAAGCAAAAAGTCGGAATTTTATATACACCAGAAGATTCTCCCCTGCGAAAACACAACCAGGAAAACACATTCTTGACCATTCGTATAATCGCAGTGACCATGTTATAGGTAGGATGTAGGTTGATATGCACTTGGAACTTCTCAAGACATGACAAGCATGAAGTTCAGGAGGGCAGGAACTACGTAGGCACCAAGAACAGGGCCGAAGCTCAAATCTGGCCAGCCATGGAAGGGAGATCCATCAACGGGGCTGTAGAGCCCAGCAGGAAGGAAGGGGGGAGCAGATTGGGGATGGGGGAGTCAGGAGTGGAGCACCACAGCTGGACCTGTGGGTGGCGGCATGACGCAGAGGAGTGGACGGACACCTGAGAGAGTGTGGTTCTCAACCCAACCGGTCTTTTCGTGCATAATCGCTTACACGCCTTGATATTGGGGCAGAGGGAGTATATCATAATAATATTGATCCTCAATTTGACTTGGCCAGTTTAGTGTATCAGATATTACACACATCTAACTGGCTATCTTAAACACAACATAATAAATCAGTATCGAATTGGCTAGCTCAACTAGGCATAGGTTGAAAAAAAGAGATGCTACCGCAAACCGATTGTCACAATTGGGTAGTTCACAAACAGTCTCCCAACACATTTAGACGGGCCATATCTTGTCACTTTGTCAGGAATGGAAGTGGTAATAAGTTTCCCATAACGCATAACAAAATCCCTAATTCTTACACTAAATAGCTACGCAGAAATAGATAGATTAGTCCTCTCTTCCTATGTAAAACTGAATCAATAATCTAGTTCTATCAAAACTAATCCAATGACAGCATTCAAGGATCACAAAGCCTAATCAAACATTACCTCCAGACAACCATATGCCAGGAACCCCGGAAACTAACATAGACAAATTACAATCAACCGATCCCCCAAAATACTGTAGGTCATCGGAAGAACTCACAAAGGGACGCTTGGTACGTCGAGGCACATGCTTGTAGGGAGCGTTGAGCTTCTTCAGAGGTATCTCGCTGGTCTCGGGCAGTTTCTCGCTGACCGCCTCCTCAACCTTGGCGGCGTGCGTGTCCACTCTCTTCCCTACCCCATTCAAGAAACCAACCGCGCCGACCTTGGCTGCGCGCAAGAACCCAAATTCAATCACCAAATCGAACCGCAAAAAGAATCACTGCGTTTGCGGAAATGCGGAGACGAGGATACCTTGGTAGGGCTGGAGGTGGAAGAATCTCGCCGGAGCTCCGGCGCTGGGCAGGAGAAGGCGGCGCACGTGAGATGCACACGCGAGAGTCATGGACTGGGGAGACGGAGAGGAGAGTTGGCTTGCGCTTCGTTTGGGCCAATGCAATAGGCCCAGCCCAGGACGAGCGATGTGTTTCCGCGGGTTGCGGCTCAAGACTAGCTTGAAATGTTCACATGACAGTCCCGTAAAAAAAAATCTGTCATTCGGAGATAATACCATCAACAGAAACGATTTAGTACAGAAACCCGTGTGCCATCAGCTACACACGACGGAAAACTGAAATGCGTGTGTGATCCAAGACAAACACACACAATTAAGTCGACGCAAAACGTTTGCAATGCCTTGGTTATCGCACACGACAAATTATCAAAACCGTGTGCATTCCTTCGGTTATCACACCGTTTACAAATCATGTGTGAATTGTAATGTCACGATCCCCGTCGTCTACACATGGATATTATAATCGTGTGTACCGGTGCCAATTTAGAATTGCCAATTTTCTTCAATATATTTACCCATTGAAAGGGACGGTTAATAAATCGTGTGCGTCGATTGCCCGGTTTATACAAGTGCCAATTCAGTTTTTGCCAATTTTCTTCAATATATTCATATTCTTACCTAAGTCACATTCAAACATATCAAACATAAGGGAGCAGCAATGAAACCACGAACACTTCCACTATAACTTATCAAGGGCAAATAATCGTGGGAGGTAGTTTGGACTGCCGGTTGAATTAGATGTGGGAGTTGCAACTCGCAAACGGTGGCAAACAAAAAGGAAGGTTGCGGTGAGTTTTCACCCGTGATTGTTGCAGACTATTATTAGACGGTTGACGATGAAAAAGGCGGATGTAACAACGTTGCTTCGCCTGTGGTGAGAAAATATTTGGGACAAGATAAAGGAGGGGGCGAGAGCGAATTGTTGTGTCGGCTGCTTGTGGTGGATGACCGATGGGATCTACATTGCGGGCGTGAAGACCTATCCGGCACCCGTGAGCAGGCCGCGAAAGTTAGAGGCAGACTCAGGAGTGTTGGAGGTTTTTCTCATATGACACATACCGTTTAACGGTGAAGATGCTCTAATTTAATACTCTCTCCGATTGAAATGGTTGGCACAAAGTTGTCTAAATATACGTAGATGTATCCACATCCACACACTAAAATGTGTCTGGATACATCTATATTTAGGCAAATATGTGTCAATCATTTTCAACCGGAGGGAGTAGGAAATCATGCCCGTGAAAGAGAACATGTTGATCTACGGTTGGCCTGGAAAAGCAGCCACGAGATCCTTAGCCCTGTCATCACAACATCAGATGAACAAGCTCTAGACGAAGACTGGAATCCATTTTCCACATGGAAGTTACCCAAAAATAGGTGCGTGCATAGGCTTTTAAAGACGAATCTTCAATCATAATGGTATTTCAATCTATTATCAAATGATAATCTTTATAGAATTGGGACAATTCTTGGTTAATGATACCCTTGTTCACCCCAATGTTCAAGAATCTTGGGAATCGAGCAGCCGCAGGTTATATAGATAAAGCCATACTTTACTTCTCGTGACAGAAAGCAGATGACGGGTATGTGTCCGACTGTTCCCAAGGCCGACACACTCCAGTGGTACGGGTACGCTCTCGACGGGGTCGGCTTTCACTGTCTGGACCTCCAAGAAGCCGACCCAGACTCGGTGGATCCTGATGTAGCAAACATGGCGTTGGTGATCGCCGACTCGAACGCTTTTTGCCCGCAATTGCTGGATGCTGATCTGAAACAAATGGTGGATGCGTCATGGGATTTCAGGGTTCGTCAGGTGGGAGATACTGACTTCCTTGTCACCTTTCCCTCCAAGACTTAACTGCGGATTTGCAAGGGCACGGGTGGGGTCAAACTGCCACTCAGCAAGGTGCCGGTGGTGTTCGTTGATGCGGCAGTGGATCCCAAGGCTGAGCAGGTTCTGGCCAAGATCTGGGTGACCTTGTTCGAAGTGCTGTCTAGTCTGCGGAAGGTGGACTTGCTCATGGAAGGCATGAAGATGATCGGGAGGCCGCGCATAGTGGATGAGGAGTCTCTGTCCTCTCCGGATGGCCCAATTAAGATGTTGTTCCACTGCCACGCACCCTCCAAAATGCCACCTTCGGTGCTCCTGTTTGCAAACATGCAAGGGTTTCGTATCAAGATTGCGTCGGAGCTAGCCAAACGGGTGGGAGTGGTGCCTCCGCCGCCTCCTCCCCCAGAGAACCATGACAAGGACAAAGATGATGCTGCTCCAGAAGACACAGAGAACCAGAGTGTGACGGATCAACACTGGAAACGGTCTGGGAAGGATAAGAAAGGAGAGGTGAACAACAAGGCTCCGGGTGGGGTTGTGGAAGCGGAGGACGCAAAACCTACCTCTCCTGCCCAGTGCTCCAGTCCAGCCACAAGGATCGATGAGGTTCTCAGGCATGGCAAGATTTCTGTCGGCAGCTGCAGTGCTCCGCCGGTTATGCTCTGTGATCGCTCAGTATCAAAACCTGCGCCTACCCCAAGACCATCTCTGGCTCCCATACCCTTTAATCAATATGGCTCCAATTGCTCGGAGGTGGATGGTTGCAGCTTCTCTGATGTGGCTTCTCCATTACCCTCCCCGACCTCTCCCTGCAAGGCCAAAAAGATGAGTGGTGCAGATTGCCAAGAGATGGGTTGGGCCAGCCCAGATGAGTGGGAATTTACCACTGAATCGCTAGCAGCAAAGATGAAGCGCCTCAAGAGGAAGCATGATGGTGAAGTTGACAACTCCCAGGGCATCGTGGAGCCTCGCTGCCCGATGCATGAGACGGTGAAGCTGACTCCGCCGTCAAAGTCGAAGCCAAAGCACACCAAGGAGAACACCAAGACCCCCGCGCCGTCTACTGCGTCGCGCCGTAGCTCACGCGGGAAGGGCTCGAATGGGGAGCCAATGCTGGCCAAGGCGGTGCGCCTTGCCAACAGCAAGATCGGCCAAGGTACAAATGAAGATCCATCCAAACTGGCTCCCTTTTTGGCTTTTCCTGATCTCCCTGATTCCCATTTCCTCCAAGTGGCGATTTCAAGTGGGATTACTTTTGATTCTTCCTTTGGTGCTCCCATTGAGCACTTGTCTTTGATTTGTGCGAACGAGCTGGCTCAAGCATCCATTGCGGCTGCTTTGGCGGCCAAGAAAGTAGAGGATGAAAATCTGAAAGAACAACTAGCGGTAGAGAAGAAGAAAGCCGACCAAAGGGCAGCAAACTCCAGTGTGGAGAAAGCTACTCAGAGCTCGAGGGCAGCGCGCCCGGAGCCGAGCTTGCCTGAGGAAGATGACGCTCTGTCTTTGGCAGAGCTGTTCAAGGAAAGTGGCCCTAGTAAGATGCGGCGCAACTGCCCCAATATAGTGCTTGGTCCGCGCACAAACCTCTGAGATACTCCTGCCCGCCAAGCACGGGGCCGCAAAGTGTCTCAATGAGGATACTTTTCTGGAATATGCGTGGGTTTGGCCATAAGGGCCGAAGGACCCAGCTCCGAGAGTACCTGAAGAAGAACAAGGTGGACATTATTTGTCTTCAAGAAACCATTCGCCAGGATTTTGCTGACCATGAACTAAGCAGCTTGGATGGTGGTGATCAATTCCTTTGGTTTTGGCTTCCGGCAGAAGGCCATTCTGGTGGTATGCTGTTAGGATGTAGGACCAGTACCTTGGATGTGCAATCCTTCTCTAAAGGACAACACTTTGTCAGTGCGAATGTGCTTCACACTGAATCCCGGTCCAAGTGGTCTTTTATTGGTGTTTATGGCCCAGCTGACCATAGTCGCTAGGCTGGTTTCCTGCAGGAGCTGGAGGAAAAGGTTGCCTCCTCCCCCTTCCCAGTGGTGGTTGGGGGAGATTTCAATCTCATTCGTGGGCGTAGGGATAAGAATAATTCAAATGTGAATTGGCCACGGATCCACCTTTTCAATGACTCTATTGCCCGCATGGGCTTACGAGAGATCCATAGATTAGGTGCGCGCTTTACTTAGACTAATAGGCAAAGACAACCTGTCAGGAGTGTCCTTGACAGAGTTCTGGTGGCACCGATATGGGAACAGGTGTTCCCTCTTACGCTGTTGAAATCTGAGACCAGTGTGGGATCAGATCATATGGCGTTGATTCTCGACACGGGCGTGAATAAGCCGACTAGGTCGGCTAGGTTCTTTTTTATCCTAGTTGGGTGTCGATCCCAGGGTTTGTTGCTATGCTAGAGCAATCCTGGAATACACTGGAAGCTGCTCCTGCTAGCATATGGGGGCCGATTGATGCCTGGAACTCCATTTCTGGGGGCCTGCGAAAACACCTCAAGGGCTGGGGTGCCAATCTGGGCAAGTAGGCGAGGCTGAATAAGCAACTCCTACTCTCTAAAATCCAAGAGTTGGATAGAGTTGCGGACACGGCTGGCCTGGACGACGATGAGTGGGCGTTCAGGTTCCATTTGGAGGACCAGCTGGTCCAATTACTTGCAGCCGAAGAAGAGTATTGGCGCCAGTGTGGTCGCCTTAACTGGATCCTTAAAGGAGATGCGAATACGGCGTATTTCCACGCAATTGCGAATGGGAGACGCCGTAAATGCTCCATAGTTAGATTGGTCTCGGACGAGGGGAGATTAACACCCCCTTAGGTCTCCAGAACCATATTTATCAGTTCTATATTGATCTGATGGGCTCGGAAGACCCCAAATTCCTCTCTCTGTCCCAGGACATGTGGTCACCTGATCGCCAGCTCTCTCCTCTAGAGAATGAGGATTTGGCGCGATCTTTTACCATGGAAGAGTTGGAAGGGGTCTTGAAGGAAACAAAAACAAATACAGCGCCGGGGCCTGATGGCCTGCCCGTAGCCTTTTTCAAAACTTGCTGTCCATTTGCTAAATACCTGGTCCTGAAGATCCTGAATGGTTTTGCGTTAGGGACAGTGGACATCTCTAGGCTGAATTATGGTATCCTTTCGCTTATCCCCAAAGTCCCAGGTGCTGAGTCCATCACGCAATTCAAACCGATCGCCCTTATCAATGTCTTGTTTAAGCTGATCTCCAAGGCCTATGCATCAAGGCTGGCTCCGGTAGCGCACCGAGTCATTTCGCCGACGCAGACAACCTTCATAAAAGGGCGGTTTATTGGGGAGGGAGCCCTAGCCCTGTATGAGATCATTCATGAGATTAGGAGCAGGGGTGATGAAGCCATTCTCCTTAAGCTAGACTTTGAGAAGGCATACGACCGTGTCAACTGGACTTTTCTTAAGGAAGTGCTCCTTCGGAAAGGTTTTGACATGGGAGTCATTCATCGCCTTCTGCAGCTAGTCTCGGGAGGCCAGACAGCGATCTCCATCAACGGAGAAGTGGGTCCATTTTTTAGAAATAAAAGGGGAGTTCGGCAAGGTGATCCTAGCTCCCCTCTTCTGTTTGACTTTGTTGTAGATGCCTTGGATGCTATTTTGCACAAAGCTAGTGCAGCTGGGCACATCCAAGGTGTGATCCCCCATCTTATCCCTGGGGGGGGTCACCCACCTACAGTATGCTGACGACACCATGGTAATGATCCAGAAGTCGGATTTAGCAATAGCAAACTTGAAGTTTCTGCTTATTTGCTTTGAGCTACTGTCAGGTCTTAAGATTAACTTCCTTAAGAGTGAAGTTATAGTTATGGGATGCTCTCAGAGTGAGCAAGCTAGGGTAGCTAATGTGCTCAACTGTGGTTTGGGCACATTCCCTTTTACTTACCTGGGATTCCCAATGAGTGATCATAGGCTCAGCCTGGTTCACTGGGAACCCCTTATTGATTGGGTGGGCCATAAGACTGAGCCGTGTCAAGGAAGGCTCATGTCCTCGGCGGCTAGGTTGACTTGGGTGGATGCGTGCCTCTCGAGTCTTCCTTTATTTGCGATGGGTTTGTTCCTCTTAGGTGATGGGACGCATGCTGGTTTTGACAAGCATCGGGGCAGATTCTTCTGGAGGGTGCTGGCAATAAACGAAAATACCATATGGTGAAGTGGGAGCAGTTGTGCTTGCCTAAGGACCAGGGTGGCCTGGGTATCATGAACTCCAAGAAGATGAACATTGCGCTGATGTGTAAATGGATTTGGAAACTGTTGATTGCTGATCCGGAGGATAACAACATTTGGCTAAGAATTCTGCGAGCTAAATATGATGTGGTTCACCTTTTCTCAACCTCCCCTCAGGGAGGCTCGCAGTTTTGGCACAGCCTTCATAAGATCAAGAATTTCTTCAAGCTAGGAGCACGCTTCCACCTCGGATCTGGAGAGGCCATTTCCTTCTGGCATGACTGGTGGATTGGAGAGGGATCCCTAAAAGATAGGTTTCAACGCCTCTTTGCCACCTGTTGTGCCCCAGATGTTCTGGTTGCACAAGCTCACTTAGGGTCTGGTTGGAGGCTGTCGTTTAGAAGGGCCTTTGGACCTGAAGAACTCCTTCAATGGCATGAATTGCAGCTGGAAATTGAGGAGATTGAGCCTGCCAAGGTCCAAGACAGTGTGTCTTGGACTCTTGAACCTTCGGCTATCTTCTCTACAAACTCCCTTTATAGGAAATTATGCCAAGGAGTTCAAGGGTTGGGAACTAAAGACATTTGGTCTATCTCTCTCCCGCTCAAGATCAAGATCTTTCTCTGGCAGTTGTCTCGTGACCGACTCCCATCTAGAGAACAAATTAAGAAGAGAAAGGGCCCCTCGGATGGTCGATGTGCCCTGTGCGGGCGTGTTGAGACCGTCAAACACATTTTCTTTGAATGTGCGCTGGCCCAGTTCATGTGGAGCGGGTTGCGTGAGATGCTGGGAGTGTCCTGGCATCCGTCTACCTTTAGTGAGGTGGCGACTATTCTGGATGGTTTTCTGGGTGCTAAACGCAAGGCTCTCTGGATCTTGTTTGCTGTCCAGAGCCGGGCGCTCTGGGTCACGCGAAATAAATACTCTATCGAAGCTATTTTCCCAAGACAACCTGCTGATGTTATTTTCAAATCTTTACTTTGTTTTCAGCAGTGGCGGCCGTTGTTCAATCCTAAGCTCCTGCCGTTGATCGACGAGTTGGTGTCCATGCTTCAAGGCAACTACCAAGCCACACACTCGCCGGCGCAGCAGCCTCAGTTGCAACCTCCCCAGGCTCCTCCGTAGTAGCTTTTTGGCGGTGCTTTGTTGCTTGTGTTCTGTAATGCTCTCATTTGTGCCTGGAGGCCTGTAAACTGCTTATAACTCTAGCTGGTAACCCCAGCAGTGCTGTTGTACGCTGCCGTTCTGTGGCTTTATTAAGTTAAAGTTGGGCACGTGGTGCCTTTGGTTTAAACAGAAAGCAGATGAATTACAGTCAGGTCCTTCAGAAAATCCCCTTCCATCAGAGACACTGAAAATGCATTTACATGCTAAGATCAACCAAAGCTACTAGTCAACAGGGAAAAAGAAAAAGATAGTACATCTCCGTTCTCACTCAATGGTGTTTGTTCACACATCACACATGGAGGATGACAATGGCCACACATGTGAATGGAAGGAAGGAAAAGGGAGAAACAGAGCTTGACACCACAACCACAAGGTTCTACTATGTATCTCTGGTCACTGTCTTGCCTCAGTGCGCTTCAAGATCCTTCTTGGATCCGACGAAGGAGAGGAACCTGCTCTTGGCGTTCTCCTTGTCCTTGGGCGACGGCGAGGGCGACTTCTCCTTGCCGCCGCCGTCCTCCTTCTTGCTCGCGCTGACGCCGCTGCCGGGGTGAGTGGTGAGGCCGTGCTTCCTGAGCTGGTCCCTGACGAACCTGTCGTAGATGAAGGCCGCTCCCCTGAAGTTGGGCAGCGCCAGCCACGCCAGGAACAGCAGCTTCAGCTCGTACCAGATCGGAATCCTAACAAAGAGAAATGGAGTTTCCGTCAGTAAATAATATCACCGTAAAAATCGAGAAAGATGCCGTGGAAGAGCTAGCTAGCTTACCAGTAGATGAGGGACTCGAGGACCATCTCGACGAGGGTGACGAAGGAGTAGAGGATCCAGTAGGCGAGCCACTGCTCGTCGTCCAGCTTCGACGGGCTCTCCATGGCCTGCACCGACGCGTACAAGGGGTACAAGAGCATCACGCCAGGCCTGCAACAAGAAGGATTAGTCGAGCTCAATCAAACAAGAAAGACTGCAGCCAGCAAGAAACGGAGAGGAATCGATTGATTTGGCCATACCCTGCAAGAGTGTGGAGATGCGTCAGTATCGTCCAGAGCTTGCTCATCTTCGACTACTCTTCTTCGGGCGTCTGATTTGGGTGTCTCGGGCGGAAGTGGTGGAGAGATCACTGATGAACCAACTAATGCTTTGGATTTGGGTGTTTTCTTCCGGCCAAGAGGAAGCTGGGGACTGAATATAAAGCAGAGGCAGTGTGGCTAGGGTGCGGGACACTTGGCGAGGCGTCAGTGGAAATGGGCTCCTTTTTGTCTACGGCTTGAAAGAGCTTGCACACGTGGCGACGTCGTGCCGCACCGACCGAGCAGGTCGGCAAGGGCTTTGGTGCATCGGAATCTTCTCCGGGGTTCTGTGGAAGATCTGGGAGATGGCAATTGGGTCAAAGTGAAATGTGCTTATTTAATCCGAGGACGTATTCTGATCGTTGTGTTGTTTAAGCAGCTGCTTACAGGCGAATTCCTAGGTCGGGTATAGAGATGATTTTAGTAAGAAGAAGGTAGAATTGGAAGTGATTAGGAAACGGAAATGCTCCACTATCATCTAAAAAATCATCAACCGAAGCAGAGCCATCACCTCTACCTGTAAACACACTTTAGTGGGCACAAAACAAGCGTGAGACTGGGGCCCAAGAGAAACGTAGCCACGCGCTGCGCCCCGGACGAGCGGCGTACTCGAGCACTCCCGCGCCTCTCGGGCGATGAGATAGAGACATAAAAATTGCGTCAAGTCGGCGTGGGTGGCAGATCAGCACAGCTCCCGTCGCGGCCGGTGGCTGCTGCACGCGCTGATCGACAGAACGCCATATGGGAAGGTGCCCTTTGAGCGTTTTGGTCAGCCTCGACGAACGGCATCCAAGTCTTTAAGCCTAGCGTAAAATGGCGTAACGTATTGCCGCCGCCAATGCGGCGCCCGCTACTGTCAGATCATTCCTGATTAGGATTTATAAAGTGGAGTTGGAAGTCATTTGGACATCTCAATTGCCTTCCACCGCTTTTTTTGTCCCCATCCTCTCTCCGAAAGCCTCTTTCCTTGCAAGCAAAGAGCCATAAACCCCAATCTCTCGTGGCCTTGCTACTCTTCATTGTAATCCTGGGTTTTCTGGTTGGTACTCCCTCCGTAAATGTAGTGACCCAGCACACCACTGCATGTTGTAGTGTACAAGTCGTTGACATAATACTCACGGAAGGACCAATCCGTAAATATTACATCCTTCAGAGTAGTACAACAGAAACATAGTCGGTCCAAGGTAACACTATAGTATTACAACACTATTCAATACAAAATCTCGAGAACCTCCTTACAAACAGAAGTAGGTCTCGTGCAAATGAAACTCCCAAAGACTCAAGTCGAAGCACTAAGCTGGATACCAGCTCTACTTCTAACTCTAAATCCACTACTGCTGTTGTCACAGCCCTAATCTATCCATCTGGAATATCTTTGTCTGGAGTTGTGCTCCTCCATCCAATATAGTTGTCTTGTCCATAGGTATTGTTGTCGACGTGTCCACCATTGCACTGTTGTCGCCACTCATCCGTCGGCAGACTCCACCAGGTTGATTTGACTCCTTGTCGAAGACCTCACCACATCGTATGGATTCCTGTCCTTCCTCAGCTGTCTCCAATAATCTAAGCAGGGGTCAACGGAGGAAAGGTGAGCAACACGAGCGTTACTCAGCAAGTTCATATAATAGGAATGAGGTGTTTTATGCACTAGCTACCATCCATCCCAAAAGGTCATGGATGAACATGCATAACTTTGTAAAACATTTTTAGGAAAAGATTTATTTTATCTTCAGAAAACTATGCCCGTCATCGATTCACAGGTGCTAGGGCCTTGAGGAGCCTCCTTTCCTGCAGCGTTCGCCGTTCCTTCCTGGAACGTGGAGTAACATGTCACATTTTTACACTCTGCAGAGGTGCGTTACTTTACCCATAAGAGACCAACGCCTTGTTGCACAACCGGGCGAGTCTTTCCCGTCCACACTTCCTTTGGTGTGGGGCCCAGTCGTTGATCCAAGCCATTCGCCGTGCTTTTCCAACAACCCCGCATGCCCACCCAATTCATGCATAGCAGAATCACCCCTGGCTCTACCCCTTACGGTAGATACCTAGGCATCCTCTTGCAGACCATCATAGACACCAGAGTCCGTGGGCATTAAGGGGTCCCACCCATGTGCATGTAGTCGCACTAGATCTACAGCGTACGGCTCTGGCTGCCCGTTGACATGCGAAAGGGAAAAGATCACAGATGACTTTCCGTCCCATTCCAAGTCTCATGGTTAACGCTTCATTTTCGGCGCAAGAACGCTGACGGCATTGGTTCTTAAGTCCTAGGTAATACTTTCCCGTGCATATGGAACCTCCACCAACCACATCATTCCATGGTTCCATCTGCCAGCCAACAATATATATAGCAATTCACATCATTCGAAGATAGGTTTTTCTTTTTCATGCAATGATAAACCATAGTATTTTTCATTTACTTTGATAAACATAATCAAGTAGGACATGAGCAAGAGTGAACTTGCCTTTTTGACTGCAAGATTATGCAGCCAAGGTCTTCGATACAATAAAGACTCCAAAATCTGGAAAGAGCATCATTGGTCCGGTAAGGACTAATGTTTGAAGAAGCAATATGCTATTATGCATAAGTATGAGATGCATCGTCCTAAACCCCGTGTCTAACTCTCGATGGTTGAGGGTTGTTTGAGTTTGGTGATTATTTTTAGATTTGTTTTATCTTCAAGTTTACTTCACAAGAACGATGAATTTTTATCTTTAACTATAAATACCATATTAAGCATAAGGATAAAATAAAACAACATCATAATACTAAATGGTTATTTTAGGGTTTACTATCATCTTTATGTTTATACAGATCAGGTGTCAACTTGAATTAATTAAACAAATGGTGTAGTATTATTATTCAAGAAGGCAAAAAGAATAACTTTTGAAGAAATAAATAATGTATACATTTGTTGATATCATAGGGTAGTTATTTTAGTTAAGTAATGGTATAGTATCAAATATAAGGAGTAGTTACTTATGTATTTAACTTTTCTTTATGCAAAAGATAATATGATTTGAATTTTAACACTTAGAAGAAACACCACAAGTAATCTCATATTATGAAGTAGTTATTAATTTGGATTAATGATTTAAATAATTGTATCATAAAATTAATCCAATTATTAAAAGTATTAATAGTAGTGATCAAGTTTTATTAAATAAAGAATTTCACTTTTATGAATTAAGAACTACATGATATATTATAAAGTAATAAAATGATAAATTTATATGTTGATAGATTTATCTTTTGTATTGTTAAAGGATTCTTGAATGATTATTTTCCTTATGGAAAATATCATTTTAAAAACCACTTAAGAATATTAGTGAGACATGTTTACAAATGGAATTCTAAAAATGATCATAATGTTGTGATGGAAATATATTTCCATATTTGTAGTTAAGCATGTGAAGCAATTGAAATGGAATTCAAATGCATTCAAAATAGCATTTAAAATAAATTCCATATTTAAAATAATAAATAAGATCTTGTTTCAATTTTAGGATTATTCAAATTTAATCAAACAAGCATTTTATTTATACAAACAGATAAATTTCATTTTTCTTAACATTTTGGTATGTTGTTTGTATTTTTCTAATTTAAAATGATTTAGTTATGAATTTCCAAAGTTTAAATTCAATTATAAACAATTTCTGGAATTTATTAAAATGAGTTGGTCCCACTTGTCATAATTTTAATAAATACCAACCTATTTTACTAAATTATTAAACATCTGACATGTGGGTCCACATGTCATAAATTTATTTATTTTTTTATTTAAAGAAAATCAGGAAAATTCTGATTGGTCTGCTGACGTCACGCTGACGTCAGCAGAAGAACTTCCTCTGCTGAGCACGGATTCGATGAATCCGCTGCGATTCTGGCTTTGTTTCTTGTTTGCTCGATGGCAGGGGATAGAGGAGATCGACGCGAACCTATTGGTGGCGGCGCCGCTCCAAAATGGTCACCGGAGCAAGCACGGCGGCGAGCTCCCGCGGCGGCCGGAGACGGTGTACGGCGAACTTCCCACCCAACGGAAATTGGACAAATCAAAGTACATGAGGAGGAGCGTATGCTCACCACGAGCACGGGGAATTGCTCGGCGAAGAACGACGTGGACGGACGGCGACGCATCCGTGGTCGACAGCCGGCGGCCGGAGTTGAAGAAGACTGCGAATTTCTTCCGCTCCCGAGCTTCCCAGCACGCGCGAGTAGATGAGGAGGACGAGGCAGCCACGGCGGAGCTTCCTGGCTACTTGGAACACCTCGGCGAGGTCGGAATCGACGGCAATCGGCGGCGGCCCGACGAACTAGGGTTTCGACCCGACAGAAATAGAGAGCACGGGAGAGAAAGAGATGAGTACGGGGAGGAAGAGAACGATGCGGACGTCTCCGTGGTCTTATCCTCGCGAGCTAGCAGGCAGGGAGGAGGTGGCACGGCGGCGTCGTCCTCTGCCTTCTGGCGGGAGGAAGAAGAAGAAAGAAAAGAAAAGGCCATTTTCTGAAAAACCCCCTGGACTTTCATGGAATTGCAGAATCAGTGCAAACAGGCCCCTGGCTCCTGTTTTAAATGATTTGAGGACTTGTTTGTGATGATTTTAATTACAGAAAAGCCCCTGGTTGTGTAGGGTTACATTATATTTATGATTTCAACTTATAACTTTTAATATTTGATGTATTTTGAATTCATTCCATATTTGGAATGAATTTGTGTATATTTAAATTTATTTCCTTTTACAAAATGTGTAGAATTTCAAAAACAAGTTTCTTTTAAACTTGGATTATAAATATTTTGTGTGTTTTAAATTCATTAACCACTTAAAGTAAATTTGAACATATTTGGAATTATCTCTTTTTAATAAAATTTATAGTTTATAACCTCTTTTCTTATTGTGTACTTATATAACAATTGATTTATTTTGTTATGCTTTTTATTTGTGATTTTATATTATTTTCAAATACTAAGGATAGTTTCTTCCTTGTCTTCAGCTCCAGATAAATATTCAAACTTGTTCTGAGTGCCTTATTGATTTCTGGACAACATCAAATTGTGGTCCAGCAATACAACATGATTTGCTTACTGTGGTGACTACAAAGAGTATACACAGTATTTCAATTCAAATTCATGCCAAGCACAAAATATGGCCCTAGTGGCTTTGGCTTGTGATACCTGACAATTAAATCATGTGAAAACATGATCAAATGTCTGTGGATGCACAAGAGAAGATATCCTGCCTGAAGTCAGGTCTTATGGTAGGATAAATGGGTAAAATGATGAGAACAGAATCTTGCTTAATTCCATAGCTCATTCTGATGATCAAAAGGATGATATACTCCTTTGAATAAAATAGATGATCTTGTTTCTGTGGAAGCAAGTTGCTAAAACAATTGCTGACTAAGTAGTCCATGTGGTTCCATTTACCACAAGTCCAGATTTATCTCCTCTTGAGAATGAATCTTGAATAAACCAAATGGTCATGATGAACTTGTGAACCCCTCTCTTATGAGACATGTCCACACTCACAGGAATTTGAGAGTTAACTCATGTGATGATTACATATGGATGATGATCATATGGTTTTATGCTTTGGCTTTACTTTCTCCCTGATAATCATACTCTTGGAGAAATACCATGTATTATCTGTCCTTTTGTTTATTTGTATATGACACTCAATTGTTTGAGTATACAAAAGTGATTTGTTAACAAGGTTGCAAAGCTTGTCACCCAACTACTTCTATATAACACAAACATTGGAATATCACACTATTTCTTGAGAAATTAATAAGAACATAACAGATGCAAGAGTTCCCATTGTCTCTGTGATAGATTGGCATAGCACTACTATGCATATCTAATCAATCCTTCTTCATAGTCTTCTTGTTGCTTTACCTCTTTTCTTGAGATGCTTCCCTGGTTGAATAACTTCAAGAAGATTAGGAGATAAGAAGTTAAGATTCACTAGATAAGGTGAAAAGATCTTTGTTAAGATTTTAGGTAATTCAATTTGTCTAATGATTTCCATCTACTAGAGATATGTCTAACATATAAGGTTAGACAAGATGATACCTAAGAATAACTAGATTTATGTTACACTCCTGAGGTAATGTTTTGATGTAACAAGATATATTTCCACTGGGTTTAACAATTTTATCGAGTACCTCTCTACCCAAAAATAGGTTTTAAGCCAAGATCATCTCAAAGTTTGTAACGCTCAAGTCGATGATCTACTTCAATTCCACCAACTCAAGTGAAACTTCAATCACTTAGTGTTTTAAAACTATTTGCGCGAAAATTCTTCGGATTTTCTGATGCATGAATGCAATGCACACTTGTGTGTCCACTCTAATTTGGGACTCTAAATCCTAGGATGTTACAGTAAACGTTCCGTATAGTCAGTGGCGGAGGACGGAAAAAAGTTGAGATCAGGCAAAGTTTGAAACGTGTAAAAAGCAAAAGGTAAAGCTTTTGCCCCGCTTCAAAAAAAAATTGAAACGTGAAAAGAATTGCGACAGAAAAATCACAACTTTACAATGAACACGACATACAAAAGATCAATAATTCACATGAATAAAGTGAATTTGATAATTCCCCTCGCATAGCCCATATCCACCAACAAATTGCAAAAAAATATAGAGAAATAAATTGCCTTTGTTAAACCAATTTGCTGCTCCTATTCTCTTTATAATTTTTTAGCTGAGTTAGAACAACCGAGCAGGTCTAGAGGAATTAAGGGCAGCGCAAGTCCAACAAGTGGTGCCTCCAACGCAGGCCAGAAAGGCCCAGTAACCAACCGCGTTGCCAGCCCACCTCTTAGCTTCTCTTTCTTCGCCAAAAAACGTCTAGGACACAAGAACCGATCAACGACGAACTTGAAAACTCGATCTGCGCTGCAGATGACAGAGATGCATACGTATACTTGATCTTTTGGAGAAAAAATCAAGGTAGGGCGGCTGCCCTACCTCGCCCGTAGGGGTCCTCCGCCACTGTATAGTGACGCCTATATTTTTGTCCAAAGTCAACCAAGTGTAAATTTCACCAAACTTGTAGATAAAAATATGAACAATTCAAATACCAAATAAATATCAATAGACTCAACATATAATATATTTTCATTCTATGTTAATTAAATTTCAGAAATGTTCATATTTTATATATATAATTGGTCAAAGTTACACTCTATTGACTAAAAATATACGCCTTACGAACGGAGCTAGTATTGCACAACCATACATGTTACCTGCCGGATGACTTTTTTCTAAGTGTGCCTAATGATTAAAGTGTGCGAGAGGTAGAAGACACGGGCCATCTACCTAGTTGGGCCTTGACCTAGTGATGGATTGCCCAGTCCGATGGGCCCAATGTGAAGCCTGACATTCGGCCTTTGGTCAGCCATTGTTCTGCCCGAAGCTCGGCCCGAAAGGCTGAATTAGGCCTGAAGTTGGTGATATTTCATTTGTTTTATAAAAATACAGGTGGGGTTTTATTTTGAGCAAAATACACAGTAGGTTCTAAAAATGTTTGGACATTTTTGTATTCTATAAGTTTGGTAATTTTCACCTTAAATCCTTACTAGGTGTGACCTGCTCACGTGACACATTGGCCGGTGCCACGTAGGTAATACTTTTCAAAAGTCCCTATGTGACATTAGTCAAGGCATCACATTGAAAAGTCGTAATATATGTGACTTGAGGACGCACTTAACATAGTTTTAGTTTTCAGATATGTATTTTCGTACAGTTAGGACTAATTTTACATCCCCAAATACTTTTAGGACTGACGATGTATTGTAACTCTTTTATTATTTTGTACTTTAAACGATTTTTTGTATTTGTTTAATGCAAAATAGGTTAAGAAAAATGGTCCAGGCTTAGACTTTCAATGTTTGACTCTTGGCAAGCCGGCCCAAGGTTGACGAGGACAAGTTGTGTTCAAATGCTCAATGGACGTATGGAGGAGGAAGTAATTATAATTTTTTCAGGACAATATGTGTACTTTTCTTCCAAATATAAGTTCTTGATCTTTGTTGAGATAAAACAAGGTTTTCATCAAACAAAATTAAAAACTATGGCGCCGTCTTACACCAATTAAGAGCATCTCCAGTCAGGGCGCCCAAATGGCCGCCCAAAGGGCTTTGGGGCGTGTCGGACACATTCCCCCCCCCCACTCGCGCCGCCCAAATCTATTTTCGGTCCGGCGCGGCCCAGTTTTGTGTCCGGTACGCCCAGCCCACGTCCTAAACTTGGGGAGGGTTGGGGCGGCCTCGGACACTACGAAACTGCCGCCCCCGACGCGCGGGCCACGCCTGGCAGTGAGACACGAAGCGGCGGGCGTCGTCAAAGGCGCGTGACGCGTGATGACGCCTTGGTTTCACTGCCCGACGCAGACGGCAGTGAGCTGTCGCCTCGACTGCTCACCGGAGTGAATGCATGGCGCGCCTTTTCGAGGCAGGCGGCGTAAATGCGGCCACCGCTCTCCGGCGGCAATAAAAGGCGATGCCCCGCACTCACTCGCCGCACCAGCCGTCACCGCTCTCCTCTCTCCCTCCGCCTCCTTCTCTACCAACCGCTCACACCGCCGCCGGCGCACATGGGCGGGAACTGGCGATGACGGGGGGCGCGGCGGCGAACGGATTCGCGCCGCGCACCCTCCTCCGCGAGCAGTTGATGCATGTAAAACGCATACATGAACTTTGCACTATATTACTTATATTCCAATCATATTTGCATCATATAAGAGTTATATCAATGTTTTATAATGATTTTGGGAATATTTCATAGTTTTCCTATTTTTATGGAATTAACCCTGCATAGGCAGAAAATGTCTTTTTTAGTGTTTTGGACTTTCCGGGAGATTTGGGACTCCAAAAAGTGCAAGGTCAGAGAGCACGGTTTAGAATTTTCGAGACGAACACAATGGGCTGAAAATGAAGACCAGAAGCCCAACCAGCTGGGAAATAGAGGGCCCCACATGGCCAGGTACATGGGCCGCGTGGGACCCCTCTTTTGGGCCTCGGAGCTCCGCTGCCGTCGATCTTTTCTCCACCGACCTAGTCTTGACCTAAAACCGACAATAAAAATAGTCCCCGACATTCTCTGGAAGGAGCACCGCGAAACACAGAAACACCGAAACAAAGACCTTGAGCTACAGATTGGAGGGGGAAAACTCCGGCGGGGCGCTGCCGGGGTGGTCTCCATCTTCTCCGACGACTTCTCCACCGTCTCCATGATGAAGGGGGAGTATTCCACCCCCTGCACTTGGGTTTGTGGTGGTAACTTATGTATCTCTCCTCTCTTTGAGCTTCACTAATTAGTACCGTATGAGCTGCTGAACATGATTACAGTCATCTATGTAATTCCTATGGTGGATATTGTGGTATGAGATGATATTTCTTATGCATTTACTGTTGTGTTGGAACTTTTATGATTTGTCATACTTTGGAGATATTCTATGATGCATGTGATGGTTTGATTTATTCATAATGCCTTGTTTATCCTTGCCATGAGGTGATTGACACCACCAAGTGTAGATAGATGAGAGAGATGTGGTCACACATGAAATATAAATCATTGCACTAGTGTTTAAAATGTTGTCCATTAAGAAGTATGATGTATGCAGGTACGGGATGGCCAATGTGACACGGCATAGGTATTGAGTGACACAGTACCGCCCAACATCCTTTATCTGGGGGTAAAAGGGAGAAGTATGATGTGGGAGTGACAGCAACCACGCTAGCCTTACGAGGGTGACCTAGCAACACAAATGAGTATTTCTTTCAACCATGTGTTTTAGGATATAGCCTTCATACAAGCTACCATTAAAACATGACAATTGTGTGTACTTTATCTATAACATGATAATCACCATAGATGAGAGAGGATTAAGTGAACCCATGAACCCATGTCCATTGTTCCTATAAGAGAAAACATTTGTCTTGTCCTCTTGCATTGAAGTGGATTGGGACACTTTTACATTCTTGTTTTGTTACATTAAACTTCCATCCATTAAATCAACCACCTTGTTCTTTAAACTTGTTTAGTGCATAATCAACTAAAACTTGTGACACTTTAGTTGTAGGGAATAGATAACTTTTCCTTCTTGCTCCTGCGGATCGATATCTTACTTCCACATTGAGAGGTGCTATAGTGATCCCCTGCTCTTGGGGGGTTATCAAGTACTTTTCTGGCACCGTTGCCGGGGAGCGTAGCGCTTAAGTTTCTATTCTTGTGTGCACTAGACTTTAGATTTATTTTATCTTGTTTTGTATCTTGCAATCATCTAAGCTTGGTGATGCATGTAAAATGCATACATGAACTTTGCACTATATCACTTATATTCCAATCATATTTGCATCATATAAGGGTTATACCACTGTTATATAATGATTTTAGGCAATAAAATATTTATTTCCTATTTTTATGAAATTAACCCTGCGCAGGAAGAAAACCCCATTTCTTTCCTTTTAAGTTTCAGGGACCCAAACGACGTCCAAATAACCTGGAAAAATACATGTGTCATTGTTTTCGAAGAAGGAAGACTTGGGAGCGAAGGAAGCAAGCAAAAGGAGGCCGGAAGCCCAAAAGAGGGGGGCCCACACGGCCTCTGTACCTGGCCGCGTGGGGCCCACCCTTTTGGCCCTCGAGGCTCCGCTGCCGTCGATCTTTTCTCCACCTACTTCGTCTTGACCTAAAAACACCTATAAAATAAGTCCCACGGCATTCTCGAAAACAAGTGCCGCCACACAACAGAAACACGAAAACAGAGATCTGGAGCTGCAGATTGGAGGGGGAAACTCCGGCGGGGCGCAGCCGGCGTGGTCTCCATCTTCTCCATCGACATCTCCACCGTCTCCATGATGAAGAGGGAGCAGTCCACCTCTGGACTATGGGTTTGTGGAAGTAACTTATGTATCTCTCCTCTCTTTGAGCTTCACTAATTAGTACCGTATGAGCTGCTGAACATGATTACAGTCATCTATGTAATACCTTTATGGTGGATCTTTTTATGAGTTAATATTTGTTTGAGATTGCAATGTTTTTTTCAGTTATGAGTACAGATGCATATTATGTACCCCGTTCTTGTCTACTTGTTTTGATCAAGCATGTTTATGAGAATTTGTGTGGGGTGATGTGTGCATTAGTTGGAGTAACAGGGGGAGGTGAGTGCGGTAAGTTGACCACTGTAATATCGCGATCCACTTGGGTGTTTTACCTTACTTTGTTACCTCACTAGGGATAAACAAAAATACCATGCTACAAGGGTTGTGGATGATTTGCCACTTCTCCGTGACTAGATCTAGCATGTTCTTATTTTAACTTCATGTCATGATACTTAAGCCTATACTCTGAGTTATCTTAATTACTAAGGTGTTATGATTTAGTTCGCATCTTGGTGGAGTATAAGTGAGATTAATAACCAAAAGATATCTATGTTAGGACGTGATGCCCATATAATTAGTAACTTGTCATCAAACTTTCTGTTGCAATTTCATATGTCAACTCTAGTATTCCATTGTCTACCACTTTATTAAAGAGAGAGTGCATTTGTGAAACCATGAACCCCGGTCCATTTTTAATCATAAGAAACACCTTTCCAACAACTTTTACCACTATTCCATTTTCTGCCATTATTAAATCCGAAAGTACAAAAACACTTTTACATCTTGCATTAATCATAAACAAAACCAAAAATATCATTTATCATTGTTATCATCATCCTTGCACATTTATTCACCACCATTGCATATTTATTTCTTGTTTGCATTGCATAACTATCTTGATATCATTCTTACACCTTGTGCTTGACAACCACAGGTGAGGTTGAGGACCAAAACATTTAACTTTGTTTTGTAGGTAACCAAAAGAAGGATAGGAAGATAAATCTTTCACTACTGATTCCCCGAGAGTTCGATATTAAACCCTCGAGTCACCCCTCGTGGGGAAAACACGTCTTCCACTTACTAAATACTCTGCACTTGGAGGCTCAACCTAACCCCGTATACTTTTCTTTGCAGGTAGCTACTGAAGGCTATCACTTCTACAGGTATCAAGACTGTTTTCTGGCGCCGTTGCCGGGGAGTCATAGCTGAAAAGATTTATCCAAGGGTGCACTCGCTTCCCTTGCACCAGCTTTTTTTACTGGCACCGGATTCATCACAACAAAGTCAACTTCATCACCAACTTGTGGTAACACCTAAGTTTGGGAAGGTTGCACCTACGTGAGCATCATCTTATCCATCTTTACCTTCAAAGCAAAATTATTTGTTTTGTCATTGTCTTGCATTGTCTTGCATTTGTAATTCGGTTTGCATTTGTGAGACTCATTTTATTTTCAGTTTTGCATAAAAATTAAAAAAATACATAAAAAACTTTGCCAAAATGAATCCTAGTGTTTAAATGAGCAACTTTGGTCAATACTATGGAGAGTCATTAATGGATGCTTGGTATAGAATTAAGGACATTAGTAAAAATTGTGTCATTAAATATACCCTGCTACTTTGATAAGAAACTTCTATAGAGGGATAGATGGCTGGTCAAAAAGTTTTCTAGATTCATTAACTAGTGGAAGATTTGCATCTGGAAATCCCTCACATGCTAATAACTTAATGGAAAATTTATTTGGGAATTCTATAGAATCAAAATATGAAACTGGAATCAAGCAACTAAAAGTCTCTACGGATAGGTCAACGTTATGTCTGCAAACTTATATGGAAGATTATCCTACTAAAAATGAGATGCATTCATTTGTCCTTCATACAAAATCTAGCATGAAAAAGACAAATAACACTCTTTCTGGAATTTCTTTAAAAAAGGAAACAATATTGAATTATGCCAAGTCTAAAAATAAGTTTGCTAGAGAATTGAATGAAAGAATATCTTCTATGTTAGAACCTTTGGACAAGGATATTGAAAATAATGTTGAGGAAGGGGATGACCCCCACATAGCCTCGAATTCTGCTTTAAAGAAAAGGAATGAGAAACTTGTTTGGATAGAGGAAGTTAAAATGCTTAGTGAAGTCAAAGATCCTTTGCTTGATTTAGAAAATTGTAGCTTGCATGAATTAATCTCTATCTTACAAAATTTGCAAGTGATCCTTCCATCAACAATAACTAAGTTGGCTTTGGTTCCTATATTGCTAATCATGTCTTGAAAGAGAAAATTGCTAGGTACACCCAAGAGGCCATGATACCACCTAAGCTTGGGGATATATGGATTCCCAAGGTAGTAGTAACTATTGGTAAAGAGACACACCATGGCATACTTGATGTAGGATCTAGTGTCTCTGTCTTGTCTAAAGAACTATATGAAGTACTTGAATTGAAAAATCTTGAAAAATGCTCGATTAAACTTGCACTTGCTGATAATTCCATTAAACATGCTTTAAGGAAAGTAAGTGATGTTATGGTAGAGTTACATATGACTTTTGTGCCTGTGGATTTTCTAATCATGGACATGGGGAATAAAATCTCTAGTCCTATTATTCTTGGAAGACCTTTTCTTCGTACTACAGGTGCCATCACTGATTCAAAAGGGGGGAACGTGAAGTGCATGGAACACTTCCCAAGAAAGAGGGGAACATCAAAGTTCAAGCTCCCTCATGAGCTTCATCTTCAATAAACAACAAGTAAGAAGCCTAGCTATATGGCTATAAAGAAAGCGCTTTGCGGGAGGCAACCCGGTTATTTTTATGTGTGATTTTCTTTGTGTCCTCTTGTTGTAACAAGAGAGTTTGTTTTTAGCTTAGTTTCTAGAGTTTTGAATAAAGTGCCAAGTTTTACCCATATTGGTTTGAGAAAGTTGCTTATAGCGTTCGGAGATTTTATTCCTGCACGAATCTATGCACGGTATGATTTTTAATTCTTATTCTGTAACTCCGAATGTGCTCATATTTGAACTGTAGTTGCAACTTTTCATCCTCTGTATGCATGAATTTTTTAGGAATTTTTAGACAAAGTTTGGTAGGGTAGAAAAATACGTTTTGCTTCTGCGTTTTTTCTGGACAAATTCTGTCCCATTTTGTTTTATGCATGTTTTGAACTTTTAACTTGAATCTTTTTGATTCAAATGAGTTTATGAGTAGGCATACAACATCATATACTTTCTGGACATTCATATGCAGCAAGAAACATATTTGTTTATCACTACTAATGCACCCCACAGAAAAGAAAATGGGAGAAACAGTGTTTTGAAGTTTTTTCACAGGGATTGGAGGAGATGCACCAAGAGCTATCCAAGGATGGTGAAGACCATAAGCTTGGGGATGTGAAGACAACCCCACTGGACCTACATGATAACCCACAAGTATAGGGGATCGCAACAGTCTTCGAGGGAAATAAAACCCAAATTTATTGATTCGACACAAGGGGAGCCAAAAAATATTTGTTAGCCTTAACAGATGAATTGTCAGTTCAGCTGCACCTGTGAATAGACTTGCTCGACACAGATTATCAATAGCAACAGTTTTATAGCAGTAGCAGTAGTGAAATAATAGCAGCAGTAAAGTAAAGACAACAGTAGTGATTGCGGTAAACAGCAGGATTAAAACACTGTAGGCATATGGATGGATGAACGGGCGTTGCATGGATAAGATAGTTCATATAATAATCAAGACAGGCATTTGCAGATAAACAAAGATAAAGTATCCAAGTACTAAGTAACCATAGGCATGTGTTCCATAAATAGTCGTACGTGCTCGCAATGAGAAACTTGCACAACATCTTCTGTCCTACCAGCCCGTTGCAGCGGGCCTCAAGGGAAACTACTGGTAATTAAGATACTCCTTTTAATAGAGTACCGGAGCAAAGCATTAACACTCCGTGAACAAATGTGATCCTCACATCACAGCCATCCCCTCCGGTTGTCCAATTTCTGCCACTTCGGGGCCTCGGGTTCCGGACAATAATATGTGTATACAACTTGCAGATATGATCTAAAACAATGATTATCCTCATGATACAATAACATGTTCAGATCTGAAATCATGGCACTCGGGCCCTAGTGACAAGCATTAAGCATAACAAGTTGCAACAATGTCATAAAGTACTAACAACGGATGCTAGGCACCATGCCCTAACAATCTTATAGCTATTACATGAACAATCTCATCCAATCCCTACCATCCCCTTCAGCCTACAGCGGGGAATTACTCACACATGGATGAGGGAAACATGGATGGTTGATGGAGAGGCATCAGTGATGAATGATGGTGATGATCTCCTCCAATTCCCGTCCCGGCGGAGTGCCATAATGGAGTTTCTGGTCCCCGAAATAGGGTTTTCGATGGCGGCGGCGCTCTAAGATGTCTCTGGAAAAGTGGTCGATCCCCCGACGTTTTTAGGTCAGAGGCAATATGTAGTCGAGAGGGGGACACGAGGGGGTACCCGAGCCGGCCTCACCATGTGGTGGCGGGGCCCAGGGCCCACCGCGTTGACGCTCTTGATGATACTATTATTACTTACAATGATATAACTTGAACTTGCTTTGTTTCCTAAGTTGAGTAACTCATGGTGTAGGTACTTGTATTCAAGGGGCATGAGACACCTAACCTTTACTTTATTAAGCACACTACTCATATTTGCTTTCACATTAAACTTTAATCATTCAAGATGCTATGATAGGGAATGAGAGCATGACACCAAGGATTACCACATTGCAATCATTAACTTAAGTATAAGAGTTTGGAAGTTAGATGAAACTTATGCATGCTTTACGTCTACTCACATATACATCTTTCCAAAGTGTCCACCTTTTATATTCAGATTTTTCATCTACACTCTATGACCAATGTAGGATGTTCTTACTTATCATTATGCATACATGTGGTCCATATTACTATCTTCTATGTTACACTTTGTGTACTATTATTGAACATCCTTGCACTAAAAACTTAATATCACTTCATAAACTATCTTGCATATTGCTACTCTTTTGAAGAATGAATCATTTGACTCTATGTAGCAGTAGCAATCATCTTTGATATCCATTGTTAGTGTTATATTGCAAAGTCCATGTTAGTTTTATCACCTTCATACTCGAGGACGAGTATTGGTTAAGCTTGGGGATGTTGATGCATGTAAAATGCATACATGAACTTTGCACTATATCACTTATATTCCAATCATATTTGCATCATATAAGTGTTATACCACTGTTATATAATGATTTTAGGCAATAAAATATTTATTTCCTATTTTTACAGAATTAACCCTGCGCAGATAGAAAACCCTATTTCTTTCCTTTTAAGTTTCAGGGACACAAACGACATCCAAATGACCTGGAAAATTACGAGCGTCAATATTTTGGAAGGAAGAAGACTTGGGAGCGAAGGAAGCAAGCAAACGGAGGCCGGAGGCCCAAAAGAGGGTGGCCCACGCGGCCACTGTGCCTGGTGATGCATGTAAAATGCATACATGAACTTTGCACTATATCACTCATATTCCAATCATATTTGCATCATATAAGGGTTATACCACTGTTATTTAATGATTTTAGGAAATAAAATAATTGTTTCATATTTTTATGGAATTAACCCTGCGCAGGCAGAAAACCCTATTTCTTTCCTTTTATGTTTCAGGGACCTAAACGACGTCATAAAAATCTGGAAAAATACGGGCGTCATTATTTTGGAAGGAGGAAGACGTAGGAGCGAAGGAATCAAGCAAGCGGAGGCCGGAGGGCCAAAAGGGGGAGGCCCACGTGGCCACTGTACATGGCCATGTGGGGCCCACCAACTTGGCCCTCGAGGCTCCGCAGCCATCGATCTTTGCTCCACCGCATTCGTCTTGACCTAAAAACGCCTATAAAAGAAGTCCCACGGTGTTCTCGAAAACAAGCGCCGCCATATCACAGAAACAAGAAAACGAAGATCTGGAGCTGCAGATTGGAGGGGGAAACTCCGGCGGGGCGCTGCGGGCGTGGTCTCCATCTTCTCCATCGACATCTCCACCATCTCCATGATGAAGAGGGAGTAGTCCACCTCTGGACTATGGGTTTGTGGAAGTAACTTATGTATCTCTCCTCTTTTTGAGCTTCACTAATTAGTACCGTATGAGCTGCTAAACATGATTACGGTCATATATATAATTCCTATGTGGTGGATCTTTTTGTGAGTTAATATATGTTGAGATTGCAATTGTTTTTTCAGTTATGAATATAGATGCATATTATGTACCCCGTTCTTATCTACTTGTTATGACCAAGCATGTTTATGATGGCGTGTGTGGGGTGATGTGTGCATTAGTTATAGTAACGGGTGGTGGTGAGTGTGGTAAGTTGACAACTGTAATATCGCGATCCACTTGGGTGTTTTACCTTACTTTGTTGCCTCACTAGGGATAAACAAAAATACCATGCTACAAGGGTTGAGGGTGACCAAGCTTCTTCCTGTGACTAGATCTAGCATGTTATTATTTTCACTTCATGTCATGATACTTAAAGCTATACTCTGAGTTATCTTAATTACTAAGGTGTTATGATTTAGTTCGCATCTTGGTGGAGTATAAGTGAGATTAATAACCAAAAGATCTCTATGTTAGGACGTGATGCCCATATAATTAGTAACTTGATATCAAACTTTGTGTTGCAATCTCATATGTCAACTCTATGTGTCCATTGTCTGCCACACCATTAAAAGAGAGAGTGCATTTGTGAAACCATGAACCCCGGTCCATTTTTAATCATAAGAAACACCTTTCCAACCAATTTTACCACTTTTCCATTTTCTGCAATTATTAAATCCGAAAATACAAAAACATTTTTCCATCTTGCATTCATCATAAAAAACCAAAAAATATCATTTATCATTGTTATCATCATCCTTGCACATTCATTCACCACCATTGCATATTTATTTCTTGTTTGCATTGCATATTTATCTTGTTATCATTCATACACCTTGTGCTTGACAATCACAGGTGAGGTTGAGGACCAAAACAATTAACCTTGTTTTGTAGGTGACCAAAAGAAGGATAGGAAGATAAATCTTTCACTACTGATTCCCCGAGAGTTCGATATTAAACCCTCGAGTCACCCTCGTGGGAAAAACACGCCTTCCACTTACTACACACTCTGCACTTGGAGCCTCAACCTAACCCATTTACTTTTGACGCAGGTAACTATGACCGGAGATCAAGACTGTTTTATGGAGCCGTAGATCAACCTCTTCAAGGGCCATCAAGACTGTTTTCTGGCGCCGTTGCCGGGGAATCATAGCTGAGAAGGTTTATCCAAGGAGATCACAACAAAGTCAACATCACCAACTTGTGCTAACACCTAAGCTTGGGGAGGTTGCAGATACGTGGCATCATCTTATCCATCTTTACCTTCAAAGCAAAATTATTTGTTTTGTCATTGTCTTGCATTGTCTTGCATTTGTAATTCGGTTTGCATTTGTGAGACTCATTTTATTTTCAGTTTTGCATATAAAATTAAAAAAAATACAAAAAAACTTGCTAAAATGGAAAAGAGAACCTTTTGGCCATTTAGTGTTAGGAATTTTCTTCAAGATAAGAATATCCCTATTGAAAAAGATGAGGTAGATCCTAATATCATGAAGGCGATTTATGAACACCGTTTCTATGGGAAACCAAAAGAAGATCCCATAGCTCATCTTAAGAAGTTTATGAAAGATGCAACATGTCAAAACTGAACCATGCTATGTTAAACTTAAGCTTTTTCCTTACTCCTTAGGAGGAAAAGCGTTAGATTGGATATTGAGATGGCCACCTGGGAACTTTAACACTTGGTTTAACTTGAAAGCTGCATTTGTTGAAAGATTTTGTTCCACTGAAATGATCTATAATTTTAGACAAATGGTTATCACCTTTAAACAAGAAGAAGATGAACCTTTCGTAAAGCATGGGAAAGGTTTAGAGGTATAGCTTTTGGAATGGAACATGGTCTTAGGGATTGGATGCTTATGCACATATTTTATAGAGGATTGTCTGAAAACTCGAAAGTCTTTTTAGATAATGAATGTGAGGATTCTTTTATTAATACTGCTGCTACTGACACTCATTATCTACTTGATGGCTTGCTCTTGGAAGTAAGAATTAAAGAAAGTTTAGAAAAAGCCCAAGTGCCTGAAGATGTTTTTGATGACCGTTATGAAATATTTAATCTTTATAATAAGAAAGAAAGTTGAGGAAGTTAAAATGCTTAGTGAAGTCAAGGATCCTTTGCTTGACTTAGAAAATTGTAGCTTGCATGAATTAATTCTATCTTACAAAAGTTTGCAAGTGATCCTTCCATCAACACTAATCAAGCTGGCTTTGGTTCCTATATTGCTAATCATGTCTTGAAAGAGAAAATTGCTAGGTACAACCAAGAGGCCATGATACCACCTAAGCTTGGGGATATATGGATTCCCAAGGTACTAGTAACTATTGGAAAAGAGACACATCATGCCATACTTGATCTAGGATCTAGTGTCTCTGTTTTGTTAAAGAACTATATGAAGTACTTGAATTGAAAAATCTTGAAAAATGCTCTATTGAACTTGCACTTGCTGATGATTCCATTAAACATGCTTTAGGGAAAGTAAGTGATGTTATGGTAGAGTTACATATGACTTTTGTGCCTGTGGATTTTCTAATCATGGACATGGGGAATAAAACCTCTAGTCCTATTATTCTTGGAAGACCTTTTCTTCGTACTACAGGTGCTATCATTGATTCAAAGGAGGGGAACGTGAAGTTTCAGTTCCCACACAAGAAGTGCATGGAACACTTCCCAAGAAAGAGGGGAACATCAAAGTTCAAGCTCCCTCATGAGCTTCATCTTCAATAAACAACAAGTAAGAAGCCTAGCTATATGGCTATAAAGAAATCGCTTTGCGGGAGGCAACCCGGTTATTTTTATGTGTGATTTTCTTTGTGTCCTCTTGCTGTATCAAGAGAGTTTGTTTTAGTTTAGTTTCTGGAGTTTTTAATAAAGTGCCAAGTTTTACCCATTTTTGGTCTTGAAAAGTTGCTTATAGCGTTCGGAGATTTTATTCCTGCACGAATCTGTGCACGGTATGATTTTTAATTCTTATTCTGTAACTCCGAATGAGCTCATATTTGAACTGTAGTTGCAACTTTTCATCCTATGTATGCATGAAGTTTTGCAGAATTTTTCGGCAAAGTTTGGTAGGGTAGAAAAATACGTTTTGCTGATGCTGTTTTTCTGGACAGATTCTGTCCCATTTTGTTTTATGCATGTTTTGAACTTTTATCTTGAATCTTTTTGATTCAAATGAGTTTATGAGTAGGCATACAACATTATATACTTTCTGGACATTCTTATGATGATTTGTTTGAGGATTATATGCAGCAAGAAACCTATTTGTTTATCACTACTAATGCACCCCACAGAAAAGAAAATGGGAGAAACGGTGTTTTGAAGTTTTTTCACAGGGATTGGAGGAGATGCACCAAGAGTTACCAAGGATGGTGAAGACCATAAGCTTGGGGATGTGAAGACAACCCCACTGGACCTACACACTCTCGGTTTGCACACTTCTAACTTCTGTTTTTCGATCGAAACACTTTATCGCATAAACTTGGAGCGTCTTTTTGTTTGTTTTTGATTTGTTTGTTATTTTTGAGACCACCACATTATCATTTATATGAGAAAGAGCTACTGGAAATATGGGTTGAAATATGTTGGATGCTTTTATCATATTGGGAAAAGGGATGTTTGAGTTGATTTTTAATGATACATATAGTTGCATGATTCATGAGCTTGTTTATGAGTAATAATTTGCAAATGCTTTATCAAGAGCTATCACTTATTCATGTTTTGATGCTGAATGTTATTTTACTTAGTTTAACATGGATTAGTTAGTTCTATGGACACTCATGCATGCATCTAGATGGTCAACTTTCTCCCTCTTGCTAGCCCAAACATTCCAACAAGCAAAAACTTGTTTCCAACACCTTCAACCAAAGTTATTCCAGTGAGTCCACCATATCTACCTAATGGCTTTATGCTATTCCGAGTATGTATATCATGATATTTGTGTTATCTATACCTCTGAATGAAAATGTTTATGTTATTAATTGTTATGGGAAAAGTTGGTTATATAGCTCTCACGAACTTGATGCACAACTTTATTTTTATTGCATAAATAAAACATGACCCATTGTGATTAATAATATGATGCTAGTGGCTTGATAAATGTCCGAGGTTGGGAGTTAGCCCATATGTGCTGTCACATGCAAAGCTTTCAACATGCTCCTTCATCTATTTAGTTGATATCATGTACTTTTGTTTATGGATGCCTATCATGGTGAAATAAGGGGAAATGAAGTAGTTTAAATGAGTTTGTATAAATGGTTAGAGAGACGCCTGGGCCGCTAATCTAAGCCATGCATCATTCATGGTGGAAATTTACTTACATGCTATGGTGAACCGTCTGTGATGCACCTTATAATAAAAAGCTATTCCAATGGTAAATAAAAAGGGTGTTGAGGTTGTTCATCTTGTTTGTTTGTCTTGTCATTTTGATATGGGCTTGTTCCATATCCTGGGACAAGAGGTACCCCAGTTGACGCTCTTGATGATACTATTATTACTTACAATGATATATAACTTGAACTTGCTTGTTTCCTAAGTTGAGTAATCATGGTGTAGGTACTTGTATTCAAGGGGCATGAGACACCTAACCTTTACTTTATCAAGCACACTACTCATATTTGCTTTCACATTAAACTTTAATCATTCAAGATGCTATGATAGGGGTGATGAGAGCTTGACACCAAGAATTCCACATTGCAATCATTAACTTAAGTAGAAGAGTTTGGAAGTTATATGAAACTTATGCATGCTTTACCTCTACTCACATATACATCTTTCCAAAGTTTCCACCTTTTATATTCAGATTTTCATCTACACTCTATGACCAATGTAGGATGTTCTTACTTATCGTTATGCATACATGTGGTCCATATTACTATCTTCTATGTTACACTTTGTGAACTATCATTGAACATCCTTGCTTGAATACTTGATATCACTTCATAAACTATTTTGCATATTGCTACTCCTTTGAAGAATGAATCATTTGAATCTATGTAGCAGTAGCAATCATCTTTGATATTCATTATTAGTGCTATATTGCAAAGCCCATGTTAGTTTTATCACCTTCATACTCGAGGACGAGTATTGGTTAAGCTTGGGGATGTTGATGCATGTAAAATGCATACATGAACTTTGCACTATATCACTCATATTCCAATCATCTTTGCTCCACCGCCTTCGTCATGACCTAAAAACGCCTATAAAAGAAGTCCCACGACGTTCTCGAAAACAAGCGCCGCCATATCACAGAAACACGAAAATGAAGATCTGGAGCTGCAGATTGGAGGGGAAAACTCCGGCGGGGCGCTGCCGGCGTGGTCTCCATCTTCTCCATCGACATCTCCACCATCTCCATGATGAAGAGGGAGTAGTACACCTCTGGACTACGGGTTTGTGGAAGTAACTTATGTATCTCTCCTCTTTTTGAGCTTCACTAATTAGTACCGTATGTCCTGCTGAACATGATTACGGTCATATATGTAATTCCTATGTGGTGGATCTTTTTTGTGAGTTAATATATGTTGAGATTGCAAATGTTTGTTTTAGTTATGAATATATATGCATATTATGTACCTCGTTCTTATCTACTTGTTATGATCAAGCATGTTTATGAGGGCGTGTGTGGGGCGATGTGTGCATTAGTTGGAGTAATGGGGGGTGGTGAGTGCGGTAAGTTGACAACTGTAATATCGCGATCCACTTGGGTGTTTTACCTTACTTTGTTGCCTCACTAGGGATAAACAAAAATACCATGCTACAAGGGTTGAGGGTGACCAAGCTTCTTCCTGTGACTAGATCTAGCATGTTATTATTTTCACTTCATGTCATGATACTTAAAGCTATACTCTGAGTTATCTTAATTACTAAGGTGTTATGATTTAGTTCGCATCTTGGTGGAGTATAAGTGAGATTAATAACCAAAAGATCTCTATGTTAGGACGTGATGCCCATATAATTAGTAACTTGATATCAAACTTTGTGTTGCAATCTCATATGTCAACTCTATGTGTCCATTGTTTGCCACACCATTAAAAGAGAGAGTGCATTTGTGAAACCATGAACCCGGTCCATTTTTAATCATAAGAAACACATTTCCAACCACTTTTACCATTTTTCCATTTTCTGCAATTATTAAATCCGAAAATACAAAAACACTTTTCCATCTTGCATTCATCATAAAAAACCAAAAAATATCATTTATCATTGTTATCATCATCCTTGCACATTCATTCACCAACATTGCATATTTATTTCTTGTTTGCATTGCATATTTATCTTGATATCATTCATACACCTTGTGCTTGACAACCACAGATGAGGTTGAGGATCAAAACAATTAACCTTGTTTTTGTAGGTGACCAAAAGAAGGATAGGAAGATAAATCTTTCACTACTGATTCCCCAAGAGTTCGATATTAAACCCTCGAGTCACCCTCGTGGGGAAAACACGTCTTCCACTTACTACACACTCTGCACTTGGAGTCTCAACCTAACCATTTACTTTTGACGCAGGTAACTACGCACCGGAGATCAAGACTGTTTTCTGGCGCCGTAGATCCACCTCTTCAAGGGTCATCACCTGGCCGCGTGGGTCCCACTCTTTTGGCCCTCGTGGCTCCGCCGCCGTCGATCTTTTCTCCACCGACATCCTCTTGACCTAAAAACACTTATAAAAGAAGTCCCCCGACGTTCTCTGGAAGGAGCGCCGCCGAAACACAGAAACACGGAAAGAGAGATCTGGAGCTGCAGATTGGAGGGAGAAAACTCCGGCAGGGCGCTGCCGGCGTGGTCTCCATCTTCTCCATCGACATCTCCACCATCTACATAATGAAGAGGGAGTATTCCACCTCTGGACTATGGGCTTGTTGTAACTTATGTATCTCTCCTCTCTTTGAGCTTCACTAATTAGTACCGTATGAGCTGTTGAACATGATTATGGTCATCGTTGTAATTTGTATGTGGTGGATCTTTTTATGAGTTAATATATGTTTGAGATTGCAATGTTTGTTTCAGTTACGAATATAGATGCATATTATGTACCCCGTTCTTATTCACTTGTCATGATCAAGCATGTTTATGAGGGAGTGTGTGGGGTGACGTGTGCATTAGTTGGAGTAACGGGGTGGTGAGTGCGGTAAGTTGACAACTGTAATATCGCGATCCACTTGGGTGTTTACCTTACTTTGTTGCCTCACTAGGGATAAACAAAAATACCATGCTACAAGGGTTGTGGGTGATTTTCCACTTCTCCGTGACTAGATCTAGCATGTTCTTATTTTAACTTCATGTCATGATACTTAAATCTATACTCTGAGTTATCTTAATTACTAAGGTGTTATGATTTAGTTCGCATCTTGGTGGAGTATAAGTGAGATTAATAACCAAAAGATCTCTATGTTAGGACGTGATGCCCATATAATTAGTAACTTGTCATCAAACTTTGTGTTGCAATCTCATATGTCAACTCTAGTATTCCATTGTCTTCCACCTTATTAAAGAGAGAGTGCACTTGTGAAACCATGAACCCCGGTCCATTTTTAATCATAAGAAACACCTTTCCAACAACTTTTACCACTTTCCCATTTTCTGCCATTATTAAATACAAAAATACAAAAAACACTTTTACATCTTGCATTCATCATAATAAAACCCAAAAATATCATTTATCATTGTTATCACCATCCTTGCACATTTATTCACCACCATTGCATATTTATTTTTTGTTTGCATTGCATAACTATCTTGATATCATTCTTACACCTTGTGCTTGACAACCACATGTGAGGTTGAGGAGCAAAACATTTAACTTTGTTTTGTAGGTAACCAAAAGAAGGATAGGAAGATAAATCTTTCACTACTAATTCCCCGAGAGTTCGATATTAAACCCTCGAGTCACCCCTCGTGGGGAAAACACGTCTTCCACTTACTAAATACTCTGCACTTGGAGGTTCAACCTAACCCCGTATACTTTTCATTGCAGGTAGCTACTGAAGGCTATCACTTCTACGGGTATCACTTGGGGAGTTTCCTTTAAACTTGTTTGGTTGTGAGTTTCTCATTAGTTTTATTTTTCAGTTATATATATCGAAAACCCAAAAAAATTAGAAAATGGAAAACTATTATGAAAATGCCATGATGGCTGCTGAATTGAGAAAATCAAATGAAGGGAAAGATTTGGAGAATACATAGAGCTTCTAAATAAAATTGCTAGTGTGCTGCTTAATTATCATAAGGAAGAAACTTGTTGCTCTGAATACTTTAGACACTTTGAATTCCAATGCCCTTCCAATAGAGAACATGTTATTGCAACTTATCATACAGAGAATTATGCTCACTTAGGGATGGGAGAAGTAGAGCAATTTGTTATTTTTATGGCAGCCTATGAATTATACACCTTCATTGATGTACATGAAACCTGCCTATAGCTTCTCAATTTAAAGTTTTCATTGCCACTCTCGTTGATCTCTGCATACTTGAATTTAATGAAAATATCTATGTTGTTGACACAAGGAAGAGAGCTACCCAAGAAAGCTCTAATATTTTTGCAGGAAGAAGATGACAAAAGCATAAGCTTGGGGATGCCCGTGCAACACCAAGAAGAGGATGAAAATGATGAACAACTAGAGAATAAAGAGGGGAAACTTCCACCTTCACCACCTATGGATGAGGGTAACACTCAAGATTTTGTTGATGATAAACTTTGCTCTTATAATTCTGATGATGAGGAGGACTACCAACCTATGCGTAATGAGAACATTATTGACAATAATTTCAAAAATGATGAGGAGTATGGTTTAGATATGCTATGTGATAATATTTTAGATGATGGTCCTTTTTTGCTTGATAATCCTCCATGCTTAGAACTTGTTACTAAATTCTGTAGGAATAATATGATATACTTGCTGTTTGTGACAATACTCTCACTCATGAGAGTCCTACTTTGTCTTTGAATTCTCCTTATTACACTATAGAGGAGAAAAAAATATTTTGATGATACTATGTCTCCCATCTATGACGATTACAATGATGAATGTGATATTTTCAGTCCACCTACTATTGAGGATAAAGTTTATTATGATTATGATATGCCTCCTATATATGATGATTACAATGATGATTATGAATGTTTTACTCCCACTATCACTAATAAGAAGGATTTTACTTATGTGACGAGTATGAATACTTTTATGCTTGTAGATCATGAAAGCATGCTTTATGTCATAATTATATTGTTGAAATCATTCATGATGCTACTGAAAGTTATTATGAGAGGGGAAAACATGGTTTTAAACATTTCAATATTATTACGTTTCCTCTCTTTAAGTTCAAAGTCTTGAAATTGCTCTTGTTTTATCTTCCTACGCTACTTGCTTTGTGTTTCAATGATTTATTTTCTTACAAGATCTCAATGCATAGGAAGTGGGTTAGACTTAAATATGTTTCATATTTTTCTCTTGATGCTCTCTTCCTATGTGAGCATCATTAAAACTATCAAGCCTAGCTATATGGCTATAAAGAAAGCGCTTTACGGGAGGCAACCCGGTTGTTTTTAATTGTGATTTTCTTTGTGTCCTCTTGCTGTAACAAGAGAATTAGTTTTTAGCTTAGTTTCTATAATTTTCAATAAATTGCCAAGTTTTACTCATTTTGGTTTGGAAAAGTTGCTTATAGCGTTCGGAGATTTTATTCCTGCACGAATCTGTGCACGGTATGATTTTAATTCTTATTCTATAACTCTGATGAGCTCATATTTGAACTGTAGTTGCAACTTTTCATCCTCTATATGCATGAATGTTTTAGGAATTTTTTGACAAAGTTTAGTGGGGTAGAAAAAATACGTTTTGCTGCTGCTGTTTTTCTGGACAGATTATGACCCATTTTGTTTGATGCATGCTTTGAGCTTTTAACTTGAATCTTTTTGATCCAATTGAGTTTATGAGTAGGCATACAACATTATACACTTTCTGGAAATTCATATGAATTTTTGTTCAAGGATTATATGCAGCAAGAAATCAATTTGTTTATCACTACTAATGCACCCCACAAAAAAGAAATGGGAGAAACGGCGTTTTGAAGTTTTTTCACAGGGATTAGAGGAGATGCACCAAGAGCTACCCAAGGATGGTGAAGACCATAAGCTTGGGGATGTGAAGACAACCCCATGGACCAACACACTCTCGGTTTGCACACGTCTAACTTCTGTTTTTCGATCGAAACACTTTATCGCATAAACTTGGAGCGTCTTTTTGTTTGTTTGTTTCGGTTTGATTTTTTTGTGAGACCACCACATTATCATTTATATATGAAATACCTACTGGAAATATGGGTTCAAATATGTTGGATGCTATTATAATTTTGGGAAAAGGGATGTTTGAGTTGATTTTAAAAGATACATATAGTTGCATGATTCATGAGCTTGTTAATGAGTAATAATTTGCAAATGCTTTATCAAGAGCTATCTCTTATTCATGTTTTGATGCTGAATGTTATTTTACTTTGTTTAACATGGATTAGTTAGTTCTATGGACACTCATGCATGCATTTAGATGGTCAACTTTCTCCCTCTTGCTAGCCCAAAAATTCCAACAAGTAAAAACTTGTTTCCAACACCTTCAACCAAAGTTATTCCAGTGAGTCCACCATATCTACCTATTAGCTTTATGCTATTCCAAGTATGTTTATCATGTTATTTGTGTTATATATACCTCTGAATGAAAATGTTTATGTTATTGATTGTTATGGGAAACGTTGGTTATATAGCTCTCACGAACTTGATGCACACTTTACTTTTATTGCATAAATACAACATGACCCATTGTGATTAAGATTATGATGTCGTGGGCTTGACAGCCGAGGTTGGGAGTTAGCTCATATGTGCTGTCGCATGGCAAGCTTTCAACATACTCTTCATTTCATTTAGTTGATATCATGTATTTTTGTTTATGGATGCTTATCATGGGTGAAATAAATGTGGAAGTAAAGCAAGTTTAAATGAGTTTGTATAAATGGTTAGAGAGACGCCTGGCCGCTAATCTAAGCCATGCATTATTCATGGTGTAAATTTACTTACATACTATGGTAAACCATCAGTGATACACCTTACAATAAAAAGCTATTCCAAGGTAAATAAGAATGGTGTTGAGGTTGTTCATTTTGTTTGTTTGTCTTGTCATTTTGATATGGGCTTGTTCCATATCCTGGGACAAGAGGTACCCCAGTTGACGCTCTTAATGATATTATTATTACTTACAGTGATATTTAACTTGAACTTGCTTTGTGTCCCAAGTTGAGTAACCATGGTGTAGGTACTTGTATTCATGGGGCATGAGACATTCAACCTTTACTTTGTCAAGCACACTACTCATATTTGCTTTCACTTTAAATTTTAATCATTCAAGATGCTATGAAAGGGGTAATGAGAGCTTACTGCTAGCGCTAGGTTGACGAGGGAATATCTCCCCGGCAACAGCAGAAACAATGCTTGTACGTCACACGTCAGTTGGGAACCCCAAGAGGAAGGTATGATGAGTGCAGCAGCAAGTTTTCCCTCAGTATGAAACCAAGGTTTAATCGAACCAGTAGGAAAACGAGGTTTGCTTCGAAGGTGTTGGTGAAGGAGTGTAGTGCGGCGCAACACCAGGGATTCCGGTGCCAACGTGGAACCTGCACAACACAATCAAATTACTTTGCCCCAACTTAACAGTGAGGTTGTCAATCTCACCGGCTTGCTGAAAACAAAGGGTTAAACGTATCGAATGGAAATGATGTTTGTTTGCATAAAACAGTAGAGAACAATGATTGCAGTAGATTGTATTTCAGATGTAAAAGAATGGACCGGGGTCCACAGTTCACTAGTGGTGTCTCTCCAATAAGATAACTAACATGCTGGGTAAACAAATTACAGCTGGGCAATTGACAATTGATAAGTGCATATAACATGCATGTGTGAGCTGTGGTGTCTACTATGAGATTCATTTGGGCATTACGACAAAGTACATAGACCGCTATCCAGCATGCATCTATGCCTAAATAGTCCACTTTCCGGTTAACATCCGTACCCCTTCCAGTATTAAGTTGCAAGCAACAGACAATTGCATTAAGTAATGTGCGTAATGTAAACAATACATTCATCCTTGAATAAAGCATTGCTGTTTTACCCCTAGTGGCAACAACACATCTACAACCTTAGAACTTGCTGTCACTATCCCAGGTTAAATAGAGGTTGAACCCAACTATCATGCATAAATACCCCCTCTTGGAGTTACAAGTATTCACTTGGCCAAGGCTTCAACAAGTAACGGAGAGCATGCAAGATCACAAATGACATAGACATGATAATATAATATTCAGCTCCACATAGGTATCAATATAAGTCAGATCCCAGCAAACACAACATGTAGCATTACAATAAGATGATCTTGATCATGATAGGCAGCTCACAAGATCTAAACATGATGGCACAAGTGGAGAAGACAACCATCTAGCTACTGCTATGGACCCATAGTCCAAGGATGAACTACTCACGCATCACTCCGGAGGCGGGCATGGCGATGTAGAGCCCTCCGGTGATGATTCCCCTCTCCGGCAGGGTGCCGGGAAGAGCTTCAGAACCCCCCGAGTTAGGGTTGACGACGGCGGCGGCAGCGAATATGTTCTGGATGAAAGGCTCGGTGTTTTAGGGTTTTCACGTCTCGGGGAATAAATAGGCGAAGGGGCGATGTCGGCGGACCCCCGAGGGGCCCAAACCACAGGCGGCGGGCGGTGGGCCGCGCCGCCAGGTGGTTTGGCCACCTCGTGGCTCTCTTCGTCTCTCCTTCGGACTCCGTGTACGTGTGGAAAAATAGGGACTTGGCCTTTTGTTTCGTGCAATTCCGAGAATATTTCCAGAAGTAACTTTCTGAAACCAAAAACAGCAGAAAACAGGGAACTGGCACTGTGGCATCTTGTTAATAGGTTAGTCCCAGAAAATGCATAAAAGTGATATGAAGTGTATATAAAACATGTAGCAAATGGTATAATATAAGCATGGAACAGCAGAAATTATGGATACGTTGGAGACGTATCAAGCATCCCCAAGCTTAGTTCTACTCGTCCTCGAGTAGGTAAAACGATAACAACAAATAATTTCTGAGGAGACATGCTTTCACACAATCTTGATCAATATATTGCAAGGCTCATGTCATGAATGAAGTGACTCAAAGCAATGATCTATAGTTTGCTAACAAATAGATAAAGAGTAAACAATGAATCATATAAGCAAAAACTTTTCATGAATAGTACTTTCAAGACAAGCATCAAAAAGTTTTGCATAAGAGGTAACTCATAAAGCAATAGATTCAAAGTAAAAGGCATTGAAGCAACACAAAGGATGATTAAGTTTCAGCATTGCTTTCAACTTGTAACATGTATATCTCATGGATAGTTGTCAACATAAAGCAATATAACAAGTGCAATAAGTAAACATGTAAGAATCAATGCACACAAAGTTGACACAAGTGTTTGCTTCTAAGATAGAAAGGAGTAGGTAAACTGACTCAACATAAAGTAAAAGATAGGCCCTTCGCAGAGGGAAGCAGGGATTAAATCATGTGCTAGAGCTTTTTAAGTTTTCGAAAGCATATAGAGAGCACAAAATAAGTATTTGAGAGGTGTTTGTTGTTGTCAACGAATGGTAGTGGGCACTCTAACCCCCTTGTCAACCAGACTTTCAAGAGCGGCTCCCATGAAGGACGTTATCTCTACCAGCAAGGTAGATCATCCCTCTTCTCTTTTGTTTACACATGTATTTTAGTTTCTTTATAGATGACACTCCTCCCAACCTTTTGCTTACACAAGCCATGGCTAACCGAATCCTCGGGTGCCTTCCAACATTCACATACCATGGAGGAGTGTCTATTTGCAAATTAAGTTGCTTACTGATAAATCAGGGCAAAACATGTGAAGAGAATTATTAATGAAAGTTGTAATTAATTGGGGCTGGGCACCCCGTTGCCAGCTCTTTTTGCAAATTATTGGATAAGCGGATGTATATGCCACTAGTCCATTGGTGAAAGTCTGTCAGAAGTAAATGACAAGATTGAAAGATAAAACACCACATACTTCCTCATGAGCTATAAAACATTGACACAAATAAGGAGTAATAAAGTTTTGAATAGTTTAAAGGTAGCACATGAAATATTTACTTGGAATGGCAGGAAATACCACATAGTAGGTAGGTATGGTGGACACAAATGGCATGGGTTTTGGCTCAAGTTTTGGATGCACGAGAAGCATTCCCTCTCAGTACAGAGTTTAGGCTAGCAAGGTTGTTTGAAGCAAACACAAGTATAAACCGGTACAGCAAGAATCACATAAAAACATATTGCAAGTATTATAAGACTCTACACTGTCTTCCTTGTTGCTCAAACATTTTACCAGAAAATATCTAGACCTTAGAGAGAACAAATATGCATCCCAAGTCTCAACAAGCTCTACGGTAGTTCTCCACTACTAGGCTTTAACTACATGATGCAAGAGCTTAAACATGATCTACTTGAGAGCTCAAAACAATTGCAAAGCATCAAATCGAAACAAGACAATGATCTACAAGAATGCATATGTCTTTTCCAATACCAACTACTACATGTAGCATTTTCTTTCTTCCAAACAAACACCAATCAATTTATTTAAACATAAACTCTCCAAATGATAATATAATGCAGCAAGAGAGTATTTATAAACAAGTGCTAACAGCTCGAAGAGATGCATGAAAAACAGGAGCTAAAAGCACTGCAGTAGCTAGTTAAGAATACTCAACAAATATAAGTGAAGAACATGAGTATTCACATGAAAAAGCGGAGCGTGTCTCTCTCCCACACAAGGATTGCTAGGATCCGAATTTATTCAAACAAAAACAAAAATAAAAACACACAGACGCTCCAAGTAAAGCGCATAAGATGTGAAAGAATTAAAATATAGTTTCACTAGAGATGACCTGATAAGTTTGTTGATGAAGAAGGGGATGCCTTGGGCATCCCCAAGCTTAGACGCTTGAGTCTCTCTGAATATGGTTGGGATGAACCACGGGGGCATCCCCAAGCTTAGGCTTTTCACTCTTCTTGATCACATAATATCACCCTTCTCGCTTGATCCTTGAAAACTTCCTTCACACCAAACTCAAGACAGTTCTCATTAGAGGGTTAGTGCATAATCAAAAATTCTCATATTCTGTAATGATACAATCAATCCCAAAGCTTCTGGACATTAGCTACAGCCACCAATGCTTTGTGGAGCAAAGAAATCCACACAAACACAGTAAAAGAGCGAATGCAAAACAAAAGGCAGAATCTGTCAAAAACAGAACAGTCTGGAATGACGAATTTTTTCGAGGCACTTAAGTTGCTCAGATGGATCTGGCCTAAAATAATGAAAGTTGCGTACATATCTCAGGAATATGCGTGATTTTTTCAGAATTTTTTGAATTTTCTACAGGGAGATAAGCTCAAATCCGTGACAGCTAAAAATCTGTCACTGCGCAGAAATCCAAATCTTGCATCAACTTTCAATATAGAACTTTACTTGGCACAACATTGCGATAAAATAAAGATACAAAGGAGTTGCTACAGAAGTAACAAAACTCCTTGACTCAAAGAAAACAAAAATAACAGCAAATAAAAACGATGGGTTGTCTCCCATAAGCGCTTTTCTTTAACGCCTTTCAGCTAGGCGCAGAAAGTGAAAATCAAGTGTTGTCAAGTGGCAAATCATTCAAATCATCAAAAGCTTCTTCCAACACACAGCTTGTAACAATGGGTATCTTAGATGTTCCTGGAGGTGTTTCATTACCTTTAACCGTACTAAAAGTTTTATCAATTTTAAGCTCATAATGAGTCTTTGGTTTTGGCACTTTAGGAACATACATAAACTTTTGCTCTCTACCCACATAAACTTTCTCCTTTTTAGACTTAAGAGAAGTAAAGGTTGAACTTAAGGTTTCAATAGCTTCCTCTAACTCATCAATTCTATGATTTTGGGTGTCATGGATATTATTATCCTCAAGAACAGTGATTCTTTCATTGATGGTGGCTATTGATTCATTAGTCTTACCAATACAATCAAGAAAATTTGGAAAAAAATTCTCCATAGAGTCTAACTTATTTATAACATCCTCCAAGGTGATCTCAATTTTAATATCTTTAGTGGGTGGTGTTCCTACCAAACTTTCAATAATATTACAGGCTTCTAAAGCAGGAGTACCCAAGAAATTTCCACCTGTAAGAGTGTCTAGAACATACCTATACCAACTAGAGATACCAACATAAAAGTTCCTAAGGAGGATAGTGGTAGAGTGTTTCTTAGTACATCTATGATGAGCATCACTAATTCTATACCAAGCATCTTTCAAATTTTCACCTCCTAGTTGCCTAAAAGAACGAACTTCAACTTCAGGAGCATTCATTTTGAAAAACAAAATCAAACCGAATTAAACAAGTAACTAATTTTTTTGTGTTTTTGATAAAGAGAGCAAACAAGACTAAATAAAAATAAACTAAGCAAGACAAATAACAAAGTAAAGAGATTGGGTGTGAGAGACTCCCCTTGCAGAAGCAATTCGGTTTTCCCCGGCAACGGCGCCAGAAAACGTGTTGCTGGCTAGTTGACGAGGGAATATCTCCCCGGCAACAGCAGAAACAATGCTTGTACGTCACACGTCAGTTGGGAACCCCAAGAGGAAGGTATGATGAGTGCAGCAGCAAGTTTTCCCTCAGTATGAAACCAAGGTTTAATCGAACCAGTAGGAAAACGAGGTTTGCTTCGAAGGTGTTGGTGAAGGAGTGTAGTGCGGCGCAACACCAGGGATTCCGGTGCCAACGTGGAACCTGCACAACACAATCAAATTACTTTGCCCCAACTTAACAGTGAGGTTGTCAATCTCACCGGCTTGCTGAAAACAAAGGGTTAAACGTATCGAATGGAAAATGATGTTTGTTTGCATAAAACAGTAGAGAACAATGATTGCAGTAGATTGTATTTCAGATGTAAAAGAATGGACCGGGGTCCACAGTTCACTAGTGGTGTCTCTCCAATAAGATAACTAACATGCTGGGTAAACAAATTACAGCTGGGCAATTGACAATTGATAAGTGCATATAACATGCATGTGTGAGCTGTGGTGTCTACTATGAGATTCATTTGGGCATTACGACAAAGTACATAGACCGCTATCCAGCATGCATCTATGCCTAAATAGTCCACTTTCCGGTTAACATCCGTACCCCTTCCAGTATTAAGTTGCAAGCAACAGACAATTGCATTAAGTAATGTGCGTAATGTAAACAATACATTCATCCTTGAATAAAGCATTGCTGTTTTACCCCTAGTGGCAACAACACATCTACAACCTTAGAACTTGCTGTCACTATCCCAGGTTAAATAGAGGTTGAACCCAACTATCATGCATAAATACCCCCTCTTGGAGTCACAAGTATTCACTTGGCCAAGGCTTCAACAAGTAACGGAGAGCATGCAAGATCACAAATGACATAGACATGATAATATAATATTCAGCTCCACATAGGTATCAATATAAGTCAGATCCCAGCAAACACAACATGTAGCATTACAATAAGATGATCTTGATCATGATAGGCAGCTCACAAGATCTAAACATGATGGCACAAGTGGAGAAGACAACCATCTAGCTACTGCTATGGACCCATAGTCCAAGGATGAACTACTCACGCATCACTCCGGAGGCGGGCATGGCGATGTAGAGCCCTCCGGTGATGATTCCCCTCTCCGGCAGGGTGCCGGGAAGAGCTTCAGAAACCCCCCGAGTTAGGGTTGACGACGGCGGCAGCGAATATGTTCTGGATGAAAGGCTCGGTGTTTTAGGGTTTTCACGTCTCGGGGAATAAATAGGCGAAGGGGCGATGTCGGCGGACCCCCGAGGGGCCCAAACCACAGGCTGGCCGGCGGGTGGGCCCTGCCGCCAGGTGGTTTGGCCACCTCGTGGCTCTCCTTCGTCTCTCCTTCGGACTCCGTGTACGTGTTGGAAAAATAGGGACTTGGCCTTTTGTTTCGTGCAATTCCGAGAATATTTCCAGAAGTAACTTTCTGAAACCAAAAACAGCAGAAAACAGGGAACTGGCACTGTGGCATCTTGTTAATAGGTTAGTCCCAGAAAATGCATAAAAGTGATATGAAGTGTATATAAAACATGTAGCAAATGGTATAATATAAGCATGGAACAGCAGAAATTATGGATACGTTGAAGACGTATCACTTACCACCAAGGATTACCATATTGCAATCATTAACTTAAGTAGAAGAGTTTGGAAGTTAGATAAAACTTATGCATGCTTTACCTCTACTCACATATATATCTTTTCCAAAGTGTCCACCTTTTATATTCAGATTTCATCAATACTCTATGACCATTGTAGGATGTTCTTACTTATCATTATGCATACATGTGGTCCATATCACTTTCTTTCATGTTACACTTTGTGAATTATCATTGAACATCCTTGCATTGAATACTTGATATCACTTCATAAACTATCTTGCATATTGCTACTCCTTTTAAAATGAATCATTTGACTCTATGTAGCAATAGTAATCATCTTTGATATCCATTGATAGTATTAAATTGCAAAGTCCATGTTAGTTTTATCACCTTCATACTCGAGGACGAGCATTGGTTAAGCTTGGGGATGTTGATGCATGTAAAATGCATAGATGAACTTTGCACTATATTACTTATATTCCAATCATATTTGCATCATATAAGGGTTATATCAATGTTTTATAATGATTTTGGGAATATTTCATAGTTTTCATATTTTTATGGAATTAACCCTGCACATGAAGAAAACGTCTTTTTTAGTGATTTGGACTTTCCGGGAGCTTCGGGACTCCAAAAAGGGCAAGGTTAGAGAGCACGGTTCAGAATTTTCGAGACGAACGCAATGGGCTGAAAATGAAGACCAGAAGCCCAACCAGCTGGGAAATAGAGGGCCCCACACGGCCAGGTACATGGGCCGCGTGGGACCCCCTGTTTTGGGCCTCGGAGCTCCGCTGTTGTCGATCTTTTCTCCACCGACCTAGTCTTGACCTAAAACCGACTATAAAAATAGTCCCCTGACATTCTCTGGAAGTAGCGCCACCGAAACACAGAAACACCGAAAACAGAGACCTGGAGCTGCAGATTGGAGGGGAAAACTCCGGCGGGACGCTGCCAGGGTGGTCTCCATCTTCTCCGACGACTTATCCACCGTCTCCATGATGAAGGGGGAGTATTCCACCCCTGGACTTGGATTTGTGGTGGTAACTGATACGTCTCCAACGTATCCATAATTTCTGATGTTCCATGCTTATATTATACCAATTGCTACATGTTTACTTACACTCTATAGCATTTTTATGCATTTTGGGACTAACCTATTAACAAGATGCCACAGTGATAGTTCCTGTTTTCTGCTGTTTTTGGTTTTAGAAAAGTTGTTCTAGAAATATTCCCGGAATTGGACGAAACAAAAGCCAAGTCCCTATTTTTCTGACACATACACGGAGACCGAAGGAGAGACGAAGGAGGACCGTGGGCTGCCCTCACCACGTGGTGGGGCGGCCCCACCTTCTATCAGCTGTGACGTGGTGAGGGGCCCACGGGCCTCCACCGACGTCGCCCCTTCGCCTATATATTCATCTATTCGGGAAAACCCTAGATACCCGAGTCAATATCCACGAAAAGTTCCAGAGCCACCGCCGCCGTCAACCCTAACTCGGGAGGGTTCTGAAGCTCTTCCCGGCACCCTGCCGGGGAGGGGAATCATCACCAGAGAGCTCTACATCGCCATGCCTACCTCCGGAGTGATGTGTGAGTAGTTCATGCTTGGACTATGGGTCCATAGCAGTAGCTAGATGGTTGTCTTCTCCTCTTGCGCCATCATGTTTAGATCTTGTGAGCTGCCTATCATGATCAAGATCATCTTATTGTAATGCTACATGTTGTGTTTGCTGGGATCTGATGAATATTGATACTATGTCAAGTTGATACTGAATTATCATGTCTATGTTATTTATGATCTTGCATGCTCTCCGTTGCTTGTTGATACTCTGGCCAAGTGATGCTGTGACTCCAAGAGGGAGTATTTATGCTAGATAGTGGGTTCAGTCTCCATTTAATCTGGGACAGTGACAGAAAGTTCTAAGGTTGTGGATGTGTTGTTGCCACTAGGGGTAACCTAATGATGCTTTGTCTAAGGATAAATGTGTTGTTTACATTATGCACTTTACTTAATGCAATTGTCTGTTGCTTGCAACTTAATACTAGAAGGGGTACGGATGTTAACCTGATGGTGGACTATTTAGGCACAGATGCATGCTGGATAGCGGTCTGTGTACTTTGTCGTAATGCCCAAATGAATCTCATAGTAGACACTACTTGCGCATGCATTGTTATTATGCACTTTCATATTGTCAATTGCCCAGCTATAATTGTTTACCTAGCATGTTAGTTATCTTTATGGAGAGACACCACTAATGAACTGTGGACCCTGGTCCATTCTTTACATCTGAAATACAACCTACAGCAATCATTGTTCTCTTTCATCTCTGCAATTAAACATCATTTTCCACACACACTTTTAATCCTTTGTTTTCAGTAAGCCGGTGAGATTGACACCCTCACTGATTCGTTGGGGCAAAGTAGTTTGATTGTCTTGTGTGCAGGTTCCAAGTCAACCGCCAGGACCTCCCCTACGCACCAGCAAGTTTTCTGGCGCCGTGACACCTTCAGAAGTGTCTTCACTCCTACTGGATTGATAACCTCAGTTTTTTACTGAGGGAAGACTTGCTGCTACACTCATCAACCTTACTCTTGGGGTCTCCTGACGAACGTGTACTTTACATGCATCAAGCAAGTTTTCTCACGCCGTTGCCGGGGAGATCAAGACATTTCAGATTACATGAGGCTTCTTCCTCCCCTAGCGCCAAAGTTTTCTTGCGCCGTTGCCGGGAGGTCAAGCCTTCTGCAGGGGAGTATCTGACTTCCAATCTCTTTACTTTGTTATTGTCTTGCTTAGTTTATTTTTATTTTTTCTTATTTGCTTCTTTTTATCAAAAACAAAAAAAAAGTTACTTGCATTTTATTTTTGTATTTCGGCCTAGTTTTATTTTTGCTAAATGAGTACTCCTGAGAACACCAAGTTGTGTGACTTCACTAGCACAAATAATAATGATTTCATATGCACTCCTATTGCTCCACCTGCTTCTAAAGCAGATTTTATGAAATTAAACCTGCTCTGTTAAATCTTGTTATGAAAGAGCAATTTTCTGGTGTTAGTACTGATGATGCTGCTGCCCATCTTAATAATTTTTTGAACTTTGTGAGATGCAAAAGTATAAGGATATATGGAGATATTATTAAACTGAAATTATTTCGTTTCTCTTTGAGAGGAAGATCTAAAGAATGGTTGCTATCTTTGCCTAGAAATAGTATTGATTCATGGACTAAATGCAAAGATGCTTTCATTGGAAAATATTATCCTCCTGCTAAGATTATATCCTTGAGAAGTAGCATTATGAATTTCAAACAATTTGATAATGAACATGTTGCCCAAGGATAGGGAGAATGAAATCTTTGGTAAAAATTTCCCACCCATGGACTGACTGCTTGGATGATCATCCAAACCTTTTATGCAGACTGAATTTTTCTTCAAGAAACCTTCTAGATTCGGCTGCTAGAGGTACCTTCATGTCCATCACTTAGGTGCTGCAACAAAGCTTCTTGATGATATGATGATTAATTATTCTGATGGCATACCGAAAGGACTCCCCAAGGTAAGAAGGTAAATTCTGTTGAGGAAACCTCTTCCTTAAGTGATAAGATTGATGTTATTATGTCTATGCTTGTGAATGGTAAATCTCATGTTGATCCAAATAATGTTCCTTTAGCTTCATTGGTTGCTCAAGAAGAGCATGTTGATGTGAACTTCATTAAAAACAACAATTTCAACAACAATGCTTATAGGAATAATTTTGGTAGTAGCAATTATAAACCTTATCCTTCAAATAGTGGTAATGGTTATGTCAATTCCTATGGTAATTCCTACAGCAATAATAGAAGTCTACCCTCTGATCTTGAAGCCATGCTTAAGGATTTTATTAGTACACAAACTGCTTTTAATAAAACTGTTGAAGAAAAGCTTGGTAAAATTGATGTTCTTGCTTCTAAAGTTGATAGCCTTGCTCTTGATGTTGATCTTTTGAAACTAAAAGTTATGCCTAATGATGTTAAAGAGAATAAGACTTTTGCTACTGCCAATGCTATCCAAGTTAAAATTGACAACAATATTAGGATGTTGGCTGAATTGCATGCTAGGTGGGAAAGAGAGGATAAAATTGATAAAGAGAATAGTATAGCTGAGTTTGTACTATTACCACTAGTAATGCTAATGTTTCACATGCTAGTAAGCCTCCTACTATCAATGGTAACATAATTGGTGTTGGCAATGTTTCTACTACCTATGCAAAACATTTAAAATTGCCTAAACCCACTGGAATTGTTCCTGATAAAAGTGCTGAAATTTTTCAAAATATGGGAGACAATGGTTCCACTACCATTGATCATAATGATTTTGATTTTTATGATTGTAATATTTTTAAGTAATTATGTTCTTGCAAAAGCTAGCTAGAAGTCCTAATGCTAGTGCTATAATATGGCTTTTACAAAACATATTACAAATGCTCTCATGCAAGCTAGGGAAGAAAAATTAAAACATGAAGCTTCTATCCCTAGGAAGTTAGAAGATGGTTGGGAGCCCATCATTAAGATGAAGGTGAATGATTTTGATTGTAATGCTTTATGTGATCTTGGTGCTAGCATTTCTGTTATGCCTAAGAAACTCTATGATATGCTTGATTTGCCACCTTTGGAACACTGTTATTTGGATGTTTTCTTGCTGATAATGCTATGAAGAAACCTTTGGGGAGAGTTGTGATGTTCTCATTATGGCTAACAATAACCTTGTCCCCGTTGATTTTATTGTTTTGGACATTGAATGCAATGCTTCTTGTCCTATTGTTTTGGGAAGACCTTTTCTTAGAGCTGTTGGTGCCATTATTGATATGAAAGAAGGGAACATTAGGTACCAATTCCCACTCAAGAAAGGTATGGAACACTTCCCTAGAAAGAGAATTAAGTTACCTTTTGATTCTATTATTAGAACAAGTTATGATTTGGATGCTTCTTCACTTGGAAACACTTGATTTTCACTTTCTGCGCCTAGCTGAAAGGCGTTAAAGAAAAGCGCTTATGGGAGACAACCCATGTTTTTATTTCTGTAATTTTTCTTTTATTTGAGTCTTGGAGCTTGCTTACTTCTGTAACAACTCTTTGTATCTTTATTTTATTGCATTGTTGTGCCAAGTAAAGTCTCTAATAGAAAGTTGATGCTAGATTTGGATTTCTGTGCAGGACAGATTTTTGCTGTCCACGGTTTTGAGCTGTATGCACACCAAAAAAATTGAAAAATTCTGAAAAATTGACGCATGATCCTTATATATGTACGCAACTTTCATTAGTTTTAAGTTTTCGGATCTGAGCAACTTAAGTGCCTCGAATTTTTTGTCTTTACAGACTGTTCTGTTTTTGACAGATTCTGCCTTTTATTTTGCATTCTCTCTTTTACTGTGTTTGAGTGGATTTCTTTGCTCCACAAAACATCAGTGGTTGTAGCTCATGTCCAGATTTGTTGTAGATGATTGTGTCCTTATAGAACATGTGAATTTTTGATTATGCACTAACCCTTTAATGAGAATTACTTTGAGTTTGGTGTGAAGAAAGTTTTCGAGGATAAAGAGAGAAGGATGATATGATATGATCAAGAAGAGTGAAAAGCCTAAGCTTGGGGATGCCCCCGTGGTGCACCCAAGCATATTTCAAGAATACTCAAGCATCTAACCTTGGGGATGCCCAAGGCATCCCCTTCTTCATCGACAACTTATCAGGTCATCTCTAGTGAAACTATATTTTAATTCTTTCACATCTTATGTGCTTTACTTGGAGCGTCTGTGTGCTTTCATTTTTGCTTTGTTGTTTTCATTTTTTGATTAAATTGGATCCTAGCATTCTTGTGGGAGAGAGACACGCTCCGTTTTTCATATGAATACTCGTATTCTTCACTTATATTTGTTGAGTATTCTGGTCTAGCTACTGTAATGCTTTTAGCTCCTGTTTTTCATGCATGTCCTGTTCAGAGCTGTTAGTTCTTGTAGAGAAGTACTCTCTTGTTTCATTGTTGTATTATTTGGAGAGTTTTTGTTGAAATAAGTTGATTGGTGTTTGGTTGGAAACATAAAATCCTACATGTGGTAGATGGTATATTGAAAAGACATATTCATTCTTGTAGATCATTGTCTTGGATAATTTGATGCTTTGCAATTGTTTTGAGCTCTCAAGTAGGTCATGTTTTAAGCTCTTGCATCATGTAGTTAAAGCCTATTAGTGTAGAACTACCGTACAGCTTGTTGAACTTGGTTTGCATGTTTGATATCTCTAAGGTCTAGATATTTTCTAGTAAAAGTGTTTGAGTAACAAGGAAGACAGTGTAGAATCTTATAATGCTTGCAATATGTTTTCATGTGAGTCTTGCTGTACCAGTTGATATCCTGTGTTTGCTTCAAACAACCTTGCTAGCCTAAACTCTGTACTGAGAGGGAATGCTTCTCGTGCATCCAAACCTTGAGCCAAAACCCATGCCATATGTGTCCACCATAACTACCTATTATGTGGTATTTCCTGCCATTCCAAGTAAATACTTCATGTGCTACTGATTACCCCCAAGAGCAGGGATCACTATAGCACCTCTCTATGTGGAAGTAAGGTATCGATCCGCAGGAGCAAGAAGGAAAAGTTATCTATTCCCTACAACTAAAGTGTCACAAGTTTTAGTTGATTATGCACTTAACAAGTTTAAAGAATAAGGTGGTTGATTTGATGGATGGAAGTTTAATGTAACCAAGCAAGAATGTAAAAGTGTCTCAATCCTCTTCAATACAAGAGGACAAGACAAAGGTTTTCCCTTATAGGAACAATGGACATGGGTTCATGGGTTCACTTAATCCTCTCTCTCTCATCTACGTGATTATCGTGTTATAGATAAAGTACACACAATTGTCATGTTTTAATGGTAGATTTTAATGACGGCTATATGTCCTAAAACACATAGTTGAAAGAAATACTCATTTGTGTGCTATGTCACCCCCGTAAGGCTAGCATGGTTGTTGTCACTCCCACATCATACTCTTTCTTTTACCCCCAGATAAAGGATGTTGGGCGGTACTGTGTCACTCAATACCTATGCCGTGTCACATCGGCCATCCCGTACCCACATAGAAAGAACAATATTCTATCAAAGTATGACAGGGCATAAAAGTTCCAACACAACAGTAAATGCATAACAAATCATCTCATACCACAATATCCATCATAAGAATTACATATATGACCGTAATCATGTTCAGCAGCTCATATGGTACTAATTAGTGAAGCTCAAAGAGAGGAGGGATACATAAGTTACCACCACAAACCCATAGTCTAGAGGGTCTACTACTCCCTCTTCATCATGGAGACGGTGGAGAAATCGTTGGAGAAGGTGAAGACCACCGCGTAGCGCCCCGCCAGAGTTTTCCCCCTCCAATCTACAGCTCCAGATCTTCGTTTTCGTGTTTCTGTGATATGGCGGCGCTTGTTTTCGAGAACGCCGTGGGACTTCTTTTATAGGCGTTTTTAGGTCAAGACGAAGGCGGTGGAGCAAAGATCGACGGCTGCGGGGCCTCGAGGGGCAAGTTGGTGGGCCCCATGCGGCCAGGCACAGTGGCCGCGTGTGTCACCCCCTTTTGGCCCTCCAGCCTCCGTTTGCTTGATTCCCTGAAACATAAAAGGAAAGAAATAGGGTTTTCTGCCTGCGCAGGGTTAATTCCATAAAAATAGGAAACACTTATTTTATGTAACATCCCAAAAATATTAATCAGTATTATTATTCCAAAAATGAGAGCCAACAAAAACTTTTGTAGATTATTATGTGTTGTTTGTTAATTGTTGCTTATGGTAATTGATCCTTGTTGTTTGTGTTGTTTCTTTCTTGCTTTATGTGTGTTGCTTGCTCTAAAGAAAAACATGAAGAAAATAAGAGGAATAAAATGAAAGTTGAAACAAAAAATAATGTGACAAGTGTCACATGAAATTCTCCAAATGAGAAGTTGTTTTCCTTCATAATAAAGTTCAGTGGAGTGGTAATGTAAACACTCCCATTTTATCCTTACTACTTCTCTCTCTCAACTCATATTTTTGAACTAGTTTTAAAATTCTAAAGTAAATCAAATTGAAATAAAACAAAATTCCATAATTAAAACCCTACGAACAATAATGATTCAAAACATTTTATTTTGAAATGCCAAATTTTGTGGAGCTACTACATGTTATGTGGAAGCCTCACAAATATTTGTGATTTTTCTAAAGTGTTTAAGTACCCCAAATAAAATCCAGAAAATGCTGCTGAAATGAAAAGAAGAAAAAGAAGCAGAGGAGGACCTAGTTGTAAATGGAAAAGAAAGTCCAGGGGCGTTCTGCGAAAACGTAGTCATCTCCTACCTCTAGCTCGCTGTAGCCGTCGCCATGGTCATCGTCGCCGCTCCCAGGCCCCCCAGGGCCCCCCATGCTCGTGTTCGTCCACGCTCGTTGCCTCTGCAGCCTCTGCGAGCACTCGAGCACCTCTCTCGCCCCGACGCGGCCACTGTCCCCCGTTGCTCGCCGTGGAGAGAACGGACGGCGCCGCCAAATTGGCCCCACCCGCTGCACCTCGACACGCATCCGTCGCCACAGCTGCTCCCAGCTCGCTCCCGGACCCCCCAGACCCCTCTTCCTTGCGCTGCTTGCACGTGTCGCCGAGGAATCGGGAAATTCCCTGCCGAAGGCGCCATGGACGCTGTCCATGCGCTCCGTCCACGATACGCCAGCCCTGCCCTATTTAACCACCCCCGAGCCTCGCCACAGACACCACACCGCACCACACCCACTCCACTCCCCTCTGTGCACCGCCAGGAGGCGTGCTCGCTGCCGCGTCGACCTCGCCGTGTCTGAGGCAGAAGGCGACCGTGGCCACGCCGTTGGGCTACCCCATTTCCTTCCCAAACCACTGCACCGTGTTGCTTTCTCTCCCCGCACTCACCCCATCCTTTTTCCCCTTTGATTAGTGCCCAGACGCGACCGTTGGACTTCGCCGGAGTTGCTGCCCGTGGCCGTCGAAGATCGAGAGCTCGCCGCCGACGAACGAGCCCACCCCAGCAAGTGCAACTCAGCCAGGAGCTTCCCACACGCCGCCGTCGATCTGCATCATCTCCGCGACCTCCCGAGCCCCTTAGGTGAGAGATCCTTCCACCTCGCCGTCGCCGGCGCGGCAGCGCCGCCGATTTTAGGTCGCCGCCGATGCCGTTGATCGTGGGCTGTTGGATCTCGATCCAACGGACGCGTACCACTTCGGTTAAAAAAAGAGAGAGAGAGAGAGAGACTGACGGCGGGCCCCGCTCGTCAGGGTTTTATTAATTTCCAGCGCTCGTTGAGTCACTAACTAGTGGAGCCCACCTGTCAGGGATTTCAACTTTATCCAGAACAGTTAGGTTTTCGAATTTAGTTTTCTCAGAGAATTCAGCACTGGACCTAACTTCAAAAATCAATAACTTGAGATTTAGGCATCCAAATAAATCAAATCCAATTGTTATGAAAATCTTATGAAAAATTTTAACCAACCCAATTGGTCTCGTGTCATTTAAATGAATAGTTAAAAAGTATTATTAAAAATACTACAAAAGGTTTAAAATCTAAACTTGTTTGTTTATGATACTCTGTTAGTCCAAATAATTCCAAACCAATTTTGTTAGCTTAGTACTGCCATGTGTTAGCTTCCCTAATTTTGGTAGAATTAATTAAGGAATGTTAATTGTTGACTTTAAGATAAACCTTTCTGGACTAAAACAAATAAATATGTTTAATGGTTGACCCAAATGAGTTAGGACCAATTTTTTAGATCACATTTAGCCATGTTTAGTTGCCCCTAAAAGTATTTAATTTTAGGAGCAACAGAACTTATTTGGTAGCCAAAACTTGATTATTAAGTTACTGGACTACAACCTTTGTGTAGGGAGTTTAGTAACCCCAATGACTCCAAATCAAATGAGGTTGTCTTCTACACATCAGTAGCTTTCCATAGAATTTTATTTTGTATTTTTGTGACCAACAGAACTCAAGTTGTGGAATTAAACATGTTCCACAAGTTTCTGCCATAGTTTTGGACATAAATAAATATTGTTTAGTTCAATTAATTTGAAACCCAATTGTATTGTTTGATGTGTGCAGTAGCTATTTGTGATGTTTATGATGGTTATGTTGAGATGATTGCTTGAATAGTTTAGTAATTGTTTGTATTGTTTGTTTATTAATTAGACGAGAACGCTGTCGGATTTATCGAGGAAGGAGAGTTTGTTGAATCTGAAGATTAAGACCAAGGTCACTTTGCCGAGCAAGGCAAGCTACTCTCTGAGCTTGCACCACAAATATATGCATCTAATTTTGATACCATGATTTACTCTTAAGGCAAAGATTTATAAAACCTTTTCAAAACATGTATGGAAATTATTTTGCCACCACTATGTAGTAGTTGATATAAAATTATAGGATGGGAAAAATAAAATGGTTTATTCAAAACTCCTTTGAAAATACTTGTGTGGTTATGGAATACCGAGATATCGGTGTTGAAGTGGAGAAATGGAGTACGGAGAAGTTTATGAAAAAAATGCACAGTGTGTCCTAGTACTATGAAAACCAACCGATACCCTCTGCGACCACATTTACCCACATATGGGGAAGGGCGTAGTCATATAATTTGCTCATATTAGTATGGGATGCCTCAACAACGAGGATGACTTCATTCCATGAGGGATGGTCATGGCGACCTACCCCCTGACCTGGGTCCTGGCATCTGAGGATGGGGATTGAAGGGTTCGCTCGCCGGGCAGAACTACGAGTCCTCACACTTAGGTTTCCCGACGGGGAATCTGGACTGGGTGTCGATGGAAAGGATGATAATTTCGTAGCGGTAGGGTCCTATACTAGCATGAGCAAAGGCCAGCCTATGGTCGGTGGCTTACTTCGCATACACCATGTATGGCGAGACGTGGCAGATACGATGAGTTGCCGGATGAATGTGGAAAAGCGTGCTAACTCTGCAGAGTGTAAAACTATTCGAATAGCCGAGTCCTCGGATATGGACAGTTGGGAGTCTGTCTTAGACCATGTGCAAGTTTTTGGAAAAGCTTTTTAAGTTTAAAAAGAAACTGAAATGGAGATGGTGTTACACAGCTATACCAAATGGAGTGGTATGAGTTGTTGAAATAAATGGACCATGGTGAGCCAGGGTCAGAAAAAGGAGAGTTTTTGGAGAAACAAATAAGATGGTGACTTCTTTTAAAGACAGTTATAAAACTCTTCTTACCTTTTTCATTAAAGATATAGAGATGTTTTAAATAAATAAAAGTATGGAAGTAAGATAAAACTAGTGCATACTCATGTTGGGGTAGTTTGCGAGTACATTCAAATGTACTCATATTGGTTTCATCCCTGGCTATTGTCCTAGCCAGACTACGAGGAGGAGCCCTACGCCGAGCAGGAGTATGGTGACTTCTACGCCAACTAAGGATCTCCACAAGTCAGCTGCCTGTCGGGTTGTCATCGTTAGAATATGATGTCTACTACGCCGTAGCTTCCGCTGATATTTTGGTTTGGCCCATGAAGGCACCTATGTAAGACTTGTCTAAATGACCATTTATGTAAGACTTTTAATTCGGTATTGTAATGGATGTAAACTTTGGTATCCAATTCGGATTATGTGCAACGACAGACTGATCACGGGATCGTTGTGTTAAGCATAATCGGGTATTTCGGACAGCTAGTCCGGGTCCCCACATTTTATTTCCTAAAATCATTAAATAACAGTGGTATAACCCTTATATGATACAAATATGATTGGAATATGAGTGATATAGTGCAAAGTTCATGTATGCATTTTACATGCATCCACATCCCCAAGCTTAACCAATACTCGTCCTCGAGTATGAAGGTGATAAAACTAACATGGGCTTTGGAATATAGCACTAAAAATGAATATCAAAGATGATTTCTACTGCTACATAGAGTCAAATGATTCATTCTTAAAAGGAGTAGCAATATGCAAGATAGTTTATGAAGTGATATCAAGTATTCAATGCAAGGATGTTTAATGATAGTTCGCAAAGTGTAACATAGAAGATAGTAATATGGACCACATGTATGCATACTGATAAGTCAGAACATCCTACATTGGTCATAGAGTGTAGATGAAAATCTGAATATAAAAGGTGGACACTTTGGAAATATGTATATGTGAGTAGAGGTAAAGCATGCATAAGTTTCATCTAACTTCCAAACTCTTCTACTTAAGTTAATGATTGCAATGTGGAATTCTTGGTGTCAAGCTTTCATTACCCCTATCATAGTATCTTGAATGATTAAAGTTTAATTTGAAAGCAAATATGAGTAGTGTGCTTGATAAAGTAAATGTTAGGTGTCTCATGCCCGTTGAATACAAGTACCTACACCATGATTACTCAACTTAGGAAACAAAGCAAGTTCAAGTTATATATCATTGTAACTAATAATAGTATCATCAAGAGCGTCAACTGGGGTACCTCTTGTCTCAGGATATGGAACAAGCCCATATCAAAAATGACAAGACAAACAAACAAGATGAACAACCTCAACACCCTTTTTATTTACCATTGGAATAACTTTTTATTATAAGGGGCTTCACAAACGGTTCACCATAGCATGTAAGTATATTTCCACCCTGGATGATGCATGTCTTAGATTAGCAGCCCAGGCGTCTCTCTAACCATTTATACAAACTCATTTAAACTACTTCATTTCCCTCTTATTTCACCATGATAGGCATCCATAGATAAAAGTACATGATATCAACTAAATGATGAAGGTGCATGTTGAAAGCTTTCCATGTGACAGCACATATGGGCTAACTCCCAACCTCAGACATTTATCACGCCACTAGCATCATATTATTAATCACAATGGGTCATGTTTTATTTATGCTATAAAAATAAAGTTGTGCATCAAGTTCGTGAGAGCTATATAACCAACTTTTTCCATAACAATCAATAACATAAACATTTTCATTCAGAGGTATAGATAACACAAATATCATGATATACGTACTCGGAATAGCATAAAGCCATTAGGTAGATATGGTGGACTCACTGGAATAACTTTGGTTGAAGGTGTTGGAAACAAGTTTTTACTTGTTGGAATGTTTGGGCTAGCAAGAGGGAGAAAATTGACGATCTAGATGCATGCATGAGTGTCCATAGAACTAACTAATCCATGTTAAACAAAGTAAAATAACTTTCAGCATCAAATCATGAATAAGTGATAGCTCTTGATAAAGCATTTGCAAATTATTACTCATAAACAAGCTCATGAATCATGCAACTATATGTATCATTAAATATCAAACTCAAGCATCCCTTTTCCCAATATGATAAAAGCATCCAACATATTTCAACCCATATTTCCAGTAGCCCTTTCTCATATAAATGATAATGTGGTGGTCTCACAAAATAACAAACAAACCAAAAACAAACAAAAAGACGCTCCAAGTTTATGCGATAAAGTGTTTCGATCGAAAAACAGAAGTTAGACGTGTGCAAACCGAGAGTGTGTAGGTCTAATGGGGTTGTCTTCACATCCCCAAGCTTATGGTCTTCCCATCCTTGGATAACTCTTGGTGCATCTCCACCAATCCCCGTGAATTTTTTTTCAAAACACCGTTTCTCTCCCATTTTCTTTTCTGTGGGGTGCATTAGTAGTGATAAACAAATAGGTTTCTTGCTGCATATAATCCTTAAACAAAACATCATATTAATGTCCAGAAAGTATATTATGTTGTATGCCTACTTATAAACTCATTTGAATCAAAAATATTCAATATAAAAGTTCAAAACATGCATAAAACAAAATGAGACAGAATCTGTCCAAAAAAACAGCAGCAGCAAAACGTATTTTTTTACGCTACCAAAATTTGCCAAAAAATTCTGCACAAATTCATGCATACATAGGATGAAAAGTTGCAACTACAGTTCAAATATGAGCTCATTGGGAGTTACAGAATAAGAATTAAAAATCATACTGTGCACAGATTCGTGCAGGAATAAAATCTCCGAACGCTATAAGCAACTTTTCAAGACCAAAATGGGTAAAACTTGGCACTTTATTAAAAACTCCAGAATCTAAACTAAAAACAAACTCTCTTGATACATCAAGATGACACAAAGAAAATCACACACAAAAAATAACCGGGTTGCCTCCCGCAAAGCGCTTTCTTTATAGCCATATAGCTAGGCTTCTTACTTATTGTTTATTGAAGATGAAGCTCATGAGGGAGCTTGAACTTTGATATGCCCTTCTTCCTTGGGAAGTGTTTCATGCATAATACCAGGCTCCCATGGTGCTCTCAAGCCAATGAAAATAATAGTCAAGTTGAAACCTAGTAGAGAGAAAAACAAAACACAAAAGTAATAACAATGAAGTCTAACTTTCTTTCTATGCATTGGCATTTTGTATATGAATGAATCACCATAAATAGAAGTTTTCCAATGCATATTAACAATATTTACTTGCAGCATATAATTATTAGTAACATAAAGAGGGTTCTTATCACCTCCTCTTTCATAATAGTTGCAAGTAGTAGAAATAAATTCAACCATATAACCAATAGAATCTTCCAACTTAGATAACTTGGGAACATAAAGAGGATCATTAAATTTATTTTGGAATTCATTAGCATGCTTCCCTCTTTCAAAATAGTTATCAAGATCAATATCAAGTTTAATATCATGGTTGCAACAAAGATTTTGAACTAAAGATAATTGCAAACCACATAAGTATTTCTCAACATAAGCAAATTTCTCCGCTATGGTGTTATTAGGAGAATTCAGGAACAAAGTAAGACTCTCATGAGTAAGAGTACTATCATAAGCAGCAAGTATATCATTTTTATCCTTACATAATTTAGTAACTTCCAAACATGTAGGATTATCAATAAGCATAGGACCATCATCTAAAGCATTATCATATAGCACATTTAAGCAACACTCCTCATTGTCATCAATAAGTTCACTAGTAGCATTAAATAGTAAAGGAACATTATTACTTTCATCATAACTAGCTGGTTGGCCCGCGCATTTGCGCGGCTAGTTTTTTATGAAATCTTAGCTTGGGAATTTTTTTGACAGCTTCCTGACCTGAACTCACCTATTTTTCATATTTTAATTCAATACTAATTTCATATCATATAAATAGACATGCAATATAATGTATTTTTACGTTAAGTAAATGATTTCAACAGTTAATGATTAGTTTTTGTTAACAAAAATTGTCAAATCTTATGCAGGAAAAGTGTTAAAACCATAAGACGATTTTAGCACACCCTGATTTCAGTCTAACTAATATACCCAGATGATGACTTTGAGCAGGGAGAATCTGTATGGAGACAAAAAAAATGAATTGTGCTAGGATAACATCCTCCTTCACCCAATGCGTCCTACATTCATGTAAGATAGTTTCTTTGACGCATCCCTGAGCTTTTGCACCATTTTGAAACAAAAAAATGTCATTCACACGTATAGGTCCATGAATGTGCTCCAAGCGCGGATAAATGTTGTGCCTATGAAATTAGTCGTAGATGGTCCTGTAAAAAAACTTTCATGGTTACAGAATTGCAGTACGTCCCTTTTCAATTCGGCCTCCAAAATTGATATGTACACTGATTTGGTAGTAGTTATGATAATAATGAATTCTTTATCCTCTAAACATTACCGGGAATTGAAGATTTTTATAATATCAGTTGAAAGATTCGCCGACGGTCCAGTCTAAATAGCTAGAATCTATGTATCTGCTCCTTATAACAAAACTGCGTAGAGTTCACCTCGAGTCCAAAATGGTTTCGCTCTTCCTCGCTTCTCACATGGCGCCCTGCCATCTGCCGCATCCTTCACTGATGCAGTTCTTGGACTTTGTATCAAAGTAGTGAAATCAAATACGGATGTATTGTTGGGTTAAACACATCATAAAAACAAAATTCCGTCAGCGTTGTTCGTAATAGCATCAGTAATACAGGGAAAAAATATTGCACTGAGTAAAAATACTTTGTAAGCTCAACAAATTTTTTAAACGGATATATATGTACTTGGAGCAAAACCTGATGCATAGGTGGAATTGGCCGATCTTCAATTATTTTCCTCAGTACAGAGAGATGAAGATTAGGAAAAGCATACTGCTATCATTTTCTTCAAAATCCAATCTCTCATTATACTCCACTAATTTCTGCAAAGACGATCTAGAGCTTAGCCCATATCAGTTAGAGATAGCACACGTAATGAATCAATGTGTGTATATTTGTCAAACTATTCTCATAATTAAGGTGCTAATGAGGAACAAATATTTTAACAACTCAACTTAGACCTTGTAAGACAAATATTCATAGTTTCAACTTTCAGCACATCAGCCAAACAATGAACCAAAACCTGTTGCGTGTGACCAACATCTGTGAAGAGAGCCAATTCCTGCAACGTCAGTCCCTGAACATGCAGCTAATCTATGATGCCTTCCATCATCTGTTTGTTCCAGGCCGACGGCCTACTCTCCAATGCTTGTTGTGAACTTGTGATGCCTTCCATCGTCTGGTTGAGTAGTCCTCCTCCTTAGTGCCTCCTGCGAGTGTACGACGGGAGATCGCCGTTGTCCATCTCATCGGCGTGGCGTGCCTTTGATCAGCCGGCATCTCGCTGCAATGTCTTGCCGTCAACTTTTGGATGCAAGCGAGAGTTGCTGGCGAGCGTTCGATCTGTCACGGGGCACCACCCTGTAGTGTCGATTCACCGACATCTCGTGTTGATTTAGAGCTGCGAGTCCAAGCGTGCATATCAGCATTGGGCTATGGATCGGTGTATTTTCAGAGTAGAAGTGTGTGTTGTGGAGTTGGATCAGTCTCGGTTATCTTTTCAGATTTCATTGTTGCATACATGGTTCTACATCCTTGCTAAATCTCCATCGTAGTGTTCAAGAGAAGACATGAATAATTATTACAGGATTAGATTAACAATGATCGCATGTCCATCATTGCAGTTATATGAAATTGAATAAAAAATAGTAGAGGACATTAACCGTACCTGAATTAGCAATGGTAGGCTATAAGATTGACGAAGCATCATGGTCTACCTTGCCTTCATACATTCTCGTAACTGTACAGCATATACCACTGCTATTTTTTCCTTTAATTAAATCTCAATAGATATATTGGCCCATATTAAGATCAGCTCACTAAATGTCACGATCAAACAAAAAAGCAAGATGGAAACTATACTGGAACAGATAAATCTGATATTCCCGAGATGCCATCCTTCTTGCTTATGCATACTCTGTTGCCACACGCACAACGTGTCGAGTACTTTCGAGCATGCTGGACTTGCAAGAGCTGGCTGATGTGCACCGCTTGTGATTGGTTAATGATTTGCCGGTGACGACTGCTTTCGGCCAAAGCAAAACGTCCAATTAGTAGCAATGCAGAAGCTGGCCTCATTGGTCGATTAATCGATTTGGTGCTCATGTACGATGCTACCTACATTGTTAATAGATCTTGCTGCAAGATTGATGTGTTGGGACATCCATCAGCTGAACTTGTTAGATTACCTTTTTGTAGGCCCAGCCACACGGGAACCAATTTTGGCAGCGGCGGCAGAGGTAATGGTATACCTTCGGTTGGAAGATAACTCAACTAATAATTGTCTACAAAAAGTATCTGGTCTGGTATTCTTTTAGCGTACCGTTGATTCTTGTGATTTATGGTAAACCCTTGTTTCCTCCTTTCCGCTAGCTGCTTAGAAAATTTTGTGCCACGACTATCCTGTAAGAAAAAATACATGTATTATTCAAATGTATATGCTATATATATATATACAGCTTTGGAACTCTGTAACTGAAACTTTGGGTCATAGTCTTTCTTCTTTGCATGTTGATTACTGGCGTCTATTGTTCTTCACTGCCGACCCCGTTGGTGGCAAAGCAAAGCTCTGGAGACAAATTCATGAGATACATACCACTCCTTTTTTTTGTACAAAATACATACCACTCCTTGACTCCCCTAATATAATATAGTGAGTGCATTGTAAACAAACGATGGACCACCGAAAGAAAAGCTCATGAGGCATTACCTGGCTTTGGGCTGTCCGGCTAGGTGCATGTGACATGTCCAATTCCAGCGATCGATCCATGTTGGATGCAAGCAGACTAATGGAGTATGCATGAGGTAGAGACTGAAATCTGATGACGTTCATGTGCATGAGAAGAGTCGAGCGGCTGAGCGCACCGTTAAATACGGCGGAGGCGGCAGCATGCTTGCGATACGGTAGGGTGTATCAGAAGACGGTGGCAGCGGCAACGTGCGTTAAGACACGCTAGGGTTTCGGAAGACAGCGGCAGCCGGCGAGAAGATACGCGTTGTTAAGCTGTGGATCAAAGTCCGTTTGCTTTTCAAATTGCACGTGCTTGGTGAACCGAGACATCTATGCGTGTACTTTGTAAACTCTATGGCCTGCCAAAAATCCTTCCGAGAGGTTGTTTCCTGAGTAATACGTCGTTGATATATCTCAGCCGTTCCTACATCTTAGTTTTACCATGATAAATCTAAACCGTTAATTGTTTGTTGTTTTAATAATATAATAGATAGCATGGGTCATCATAAAGAACTCGAACATGATAAACAAGTTGTATATTAAATGGATGGTTTTGGGTAATCCCCCCATAACTATGACAAGTTTCATGAGGATGATTATAATTATTAGCATGATCATTTTTAGAATTAGTACCAAAGAGATTTTCAATATCAAAAGTACTATGCTTTTTCAAATCATGATCACTACTATAAGTAACAGGCATAGGATCATCATCGAATTCAGACTCATCAGCAACAACTATAATAGGAGCAACATACTTAGGGGAGGATACTGTTTCCTCTTTTTCATTAATAAGAGTAAAACAAACATTAGACCTCCCATATTTTGGTAAGGTAGTTCCATCTTTTATAATATTTTGTATGTAAGTGTTGGCATGGCAATTATTAACACAATAGAGATAACATCCATGTAACACACTATTCATATCAAAATCACTCATATCTAACGAAGAAGTTTTTATTTATAACTCTTCACATCCCAAAAATAATGTAAGTTCACCATGTTGATTAGGAGTGATCATGTTATCACAAAAGTCTCCCGCAATATCCTTATTAGAGGCTGAGCATTGGAATTTGAAATGCCCCTCTTTATAGCAAAGTTCACAAACAAAAGGATATATGGCACAAACTTTTTCACCAAGATCATATAGAGCTTTGCTCCACATTCTAGTTTTTTCATTCTTATGATGGATACAATATTCTTCTTCGATTTGATTCTTTTCACGAGATCTAAGTGCTCCACAAAAATTAACATGCTTATAAGAAATAGTATTTTCAGAAGTTTGAGCATGTTTATTGCAATCATTAATAACAATTTTATTTTCCATGCAAGTGTCTTAAAAAGGTTCGTGATACTTGTCCCAATTTTCTTTAGGAACATTCATATGAGAGGCAAAGATTTTACAACAATTAACCAAAATTTGAGAATCAAGACCAAATTTAGCACCAAGCTCATGAAAACTAGCAGTTTCAGTGAAAGACTTAACGCAAGCATACTCATAGTTTATACCTGATTCTTTACCTTTGTTGTTATCCCAATCTTCAGTATTGCATTGAATTGTTTCAAGAAGATCCCAATTACCTTCAACCTTCTTACTTGTGAAAGAACCTCCTGAACATGCATCTAGATGATCCTTGTAATGACCTGAAAGCCTTGCATAAAAATTAGTGACAATTATTTCCTCAGGAAGCTCATGGTTAGGACATTTGAGTATTAATGTTTTCAGTCTTCCCCAAGCTTGAGCAATGCTTTCTCTATCATGAGGATAAAAATTGAAAATGTAACTCCTAGTTAGTTGCACTTCATGAAGAGGACAAAAGTTAGAGTAAAAGAGAGATTCAAGCTGTTTCCAATTCGAAGGACGATCATCCAGCATCCTATACCACTCCTTTGCTTTGTCCTTAAGTGAAAATGGAAATAATTTCCTCATGACATCTTCTCTTGATAAACCTGCAACCTTATACAACTCACAAAGTTCTGTAAGTTTCAACAAGTGATCTTGTGGATGGACTGTTCCATCCCCTGCATAACGTTCATCCATAACTAATTCAACAATTTCCATAGGTATTTCAAAAGGATACTTTCAGTAGGTTGATGACGAGGTGTGTCCTCGGCAATACCCATAGTTGAGTACCTAGGGTTACATTTACGAGGTAGAGAATGTGTAGTGCTAGTAGAATCGTCGGCTGACAAGCGGGATTTACCCAGGTCCAAGGCCCTCGACTGAGGTAACACCCCTACTTCCTGCCTGTCTGTAATGATTGTGGAATATGATGTGGTTACAAGGGTTCAGCGAGGGTTTGATCTCGCTAGGGTTTGAGAGCTATGGTGTTGCGTGTCATGCATCGGCCACCCTCCCAGCGCTTATATAGGGGGCTGGGTCTTGGGTACATAACCGACTAAACTTTACAAATAAAAAAACTACAACCGACTATGCCTAACTTGGAAAACAATCTTCGTCTTGGGCCTTCCTTGTGGGGCTTTATCGGACTGTTTGACAATTGGGCTTTAGTCATTACGTGCGCCAGGTACCCTCATGGTAGGGTACCCGTTTGGTATAACTTCGTCATTAGCCCCCGAGTGCGTGGCTGACTCGTAGAATCAGGCAGGGACTCACTCGATAGTGCACGTCCCATGCTTATGCCTATGTTTTTAAATCTCATATCTTTTATTTCGACTGAGATTTTGTGTTTTTGACAAATAATTATAGCTTAATAGGCCTGGATTTACTCGACTGATCAAGACTAGTTAACTGCACATTTGGGCAAAACCTTACTAGATTTCAATCAAATTCGAGTCCTTGGGCTCGAACCTGGAACATACTGGACAGATTCGACTCAGGCCGTTGAGGTCTTACTGAATCATTCTGCAGTTATTATATGCTACCTAGCGCGTAAGCCAGGATTTTCATCATGTCTGCTGACACGGAAATTTTTAAGGGATCGCACTGCCGGAGTGGCCCTTAGCCCAGCTCGACTGATCAGCGGGTCTTACATTTGCATTTTTTGCATGCAGCATCTGAAGCATCATCGACTGACTCAATTCGGGAATTCTTTGATTTGTTTATGTTTTTGCTTTTTGTACTGAGTCAAAGCTTTCATCGACTGTCATTTTTGTCTTTGAATCTATCGGGTGCGCGACAGCGCTCCCGATGGGAGTAGCCCCCGAGATTGTGCTTTATTACTCGTAATGGAGGATAATCTTAAATTCGTTATATCCTGCGTATGTTAGTCGAAGATTTTTTTTTTGATACGCTCCTGATGGGAGTACTATACTATACTCGATAGACTGTCGAGTATATAATGACATCTGTCGGGGGGCTGACCCCGGGTAGGGCATAGAGGTGGAAAGGAAACTCAAGCCGGGTCACTCGAGCCGGATCTCTTCGACCGGATCGGTTGAGAGAGTCGGTTAGTACTCACTCTTGTTTAGGTGCAGGGAGACGCCAGAGGGGATCAGGAAAAGACTAGCCGGGTTGCCTGGAAGAGATCCGGCTCAACTAGCCGGGTTGCCTAGAAGAATCCAGCTTACCTGCGATGTCGGATAATGCACAAAGACCAAGTAATGTAAGTAAGTTCACGAGTCATGCAGGCCTCCTGCCCGAGGCTCGGAAGATAGCCAGGTCGAGCCACGGGTTTTCCGGGTCGCAAGGCCCTAGACGCTGACTTGGCTAATTCGGGAAAGGGCGGTGGCCTAGGCTCTGATGGGCTACGCTGGCTTAAGCTCAAAGAGGAAAAGATAGACCTGCCGTTGAACTGACGATGAGCTGGACTGAGTGACAGTAGCCAGGGCTTGTCCTGTTCCTCTTGTCCATGCCATTATCATCTCCGGCCAGGGGCAAAAAGGTAATCCGGTTAGTGTATAAGTAGACCAACACATCCTCCAGTGCAAGAGAGACGACCCCAGAGCTCATTTTCCCCCCTTGGTAGCTTCTTCTTCATCGTGAGCTCTCACCATTGTTGCTTCATACAGCTCGAGGAGCGCACTGTACTTGTCACTATTGAGATATAAAGAGAGTAGGCTAGTGCTGCAGTAGGGGTGTTACCTCCACAAGAGGGCCCCGAAGCAGGGTACATCGTGGTGTGTTTTGTGTTCTTGGTTTCTTGGTTTCTTGTTCATGTTCTTGCGGTTTCTTGCGTGTTCTTGCTTGTGCACTTCTTGAGTGCATAAACCCTCCCCGGATCCCCCAACGCACATTCGGCCCCATCTTAGCCATACCTATGGCATCTGCCGTGATCCCACCACGACAGTTGGCGCCCACCGTGGGGCAGATTGAGGCGTTGGAGGGAGTTTACATCCGGACGGGCTCAGGCGAGCGTGTTCTTTCTGGTCTTATCGCCAAGATCGGCGAGTTCACCTTCGTCAGCGACAATGCAGGGTGTTTCGCCGGCAAGCCTTTCCCCGAGCATGGCTTCCTGATGATGCTCGGTAGCTTCGTCACCTATGTTGCTGTCGAGGCTGTTCGCGAGTACCCGGCGCAGGTGCTCGTGGCCGAGGACCCTCCTTCTTTCCGCGCAGCTCTCGGACAGCGTAGCGCTCGCCCCGGGAGTAGCGTGGAGGTGATGATGACCGGACCAAGTGCTGGAGCAGGCAAAGGAGATGCCGGCAATAGCATGCCCGAGGAGCTGATCACGCCAACCGATCCGGTTGACAAGCCGACTCGGACGGCAAAGTTCCCAAAGGAGAAACCAGATCCGGTTGGTCCACTTGGCATGTCAAGTAGGGAGGCTCCCTTGGAGGATGTCCTGGAAAAGTTAGCTCGGCCAGTGGCACCTGGGGCAAATGTAGAGCTTACTATAGCTCAGTTAGAGGCAGAGCGCCTGAGGTTGCAAAGAGAAGCCCGGTTGGTGGTAGAGTCTAGGCAAGCATTTGATAGAGATATGAGAGAATATAATGCTGCCAATGGTATTACCGATGGTTTCACTCCGGTAGCGCCTCACCCACGCAAGAAAGCAGACTTGCGTAACAGGGGTAAGGACCTCAATGATGAGTTAGCTAGAGCCGCAAGATCGAGCTCGAGTAAGGCTACTAGTCATAGATCGGGTACAGGCAAGCCGGTGTATAGCTCCCCGGCCAAAAATCTTAGGGCTGCAGCGGCAGCGCGAGCCGAGTTGACCACACTAACCGGGGATGCTTGGCGCAAGCAGGCAGAGAGGGTCAATGAGCTGGTTGATGTGTGTAACCGGCAGAATGAGGCTTACCGGAAAGCTAATCCGGATGCTGGTGGTTCTCGGGTAGTGGTATCGGCTAAGGCTGTTAGCCAGAGATCCAAGGGGCAAGCGTCATCCCCACATGTCGGAGCTGACCGGGCTCAAAGTGTGAATTCGGGCAAGAGCAAACAGCTGCAGGCCTATGATGCTGAGTATGCCGGCAAGCAGCTAGCTGCTCAAGGAAGAGGTGGCCAGAGCGGTCAAGGCAATCCGGGGCCGGAAGGGGTAATTCGGCTGGCCGAGGTCAACCACCTCGTCCTCCCGGGCAGAATCAACCCCGGCAGGAGCAGCAAGTAATGGTGCAAGCGCAGCAGCAAGGTGGTGGCCAGGCGGGCTACCGCTATGATGATGGTAATTCGGCTATGGCGCGAGCCGGATACCAAACGTATGACAATGCACTTGCATCCAGACTGGGACCTCGGACGTTGGCTCCGGATGATCAGCGTCTCAGGTTGGATAGGATTTACCAGTCCGAGAGGCTGGAAGAGCAAGGCCCACCAGGTCCTCCGTGCTTTGGGCCTAGGATCATGAACGAGCCGAATGTGCCGTTGTTTCAGCTTGGCCGAATCACAAAGCCGTATAACGGCAGCACTAAGCCGCAGGATTGGCTGATAGACTATGTATCCTCGGTGCACATTGCGGGGGGCAATCGCCGATGGGCGGTCCGGTATCTCCCGCATATGTTGGAAGGGCCAGCCCGGATTTGGCTGAATAACTTACCAGAGGGTAGTATCAACTCTTGGATGGATTTGGAACAGGCATTTTACAGCAACTTCTCCAGCACTACAAGAGGCCAAACCGACCTCAGCTCTTGTCTGCGTGCAGGCAGGAAGAGCGGGAGACAGACCGAGAATTTTTGACTCGGTGGAGCAACATTCGCAATTCTTGTGAAGGTGTCGTGGAGGAGCAGGCCATTTCTTGGTTCGCGCAGGGTTGCCGACATGGCACCCCGCTTTGGCAGAAGCTCCAGAGGGATATGCCAAAGACCCTAGCGGAAATGATCCGGATAGCAGATACATATGCTCTTGGCGATCCGACGCAGCCAGCGTTGGACGTGGTGGGAACAAGCAGGAGGCAACCGGTTAATAACCGAACTGGACCATTGAGGCCCAGTGACCGACATGAGTTCGGTTATAAAAGGAGAGATCCGGATTACAGATACGGCTCAGACCAGGTTGCAGCAGTAAATATGGATCATCCTGATAGCCAGAGACCAAAAAATGAGGGTCCAGCTTGGAGGCCGAATCAAGGTGCCTGGGCAAAGAAAGTGTGGGATGGACCGAGTCCACCTCTAACTTTTGAGGCAATGATAGATGGGCCTTGCCGTTATCACACACAGACCCACGCAAGCCGGCCAATCATTCAACTCGGAATTGTAGCTGGCATCATCGCATCCAGGCAGAAGGTCAGAGAGGGCCACCTCAGAGGGTGCTCCTAGACCGAATTTCAGGCCAAATACGCCTTTATCCGGAGCCAATGCAACCCCGGTGAACGAAGGAGCTCCAAGGCCGGCAGCCACAAAGCCGGTTAACCTGGTAAATATGGGAGGCAACAACAACAATGCTGGTCCGAGTCGGCAAGGTGGATACCCCGGAAATGATTACAAGGAAGCTCATCAAAGTTATGTGGTTTTTGTGACCGAGCCAACTGACAAGAAAAGTCAGCTGCGAAGGGCGAAGGAGGTGAATGCAGTCACACCAGCAGTACCAAAATACCTGAACTGGTCCGAGCAGGAGATCACTTGGAGCAGGGCTGATAATCCCAGGGTTATGCCAAGCCCAGGAAACTACGCACTGGTGGTGGATCCGACTTTGGTTGGACCAAAGATTAATGTGAAATTCACTCGAGTCTTGGTTGACAATGGCAGTGCTATAAACATCATGTATCGGGACACAATGGTCAAGTTGGGTTATTCGCCGAATCAGTTGCAGCAGAGCAGTTGCACCTTCCATGGTATAGTACCCGGGTGTCTTGTTCCCCAATGGGTAAGATCTGGGTAGATGTGCTGTTTGGTACCAAGGACAATCACAGACTTGAGAGTCTCGAATTCGAGGTGGTAGACTTGGAGAGCCCATACCATGCTCTGCTCGGCAGGCCGGCATTAGCCAAGTTCATGATATCCACTCATGTGCTACCTCAAGATGAAGATGCCTGGCCCGAATGGTATCATCACCGTTGCGGGAGATTACAAGAAGGCCATACAGTGTGCCACGGTTGGTTCCACCTTAGCCGAGTCGTTGGTGATCCAAGCTGAGAAGAGCAAGATGCATGAAGTAGTGCGATGGCGAAGTCAGCTCAGCTCGGCGTCTGGCCATGACCAATCCGGATGCAGGTGCAACATTTGAGGTGCCCAAGGAGACAAAGAGATCCCCATTGACCCGGAGAATCCGGAGCGCATGGCCATCATTGGTGCCGGGTTGGGCGAGAAATAGGAAAGCGCGCTCTGTCACTTCCTCCGTGAGAATCGGGATATCTTTGCATGGTCGGCTAAGGACCTGCCTGGTGTTCCGAGGGAGTTGGCAGAGCACTCTTTATTTGTCAGGCCGGATGTGAAGCCGGTGAGGCAACCGACTCGGCGTCTTTCAGACGATCGAAGAAAAGTGGTGCTTGATGAGCTGGCTAAGCTACTTGCAGCCGGATTCATTATGGAGGTGTTGCATCCAGACTGGATATCCAATCCGGTTCTGGTAGAGAAGAAGAAGGACGAACCAGCGGTGGTCAAGGTGTGGCGTATGTGCATCGACTTCACCAACCTGAACAAGGCGTGCCCGAAGGATCCCTTTCCTTTACCTCGGATTGATCAAGTGATCGATTCTACTGCTGGGTGTGAGTTGTTGTCTTTTATTGATGCGTACTCTGGTTTTCACCAGATACCACTGAACCCCAAAGATCAAATAAAGACTGCTTTTATTACCCCGTATGGGGCGTATTGCTATCGTGTCATGTGTTTCGGTTTGAGAAATGCCGGTGCAACTTATCAGAGATGTATGCAGAAATGCTTACATTCTCAAATGGGCAAAAATGTGCAAGTGTATGTCGATGATATTGTCATCAAAACTAAAGAAAAACGCACTCTCCTCGAGGATCTCGAGGAAACATTTGTGAACTTGAGAAAGTATCGGTTAAAATTGAATCCGGATAAATGCACCTTTGGTGTCCCGGCTGGAAAGTTGCTCGGTTTCCTTGTATCGAGCCGAGGTATTGAAGTAAATCCGGCTAAGATCCGAGCCATAGAAAACATGAAATTGCCTAAATGTCTAAAAGATGTACAAAAGTTCACCGGGTGTCTAGCCTCGTTGAGTCGGTTTGTGAGTCGGCTAGGAGAAAAAGCCTTGCCCTTGTATCAATTGATGAAAAAGAGCACCGGGTTCACATGGACCCCGCAGGCAGATCGGCTTTCAATGAATTAAAAAAGATGTTGTCCACTGCACCAATTTGGCATCACCTTTGCCGAATGAGCCAATGCTACTTTACATTGCGGCCACTAACCGGGTCGTAAGTGTGGTGATAGTGGTAGAGCGAGAAGAGGAGGGTAAATCCGTGCAGAGACCGGTGTACTATTTAAGCGAGGTGATCTCAACCTCGAAGCAGAATTATCCTCACTACCAGAAGATGACATATGGTGTATACCTGGCGGCCAAGAAGTTGAAACATTACTTCCAGGAGCACCCGATCACCGTAGTATGCGAAGCTCCAATCTCGGAGATCATTGGGTGCAAAGATGCGACTGGCCGAGTTGCCAAATGGGCAATAGAAGTGTCTCCTTACACCCCGCATTATGAAGAAGAGATGCTATCAAGTCTCAGGCTTTACCGGATTTCCTTTGTGACTGGGCCGAGATGCAGTATGAGCCACCCAAGCCGGATTACAATTACTGGAAGTTGCACTTTGATGGCTCCAAAACCAAAATCGGACTGGTGCTGGGATAGTACTCACATCACCGAAGCAAGATCAGTTGCGATATGTGTTGCAGATTCATTTCTCAGCATCAAACAATGTGGCCGAATATGAGGCACTGATCCATGGGCTTAATGTGGCTAAGGACATCGGCATCCGCCGGATAGAATGTTTTGGTGATTCAGATTTAGTGGTGCAGCAATCTTCTGGAAATTGGGATGCCCTTGATGCCAATATGGCACTATATCGATTTCATGTCCAGAAAATTTCAGGATTTTTTGAAGGCTGCGAGTACAAGCACATACCCGGCTGGAGAATGAAGCTGCTGATATCCTGTCAAAACTGGGTCGTCTAGGGATGCAATCCCACCCGGGATATCCTTGAATCACCTAAGGATCCCTTCAATCAAACCTTCACCTGATTCCGAGTCAATTTTTATCCCAAAGCAAGAATCTGAAGCTGTTCCTATGAATGTTGATGTCGGGTACATTTGGGAAGACCCGGGGACTGCATGGCGAGACTCGGGGACTGCGCACCGAGACTCGGGAATGCTACCCAAATCTTAGGGAAGAGGGAAGAGAGGAAGATGGTGCTAACCGAATCTTAGGGAATGGACAGAGACTGATAGAAGAGATAATGGCGGCCGAACCAGTGGAAATAGATGAGCACTTATTCCCTTTGCATCCAGTACCGGAATGGGCTGAAGAAATCATGAAGTTCATGTCGGAGGGGAGTTTGCCAAATGATGAAACCGAAGCTAGGCGAGTGCAGAGGAGGTCCAAGGGTTACACCATCATAAATAAGGAGTTATACAAAAGGAGTGCAACCGAGGTGCTACAACGTTGCGTGGAGCCAGCCGAGGGCAAGGAGATGCTCCTGGAGATACATCAAGGAGAATGTGGGCATCATTGCAGTACAAGAGCCCTGGTGGCTAAAGTATTCCGGCATGGGTTTTACTGGCCCACTGCTCATGCAGATGCAGAGGACATAGTCCGAAAATGTGAAGGATGCCAAAGGTTTGCCAAGCAGACACACCTACCCGCATCGGCGCTCAAAACAATTCCTATCACTTGGCCGTTTGCTGTGTGGTGTTTGGATATGGTGGGAGAATTCAAGCCGGCTAGGGGTAACATGACACATATGTGGTGATGGTGGATAAGTTCACCAAGTGGATAGAGGTGAAACCGATCCGGAAAGTGGATGGTCATTCGGCTGTAACTTTCCTGAAAGAAATCATTTTGAGATACGGTTACCCCCATAGCATCATCTCGGATAATGGCACGAACTTTGCTGTGGGAGAGTTTGCCCGATTCTGCATGGATAAGGGGATCCGGTTAGACATAGCCTCAGTGGCACACCCAGAGTCCAATGGACAGGTGGAAAGATCAAATGCTTTGGTATTAGCTGGGATAAAAGCCCGGTTAATAGAACCTCTGGTAAAGACTCCGGGGTGCTGGATAGATGAGATACCATCAGTACTATGGGGTTTAAGGACCACGCCGAATCGGTCAACTGGCTATACGCCATTTTTTCTGGTATATGGGGCAGAAGCAGTGCTACCCACTGACATAGAATATGATGCACCAAGGGTGACAATGTATACCGAAACCGAGGCAAAAGAGCCCGGGAAGATGCAGTGGATCTGCTAGAGGAAGCAAGAGAATTGGCCCTATCCGGACAGCAATATACCAGCAGAGTCTCCGACGTTATCATAGTCGGAAAATCAGCCCTAGAGTGTTTCATGAGGGAGATCTAGTACTAAGGCTGGTGCAGCGCAGCAAAGGCCGACACAAGTTATCACCTCCATGGGAGGGACCATTCATTGTGAGCAAGGCTATGCACAATGACTCGTACTACCTTGTAGATGCACAGGAACCAAGGACGGATGGCCTGGACAGACCCGGACAAGAAACCAAGCGACCCTGGAATGTAGCTCTGCTTCGACCCTTTTACTCTTAAGGGGCGCAATGTATGTATCTCAGTTTATATAAATGAAATTTCGGCAATCCGAGTCTGGACTCGGGGACTGCCTCGTCCTTATGCATGTGTTTTTTATTACTGTTTTGTCCATACCGTTCATGTGTCGGATTGTTTTGAACCTCGTCCCAAAATTCAAGTAATGTATGCTGTGTTGTTGATCTCGTGACTCGACTGACAAACACCAAAATGGTAGTCAAGAGCAGAGGTGGAGAATATGGGAAACATGAAAATGGACTCGGGGACTCGGTCCAAATCCGATTCGGCACATGTCGTTTACTAACCCCTGTTATTTTTTTTTGTTTATGTTAGATGATTCTAAACCACAACTCGCATGTTGCAAGTATTGTATGCTATGATTCCTATCTTGTGACTCGACTGTCAACACCTAAAAGGTAGACAAGAGCAAAGATTCGGCAAAAATAGTAAACAAGAAAACAGACTCGGGGACTCGGTTTAAGATGATCCAACATAAACCTCGTCCGGATCACATTAAGCAAAATAAAATAGTCTCGAAAGAGCTTAAATTGTATATTACATCTGCTCCCGGCATACCGGGGATTTAATGATTTTCATTAAGATAGTTCAGGAAGAAGGAGCCAAAGTTGCAGGAGACTCGGTTGCAGGGATGAGCTCGGATGATGGAGGAACCTCGGGTGAAAGAGGACCCTCACTTGCAGGAATGACCTTGGACGGCGAGCTTGAAGGCTGGGCAGATTCGGAAACATCCGGGTCAGCTGAAGAAGTGGCGGTCTTGACTAAAGCTTGCTCTTGGTCTTAGCCGAGTCAGTGGCTGGCATCTTGGATGTCTTGGCCGAGTCACAAGCTGCAGGTTGTTCGGCGGAGTTAGCCGAATCGCCAGATTCGTCCTCAGACTCGGCGTATTCGTCAAGGAGGCATCATCCGATTCCTCTTCTTCAGATTCTTCCCCATCCGAGTAGACCGGAGCCTTCAGATCAAGATGCTTGGTGTTTGCAAATTCGGCCATAAAGTTGGCAGCTTCCTCGCGGATCTTGATCCGGTTTGGATCTGAAGCCCATGAAGAACCCTCGCGAAGGGAGCGCACTTTGGCAAGATCAATCAGCTCATACCAAGACATGATAAATAGCAAACCTGCGTCAGCACCAGCGCGGGCGGACGAAGATCTCCACTGCTTTAACCGGGTCTCTGCCTGATCCAGGTCTTTGATTAGCTCGTCCGCAGACCGGACTTGCCGAGCTTCAGGAAATAAGACTCGGTGAGCTTTGAGGCTTGCGTTGAACAGATCAATATGGGAATCCTTCAAAGGAGCAATCCGAGCTCTAAGTGCAGTAATATGATCTTCGATATCCCACGTCTCGCTAGGGGAGCTCCAGTTAACTTAGCTCTCTCAGCTCGGGCATCCCTCACAGCTTTGGCGGCTTGAAGCCGGATGCTGGTAAACTCTCCTACATTCAGATAAGCTAACACCGAGTTAAACGAGATAACACGAAATGATGTGTCGGATAAGAGCAGAGGAGGAAGAGGAGATTCGGCAAACTTACGATCCATGTCTTCATTGAGGCTAGCAAGATCAGCAAGCCATTTCGCGCTGATCGCCTTGTGGGCAGCCAGATCATCTTTCGCCGCTTTAGCTTCGGCTTCAGCATCTGCAACGTGCGTTTGGATTTTCTTGTCCAATTCGGCCCGCTTCTCAATCCCGGCTTTGAAAGTATCTCGCTCCTTCTGGATCGAGTCTTTCTCCCTCTGCAGCGTGTCCCGGTCTTTCTTGACCTTCTCCTTCACTTTTTCAACCCGGTCAAGCTCCCGCAGGAGCCGAGTCACTTCTGACTTTTCCTCCGATAAAGCGCGCTTGTGCTCCTGATCTTTCTTTTTCATCTCCTCACCTTGCGCATCGAAGGAAGCTTGAAGGGCCTGGTGCTGCAGGACTAGCTGCTTAAAGAGCCGGCTGCGAGCAGTCGTGATTTCCTGAAAGAAAAAGGGTTAATGGCGTAAAAAGAATCTCGGGGACTGGAGGCCCGAGATTAATAAAAAAGAAAGTTGACCGAATCAATTGGAAAAGAGACTCGGGGACTGGGAGTCCCACGATTTTTTCAGCGAGACAAAACTTATGATCAAATGTTAGAGATTCAAGCCGAATGACTTTCTTACTCTGAGGAGTATCAGTCATTCGACCCGAATCTCGGGGACTGGGGATAGTGTAGATTGATCATGGTGAAATAAAAGCAGGATTCGGCAAATTTACCTCGAAGACCCGGTTAGCTTCAGTGACCGAGGCCTGCACAGAATGTAGAGATTGAAACATCCGGCTAGGACCAGCCGGATGTGGCGACGCTGAAGTGGTCGAGCCTTCGGCAAGGTCCGCAGCATTCCAAGCTTTAACAAATTGCTCTGCGGAGCCGAGGTTGTCGCCGCTCGGAGTGCGGAGATTCGGCAGAACCTGGCCACTAAGTCGGGCACGAGTGATCACCTCAGAGAGTTGATCATGCACCCGAGTTGCTGATGGAGTGGCGGAAACAGGCTTGCTAGCAACCACCTGCTTATCCGAAATGGTTGGAGTTGTGCCAAAGGTAACCTGAGTCGGCTTAGGTAGAGGCGATGCGCCCGGGGTCTTGGCCGGATCTGGTTGTTTCGGTTGGTTCTGGGGTTGATCCTGGACGGTCTTCTTCTTCTCTGGGAAGGACGCTTGTTGTGTTTCCTGTTGCTGCTGTTTCTTCTTCTTTGCTGCTCTTGATTCAGCAGAGTTTGAGCCTTGGGGTAGGGCGAGGATCCGGCTTAGTCAAAGACTTAGCCGAAGTCTTAGCTTTTTCCTTCTCCAACTCCTTCAGAGGGCGAGGCCAAGTTGAATCTCGGGTAGGACCCGAGATTTCCTCTTTCTCCAGGTCAATAACCGACTCTGGAACGAGAGTTGGCGAAGGAGTTTGGGCGGGAGAAGTGACGGCCTTTTCAGGAGACTGGTGCTCCATGGCCGTATCCAGTGGAGGAATGGGAGAAAGAATGGATGAATGAGTTTGCTCGGTGACAAGGACGTCACTACATAGAGTAAAGTAAAACAGTTAACTCGGATAAAGGTGACTCGGATAATAGAGGAAGAAAGCAAATGAAGTTGGCATTACCCCTTGGTGGTAGGCATGGCCTTAAGCCGATTCGGCTTGATGGCAGCTTTCTTAATTCTCTTGGCTGGAGGGGCATCTGATCCGGACGCGTCAGGGCGTTTCCGAGATGTCCCTTGAGCATCCGGTTTGGCTGGAACACAAGGTTGTGACCATGAAATCGGAATGGCATCAATAGGATCTAGGATCCAGCAATCATCATCTTCATCCTCGGAAAGGTTGTAAATAGTCGGTTGCTTACCCTTGCGGATGGGCTTGGCGCGGAATTGGCAAATAATCGTCCGTATCCGCATCCTCTTCACCCTCGCGCAGCGGGCTACGATCCAGTCCCCACACTTTGGTGGAGAGATCTCCATCTTCGGTGATTTGGCGGTCGAACAGCTGTAGTAGAGTCAAGGCGAATCTGGATTAGTCCGATGTCATTTTGATGGACTATGGATTGATTTGGAGAATGGTGAACTAACCTGTGGTGGAAGTGCATCTCGGTGGAATGGCTCCACGCCCCACTTCCACTTATCCGACATCTCGGTGTAGGCAATAGCGTTTACCCGTCTCTTGACGGAAGCTCTGGTGAGCTCATGTTTGCTGATCCGGGTAGGATCTAGCAGACCGCTCATATGGCAAATCTTGTGCTTACGTTGTTGAAGAGGACTGACCCGGCGACAGACGAAGGTTCGAAGGAGATCGTCCGAGAGTAGGCCCTTCTCCAGAAAATCCTCTAGAGTTTGGTGTATGACTTGAAGCTCCGCAAGAGTGTCAGCCGGATCGTATCTGAAGTTTAATTCGGCTGTGGGGGCTCGATCTTGAACTCGGGCAAGTTGAGGGCATCATGGCCTTCAACGCTCTTCACGTAGAAGAAGGACCTTTGCCATTTCTTACAAGTATCCAGGCCAGTGATTCGGGGAAAGATGGAGCCCGTCCTCGGGGTAATGCTGGACGAACCACAGGCGGTCATCACCTTCGGGTCACTACCCGGGATCGTATGTTTCCGGAGATGGAAGTACTTCACCCAGGTTTCGACAGTCGGCCAGAGACCGAGATATCCCTCCATAAAGGAGGTAAAAGCAGACATGGAAACAAAGGAGTTAGCCGGGAGGTGGTGAGGCTGCAGGCCGAAGAAGTCTAGGAATCTCCGGAAGAAGTCACTCGCCGGGAGTCCGAATCCGCGCTCGAAGTGCGCCAGAAATACAACGCGTTCACCCGGTTGGATGACCGGTTCGAGTTCCTTCCCCGGTTTTCGGCATATAACGTTAGGTGTTATACGCCGGGTGCTCCGCAGCCATTCCAAGTCATCGTTGGTAACGTCGGAACCCTCCCAACTGTCGGGGGCAGCTTCGACATATCCGAATCAGTCCTGCAAAAGGTCGGACATAGCCGAGTTAGAAGATGTGGAATCTCAAATCTAGAACGAGTCGGATAATGGTGTAACCGAATCAGCTGTTAAGGGATTCGGTAAAGGCAATCCCGGATAGAGTTGTCTAGTTACTGCGGAAAAGTAATTCGGCTAGTAACTACAAACACCTTTCCGTGAAAATCTAGGGTTACGCAAGATCTACCGCAGAAGTAAAATAGAGATATGGTGGAACTATTCAAGCAGTGGCAAGCTAAACTGGGGCAATCTAGTGCAAACCCTAGAAAGGAGATCTAGGGAATGCACTAAGGCGTGGCAATGGACTCGTTTGCTAGTGAATCCAGAAAAAGCAAGCACGAGTTCATGGCGGAAGATGAACTCGTTCGAGGGAAGCATGGCTGGGGATGAAGAACTCACGGTTGCAGCACGGCGAGGAAGAGGCCCGGTGAAGAAACGGCGGCGCAGGGCGCGGTGCGCGGCTCCGACGAGTTCTCTCAGGCGTTGTCGAGGTCTCCGGCGTGGCAAGGTCGCGAGGGCGAGGTCGCACCGGCGGCAATGGTGTAGATGGAGGTTTCGAAGTGGAAGTGCGGGGAAGAAGAAGAGGAATCCCGCACCCCTATATATAGTCGCTCGCTAGTAACGGGCGCACTACCGTGCGGTTTTCAGGGTGTGGCTGGATCAAGTGTGCACCGAAACTTTGCGGTCGCAGCTGTGGTCGTGTATTTCAAGCACATGGTGGGTCATAGAATTGGAAGCGGTTCTGTGGATCGGGTGTGCCGGTTAGCGAAGAAATCGAGGAGATGTGGTCATTTAGTCAAATGCACACAAGTACCTGGCGGATCTGGATAATGTGCTGTCAGTGGCATGTCAAATCAAAGACCCGGATTACGGGGCCTTTGTGCAGAGATTCTCTGCCAAGTGTCCCGGGAAATCCTGAGACAAGATTGTGCAGTATGGAATTCGGTTAATGGTGTTTGTTTTTTAAAAAACCTGCTACGGCCCTCCATCCGAGGCTGTAGGACCGCACCAGCTTCGGGGACTACTGTCGGGGGGCTGCCCCGGGGTAGGGCATAGAGGTGGAAAGGAAACTCAAGCCGGGTCACTCGAGCCAGATCTCTTCGATCGGATCGGTTGAGACAGTCGGTTAGTACTCACTCTTGTTTAGGTGCAGGGAGACGCCAGAGGGGATCAGGCAAAGACTAGCCGGGTTGCCTGGAAGAGATCCGGCTCAACTAGCCGGGTTGCCTGGAAGAGATCCGGCTCAACTAGCCGGGTTGCCTGGAAGAATCCGGCTTACCTGCGATGTCGGATAATGCACAAAGACCAAGTAATGTCAGTAAGTTCACGAGTCATGCAGGCCTCCTGCCCGAGGCTCGGAAGACAGCCAGGTCGAGCCACGGGATTTCCGGGTCGCAAGGCCCCAGGCGCTGACTTGGCTAATTCGGGAAAGGGCGGTGGCCTAGGCTCTGATGGGCTACGCTGGCTTAAGCTCAAAGAAGAAAAGATAGACCTGTCGTTGAACTGACGATGAGCTGGACTGAGTGACAGTAGCCAGGGCTTGTCCTGTTCCTCTTGTCCATGCCATTATCATCTCCGGCCAGGGGCAAAAAGGTAATCCGGTTAGTGTATAAGTAGACCAACACATCCTCCAGTGCAAGAGAGACGGACCCCAGAGCTCATTTTCCCCCCTTGGTAGCTTCTTCTTCATCGTGAGCTCTCACCATTGTTGCTTCATACAGCTCGAGGAGCGCACTGTACTTGTCACTATTGAGATATAAAGAGAGTAGGCTAGTGCTGCAGTAGGGTGTTACCTCCACAAGAGGGCCCCGAAGCAGGGTACATCGTGGTGTGTTCTTGGTTTCTTGGTTTCTTGGTTTCTTGTTCTTGTTCTTGCGGTTTCTTGCGTGTTCTTGCTTGTGCACTTCTTGAGTGCATAAACCCTCCCCGGATCCCCCGACGCACATTCGGCCCCATCTTAGCCATACCTATGGCATCTGCCGTGATCCCACCACGACAACATCTTAGTCGACAGACGTTGCATACCTTTCGCTTTGTTTAGTCAAACTGTTCTTTGCTTTCCACCATTTGCTTGATGTCATGCATGATGTTTGTGGCGTGCGCACAGAATTTTGACAAGACATGTCCCTGTAGGCCCGTTGTCAGGATTTGACCACAGAGGACGCCGCTTCGGTTCTGATTTGACCGGACGTGGCAGAATTTTCGCCGCGTAATGACAAACTTCCTCGTTTTTCGTGTGTAGTGGGCGGAGTGGCCTGCGACGGTTGTTCTCCAATCACGCCACATGTCCCATCGATCCAGCACGGACGGTCGAGATGACTTTGCTCTCTGTGGTAAATATAGATCTAATCTCCGAATTTTTTTTACCCTGCCATTTGCTTCCTCTGCTCTCGTCTTCCTCCTTGCGCTCCTTTCTTGCCGTCGTTCCTTAGAACTGCCACACCACCCACTTTTTGCCATGGGGAAGGCCATGAAGCGTGGTGCTGCTGGAGCTGCGTCCACCGCCGCGGATGCTGTGGACAAGAAGAAGAAAATGGTTGCGGTTACTGCCGCCGCCTATGCCGGCATCCAGAAGAGCCCTGGAGATTGGATGCGGTCGACGATGACCAAGACCGGCCTCCAGCAACTCCGGTAGAAAGGACTGCTGCCGCCGGAAGAAGAGTTGCAGGCCCGCGCACCCTCCAACAAGGAGGTATTCCCCGAACCTCGCTCTAACGAGCGTGTGTGTTTTGCGGAGTTCTTGCCTCGTGGTTTTTCTGTTCCCCTCCATGATTTCGTTCGTGGGTTGATGTACGCCTATGGCATGCAAATCCACGACTTTACTCCCAATGGGATCTTGCACATTGCCATTTTTATGGTTGTGTGCGAGTGTTTCTTGGGAGTGTCTCCCAGTTGGCCACTTTGGAAATCGATTTTCAAAGTGCGCCACAACTGCGGAGGTGGCCGTCCATTCCCCGTCGGCGGCCTGCTGATCCAAGTGCATAGCGACATCAACTATTTCAACCTTATGGCTGTCGACTCCGCTCAAGGATGGCGCAGCCGATGGTTTTATGTGCCAATCGATTAGGCGGTTAGCCCTGCATTTGTGGTTCGCAAGCCACTGCTGAAGACCAAAGCCTGGGACCATCCTCTGTCGACTGAGGAGATTGCGGAGGCGGCGCCCCTTCTGACACGTATTGGCGATATGCTTGGCACCGTCTCAGGTGTCCAACTCATTGGTACCTTTCTGAAGATGCGGGTATGTCCGCTTCGTCTCCGGGCTCACCCAATGTGGCAATACGAGGGTCCACTCGATGCCACCCGAATGACCCCAGTGGAGCTATCCAAAGAGGAGTTAGATGATCGGGTGAGGTCCATCACGAGTATCAAGGCTACAGAGCCTTGTAAACTTGAAGGCCCGGTTGCTCCGTTTTCCTCCAACAACCCTTTTCTTGAAGTAAGTGTGAACTTTTTCTTAATGCGTTAAATATTTTTGACGACTGTTTTTACGACTGTGGATCACTTCTTTTGATATGCACAGGGCCACTTGATAGCTTCCACTATTCCTCCTCTACCCGAAGCCGGACCTTCTTTGGAGGCTGAGCTACAAGTCGAGGCCAAGCTTCCCGAGTCCGAACTTCCCTCTGCCCACACCCCACCTGCTGGTACTGTAGGAGAGGCAGGTAACGGAGATGAAGAAGAAGAAGTAGAACAAGCTGTGGATGATGCCGAGCGTTCGGCTGACCCTGAGGCCAGCCCTCGCCGTGTTAAATGCCGACACACCATTGTTTCTGATTCTTCGAGCAGCGAGTCGAAGGAGGATGATCTGCAAGATGACGTCAACTCGGGTACATCCCCACCTGCCTAGACCTCTCCTTTGGCTGCTCCTCCATTGGCTTCACTTCCTCCGACAGCTTCGGGTAGGGCCACTCGCTTTGGAGTTCCGCGCATTGGCGCTGAACCTGATTCTGACGAAGATAAACCTGAGTATGTTTTCTTTTATGCTTATCTTTGTCGCTTCTTCTTGTATTTTCATGATGTTTGCCTTTGATGCTTCTACTGTTTTTCTGCACAGAGATGTGGACAGGCAGCCTTCTCCTCAAGCAGCCACAGTTGTGTCAACTGTGGTTTCGCCTAAAGTCACTCCTGAAGCTGTCTCGCCCACCACTGACCTGGTGATTTCTAAAGCGGCTAAGGATAAGGTTGTTGTGCCTCCGGTTGCTGAAGCTTCCACCTCCAAGCCCAAGTCCTGGACTGAGCATGTAAGCTTTCTTGTCCATACTCCCCATTCGAGTATCAATGCCAGTAACATATGTGACTTGTATGAGTTTGTGTAGCCTATTTTTGCCAATATGGCCACTTGGGGTCAAGCTTACGTTCAGATGGAACAAGAAAGGGACTCCCTCCTTTCACGCTCGACTGAACTTGCCAGTAAGTGTTTTGCTGATTTATGATCCAGTTGACAACTGCTTTGGTTGTTTGATTTACGTTCGAGTTGTATGCACCTTAACTCAGGTGACAAGAAATCAGCTGAGAAGGAAATGGAGGATTTGAAGAAACAGGTGAAGGACCTGGAGGGGCAACTTACTGCTCAGCGAACCAGCTCAAAAAAGGCACTTGAAAATGCTCGATCTGCTCCTACGCTTCGCGAAAAAGAGTATGCTGAGCGCTCCTGACCCTTGTCCGAGCTGCCGGAGGTTAGCCAAAAACTTTCCTCCCTAACACCTTCTTTTAGATTTTGAGTGTCTTTTGCTGATACACTACTATGCTGACTTTTTGTGGAGGAATCGTTGATATGTTTACTTCAGCAGATACTGGTTGCCCTTAGACCAGGTTGTCTCCGAGCTGGAGGATGTGATTATCAAGGCAAAGGGCACTTTGAGTAGCTTAACAAGCACGCTGGGCGCCGTTCACTCGGAGGTGCTTCCATCTGACGAAATTCCTACGAATGCGGAAGGATTTGCCAATGCCCTTGGCCCCGGCTCATCTACTATGGCAGAGTTTGCTCGCGAGCTTACGGTACGCGGCTCAGAGTATACTCTCAAGCTTCTACTAGGACATGGCATAGTGGCTGAGTATGAGTCTGCTATGACTGACTTCCCCAAAAAGCCAGATGGTATGGCAGTTTCTTTCAAGGGCATTAATGTTACTGCTGTGCGACTGGCCGAAGCTTGCATATCAACTATGGAGCGCAGATCAGCTGTCATTACTGCTTAGTCGCAGGCGCGTAGGTCTAGGTCCGAGTCCATGTCACGCGCTTAAGATATCTCCCCCTTGTTATGGCCTGTAAATATAACTCACACGAATCAAGTGTGCTTTTGCTACTTCGAATGCTATGATATAAATATTTTTCTTGCTTCGAATGCTTCTTGTGGATTCCTTTGATATGTACTTTTTTCCTGAACTTTTGCTCTGTTTTGATCTTTGACAGCCACCTGAACATGACTTGGCCAAGCCCTCACCGTCCTGGGTTGATACTCGATCTACTGCTCAAGTAAAAAACGATGCTAGGGTACTAGCTTATGCAAAGAACAAGGTAGTGCAGCTAACCCAAGAGCTAAAAAACACCCAAGCGGAGTTGAAAATGCTCCAGGGAAAACCCGCATTTGGTACCCAGCAAGAGGATTATGTACTCGCCGAAGTAGATATTCTGAACAGCCAACTGGACGGTATGTATTCCCCTTTACATGATGCGCTAGTGGTTAGCATCTTTGTTGCACTTACTCGACTTGCTTTATGCAGTTTTTGTGCAAAGCTTCAAAGAAGAAGAAGAACATGTGAATGAACGTCTAGACAACGCGACTAACAACCCTACTATGGGGCGTCAGCACTTTTGGATGGACATGTATCATGCCTGCAAACTGGCCACTCTGAAAGATCGAGTGTTCCATGGCGCCATTTTACTCGAGCGATGGAGGGCAGCATTTTTGCGGATCAACTACCACCTATTTCCCAATGGGCCACAGCCTCAAGGAATTCATGCTCTAGTCGATCTCTTTCAATCTGTCGACTCTATCCGAGACGCCATAACTCGAAGGGTTTTGCTTGGAGCCAATGCTGCACTGGCTTATGTTCGTAGCCGAAAACCAACTCTACAGCTTCATCCACCTGCATTTGGCTCACGGCTTGATCAACAGTGTTTAGAAGGGACTGTAGACGCAGCCAAGACACTAGTGGAGCGATTTTATGATCAGATAATTGGCTCGAACTTGCCCATGAAGGACGAGCCTATGTAATATTGGTACTTTGTATAGCACAATGTTTATACATGTGCAGCCCCGAGCCTGTCGAGTGGGGTGTATGTGACAGATGGTGACTTATTTGTGTTATTACCCAGCCCCCGAGCCTGTCGAGCGGGGTGTATGTGACAAATGATCACTTATTTGTGTAATTCCCCAGCCCCCGAGCATGTCGAGTGGGTGGTATGTAAGTAATATTTTTTCGAACTCGTGTTTCTTTCAGCCCCGCGCGTGTCGAGTAGGGTGTGTGAAGTTAGCTGTGTGTTTTGCTTACTTTGAGTTGTTTCCTCATCTTGAGTAATCGAACTATGCTTTGATATCACAACTTGTGTTATCATTTTTGTTTGACACCCAGCCCCCAAGTATTCGGGTGGGGCATGATTATGTTATGATTTGTGAGAAAATTTTATGATCCAGCCCCCGAGTCTTCGGGTATGGAGAAATAAGAAACTATGCAAACAACTCATAGAGGAACATTCTTCTTTATTCCAAATATAGACCAGCAAGCCGCCTCATTAAAAACCTTCCAGTCCCCTTAGGTGCCCTGGTAAGGGAAAATAGTGCGTCTGAAACCTGCTGGCCGTTTGACATTGTGCTCTTATTACATTTATCTACTAGAAGTCTAAGCGCAGAAGCGACGCACTAGCGCGCTTCCCTATGCGCTTGGCAAGCTTGTGGATACCCGAACTGTCTTTGACGGGTCAGTCGGATGGACTTGGCGCTTCTTTTCATCATCTGTGGCGCTGACCGCCCTGTCGACTGCTTGCTTCTTACGCTCAGACATGAGTGTATGGTCGTTGGTGAGAGAAAGATCTGTGAAGTTTTGCTCCATACCTAACATCTCTGAGATTTTGCTGAAATCTCGGTCGCAAGCATCGGACCTTTGGAAGTTTCTGTTGACTGTGATGACTCCTTTGGGTCCTGGCATCTTCAACTTGAGATATGCGTAATGTGGAACTGCCATAAATCGACCAAACGTTGGGCGTCCCAGTATGGCATGGTATTGTGACTTCCAGTCGACGACTTCAAACTCTATCGACTCTGTGCGGAAGTGAGTGGCGTCGCCAAACGTAACGTCAAGTTGTATTGTGCCTTCTGGGTTGACTTCTTTACCTGGAACGATACCATGGAAAGTATTTGACGATTTGGGGAGATTTTCGACTGACTTGTCATTTTGCAGAGTGTGTCGAAGAAGATGATGTTTATGCCACTACCTCCATCCATGAAGACCTTGGTCATGGCGTATCCACCAATTTGAGCGTCGAGTACCAGAGCTGCGTGGCCTGGTCGGTAGACTGCGGGTGGATGATCTTCTCGACTGAATGTGATCATAGTATCGGCTCCTTTCAGCAACTCTGGTATAGCTGGTGGCGCCATAACTGCCATGTTTACGTGTCGAGTATGTAGATTTTGTTGCCTGTGAGAGGGACGTCCTTTTTGGATCATGTACATCTGCCCCTGAGTCTTTGGATATTGCTCCTCCGCCGCTTGCGGTACGTAATATATGGCTCCTGCGACCTGGCTCCCTGCATTGTGCTGTGGTGGAGGTAATAGTGCGGGGACCAGTTGTGCTAGTGGTGCTGCCACGGGGACTGGCTGAGCAGTCGCAGGTGCGACTCTCCTCATCTTTATTATGTAATCTATCGCCATTTGATCGAACTCTCTGCAATTTCCCATTGTGTGATTGGAGATGAGCCTTCCATCGTCTCCTTTAAACAGGTGGAGTCTGCAATAGTCGTCCATTTTCTCCTCGAATGTCCTATCTGGCCTTGGATCAGTGCACTTGCGCCACTCTTGTCTTCTGTAGCTACCCGTGTGCTGATCGCGGTCTTGATTGTCACGGCGATCATCGTTTCGACTGTCTTGGCGATCGTCGCTTCGACCGTCCCGGCGGCTGTCGCTTCGACTGTCGTGACGCTCTTCGGGTCGCCTGTCATCTCTGCCCTGACTATCTTGTGGCTGAGTGAAACCAGCCGCCATGAATTTGACTCTATCATCGTCGCTGTAACGACCTTTGCGTTTGCGCCTTCGATCATCTTTGTGACTGTCGCGATGGTCTCGACTGTCCCTACGATCTTCGCGGCTCCGCGGCAAGACTGGGCGCTTAGCCCGTACGGAATCTTCTCCGTCTGCCCACGCGGTTGCTATCTTCATGAGCTCTGCCATGGACTTTGGCTTTTCACGACCAAGTGCTTCTCTGAAATCTTCTCGAAAGACTCCTTGGGTGAAGACATCCATGGCCCTGTCTTCGGAGATTGTGCCTACTGAATTTCGGATGGTTGTCCATCTTCTGATGTATGCTCTTAGGGTCTCATCCCACCTCTGCGTGCATGCCTGCAGTTCTGCGAATGTTTTGGGCCTTTCACACAAAGGGTCGAAATATTTGATGAAATCTTCCCGGAACTGATCCCAGGAGTCGTATGTCCCTTCGGGTAGAGCTTTGAGCCTGTCGCGTGCTGTGCCTTCGAGCATCAGCTGTATGTACTGAAACGCTATTGTAGTTGTTCCTCTTTGACACATGACTGCTAACTTGTAATCCTCGAGCCACCATGAGGGCTCTTGCCTGCAGTTGAATTTCGGCGTTGTGGATAAGCTGAATTTTTTGGGCATCTTGGCTTCGCGGATGCGTCGAGTGAAGCATCGAGCTCCACATGGCCCTGTGTCGCGATTGTCTCCTGAATCGCTGATATCTGACCTCTTGGACCTGCTCCGTGATCGACGGCGATATGAGCCTCTTCTTGCACTGCTCCTATGAGGGATGCGACTGCGACGGTCTCGCGATGTGTGCCGTGAGCGGCTCCTGCTACGCTCTCTGCCCTTCTCTGTTTGGAGTCCTTTTGTTGCGAGTGCTAATGCCTTCATCTACTGTTGATGTGCGACTGCAGCCGCGTCACCTGCCGGAGGTGCCGTTGCTCTTAAGTATGCTCCGATTTGCAGCAAGGCTCCTTCAGCTGTTTTGGGTACGAGCACCGTACCCCATCTGCGTCTAATGTCATGAACGAGTGTTCTAAGTTGTGAGTGACGCCTGATCTTTCTCCTTCTGGGATGTTTGCGAATCGCGATCTGTGCCATGGCTCTGTTCCTCCTATGGAGCCGAGGCATAACTGCCTCCTCCTCGCACTCGAGATACAGGCTTGCTTTTTGCGCTCTTCAAGTGTTGCCATGTACTGATTAAGGCGCAACGTCTCTTGCCAGTTGAAGTAGTTGTACGCCATCATCTCTTCCGGGGTTGCATCCGCAGGCATCATTGTGCACTCCTTGATGACTTTGTCCACCTTTGCTGCTATCTCGGCTGTGATGGTCAATGTTGATACGCCATCTGGTAATGTGACTATGCACGGGAACTCCGTAGGTCTTCGACTGGCTGCTGCTGCTGCTGAGGTTTCTGCGCTGATCGCGGCGTAGACCTGGCGAGGTATGATCGGAGGACAGGTGTATGTGTTGTCTATGCCAGTCATAGATTCAACTTCCTCATCCAGACTCATGTCAGAGTTACTGCTTTTGCTGATCTGTGCATCGGTGCCGACGTATGCTTCGAGTGTATGCTCAGGATTGTCTCGGCTGTTGGAGAGGAACTCTTGATCTGCTTGGATCTCTGGTCCGCCGAAATCGGCGAGACATATGTTGTCGTTTGCTTCTTCGGAGTGCATGTAGTCGAGGATCATGTCACGTGGTTCAGCGTCTTCGACTGTGCCAACCTGATAGGTGGACTGTACTTCATCGTCTGCGAACTCTTTTGCTATGATCTCGTCGATCTCCCTTGTTGACATGGATAAGGCTACGGATCCTAGCGGCGAGATTGAGTCGATATGTGGCGAAGTTGCTTCCATACTTGTCGAGTGTCTCCACCGTGATTGGATCTGTCAAGTCCTACACACCAAACTTGTCGACGAAAAAATTGTGTTTTCCAACGATTAGATCCAAACCTGAGTCGAGGCTGGCAAAGGCCTCTTGAGCTTCTGGCGAGTATGGCTTGATCCGTTTTGGTGATGCGATTTTTAAACTGGCGAGTGATCGCCTGATGATCCGATGTTAGTCCAGCTTGCCGGCGAGTTGCCGTTTGAAGATGGAACCGGCGAAACTGTGAATCCAACACTACCTGTTCCCAAAGACGGCGCCAATTGACGAGATGTGTCCTCGGCAATACCCATAGTTCATAGTTGAGTACCTAGGGTTAGATTTACGAGGTAGAGAATGTGTAGTGCTAGTAGAATCGTCGGCTGACAAGCGGGATTTACCCAGGTTCAGGGCCCTCGACTGAGGTAACACCCCTACTTCCTGCCTGTCTGTATTGATTGTGGAATATGATGTGGTTACAAGGGTTCAGCGAGGGTTTGATCTCGCTAGGGTTTGAGAGCTATGGTGTTGCGTGTCATCCATCGGCCACCCTCCCAGCGCTTATATAGGGGGCTGGGTCTCGGGTACATAACCGACTAAACTTTACAAATAAAGAAACTACAACCGACTATGCCTAACTTGGAAAGCAATCTTCGTCATGGGCCTTCCTTGCGGGGCTTTATCGGACTGTTTGACAATTGGGCTTTAGTCATTACGTGCACCAGGTACCCTCATGGTAGGGTACCCGTTTCGTATAACTTTGTCAGTTGATTTAGAACATTACAAGCACCATTAGAGTTATCACATATAGGAGAAAAAGTATTATCAAAGCCATTTTCTCCTTCAAAGCTGGGAAACCAAAAGGATCCTTTTCATAAAAACTAGCTTCCCCAAGCTTAGGCTTTTCCATAGCATTAGCAATAGTAGTTTTCAACGAATTCATGCTAATAACATTGTATCACTATTATGCAAACAAACTTCCATAGATTTTTAATTTTCTGCTCAAACACATCATGTCCTAACTCAAGATAAATTTCATAAAGCTCTCTAATTTTTTTGTTGTTTTCCATTTTCTAATTTTATGGGTTTTTGATATATATATATAAAACTAATGAGAAACTCACAACCAAACAAGTTTAAAGGAACCTCCCCAAGCTTAGATGATTGCAAGATATAAAGTCTAGTGCACACAAGAATAGAAACTTAAGCGCTACGCTCCCCGGCAACGGCGCCAGAAAAGTACTTGATTACCCCCAAGAGCAGGGGATCACTATAGCACCTCTCAATGTGGAAGTAAGGTATCGATCCGCAGGAGCAAGAAGGAAAAGTTATCTATTCCCTACAACTAAAGTGTCACAAGTTTTAGTTGATTATGCACTTAACAAGTTTAAAGAATAAGGTGGTTGATTTGATTGATGGAAGTTTAATGTAACCAAGCAAGAATGTAAAAGTGTCTCAATCCTCTTCAATGCAAGAGGACAAGACAAAGGTTTTCCCTTATAGGAACAATGGACATGGGTTCATGGGTTCACTTAATCCTCTCTCTCTCTCATCTACGGTGATTATCGTGTTATAGATAAAGTACACACAATTGTCATGTTTTAATGGTAGCTTTTAATGACGGCTATATGTCCTAAAACACATAGTTGAAAGAAATACTCATTTGTGTGCTATGTCACCCCCGTAAGGCTAGCATGGTTGTTGTCACTCCCACATCATACTCTTTCTTTTTACCCCCAGATAAAGGATGTTGGGCGGTACTGTGTCACTCAATACCTATGTCGTGTCACATCGGCCATCCCGTACCCACATACATCATACTTCTTAAAGAACAATATTCTATCAAAGTATGACAAGTCATAAAGTTCCAACACAACAGTTAATGCATAACAAATCATCTCATACCACAATATCCACCATAAGAATTACACAGATGACCGTAATCATGTTCAGCAGCTCATACGGTACTAATTAGTTTTTTTTTTAGAAACAAGGGGCAAAAGATTTGCCCCATTTTCTTTATTAAGAGAGAGTGCGCACACAAAGTTCAGACAACAACAACATCGAAAGCAAATTACACAAAAGGATTACTCTCCCGGCATTAATTCTCCAAGCCGTTTTGCCCCCGCAATGACCCACAACTTCGCCTCGCTCTTGATCTTGCTTAGGATGCCAATGGATGACGTGTATTTGGTTCGGAACACTCGGGCATTCCGCTCATTCCAAATTTCCCAAGAAATGAGAAGAACAAGGGATGTCATTGCCTTGCGGTTTGGCATGCTAGCATCGGACATGTGACGCCACCAATCCTTGAGGGAGAGATCCGACCATAGCGGGAGATCAAGGTGCTGCAAACCTAGCCATTCCTTCAAGAGGCTCCAAACTCGAGTGGTGAAACGACAATGGACAAGGAGGTGGGAGGCCGACTCGGGCACCCTTTTACAATGCGGGCAAGGGCCACAATTTAGCCGCCCCCGACGCGCCAACCGGTCCGCCGTCCATAGACGGTTTTGGAGAGCAAGCCAAGCGAAGAATTTTAGTTTGGGGGCGCCCAAGCTTTCCAAATCAAGGTTTTCATATCGGAGGAGTGAGACCCATAGAATTGTGCCTTGTAGGCCGTCTTTGCTGAATAAGCACCATTTGCGGAAAGTTTCCACACAATGGTGTCCTCCAAGTTCTCCTCAAGGGCCACGTCTTGAAGTTTGACCCAAAGATCGACGTATTGGCGCACATGGTGGATGGTGAATTCTTCGGTCATGGCGATCTTCCCAATCCAAGCATTGTTGAGGAGGGCTTGAGAGATGGTCCATTTTTTATTGGAGGAGATACCGTAGATGAGAGGAGCAATGAGCCTAGGTTTTTCTCCCCCAAGCCAAGGGGCCTCCCAAAATGATGTTTTTCTCCCATTTCCAACCGTTATTGTTGTAGAGGCATAAAAAGATCCATATCCTCCTTGGTGCAAGGGTTGGGAGAGCCGGCCCAAATCTTGCTAGGATCTTTCCATTGGATCCAAGGCCATCTCAAACGCAAGGCCCTTGCGAACTTGTCGGTGCTAAGAATCCCTAACCCACCAACGGAAGTAGGGCGGCAAATGGTCTTCCAATTTACTTTGCATTGGCCTCCCGAAACCTTGTCGGTTCCCTTCCAAAAGAAAGCGCGGTCAATCTTCCTTAGAGAGTTAATGAGGCCCGGAGGGACAATGAGGGGCGTTAAGTAGTAGATAGCTTCTGAGGTAAGGACCGATTTAACAAGGATACCCCTTCCGGCAATATTCAAGAAGCGCCCATGCCAAGCGGGGATCTTGCCAACACATTTGTCTTCAAGGGGTTGAAAATCAACTTTCCGGAGTCACCCAACCGAGAGCGGAAGGCCTAGGTATCTCAAGGGGAATGTGGCCCTCACCACCGGAAGGCCATCAAGGACGGCATCGAGGTCAACTTGTCCACAACAAATTGGCACCACGGAGCTCTTTTGGAAGTTTGTGCAAAGGCCCGTCACCACCCCAAAGTCACTAAGAATTTCCGCAAGGTTTTGGATATCCTCCTTTATAGGCGCCACAAAAATGGCCGCATCATCCGCATAAAGGGAGGTTCTCAAGATGGTTCCCCTCCCTCTAATCTTTTTGAGGAGCCCAAGCCGAGTTGCCACATCAAGAATTTGTTGTAGCGGATCGATCGCAAGAACAAATAGGAGAGGCGAGAGAGGGTCTCCTTGACGAAGGCCATGACCATGCCGGATGGGGAGGCCGGCGATACCGTTAAGAAGAATGCGCGAGGACAAGGTGGAGAATAAAGCGGTGATCCAATCTCGAAATTTGCTTGGGAAGCCCCTCCGTTGGAGGAGGTCGAGGATGTAGTCCCACCGGACGGAGTCAAAAGCCTTTCTAATGTCCAACTTGAAGAGGAGAGACGACGTCTTGTTCTTGTGGAGCCTCCGAGCTAGATTCTTGACATAAAGGAAGTTGTCGTGAATACTCCGTTTTTTAATGAAAGCACTTTCAGCATGGGAGACAAGGTCATTCATGTGCGGTCCTAGTCGGAGAGCAAGCATCTTGGCAATAATTAGTGAAGCTCAAAGAGAGGAGAGATACATAAGTTACCACCACAAACCCATAGTCCAGAGGGTGGACTAATCCCTCTTCATCATGGAGACGGTGGAGAAGTCGTTGGAGAAGGTGGAGACCACCCAGGCAGCGCCCCGCCGGAGTTTTCCCCTCCAATCTACAGCTCCAGATCTTCGTTTTTGTGTTTCTGTGATATGGCGGCGCTTGTTTTCGAGAACGCCGTGGGACTTCTTTTATAGGCGTTTTTAGGTCAAGACGAAGGCGGTGGAGCAAAGATCGATGGCTGCGGGGCCTCGAGGGCCAAGTTGGTGGGCCCACGCGGCCAGGTACAGTGGCCGTGTGGGCCATCCCCTTTTGGCCCTCCGGCCTCCGTTTGCTTGATTCCTTCGCTCCTACGTCTTCCTCCTTCCAAAATAATGACGCCTGTATTTTTCCAGATTTTTATGACGTCGTTTAGGTCCCTGAAACATAAAAGGAAAGAAATAGAGTTTTCTGCCTGCGCAGGGTTAATTCCATAAAAATAGGTGTAACATCCCTAGTTTTTCAAAAAGTTGAAAAATCAGAAAAATTTAAAACTTTTGAAAACTATTATGTATTTTGCTTTGAAAAGAAAAATCATGCATGCATTCATCATCATATAGCATTGCTTGCATTTGAAAATTTCAAAAGTGGGGAATTATTTCCACTTGAAAACATATTTAAGATAATATATTAAAAGGGCAGGTGATGCCCTATATATTGTTTTTAATTATTATGGTTTTATTTGTAATGTCTAATGTTTGGTTGTGAATTGTTTGTATGAATGGGAAGTTATTCTATTACTTACCTATTCTCTATTTTTAAGTTTAATAGTTTTGTTTTGAAAGAAAATATTTATTTGGATTTTAATTTGAGTTTTGAATTCATTTTGAATTATCGAATTCTTTTATAAACATAATGACTTTGTGAAAAATTATCTTGGAGGGATATGGAATCTTATTACTCATAATTTGTTTTGGATTTTAAATATAAAAGTTCAAAAGGAATTTATAAAATCCTACTTATAAAATTTAGCATAAAGCTCTAATTAAACCTTTATACATTATTTGAAATTCGAATTTTGAAATGTTTTGGAAAAGTGTATTTGAAAGTTCTAACAAACAGGTTTTGTTTTTACAAATTTTTAGAAATTGGTTTGAGCTCATTTGGAGTTTTAAAACAAAAGTTATAAATGTTTTACTGTTTTCAGAAATCAGAAAAGGAAAAAGGATTTAAGAAAAAAAAAGGGCGCTCAGTCTATTGGGCCGAGCCCACTTACCATCCCGTTATCTGCCGCACGCGCGCACGCAGCCAGCCCATCTGTTTTTTTTTTCCTTTCTTTGTATTTTCTGGCTGGTTGAAATGTGGCCCATCTAGGAAGCCTTAGCCGGACCGAACTCGGTTCTAACCCGATGGAAATTTCAGGATTTTTCCAGAATTCCAAATCCTCTCCACTTAAACTCCTTTTTCTTGATACTAGTTGGCATGTACGTACAACGCACGTTTTAACAATTAAAGGGGTAATTTATAAGTATGAAATATGCACGTGTCAACTAATACATATACAAAAATTGGTCTCGTCTTAATAAATATTGTTGTACAAATAATTCTTAAGCCAAAAAAAAATCAATTATTTGCACAATGTTTTTTCTAGAAGGGCTGGTTGTCAACTTTCCTAGTACTATTTTATACATTATTGTAGAAAACATAATTTTTGTGTTCATGACATTCATGTGTAACCGTTGACATTATTTAGATCCCTTTTAGAAGAATTAAAATTCTACAGTATACTACAATAACATTAAGGTAAAATTCAAAATTTAAATACATTACTATAACATCAATCATCACTCTCTATGTTAGAAATAGTCTATCAAGACTATCTGCAATCTGGTAAAACCGTGGTCTGTGTGCAAATAGATAGCATTCTATCGTTGTTAAGGAGAACAAGTGCATTCTTGAGAGTGGTGAGTTCTCAAGGCGTACAAGTTCTGAGGAACACACAATAAAAAAAATGAAGATTTAGTGACCATGTAGGCTGCAAGGATAAAAGAATGAAGGAGCTGGCCTTTACCAAAACCAACTCCGTCTCCACCACTTGATCACCTCTTGGACTTCACATATCCACATGGCATTACATGGTTCGAATCTTAAACACGTTAAACTTGCAGCTACATTTCCAACGTCAAAATGTTGAATGGTTGTGAAGTGGCTCGGGCTTTTAGCAGTCAACATAGATGCATATAGAATTACAGATTGCGGCTATAAGTAAACTACTGTTTGCATCTACATTCACATATCTGGACATAATAAAGTGAGTTGGCTAACATACCTTGGTGTTTTAGCCAGTGCTAGGGCATGGTGTGTTGTTCTCTTTGCTGAACGAAGCGTCACCGTCGTTTCACTGACGAAGACGGTGTTTTCTTTCCTGATGGGGAGAACTGAATTCCATAGGCTTCTGAAACAGCGATGCTATGGGAAGCCTTCTTTTTTTTTACAGAATCTGTTATACCCTGATTGGGAATGAAACTCTCCTGCAAAATAAAACGACATGCTTCAATTCGTCAGTAACATTCAACAGCACAGTATGAAGAAAACTCTCTCATTTGCGAGTTGTTCACTAACGGCTGCTTCTCAACGGAATCAACAGAGTGCACAATACCGCCACCATCCAACTGCAACCCCTTTCTAGCATCGGCAACTTGCACATCATCCTGCTCATCCGTGTTACCCAAGCTGCAAGATAAACCAACACCGTTGGGTGCGGCCTTCAGCTCCTCTCCGGAAGCATCAATGGGCGAAGCAGCATCGACAATGACACCACAATCCGGAGATGAATTGAAACCGCCGGCAGGCTCATCCGTCATACATGAAGAGCCTGCCTACGAGCACGCAACGTCGCCGTACGCGGCATCCGTATCGTCGTCTAACTGGATACCGGAGAATAATGAGCTTTGGACGGGACGCCCTCAAAGTAGCTATGTGGTATGCCATGTGAACCTTCTCGCCATCGTCTTTCTCGCAGGTGTACATCATGCCGTAGACAGCGCACATGTGAAGGTGAAATTGGACTGTCTTAAAGGTGGAATTGCCCGTATTTCCTCTCTGGAGGACCTTGCCGTCATTGCTGCAGCTCTTGGTATCTTTGCCTCCATTGCGGCGCTCAGGTCCCTACATAGTACATACCTCGGTGACACTCACCAAAACCATAGAAACGGACCAGTCGGGTTTTCAAAGGTGAAACCGCCGATGCAGTTGAAAGAAAATTAAAGTGAAATCACAAACAAAACTTTCAAGTCAGAGCGTAATCAGGTATTAATTGTAAGGTTAGGTTCGAATCCGGCATACATGATTTGGTGCCGTTATCAGTCAATTTGAAGTGGGGAATAATGGAGAAGAACCTGTTCAAAACGGGTCACGGAGCCTATCGCCAAGAATAGGTTGATCTTGGGATGCATCTCTCCGCGCGTTCAGGATGGCGAACTTTCCGGTGCCGAGGTCGGGGCCCAGACCACTCCGAGCAGCAGGAGGTCAAGTTTGCCGAGCTTGCCTGTTGCCTCGCCAGCCATCGGTGAGGAGGAGCAGAGGAGACGGCGGCGCTCGGAAGGCCGCGCGTCAGGGACGTTAAACTTGCCGGCACGGAGGTAGGCCCCAGATCACGTCGAACAGAAGGAGGCCAAGGCGGAAGAGCTTGCCTCGCTGGCCATCGGTGAGGAGGAGCAGAGGAGCCGGGGGCGCTCGGGGAAGGCAGTGCGCAAAGGACGGAGAGCTTGCCGGCGCGGAGGTCGGGGCCCAGAACACGTCGAGCAGCAGGAGGCTGAGGCGGCCGAACTTTCCTCGCTGTCCATCGATGAAGAGGAGAACAGGAGCCGGCGGCGCTCGGGGACGGCAAGCGCCCGAGCGTTTCGGGAGAGAAGGAGAGGAGAACGGCGTACAGACGCAATTTCCTTTTTTTTTTCTCCTTCCCAAATGTATTCCTTTGCGGTGGCATCATGTTGTAAATAGAAGCAAAACACAGGGGCAAACCTGTGTACCGATTCGGGATTACCGGTACGATGGCATTAGCAGTATTATGTGATTTGGTGGGAGGGTAAAACGGGCAAAAGTGGATTTGTGTTGAGTTGTCAAACATTGGAGCGATCTGTATCGTTGGCCAAATATTGAAAGGCTCAGATTCAATGTATCAACACAAGTTTGCTCTTTTAATAGTAGTATAGAAATATAACTCCAAATCCGGATCCGTTTGATCCTACGCGTTCATAACTTCGAGCCCAAGCTATTCCACCGACCCTTGGCCTATATAAACCCCTGTAGCCGCCGTCATCTCTCTTCCCCTTTTCATTCCACCGAAATCCTAACCAGCAAAATCGTATTTCGTTTATTTACCCACCAAAACGATCTCGAATCGCACCGGAGGCTGAAGCAATATTGCAGATCTGTTCAATATCTTTCCATCCCGAGAGACCTCAACTCTTTTCATCAACCGTGGAGGAAGAATTTCGAATCGCCATCCTTCAGATCTGAAGTCGTATTTCTTAGATATCTTCGCGCTCGGTTCTTCAAATCGAAATTCCTTTGGTGAGAAGTTAAATCTAACCCTTACCTACAACTTTGCTATTGCACTCTTTTGATTTTGACGTACGGAATTTTCTGTACAATACAGATTGCTTTTGACAATTTTCGGAGGAGAAAACAATCTCAAAACTTCGGGCCGTAGTTATGAAAGTTGTTCCCCTGATCAAGACCCTTCTTTTGACCCAAGCCTCACCTCTTTTGGTCAAGCGAGTTAGGAGATTTTTGAGTTTGAAGTTTCGGATCAGAAAGGTAATTTGCGATTTGTGCCCAATCTATTCATCCACTTAGGATATAATTGTGATAGTTAGAAAGAGCACGCAATTCTCTACAATTTTCATTAAGCATGTTTTTCCATCCGAGCTACTTTATTTTTGGTCAAAATCCGTGGTCAACCGTAAAGTCAGCTCCAGTCAGCGCTTCGTCATCGCCACGTCAGCGGTCAGAGTCAACAGTCAACCGAAGACCGGCAGTTTTGCAGAAAAACCCTAAATCTTAGATCTATCACTACTTTTTATTGGTTTGGCCACATTTTACAAATAAAATATTTTTGGAAAGCTTATGACACGTAGAAACTTTTGGCATAGTTATTTTTAGGTTTTGACGAAATTAAATTAGTTAATTTTTAAAGGTGGTTTAATTAGTATTTTGACTATAAATTGAGTTTAAAAATAGATTTTTGAGCAAACTCTTTTGCTATAATTTTGTATGCCTAAGTATTGGCCGTAGAAATACTCTAGTATTTTTTGTAAATTGTTTTAATGATTTTTGATTAAATATTGATTAAATGCTTTTTAGGTGTTATTTTAATAATCAAAAATTTATTAAAAATATTTTTCTTCTTATTTTCGACTGATAAATGACTTAATCATATTTTGATGACTTTAGTTGATAACAAGTACTTAGAAATATTTTGTCTCTCAAACAAAACTATTTCTTCCTTAGAAAATATTTGACAAGTATTTTGACAATACTTTTTCAGGGCATGGCATGCATCTCTAGTCCTTAGGATTAATTTGTACTTCTTACATGACTTCCTCCTTAGAAATTTTGAGGTTGCATGTTAGCTCTTTGATACCTCTAGTCAAAACCACTAAGTTAGAAGTTAGTGGAAACAATGAAGGACCAAAGAAGAACTTAGAATAAAGACAAGACTCCAGAAGCATCTCCAAGAAGAAAAGTACTTAGAAGAAATCAAGAGGAAGTTCATGAAGACCAACCATCCTACTTTTTCTAAGTCCTTCCTTTCTCTCTTTTCTTCCTACTTCTCTTAAACTCCATGGTGGCTAAGTTACATTCAAGATCAACCTTCTGCCAACATCATCAAGTCTTCAGAATCAACAAGTTCACAAAGTGCAATGAAGTCATCACATCAAGTAAAACTACAAGGAAGCAAAGAGAAGAATTTTAGAAGACCAACTACTTCTTTTCTTTCTATCTCCTTTCTTTCTATTTTTGTCTCACTTTGGACATAGGCCAAGTCCTTGGTGTTTAAGACTAAGTTCATAGAGTGCTATTTGAAGATCAATGAAGCTGCAAAGGAGTTGAAGATTATTTGAAGACCAAACTTGTGAAGACTTAGAGTAGCTTTACAACCTTCAAGTGGTGGTTTTATCAAATTTATTTTACTCTACCTTGACCTTGCCTTAGCTGAATGGGATAATGTTATTTTGTTGTCTTTCCCTTATTTTGTTTTGCTTGTCTTTCATACCACATTTCTTTGTATCATCCTGCATCTCATGCATGTCATATTTTTCTAAGTGTTGCATTTATGATTGTATGTTTATTTGTGATTTGTTTGACTTGTTAGAAATTCCGGAGAGAGACAAAAGTGGTTGCAACTGCTACTACTACACTTATGTTTGCCAAGGCAAGTGGCACACCTCATGAAATCTCCTAAGTATTTTTATATGCATTACTTAGTGTATTTCTTTATATGCCTGTGTTGGATAGTATTATTACTATATGCTAAGCCCATAATACCTTTACACTAGTTGTGTCTAGAATCCTATTGATAACTTAGTAGAATCATTGATGCTATGCAAAGTTGTTTTATTGAAAGCTTAATTCTACTAAGTTAATTTATCACCTGGGTGGAATTGGGCTTGAACGGCTGACAGAGTTGAGTGTTTATTCACTTGTGGATTGCCACCCAGGGTATTAAAGGGACCAAAGTTTTCTCTAAGTGAAGATGCTTCCAGTGCAGCCACTTGGTATTATGGCTCTGCCTTGACTAAGTAAGTTCTAGGAACCTGATTCCGGCACGTCTCAGTAGATGAATATCTTTGGGTCTGCCCAGAGGAACATGGGACTGTTTCCCAAAGGACTCGTCTCAACTCTCTCCTTTTCCTTAGCACAAATTGAGTTCTTGAGGATAGTTTGGGTTTGTTGGGTCTCGTGGTGAAAGTGCACAACCTCTCGAGAGTGTAAAATCTAAGTACTTAGCCGTGTCCCCGGTTACGGACAATTTGAGCAGCTGATCAAGGATGACAACGGAGGCTCCCAACATCTCGATTTCTTTAAGTAAAATTTGGATGGGTGAACAAGGGTAGACGAGACTATGGATTTCATGCCATATTGTCTCAAACATTTGAAGAAAATGTTTTACAAAGTGTTCAGAAAAATTAGCTTTTATGCGAAATAGCCTTGAAACTCCACCAGCCAAATATGCATATAGGCTATAGAGTTATTCCATTAAGTGTCCACATAGTGTCACTTGCCAGATCCATTTTTAATGGTTCTGGCCCACTTTGTTGAAAATTTTTAATTGTTGCAGATTGTTCAGTTGACGAGTGAGTTTACGTTAAGGGTTTTCGAGTCTGCAACCAACATGTTTTCGCCTGTGGCACATGCAAAGGATGAGGACTCTATGAAGATTATTATTTCCGCTGCTTTACTCTTTCAAGCTAGCTATATGCTATGCAAGTTGTAATGAATATTTTACCAAGTCTGGATCATTCGATGTAATAATGATACTTTGTTGTGATACTACATCTTAAACTGTGTGTGCAAATGAAACGATCCAGGGGTTTGCACTATACACAGGTACCTCGCCATATTTTAAGTGCAGGTACACAATAGGAAACAATTATTTTATTTCCTAAAATCATTAAATAACAGTGGTATAACCCTTATATGACGCAAATGTGATTGGAATATGAGTGATATAGTGCAAAGTTCATGTATGCATTTTACATGCATCAGCTACCTTTAAACTATTCAAAACTTTGTTACTCATTATTTGTGTCAATGTTTTATAGCTCATGAGGAAGTTATGTTGCGTTTTCTCTATCACCTTGTCATTTACTCATGACAGACTTTCACCAATGGACTAGTGGCATATACATCCGCTTATCCAATAACTTGCAAAAAGAGCTGGCAAATGGGGTGCCCAGTCCCAATTAATTACAACTATAACTGCTTAATTCTCTTCACATGTTTTGCCAATGATTTATCAGAAGCAAAAAAAAAATCAAAGTGTTAAACATTATCAAATAGGCGCTCCTCCATGGTATGTGATTGTTGGAAGGCACCCGAGGATTCGGTTAGCCATGGCTTGTGTAAGCAAAAGTTGGGGGAGTGTCATACCAATTTATAAATATGCATGTGTAAACAAAAGAGAAGAGGGATGATCTACCCTTGGGTAGAAAAAACGTCATTTATGGGAGCCGCTCTTGAAAGTCTGGGTGACAAGGAGATAGAGTGCCCACAACCATTCGTTGACAACAACAAACACCGCTCAAAAACTTACTTTATGTTGAGTCAGTTTACCTACTTCTTTCTATCACATGATTTAATCCCTGCTTCCCTCTGTGAAGGGCCTTTCTTTTACTTTATGTTGAGTCAGTTTACCTACTTCTTTCTATCTCAGAAGGAAACACTTGTCTCAACTTTGCGTGCATTTATTCTTATATGCTTACTTATTGCACTTCTTATATTACTTTGTGTTAACAATTATCCATGAGATATACATGTTGAAAATTAAAGCAATTGCTGAAACTTAAATCTTCCTATGTGTTGCTTCAATGCTTTTATTTAGAATCTATTGCTTTATGAGTTAACTCTTATGCAAAGTTTTTTGATGCTTGTCTTGAAAGTACTATTCATGAAAAGTTTTTGCTTATATGATTCAGTTGTTTACTCTTTATTTACTTGTTAGCAAACTATAGACCATTGCTTTGAGTCACTTCATTCATGACATGAGCCTAGCAATATTATTTGATCAAGACTGTGTGAAAGCATGTCTCCTCAGAAATTATTTTGTTGTTATCGTTTTACCTACTCGAGGACGAGTAGAACTAAGCTTGGGGATGCTTGATACGTCTCCAACGTATCCATAATTTCTGATGTTCAATGCTTAAAATATACCAATTGCTACATATTTTATTTACACTTTATAGCATTTTTATGCATTATCTGGGACTAACCTATTAACAAGATGCCACAGTGCCAGTTCCTGTTTTCTGTTGGTTTTGGTTTCATAAAATTTATTCTGGAAATATTCTCGGAATTGGACGAAACAAAAATCTAAGTCCCTATTTTTCTGACACGTACACGGAGTCCGAAGGAGAGACGAAGGAGGGCCATGGGCCGCCCTCACCACGTGGCGGCGCGGCCCCACCTTCTGCCGTGCCGTGACGTGGTGAGGGGCCCACGGGTCTCCACCGATGTCGCCCCTTCGCTTATATATTCATCTATTCGAGAAAACCCTAAATACCCGAGTCAATATCCACGAAAAGTTCCAGAGCCGCCGTTGCCGTCAACCCTAACTCGGAAGGGTTCTAAAACTCTTCCCGGCACCCTGCGGGAGAGGGGAATCATTACCGGAGGGCTCTACATCGCCATGCCTGCCTCCGGAGTGATGTGTGAGTAGTTCATTCTTGAACTATGGGTCTATAGCAGTAGCTAGATGGTTGTCTTCTCCTCTTGTGCCATCATGTTTAGACCTTTTGAGCTGCCTATCATGATCAAGATCATCTTATTGTAATGCTACATGTTGTGTTTGCTGGATCCGATGAATATTGATACCATGTCAAGTTGATTACTGAATTATCATGTCTATGTTATTTATGATCTTGCATGCTCTCCATTGCTTGTTGATACTCTGGCCAAGTGGATGCTTGTGACTCCAATAGGGAGTATTTATGGTAGATAGTGGGTTCAGTCTCCATTTAATCTGGGACAATGACAAAAAGTTCTAAGGTTGTGGATGTGCTGTTACCACTAGGGGTAACCTAATGATGCTTTGTCTAAGGATAAATAGTTGTTTACATTATGCACTTTACTTAATGCAATTGTCTATTGCTTGCAACATAATACTGGAAGGGGTACAGATGTTAACATGAAGGTGGACTATTTAGGCACAGATGCATGCTGGATAGCGGTCTGTGTACTTTGTCGTAATGAGCAAATGAATCTCATAGTAGACACTACTTGCACATGTATTGTTATTATGCACTTTCAATATTGTCAATTGCCAAGCTGTAATTTGTTTACCCAGCATGTTAGTTATCTTTATGGAGAGACACCACTAATGAACTGTGGACCCTGGTCCATTCTTTTACATCTTAAATACAACCTACTGTAATCATTGTTCTATTTCATTCTCTGCAATTAAACATCATTTTCCACACCACACTTTTAATCCTTTGTTTTCAGCAAGCCAGTGAGATTGACAACTTCACTGATTCGTTGGGGCAAAATAATTTGATTATCTTGTGTGCAGGTTCCAAGTCAACCGCCAGGACCTCCCCTACGCACCAGCAAGTTTTCTGGCGCCATTGACACGTTCAAAAGTGTCTTCACCTCCTACTGGATTGATAATCTCGGTTTCTTACTGAGGGAAGACTTGCTGCTACACTCATCAAACCTTACTCTTGGGGTCTCCTGACGAACGTGTACTTTACACGCATCAGTAACTTATGTATCTCTCCTCTCTTTGAGCTTCACTAATTAGTACCGTATGAGCTGCTGAACATGATTACGGTCATCTAAGTAATTTCTATGGTGGATATTGTGGTATGAGATGATATTTGTTATGCATTTACTGTTGTGTTGGAACTTTTATGATTTGTCGTACTTTGGAGATATTCTAAGATGCATGTGATGGTTTGATTTATTCATAATGCCTTGTTTATCCTTGTCATGAGGTGATTGACACCACCAAGTGTAGATAGATGAGAGAGATGTGGTCACACACACGAAATATAAATCATTGCACTAGTGTTTAGAATATTGTCCATTAGAAAATATAATGTATGTAGGTACGGGATGGCCGATGTGACACGTTATAGGTATTGAGTGACACAGTACCGTCCAACATCATTTATCTGGGGGTAAAAGGGAGAAGTATGATGGGAGTGACATCAACTACACTAGCCTTACGAGGGTGACCTAGCAACACAAATGAGTATTTATTTCAACTATGTGTTTTAAGACATATAGCCGTCATACAAGTTACCATTAAAACATGACAATTGTGTATACTTTATCTATAACATGATAATCACCTTAGATGAGAGAGAGGATTAAGTGAAATCATGAACCCATGTCCATTATTCCTATAAGAGAAAATGTTTGTCTTGTCCTCTTGCATTGAAGAGGATTGGGACCCTTTTACATTCTTGTTTTGTTACATTAAACTTTCATCCATTAAATCAACCACCTTGTTCTTTAATCTTGTTTAGTGCATAATCAACTAAAAATTGTGACACTTTAGTTGTAGGGAATAGATAACTTTTCCTTCTTACTCCTGCGGATCGATACCTTACTTCCACATTGAGAGGTGCTACAGTGATCCCCTGCTCTTGCGGGTTATCAGCAGTCGGAGGCGCTCGCGGAGAACGGGTACCCCGTGCCGCCCGACATGCGCGTCGGGCATCGGTTCGGCATCAGCGTGCGCGGGATCCCAGTGGCGAAGCCGCTCACGCGCGCCCACTGAGACTTCCCCGCCGCGCAGGTCACGCACTACTGGCGTGAGCTGACGCCGGAGGAGCGCGAAGACCCGCGCTGTAACCCGGAGGACCTGGGCAGCGCCCCCCGCTACGAGGAGACGCTCAGGCGCCTCTACGACGAGGAGATGAACCGGTGGGAGGGCGCGGGCCCGGTGCCCAGGGACAAAAACGCCGCCGGGCGCGAGGCGTTCTGGAGTGTGCCGCATCGCACGCTCCAAAACGTCATGGACCACATCGCCGCCGGCGGCTCCCTGTTGGAGTGGCCCGCGGCGCCGTACTACGCTCCGCCCCCTCCTCCGGCGCCAACAAACGTGTGGGCGCCGCGGCTGGCGTCTCCATCCTCCTCGCGCTCGACGACGTCATCGTCACGGGCGTCACGGGCGTCCTCATTGCGGGCGTCGTCGTCCTCCCGCTCCCGCGCCGCCGGGCTGCTTGCGCCGAAGCCGGAGCCGATGAAGCTGAAGGCGGAGCCGGGGACGTCGCAGGCGGCGTCGCTCTACGCCGAGCTGAAGGCGGCGCACGAGGCCCACAACGAGGAAGAGCTTCTCCGGGCCGCGGAGGCCGCATCCCTCAACGACGTGCCGCCCATGGACAGGCCGGATGCCTGCGCCTGGTCGGCGTACATGCACGCCCAGGAAACTGGCGTGCCGTTCGTCGACCTCACCGGCGACGCCCCCCCCCTAGCCGCGTCAAGAAGGAGGACGACGGCGAAGCAAGAACCAGCGGCGTGAAGGAGGAGGAGAAGGACCTGGGCCTTCGACCGCCGCTACCAGTAGAATTAGGTTTAGTTTTCAAAATTTCGTTCAAACTTGTAAAATTTCCTAAAATTTGAATGAAATCCGCCGCACTTTGAATTAAAATAATTTGGTTTGGGCGGGTGAGTGGGGAGCCAGGGCGCCCAAATGCGCCAGGCCTTCCGGACAGCGCCCTTGTCCCAAAGGGCCTGTTCGGAAGGCCTTTAGGCGATCATTTGGGGATCCCCGATTGGAGATACTCTAAGAATCGATTTCTATTCTATATCCATTATCCAACCCTTGCTCTCGTCACACAGCTAGGAGTGCCTACGTGTTGTGACACCACCTCTTGTGTCTGCCAAAGTCGTTTACAACTTGGTTAGTCGACAACGCCAACATCTACAGTTTTCCTTTTAACCGTCGTGAGGATCTTGTCATCTGGCACCTACTACGCACATACCGCACATCCCTCACGTCTCATTGGAGTAGTATTTTTCCCGGTCCTCGCGGTTTACACCCTTGTTCATTTGAAGGTGTTGTTGCACATTGTCCCGTAATATTTCTCACTTCTTGAGATCCAGCTTATCGCTAAAGTGGTGAATATGTGAATCGTTGTTTAAGATTTCTAAGGAGTTATGTAATAGCTTATGTACTCGCGCCATTTTATAATTTGTGGTCGTGGTTTAGCTTAAATCTCCACCGTCCTTTTGCAACTTATAATTTACGGTGTTCTTTTTTATAGATGAAATCCCATTTGTTCTTATTTCTAGATTAAATCTCCAAATCATTTTGCAGCTTGAGAATCTCCACCGTTCTTTCTCTTTTTTTTTGTTCTTTCTCTTGAATTAACAATATGGCTTAAAATCTTCACCAATCTTTTTTTGATGCCTTAACTAATATATACTGGTTAGTGGATAGATTCCGGGAACGATGATAATAATAGAGAAGGTTCCTGATTGATTCGAAAAGAAATTATGCCCGAAGAAGTGACTGTCAAGACTCATGCTGGGAACGAAACCTATGTAATCAATAGAGAAGGTTGCTGATTGATTGTAAATAAAATATGCCTGAATTGTGTGACTGTCAAGACCCCTGCATTCGAACAAGACCCATGCTGTGTGCCAGTATGTGTTCGTGCGTGAGTGCGCTTGCTGCAGCCGCCGTTTGTCACCGGAAACTAGAACTCTTTAGAGATCTCCACCGGCTCGTCCAACTCCGCTCTTAATAGACGTTTTGGACGCGCCAGCACCAAAAAAAAAATTCTCCACCGGCGCGTCCAATGCGGAAAAAGTTGCCGGCACGTTCCAATAGAACGTCTGACAACCCCGCTTCTCACCCAGCTTCTAGGGACGCAACCGGACGCGCCGGCAACACGCGCCTCGTCCAAACCTGATGGACGGGCCCATCGCGTCATCGAGACAACGGTCGACGGCGGATTTATTGTGGCAAATACGTCCGTGTTAATGACGCAACGGTTCCCTTGGCGGGCGTAGCAGACGACGCGATGCGTCAAGCGCAGAAGTGCAAGATTAGGCGGTCGCGCTACGCTCACCGACGCGCGTCGCCGGAGTTAAGTCGCCTCGGGAACCGACGCCGGCGTTAATGGCTCCTTCCCGCGCCGCGTTCGCGCACTTTTCCTCTCCCCCGTTCTATAAAGACCCCGCCGCACACCTCTCTCCATCATCCACCGCTGCGCTCTTCTCCTCTCCCCGTCTTCTCCTCCCCCCAGCGTCCATGGCGCACAACGGGCAAGCGTCGGGAAGCGGTGCCGCGAAGACCTGCCTTCGCAAGGAGGAGGCGGCATTTTTCCACCACCACCACATCCCCATGCCGCCGGGGATGCGCCTCCCCAGCGGCGGGGGGTGGCAGAGTAGCGCGCTCGGCTACGGCGTGCCCCCACTGCCGACAGGGGAGCGTTTCACCGAGCTCGTCCGCCTGCGCCGCCGCCAGATGACAGCGGAGCAGTGGGCAGATCCTGGCTTCGCCGTCAACAACCCAAACTGGCGCCATCGACGACCACGAGGGAACGGAGCGTCCCGACAGAACACCGCTCGTGGAGGCGACGCTGGTGGGAGAGTCGTGACTTCGACGCAGTAATGCGGGAGTACGGCTGGAACAACCCCTCCAGCAGTCGCGGCGGCGGCCGGCAGATGCCGACCAGCTCGTCTTCATCTTCCAGTGCGCGGTCCACAACGCCCATGACCCCGCGCTTCGTGAAAATCGAACCGCCGCCGCCAATCAACAACAGTGGTCGTAGGATCAAGATCAAGCAGGAGCCCGGACGGGCGCCGCCGCGCAGGACCAGCGGCATCACCATCCGCGACTTCGAGCCGCCGCCGCCTGCGAGTATACCTAGTCATTTCTCGGGCCGGGCCTAAAAAAGCCCGATGCAGAAAAACCCAGGCCCGAGCCCGGCCCGACTGTCGGGCTGCAGAAATCGGACCCGAGGTCGGCCCGAGCCTGACAAAGCCCGGGCTAGGCCCGACCGGCCCGGCCCGATCCCTGCTGATTTTACACTTTTGCTAAGCCCGAGCCTGGCCCGGCCTGAGATTTCCGGGCCGGGCCGGGTCGTGTCTGGACGTCCGGGCCGGGATGCCATGGCCAGGTATACCTGCGAGCGCGCCCCGCGCCACGTTCAAGCTCGAGCCGGGGACGTCCTCATCCCGCGGCAAGAAGCGCGCCGCGACACCACCGTCGCCGCAGATGACGGTGGAACAGGCCGAAGCCATTTACCGCCGCAACATGGAGCTCGCATTAAAGCTCTCCTACGACACGGTCCAGCCGGTGTCGCTAGAGTTCGCGCAGCGCTGGAGCTGCATCGACAACGATGATGACCAGCTTCCCGGCGCGCCGGTGAAGGAGGAGGTGAAGGAGGAGGTGGAGGAGCCGGCCGACGCGCCGCCGCATGAGGAGCCCGGCGCCTGGAACGTCGAGTACGCGGTGGCCAACCACGACATGGACGCGTTCTACGGCTATTGGACCGGCTAGATTAGATAGTTTAAGTTTCGTCGCATTTTGTAAAAAGTTTCAAATTTCCATAAAATGTGTTAAGTTTAACTGAATTTGTGTCTCTTTTTTTTTCTCAAAACCTATTGGGAGCTACCGGTCGGGTGTGCCGCTCCCAATAGGCGGCAACTGCTGCCGGCGCGCCTAACATCATCTGTCCGACAACTTTACCGGACGCGCCGGTGGAGATGCTCTTATACCTCCGAGTTTCTATGGTGAACTTCAAATGCTGCTGTAGTGCTACAGTACTTGTAGCTGTACCGACGTGCGGAAGACTAAATGAGTGATTCAATGATCGTCTCGTCATCGACTCGTGGATCGATCGCATTCAATGCAACGTGCACACGGCCAGCTAGAGCGGACCGATCGGATCTCCGGTAATCTTTTAACCGGCAGCCTCGCGCCGTCGCGCGGCTACAAATGCACAGCATGGTCGCCTGTCGCTTGAGGCACAATAGCAGACTAGCTGTGAACGGTGCACGAGCACGCTGTGACCGATTCAGAGAGGGAGCATGGCTCCGGCAGCAATGGAGGTTGCATCAGAAGCGCCCGTGGCCATCGTGGCCGTGCCGTTCCCGGCGCAGGGGCACCTGAACCAGATGCTGCACCTGTCGCTGCTGCTGGCGTCCCGGGGCCTGGACGTGCACTACGCGGCGCCGGCCCCGCACGTCCGCCAGGCGCGCGCGCGCGTGCAGGGCTGGGACGCCGGCACCGTCCGGTCGCTCAGCTTCACCGCCCTCGTCATCCCTCCCTACGCGACGCCGCCGCCCGACCCCGACAGCGCGATCGCGTTCCCGGGCCACCTGCAGCCGCTCTTCGACGCGTTCTGCGACCACGCCGCGGCCCCTCTCGGGCGCCTCCTCGGGGAGCTCGCCCCATCGCACCGCCGAGTCGTCGTCGTGCACGACAATATCGTGGCCTTCCCCTCGTCGGAGGCGTCGCGGCTGCCCAACTGCGAGGCGTACGCGCTCCAGTGCGTGGGGCAGTCGTCGTTTATCGCGGGTAAGGACCCCGGGCACTACCTGGTGCGCGCGCTCGGCCTGCCCGTACCGCCGCCCGATCCCTTCCTCACCAAGGAGTTTTTGGAGCTGTTGCAGCGGCACTGCGGCCACGGCGTGCACGGCGCCGGGCTGCTCCTTAACTCGTGCCACGCGCTCGAGGGTGACTTCATCGACGCGCTTGACGAGACCCTGTCCAAAGAAAGCAAGAAGCTGTTCACCATCGGCCCGTTAAACCCACTGCTCGACCTCGACGCGACCATGCCGACACCGTCCGCACTGCTGCAGCCGCGACACGAGTGCCTGGACTGGCTTGACAAGCAGCCAGTCTCATCGGTGTTGTACGTGTCCTTCGGCACGATGACGTCGCTACCTGGCAAGCAGATCGAGGAGCTGGCCGCCGCACTGCAGGCCAGCGAGCAGCGTTTCATCTGGGTGCTGCGCGACGCCGACCGCGCCGACATTTTTGCCGAAACCGGCGGCGAGAGCGGGCGTCACGCGAGCCTCCTGTCCAAGTTCGCGAAGGGGACCGAAGGGACTGGGATGGTGATCACCGGATGGGCGCCGCAGCTGGAGATCCTAGCTCACGACGCCACGGCTGCGTTTCTAAGTCACTGCGGCTGGAACTCGCTGCTCGAAGGACTGAGCCACGGGAAACCGATCCTCGCGTGGCCCATGCACTCCGAGCAGCCGTGGAACGCGGGGTACGTGTGCGGCCACCTTAAGGCTGGCATCGTCGTCAGGCCGTGGGAGAAGAGCCGGGAGACGCTGCCGGCCAAGGATATCGAGGAGGTTATCAGGAGGGTACTGATGGACTCTGACGAGGGCATCGCCGTGCGGAACACGGCCAAGATGCTCGCCAAGGACATTCGTGCCGCGGTGGCCGAAGGTGGCTCGTCGTGGGCGGATATAGAGGAGTTCATAGGCCACATCACAACGTGAAGAAAGATAGACGTGATAAAATTCTGAAACGACCATCAGAGCTGATATAGAGTGCATGCTTGGCGGCCATCCGAGCAGCAGGTGTGTGATATATTTGAAGTGTGCCGTGCTACGTTTGTGTTTGGTTGCGATGTAATTAAGCAGATTAGGGCGTGTTTGGTTGTACATGAGGTCTTTTTCGAATGTTTGTTTTCCTGGGCTGCACCGTGTTTTTCACTACATGAGCCTAAACGGTGCTGGGCTGCCCGGCCCTGAAGAAACAGCTGTTTCCGTGGAACACCTTTGTATGAGAGAAAATGGCTCGGTCGTGCACCTACGGGGAATGGCGGGAGACGCTGCGTTCCTTCGTGAACAGGCAGCACAAATTTCTGTCGCCGATCACTCTTCCCCTTCTGCACCACTTACTCCACTTGCGCCTCTCCTCTCTTTGTCGACACATTGAGAGCACCAGGGCGACCATCTTCGGTGGGAGATGAAAGTTGGCAATCTCCTCTCTCTTATATAACAGAAAGGATCTTCATCAGCACCAACATCCTCCCGTCTTCCTCGAGGGATTCGTCCATGGCGGTAATATGATCCTTGACCCATCGTATGCCTCACGTGGATCGTAGATCTTTAGACCGAACTTGGTTTATCTGCATAGTATGAAATGCATGATATCTACATGGTTTTGGTTTTAAGGTTTAATGAGCGTCTTAGAAATCTTGTTACAAAAAAAGATGATGTCACCCAGTTATAGATCAATGGGACGTACGTGTTGTTATTTTGTGATTGCCATCTCTATAATCGTTTATTGTACATTCACAAACATTATGAACACAACGAAACATTTCTTATAATTTATTTACCTCTAGAGAAGAAAGACATGACTTATTGGGAAAGTAGGGCTTGTTCGTCAAGACAGAGACTTGTGGCTTCTTGAGAGAATATAGAATCGATACTATTTTGATTGATTGATTTAGCCGGTATTACAATGAGTATATAAAGGAGAGGAGCTAACCGACCTAGGCTAAACCTGCCTAACTTGCAATACAAGTCTAGTCGAATTACAATTGGAGTTTGAGTCGAATACATAGTCTAACATCCCCCCGCAGTATCAATCGTGGAGTTCAACAACGTTGAGACTGAACCGAATATCATTGAATGGTGTAGTAGGAAGACCCTTGGTGAAGATATCAGCAAACTGAGCAGTACTTGGAACATGAAGAACTCGAACTTGTCCCAAAGCCACCTTCTCGCGAACAAAATGAATATCAATCTCAATGTGCTTGGTACGACGATGCTGCACTGGATTACTGGACATGTAAACAGCAGAAATATTATCACAGTAAACAATGGTGGCTTGCTGAATAGGTCGATGAAGCTCCGATAATAACTGTCGTAACCAGACAGTCTCAGCAAATGCATGAGCCACGGCGCGATACTCCGCTTCGGCAAACGAACGAGAAACCGTAACCTGCCTTTTAGAGGACCAAGAAATCAAATTGTTACCAAGAAAAACATAGTATCCGGACGTGGAACGACGAGTATCCGGGAACCCAACCCAATCTGCATCGGAATATGCTCTCAAGGAGGTCGGAGCAGAAGTGTTGATGTGAAGACCATGATCAAGAGTCCCTTTTAAATATTGTAAAACATGTTTGATATGATTATAGTGAGAGATACGAGGATCGTGCATGAAAAGATAGGCTTGCTGAACGGCATAGGAGATTTCAGGACGAGTAATAGTGAGATATTGGAGAGCGCCGGTGAGGCTGCGGTATAAAGTGGAATCAGAAAAAGGTTCGCCAGCAGAAGAAAGTTTAATGGCGTTGTCAACAGGCGTACGAGAAGGCTGACAGTCGAGCATGCCTGCACGAGTTAGAAGGTCGAGAATATATTGACGTTGCGAGAGGAAAAGACCACCTGAATCACGAGTGACGGCAATGCCAAGAAAATGATGAAGAGACCCGAGACCAGTCATAGAAAATTCAGAACCGAGGGAAGAGATGATGCGAGAAAGAAAATTTTGTGAAGAAACAGTGATAACAATGTTATCAACGTAAAGAAGTAAATAAGCAATTTCAGAATTTTTGTGATAAACAAATAGTGAGGAATCAGAAAGAGAAGGAGTAAAACCTATAGTCTGAATGAAAGTTGAGAAACGTTGAAACCAGGCACGAGGAGCTTGTTTCAAACCGTAGAGAGATTTTTGAAGAAGACATACATGATTGGGATTAGAGGAATCGTTGAAGCCAAGAGGTTGTTGACAGTAGACAGTTTCCTGAAGAGAGCCATTAAGAAAAGCATTTTTACATCTAATTGGTGAATAGGCCAGGTTGAGGAGATGGCGATGCTAAGAACAGTACAAATAGTGCTAGGTTTAACGACGGGAGAGAAGGTTTCATCGAAATCAATACCATGTTGTTGAGAGTAGCCGCGACACACCCATCTAGCCTTGTAACGAGAGAGACTAGCGTCAGAGTGAAATTTGTGACGAAAAACCCACTTGCCACCATGAGAGAATATTGAATCGATACCGTCGGAGTGATTTTGATTGATTGATTTGGCCGGGATTACAATGAGTATATAAAGGAGAGGAGCTAACCGACCTAGGCTAAACCTGCCTAACTTGCAATACAAGTCTACTCGAATTACAATTGGAGTTTGAGTCGAATACATAGTCTAACACTTCTGAGTACAATCGCACCTGATATGCGATTTTAAAAAATAAATCAAAAAGGGTTGAAAGTTCTGAATATCTTTTGCGCTCAAAGATGATCAACTATTCTAATCATGTAAAGAATTTGGGCTGGAAATACTGTGACAAATATAGCGTGTATTAGTGCCTTTTAAGGAAAATCAATAACCCTGAGGTGTAAGTGAAGTTTTCTTTGGCGAAAGGTTTTGTACGGTTGCAATACTTGATCATTTATTCAGGTTTGCCCAAATCTCCTCGTGTTCTTTAGAACTTATTGCTAGATTAAATCTGTCTTTTTGCAACTTGAGAATCTTACCGTTCTTATCATCTTGCTTTAACTATATGGCTTAAGATCTTCACCATTTCTTTTCTTGTTTTTTGCGAAGGATCAGACAACATTACACTTCCGAACTTACAAAAAGACCCAGAAAAAACAAGAAATTACAAAGAACTCCTTCTTCTTCTAGGTCTCGACGGAGACGACGCAGAGGAGCCGTCGGTGACGCGCCGCTGCCGCTGCTCCGCTTCACGCCTTGGATAGGAGCCAGCTCCGTGGCAGACGGGAAGTCGCCATACGCCGGGCCCGAAGACCCTACTCGCCGGAGCGCCGTCGTCGTCGCAGGAAGTAGAAACGCCGTCTTCAACCAGATCTTCAAGCTTCGGATCCACCGCCAGCGCGGATCTGGCCGGAGCCCGATGAGGCGAACAGATCCGTAGATCTGCGGCCTCGAGAAAGCCAGCTGCGGCGCGACGGAACTCCAAGGAACACCACCGCGAGAGGGAACGCGAGCCAGCACCAAAACCTCCACCGACGCCTCCTTCACCTCCATGGCGCCGCCGGCCGAGGACCTACCTAGCCCTACACTATGTACATGCCGGGATCTACGGCTTCCCCAACCTCCCGCCGCTGAGGCGGCCGACGGAGGCGGAGGAACCCGCAGATCGCCGGCGAGCGAGGTGGGCAGACGGGTCGCTTTCAGAAATTCGCCTCTCCTGCTACAGTGGCGAGGGAGGGACGCGTCCAAGTCGCAAGTATACCATTTCTTTTCTTGTTGCCTGAACTAATATACTAGTCAGTGGACAGATTGATAATCAGTAGACAAGGCTCCTGACTGATTCGAAAAGAAAATATGCCGGAAGAAGTGATTGTCGAGACTCATGCTTAGAACGGAACCTATGATAATCAATAGAGAGAAGGTTCTTGATTGATTCGAAAAGAATATGGAATATATGCCTGAATTGAGTGACTGTCAAGACTCAAGACTTCACCTCAGAGTCACCTATGGTGAAGTTTTTTTTTTCCCTCAACTGGAATACAAGCAGTAGTATCTGGTCAGACCCACAAGCACTCAACACCACACGCACGCACACCACAACTCACACACCTGCTGTGAGCCTAAACTAGACCTACGACCTATACCCAGCACGTCCGGTATGGGATCTTTTTCCTCATGTGGCTTACAGACGTGAAACTGAGGCTTTATTAACTAATACTGTTCCCCATGAACAGTACGCCCTGCTACTGTTCCTAATGAACAGTACCCCAGGTGAGCAGCACGAGTCGATCCTAGGGATCGAACCCGCGTGGGCTGCCTGGCCACTGCCAGTGCAAACCACGGAGCCACGCTCGGTCCTCTATGGTGAAGTTCAAATGCAGCTTAGCCTGTAGGGTACATGTAGCTGTACCGACTACTGCGGAGGACTAATGAGTGATTCAATGCATCGTCTCGTCATCGCCGATCGGATTCAATGCAACGTGTCCACGGCCAGCTAGGGCGGACCGATCGGATCTCCGATAAGTTTTTAACCGGCAGTCTCGAGGCGGGCTACAAGGCTACGTTCGGTTGTGGAATGGAATGGAATGGAACTCCACTGTCACGGAACCGTTCCATCCCTATGTTCGGTTTGGATAAAAAATTGTCACGGAACCGTTTCATCCCTGTGTTCGGTTTTGAAATGAGATGCGAATGGAATGGAGTGAGAATGGAATTATTCTAAACTCAATTAATTATTTTCTAAACTGGATTAATTATAGCTAATCTTGATTAATTATAATTAATCTTGATTAATTATTGCTAAACTTGATTAAATTAGAGGGAGACACTGTGCCGTTCCACCTCGTCCGGCCGAATTTGCCGGACGGGTTGGTTCTAGAGCGAATATGCTCTTTTGTGAAACCACCTAATTCCGTTCCTCGCTCCAACCGAACGCAATAATAGGTTCTAGGAATGGAACGGTTCCATTCCATTCCAGTCCATCCCAGAACCGAACACACCCCAAATGCAGCTGTATGATTGATTTCAACATGGGAGAACCACGTGATTTTTTGATAGAGCAGGGTGCAACATTACCGAAATTGCAAGCATGAGGATTTAAACTCAGGTGGGTGCGAAGACATCAACCCCTCCCCACCATTAGGCCACGCTTTAGTCTGCAAATTCAGCTGTATGGACGCCAGTGGCTTGAGGCACACTAGCAGTCCTGCACACGATCACGGCGTGACTGGTTCAGAGAGAGACTGGAGCATGGCTCCGGCAGCAGTGGAGGTTGCACTTGCAGTAGTAGCAGCAGCAGCGGCGGCGCCCGTGGCCATCGTGGCCGTGCCGTTCCCGGCGCAGGGTCACCTGAACCAGATGCTGCACCTGTCGCTCCTGCTGGCGTCCCGTGGCCTGGACGTGCACTACGCGGCACCGGCGCCGCACGTCCGCCAGGCGCGCGATCGCGTGCAGGGCTGGGACGCCGGCACCGTCCGGTCGCTCAGCTTCACCGCCCTCGGCATCCCTCCCTACGCGACGCCGCCGCCCGACCCCGACAGCCCGATCGCGTTCCCGGGCCACCTGCAGCCGCTCTTCGACGCGTTCTGCGACCACGCCGCGGCCCCGCTCGGGCGCCTCCTCGAGGAGCTCGCCGCGTCGCACCGCCGCGTCGTCGTCGTGCACGACAACCTCATGGCCTTCCCGGTGTCGGAGGCATTGCGGCTGCCCAGCTGCGAGCCGTACGCGCTGCAGTGCGTGGGACAGTCGTTCGGGACAGGGTTCAAGGACCCCGGCCACCCCCTGGTGCGTGCGCTCGGCCTGCCCGTCCCGCCGCCGGAGTCCTTCCTTACCGAAGAGTTCATGGAGCTGGTGAATCGGCAGGGCAGCCTTGGAGTGCCCGGCGCCGGAATGCTCCTCAACTCGTGCCGCGCGCTCGAGGAGACTTCATCGACGCGCTCGACGAGACCCTGTTAGGGGACGGTAAGAAGCTGTTCACCATCGGTCCGTTAAATCCACTGCTCGACCTCGACGCGACAATGCCAGCACTGTCCTCGCAGCTGCAGCCACGGCACGAGTGCCTGGACTGGCTTGACAAGCAGCCGGCCTCATCTGTTCTCTACGTGTCCTTCGGCACGATGACGTCGCTGCCTGGCAAGCAGATCCAGGAGCTGGCCGCCGCGCTGCAGGGCAGCGAGCAGAGGTTCATCTGGGTGCTGCGGGACGCCGACCGCGCTGACATATTTGCGGAGGCCGGCGGCAAGAGCCGGCACGGGGAGCTGCTATCGAAGTTCACTAAAGAAACCGAAGGGAAGGGGCTGGTGATCACGGGGTGGGCGCCGCAGCTGGAGATCCTGGCTCACGACGCCACGGCCGCGTTCGTAAGCCACTGCGGCTGGAACTCGCTGCTCGAAGGACTCGGCCACGGGAAACCGATCCTCGCGTGGCCCATGCACTCAGACCAGCCGTGGAACGCCGGGTACGTCTGCGGCCACCTCAAGGCCGGCATCGTCGTGAGGCCGTGGGAGAAGTGCCGGGAGACGCTGCCGGCGAAGGAGATCCAGGAGATCATCAAGAGGGCGATGGACTCCGACGAGGGCATCGCCGTGCGGAACGCAGCGAAGGGGCTCGCTGAGGACGTTCGTACAGCAGTGGCGGAAGGTGGCTCGTCGTGGGCGGACATGGAGGCGTTCATTGGTCACATCGTGAAATGAAGGAAAGATAGACGTAATAAAACTCTGAATCGACCGGTGAATGCTTCATCTAGCAGCACGTGTGTAATATATTTGAAGTGTGTTGTGCCACGTTTGTGTTTGCTTTCGATGTACAAGCAGATTTTCCTGTCTTTTTCGTTCATTCCGTTCTGATTCGTTAAAGGCTCAATTTGTCTTGTGACCTGTTTCCTGACGTAAATAAACGGAAAACCCTGGTGTCGATCCTCCGGGTCGCTCCGCAGTCCGCACGCACGCCACGTGACCCGTGGCCCCACACAAAGCGCACGTCTGCACCTACCGCTCCTTATCCTTTCGCCAGCTTTTTTCTTCACCACGAATCGTCTTTCCCATCGAGTCGTTCGCCCAAATCACAAGCTCCAGCATGTTAGCTCACTGCCTCCGCCCCAAATTCCACCTCCCTTTCTCGCCCACGGTGTTGTCCCCGTACGTGCTCCTCCTCCCCCGACCCTCTCCGGTCTCCTTCCTCATCCAGGTACAAGAACGCGTCGTCAGAGCGGACGGGTCGCCGTCGCCACCTGCTGCTTCCTAGGCACGGCGCGCTCGTGCTGAGTGGTGCTGCCGTGGTGCACGGCTGCTGCCAGAGTAGAGGATCGATGCTACCAGCGTGGATGCAAGGTGCTCCCAAGGCTCAAGGGCGTTGCTGCCATGGTGAAACCGCTGTGCTTCTAGGGCATGGCGGCGCCGCCGCCGGCGAGAGGCGCGCTGCTACCGGCGTGGAGGAAAGGTGCTCCTAAGGTTCAAGGGCGTTGCTGCCATGGTGGAGGTGCGGCGCTTTCCAGAGCATGGCGGCAGCGAGAGGCGCTGTGCTACCAGCGTGGAGACAAGGTGCACCCAATGCTCAAGGGCGTTGCTACCACGGTGGAACCGCTGTGCTTCTAATGCATGGCGACGTCGCCGCCGGTGAGAGGCGCGATGCTACCACCGTGGAGGAAAGGTGCTCCCAAGGCTTAAGGGCGTTGCTGCCATGGTGGAGGCGCGGTGCTTCGAGGGCATGGCGGCGCCGCCGGCGAGATGCGCGGTGCTACCTGCGTGGAGGCAAGGTGCTCCCAGGGCTCAACGACGTTGCCGCCATGGTGGAGGTGTGGTGCTTCCATGGCAGAGCGGCTTTGCTCCTAGGGTAGCGCGAGTGCGCGACGGTGATGCCAGGGCATGGCTAGTGTTACTAGCCGCCGGCCACTGCCGGCGAGAGGCGCTGCAAGCTGCTCACCGGAGCTGTGAGCTATGGGCGTGCCCCGTCGCGTCTGCCGGTTCTTGGAGATGGGGGGATTTTTTCTACCGGTGTGAGGGAAGATGAACATGGGGTAGTTGACCGGGACACGCGTCGCTAGCTCCATGCGGAGGATCGGAAGCCTCGATCCTCCGGAGGACGCTCAGCGCTGCCCTAAATAAACTCCGATCAGTGCATGCTTAATCTGTCGGTGCTAGCGTGTGTGTAATTTGAAGCTTCCCTGTAATACGTTTCTGTTTGCCTGCGAGGTACTGCCTACAAGTAGATCTGTTTCATGTCCTTTACGCTCCGTTCAAATTCACAATCAGCACAAATTACTTGGTTTATGAGCGTTTGCGGAGAGCATTTATAACTGATTTTTTTAATAATACTTAAAAAGCTTAAAAAACCACTAAATAGAAATGTAAATCACATAAGAAAGATTAATTTCTTCAAAAGGAATACAGTAGGAGAAGTCCCTACAACGGAGCCTAAATCTGCGTCTTGAGAACTTGAACCTGCGATTGTAAATCCACCTTCCAAATCAAATGGGATTGGACTAAACATCCCACCTCATGTAAGTCAGCAGCCAGATGAACCAAAGATTAAGGTCCCACATGTCACCGCACTACTGGTCAAAGGGGTTGACTCGACGGAAACACTTTCTTTGTGAATTTGCGAGATTTTTTTCGACCAAGAGGGCAAAGTAAGGAAAATTAAAAAGTGAGGCAAAACCGAGTAGTTTTAAGCGAGGTGGGGCACGAAAATAGAAAGCCCATAATAATATCATGGATCAATAAAAATATAACTATGTTTTGGACGTATCACATAGCTTGGTCAATTTTTTTGAAAACAAATATTTTGTTTAGGTACCCTTGTATGATTCGATGCAGTAGATACGAAGATAAGACCTTGGTTTGAATGGCGATTTCGATAATTTTGACTCGGTTATGAAAATCGTCAAGCAAAAATAGAAAATATAAAACTTATGCAAAGTGTCCGTTTAGATGACATAATTTTCATGAAAAATACTAAACTTGGAATATGGAACTTTGAAAATGTTCTAAAAAGAGCTATTATGTATGGTTTATCGTGGCTTTTGATCGAAATGAACTAAGCCGATGGCCATATGCACAACATACTTGGTGATAATTTTCCTAAATTTGTCATACATGTGCATCTTGGCATGGATACAGAAGTCTCAAAAAGAACATTCCAACTTTGTTTCATAAAAATGATTCTCCATTTTATTATTGCAGATCAAAAGGGTGTTTCTGTGAACCACCTACCACAAATATGGACCAAAATGCCACTACTGCATTTTTTTACAAATGTAGGCCTTGTTGAATGTCTAACTACCGGATGTGGAGAAGTTTTCACTTTGTAGATTCCTTTGGTTTATAAGTTTTGACCAAATTTGCAAAATTTACTCGAATTTGAGCTAAAAGTGTGCATTAGTTTGGTCATAAATTTTTGAAAAACCATTCTAGGATACACTAGTATGATTCCATGAACTAGACATGAAAATAGTTTAATTACTTGACCGCTTGGTTTGAATAACAAGCGTATATCATCAACATATTCTCAATTTCTTAACATAGTTTTACTTTTATAATATATTTGTCCACAAAACAAATGATCATGCCAACTGTTTAATTTATAGCATAGAAGTCTCTATATATTTGCTTAATTAATCTACACTACACACTTCAATTAAGATAATTTTTAGGGCATGTCCTCTGTAATCTGCATCAATATACTTGATAATATTAATAATAGAGAATGACAATCATATAATAATATAATCAGCTATAAAAGAAACACAACGATATATGCATTTTTATTTTTGGTTTCATTGAAGGTGGTCTTTATATCTTGTTAAGAGCACTATCTGACATCTCTTCTCTATCTAAATAGGAGCACCCCACTACTTGATTTCTCTCAACATGCAAGCATGCCACATCATCAAACCCACAACCATCTCATTAGGCCCACCATATCCCACATCAGCGATCTCATTATTTACTTCCTACCACACTCACCCCATATTGCCACGCCACTTTAGCAGTAAGAAAAATTGTGAACAATTATTAAATCAGATTTTTTATGGCCTCAATGGTATTCTTCATCTGCCGCATCAGTGCCCTTACTCTTTGTCTCCTCCCATTCCACTCAAAAGATGGAGTGGTCATTTTCCGACCAATCGTTTCATCTGCCTTCCACCCGTCTGCCTGCGTCATCTGGCTATGGTCTGATCGAGGAGAACACCAATATATCATGGATTTTTGGTCACTCCTACAACGCCTCCTGATCGTGAAAAATTCAGTACTGAGTACGCCTTCTCACTCCTGCAACGCCTCTCCTTGCTGCCAAACGGGATTCATGGATTTTACTCTTCTCTCTCGATGCAATCTACAGGCGTGTGTTTCCCTTAACCCTTTTCACCTTTTGTCAGTTGTCCCATCCCCTGCTCCACTTTTAAACATTCTCTACTAATTTTGTGATTGCCCTACAGGAGCAGGTCATAAGTATGTGCCCAATTTACTGACTGCGCTGGGAACTGCACAGTTCTACTTATGATCTCCACTGATTCGGCAACAATGCATCTGTCTAAAATTCCCAAAAAAAAAACAAAAAAAACAATGCATCTGTCCATCATGTTCGCGTGTCCGTAGTTGCGGTAAGAGGAACATATGTTTCTACTACCAATTGCTATTATTCTTGCTTGATCTGTGAATTTTAGATCTCACATGCAGGTACGATGACCATGCTGATCCTTTTTTTTTAATGTCATAGTGTACTTTCGAAAAAATAAATTGGCTAGGTGATTTGTCCGTATTGCAGTCTGCTCTAAATTAGCAAAGAAAAAAAGGTGGCCTTATTATGGTCTGTATGGCCTACCAGATTCCTAGGATGAGATATAGTTTTTTTCTTCATTTGTTTGACGATGCAATTGATTATTCATGTACATAGCTGTTATAATACTATACTGATAGTTTTTAATATATGTTTCCATCTAAACAGGTCACAGTCAGGATTACAGAATTAAACGGCATGCTTTATGCATTCATATGTTACAAATGCTCTGACTAATATATTTTTGTTCCTGTTTGAAAACCCTTTCTCCTTGCACTGCAGGTAAAGGTGTAAACTGAGGCTCTGGCTTTATATTTGACACCATGACCAACCTTGAAAGCCATCATATTTGATTCCTAAATTGCAGTGGTAGCGATGGATTTTATCTGACAGTTGTGTCCATTTTCAAGTACATCTTACCTAAATTTTCCCTATGGAACTTTTCTGGTGACTCCTATAGAGATATATTAGTATGGAATCTACATGCTAATCATGACACGGAGAAGAAAAGGCAAGGTAACATTCTGCCACACCTAGATTATTTGTTTTCTTTCAAGAAATTATATGGTTCCACCTATATTTTCAAGTTTGCACTCATATGCATTCCAGTTAATTAGTTATGAAATACATCATTTCCGATCTTCAGTCTACATCAATAGGTGTGTTTACTTCACCCAATACATTGTCCTTCCATTCATGTAGTTTTCCCCTTAAGCCTTTATATTGTTCTCTTATCAATTTGTTCTAAAATAATTTCTTTAGCATTTACGTTCAATTTGTCTACAATATGTTGATACAAGTCTTCGCAGCAACGCGCGGGGTCTCATCTAGTTGAATAAATTGCGCAACTCACATTTGTGATCTCTACATTGAAACAATATAAAACAAAATAATTGATGAAAATTCTTTATAGTTAACAATGCTAACTAAGTAGTATGCTCATATATTTGTTAAAACAAAAATATGGCCAACGATAAATAGGTATAAGTTTTGAGCTCTTTTTCCGGTGATTGGCATGGAACTCATGGTTCCGTTGGAACCGTGAGCTCTGAATTTTGTTAGTCATTGATTAGGAGGTGATTTTTATTAGCCGTTGATTAAATTCACGTACCCTTAGGAAAAAACAGCCTGACCCTGTTCTGTACTGTTTCGAGCTTTTGGCCCATCGTGCGAGTGCGGGACAGAGATCAGGTGACATGCCCACGGCATGTCACCGTGTGCCTCGCGGCCTCACATCCACCGCCCAGCAAGAATCCAACGGACCACAGTTTCCCTAGGCAAAAACAACATCTAGACACAGACCAAATCGGGCACGCGCGAGTCAGCGGAAATATCTGGCGGGGAAGGCAGGGAAAAGGCGGGCTTTGGCGCGGCGATTCGCCGGCGTCTCCTCGTCTCGCGGCCTTCGCCGGCCGCCGCCGCCGTCGCCGCCCGCCGTCGCCGCCGTCGCCACTGAGGAGAGGCAGGGACGAGCGCCGTCCGCCGCGGGAACCAGGGCCGAACGCCGCTGCGGGCCGGGGACGAGCGCCGTCCGCCGCGGGAGCCGGGGACGAGTGCCGCCGCGAGCCGGGACGAGCGCCGCCGCGAGCTGGGGACCGTTCATCATCCTCAGCGACCTCTTCTCAGGTCCCCTCTCGCTCTCTTATTCCATTAGTGCCAGGGGCGGAGCTAGCTCCCGGGCTCGTCCGGCAACTCTTCACTGCAGATTAGTCTAATTACTGTGCTTAGTAGTGATTTTTGTTGGGGCAAAGCTAGCTGACATCGCTATGCACGAGCTTTGCCTAGGCTCCTCGCGCTGTCTGGCTCTGCCACTGATTAGTGCACTCGATCAGATGCAGGCAACAAACTTGAAATTGGTATTTGTATACCGGTAGAGCTAACCATAATGTACCTCCTGCTGTGGTATTTGTACTGGAAAAATTGCTAGGTACATATGATATAATTGGTTGTCCAGTCACCGGTATAATACTAATAGTGACAAACTATAATCTGCTAAGCTTTGTGGTTTCAACATAGGAACTACTTTTGTGGTTTCCACTAATTTGTATACACTGTTTTTGAATTTGGCAGAATTGTGCGTTGTGCGATGGGATCGATTGGCAACTGGATACCCGAAGCTGGTATGCGGTTCAGAAATTCGGATGAGGCTTGGGAGTTCTGGGTGCAATATGGAGGTCACATAGGCTTTGATGTGAGGAAAAGAAATACCATCAAAAGCAAAATTGATGGAACAATCACTTCATGTAGGTTTGTTTGTTCCAATGAAGGCATTCGAAGGAAAAGTCAAATAGATGATGAGCCGAAGCGCATTAGAGCTGAAACAAGAACCAATTGTAAAGTTCGGATGATTGTTTCATTTGATCGAGTGGCCAAATTTTTTGAAGTCACCGAAGTTGATTTGGAACACAATCACCTCCTTCAATTGCCACAAACCTGTTACTTGTTGGCATCACAAAGGAAGATTTCAGATGTGCAAGCTTTAGAGATAGAAACAGCCGATGATTCTGGAATTATGCCAAAAGCTTCACATGAGTTTGCATGCCGTCGAGCTGGTGGGAAGTTCAACGTTGGTTACACTTTGACTGGCCAAAAGAATCATTTGCGAACCAAGCGGCAGCGGGAGATGGCTTATGGACAGGCCGGTAGTATGTTGAAGTTCTTTCGTGACAAGATAGCTGAGAATCCATCATTCCAATATCATTTGCAGTTGGATTGTGAGGAGCATATAGCCAACATATTCTGGGTTGATGCTAAAATGCTACTTGACTATGCACACTTTGGTGATGTTGTCACTTTTGACACTACATTTGGCACGAACAAAGAGTATAGGCCATTTGGTATTTTCTTGGGCTCAATCAGTTTAGAGAAACAACCATTTTTGGTGCTGCATTGATGTTTGATGAAACACGCGACTCATTTATATGGCTCTTTGAGACATTTCTAGCCGCACACAATGGAAGGCAGCCTAGAACTATCTATACTGATCAAGATGCAGCAATGGGAGGAGCCATAGAGAAGGTCTTCACAGAATCATATCATGGACTGTGTACATTTCATATCATGCAAAATGCTGTCAAACATTTAACTCAAGTGGGAGTGGAGGATGAAGTGGAGGATGAACTGGAGGATGAAGAAAAAGAGCCTCATATTCTCACAGATTTTGGTGCTTGTATGTATGGATATGAGGACAAGGCAGCATTTGAAGAAGCGTTTGACAATATGAGGCTCAAAGTGCATAAGCAAACTTGGTTAAATAGCATCTACAAGGTGAAAGAAAAATGGGCTGAATGTTATATGAGAGATGTTTTTAGCTTGGGAGTGAGAAGTACACAATTAAGTGAGAGCTTCAACAATGCGTTGAAAAATTATTTGAAATCAGATTTTCATATTCTTCGGTTCTTGATGCATTTTGAGAGGACGGTGGAAGTAAAAAGAACAAAGGAATTGCAATCTGAATTCAATGCAAGAAAATATATACCAAGAATTAAGATGTTCACTCCTATGTTGGTGGAAGCAAGCAAAGTGTACACTTCGATTATATTTGAAGCTTTCCAAGGTGAGTATGAAAGATCAATGGCTGCATGTTGTAGAGTATTGGATGGAAATAACAGATTTGCCGTTGTCAACAAAAACAGCAAAACCTGCAAGAGAAACTTCCAACTTTCTCAGGGTTACTCGAAAAAACTTCCAACTTTCTCAGGAGCATACTGGAATCAACAAAAACGGCAAAAGAGGAACTGCTACACAAACTGGAGGCACAGATACAGTTGCAATTTTTCAGTTAATCAGGCCTCTTGCTCACAAAACAAGCAGACCAAAGCTAATTGTTCTCCACTAATTATCACTAGATAAACAGGCCCGTTTACATCACCCAAAATCCATACAGAAACTATAGATACTACTAGTATTTTCTATGCAGTTTTTGCAGTTCTTGATACTGCATTGCCCCAGAGCCACTAATACACGCACGCGGCATCCGGAACAAGCAGAGCATTCTTCCAGCTCCAAGAACAGCTGCAGCTCCGGTTCCCGCTCGCGGCGGCGCTCGTCCCGGCTCGCGGCGGCACTCGTCCCCGGCCCGCGGCGGCGTTCGGCCCTGGTTCCTGCGGCGGACGGCGCTCGTCCCTGCCTCTCCTCAGTGGCGACGGCGGCGACGGCGGGCGGCGACGGCGGCGGCGGCCGGCGAAGGCCGCGAGACGAGGAGACGCCGGCGAATCGCCGCGCCAAAGCCCGCCTTTTCCCTGCCTTCCCCGCCAGATATTTCCGCTGACTCGCGCGTGCCCGATTTGGTCTGTGTCTAGATGTTGTTTTTGCCTAGGGAAACTGTGGTCCGTTGGATTCTTGCTGGGCGGTGGATGTGAGGCCGCGAGGCACACGGTGACATGCCGTGGGCATGTCACCTGATCTCTGTCCGCGAGTGCGAGGCGACTAACAGCCGCCGTGGTGAGCACCCGTGCGAGGCGACCAGGGCAGCCGCCGCCTCCCTTGTACGGCCGCGGCGAGGAGGATCTTCCCCACTCATCAGGCCCGCGGCGAGGTTGCGGGGCGCTGCGAGGAGGTCGGCGAGGACGGCGGCGCGGGCGGAGCGGGGACAGGCGCCGATTTTCCCCACTCCCCAAGCCCGTGGCGAGGTGGCGGCGCGCGGTGCGGAGTTGGGCGAGCAGCCCACACCGGGCGACTAGGGCAACCGCCGCCGTCTCCTTCTTCTGTTGCCGGGAGGACGACCTCCATTCTTCTGTTGCGGCGCGGACGGACCAGGCGGAGGCCACGGATTGTGGCGGCGCGGTGAGCAGGTCGGCGGCGACGGTTGCGTGGAGCGGGGTCAGGCCACGGTACCGCAGCGAGGTGACGGCGGCGGCGAGGAGGTCGGCGTGGAGGTGCAGTACCGTTCTGTAGCGTGTGAAATATTTCAGAAAAAATTGCTCCAAAAACTGAAGTAGGAGGCTGAAAGCTAGGTGAGATGCTCGTGTTCCGTAGTCGTATAGCACTGTCCGGTTCATGGGTGGCAAGATTCTACAGCAGATACCCTAGACATGTAGCACTCTGTCAAACTTCTGATGTTTTAATATTCTGGAGATATTAGCATTTTTATTTGGAGGTTATATACGCATCCCTGGTTGTGACTTATTCGTATCAAAGAAAATCTATGTAAGTGAACACATATTGTTGATGTTGTTTATCTGATCTGGATGATGAGTCACATCGCTCCATGCCTGTACGAAGCAATATGAGAAATCCCTGACAATCTGAGACATGTAAAATCATAAACCCATACAGGAGGAATTATTGCACAGAAAAGACAGATTGGCTTTTGAAGAACTGCATTTGGTGGCATGCATATATTTGCTGAGCTCTCTTCCTTTACCACCTGCTTAACTTTAATGGACTTGCACCATCCGGAATCGTGGGGGTTTGGTTCAGAATTGATGTGCAGTCTTTGACATTGTTACCAGTTAAGATGGTCTGAATTTTTTTTGCTTCATGCTAATTTATACTTAATTCCTGTTTTTATTTCAGCCCATTAAAAATAAGAACCAACCATTAGAGTAAAATTGAATGAAAGAAGGACGAATGGAATGTCTATTTTAAAAACAACAATGAAAACATTGCTGCATTTTATGTGGAGAGTAGGAGTATTGTCGATGATCCAAGAACCCTGAACAAGACCATGTATCTTCATTTTCTCAAGCTACACTTTGTGCAGTTCCTGAATAAGCCAGTATTTTTCCATAGCTCTCGACCTGGTTGCCTTGTATCCATGATTGATGCTTGTTGATGCCCCATCAAATTCACTGGACACTGTTTTTGTACCCCCACTAAGTTCAGAAGGTTGTTAAATAATTTTGGTAGACTGCATTATAGTACTATTGCTGCATTTCAACGCATTGCTTTGTGCCTCTACTACTGCTTTGTATGGCGCCGTTCCTTAGATGCCAGCAGTAGTTATGAACACTTGGTATAAACTGATTAAATATATTGTTTACAGCTGCAGTTGATGGAGTGTTGTTCAGGTTAGTCACTGTTGGAGCAGGAGGAGGGCCAGTAGGCTGGAGCAGGAGTCCTCGGTTGGGGAGGTGGGAGGCTAACCTATTCTGGCAAGATATCAAGCAGGCAGGCTGCAAACCCTCTTCTACTACAAGCCAATGTACTCAACCTGCTACTTCTACTACAAGCCCAATGACAAGGCATCCACAAGGAGCAAAGTTGCTGCAGGTAGCCCTTAGTCGGAGTTTAAGAATTGAAGGGAAGCAATTTAGTGCATTTAGTGCTGCCTATGTATTCAAAGTGTTGTATAGTGGTCTGAACTGCTATGTTGGTCCTTCTTGTGATCTAAAACAGTTATGTATCACTGTTGAACTTCTATCTATCGTGTGATATATTGCACCAATAGTGTCTCTTGTATTGTTTGTGCTGTTGTTCTGAACTGTTTTTAAAATAATGTTGAAATCTTGTCGAAATGCTGCCGAATTGCTGCCAAGATGCTTCTGTGATATTGTCATTTGTTGTTCAACAGGTTGTGCTGAAATGATACTCAAATAGTGGCGAAATGCTGTAGCAGTCTGCCGAATTACTGCCAATATGCTTCTGAAATCTGTCATTTGTTGTTGAACATGTAGTGTACAAAAAAAAGGTACACACAAGCACATGGTAAATGGCACCTCTGTTATTGATTATATCATACACAAGTTACACATTTTTTCTCCTTTCTGTACCTCTCATTTTTTGTTCTCTACCTTTCCTTCTTCTACAAGGACTGGTTTGTGCAAGTACCTTTCCATCTTCTATAAGGGCTTTACTTGTACTTCATATTGAGCATGCATCTGACCTAATTAAGGTAATATGAGCATAAATCAGTAGAATCCTTTTTCTCTTGTTGGAGTTACTATTTGGCCCGTTATAAACTTGTTTTCTCTCATTTTCTTGCAATGCCTTTTGTCATAATAATTCTTTTTATTACTGCAAGGATATGCTAATCTACTGCAGCACAAGCTGAATCATACAACAGTGCCAGGATTCCAAATCATTCCACAGCAGCCTGCTGTCAGCAGGCACAAACCTCTGTGACAGGATATGCTAATCACGTTCAAAGCTTCGACAGATTCTGTCTTCTTTAGAGAAGCAGCAACAGAGGAGCAGCTGTATGAGCTCCACCAGCGGCAGGGGAGAAGCAGGGAAGCACGCGCGTGAAGGTGGGCGGGACCTGGGTGAAGGCACCGCCAGATTTCAGTCACCGGAGGAGGCATGACGGTGCCGAACTCGTGTAGGAAAGGGGCGGACGGCGTGGGAGCAGACAGCCTCGATTCCATTGATTCCCGGCTTCCCGACAAGCGTGGCTCAAGGAGGGCATATATCTCGGCGAGGCGGGGCTACTGGTCTAGCGGAGGATGGTGAGGGGGCGGCGGGGAGCTGTTCCTCGGAGCAGGAGTTGGGGCCGGCAGTGGTCGCAAGAGGGGCAGTAGTGCGGTTGCCGCTAGCCTTGGCCGGCGGAGAAGCATGAGGCCGGCGGAGAAGCATGAGGCCGGCGGAGGAGCTTCGCAGCCTTTCTCCCCCGTGGCGGAGTAGGTCGCCCCGGCGGCGCACGTCGAGGACGACGGAGACAAAATCTAAGTTTGAAAATTCACATTTAAGGCCGAATTTGACATGTTTTCAATGTATTAGGGATGCTTTTGCAAAAAATGTATTTGAACCGTGTCTCCACATCTTTTATTGAACGGAGGGAGTAATTAAAATTAAATTATGGCCCCACCGGTTTGTTACCTGGTCCCACATATTTTTGGTACCGGTCCCACACAATTTTCGGTTCCGCGGAACCGCTCAGTTCCATCAGTCTAGTTCCAACAATTTTAACACCGTTAGATCTCGCTGGATGAACGGTTATTAAAAATGCCAACCACCCTAAAACTTGTAATAAGTTTTTAGTATAAATATATTTTACTTTTACTCGCTCAGCAGAGACAATAGTGAGATTGGTCATCAATCAACATGTTAATCACTTTCCCACCATACTCGGGTCCAAGCGTGTTCACAAGTCTGATAATATGAAAAAAAAAAAAATTGCGAATACAAGGGGCTGATTGAAAACCAGCAATTACAGAAAGGTCCTCAAAAAGATTGAAATTATAGTCCAAACCCTCCCGTAAATCGACTCCGTCTTCATCCACGGCGCCGTCGGTGGCGCGCCGCCGCTCTTGCTCTCCAAACCTTGGATCGAGAGCACCCCCGAACGTGCGGGAAGTCGCCGATCGTCGGCCCCAGAGGACCTACACCTGTAGACGTCGCCGTCGTCGAACCGGTCTTCGCCAGCCACCTGTATATTAGTCGTCGACGCCGAAACCGCCGTCCCGCGGCATCCAGCGAAGGGGAGCCTGTACACCGCAGGTCCGCAGAGCCGCGAGCACAGGAGCAGCGGAGGAATGACGCCGGAGCTCCGAGGAACGTCGACGCCGCGGAAGAAGGCCTCCACCTGCAAAAGAACCACCGGAGCCGCCGCCTCCTCCATGGCGATGCCGGCAGCAACACAACTCACACCTACTAACCTATGTACACGGATCCGCCGATTCCCCGACCTCCCGCCGCCGGAGCGGCGCCGGAGGCCGAGGAATCGAGCGGATCTACGGCGAGGCGGTGGCGCGCGCTGTAGAATCCAAAGATCGCCCCTCTGGTACTGCAGACAGGAGAGAGGAACGCTCCAAGGTGCGTTTTTTATCTGGCAGGTCCCTGTCGTCCTCTGATAATATGAAAATTAACCCCTCCTTTTTTATCCTCGAGTGGTTACGACGTGTTGTGTTTGCTTTCCTAGCATGGAGTGGATTAGCGGTGACAACCACCCTCGGGAGCCTCTTGTTTTGTACACCCATGTGACAGAAGTGGGAGCGGTCATCGTCTTTGATATCATATACGATAAATGGTTTGTTCTGCACACAATTTTTTTTGACATGACAATAAGTATATGTTAAACAAATATAAGACTTTTTTAACCTATGACCATAAGATAACCATGAAGAATCAATAAGAATTTGCATGGCATCTTTGCATTTTTTTTTCTAGCAGATTTGTTAATTTTCATGGAAATATATGTCTGGGACATGAAATTAAAAATACATTAATATTTCAATCTGTTTCAGACGCTAAAGCAGATTTCACTTGCTTCTAAAGAAAAAATTTACATGATATTTCAGTATTCAAGGCAAAAGAATTTCTGCCGGCAGTATACACTGGTCTTGAGGTTTCAAAAAAAAAATGTATACACTGATCTTGTCTTTCAACCGTCATAAGGGGCATCGAAAGACCTCTTGATTACGTGGAAGCAGAAGGATTACCAAGTGACAGTGATAACAAGAAAAACACCACCTAGCAATTTGGGCACGATCAAATGGTTGTCAGGAAGCCTTCTATACCACGAACGTCTATGCACCTTGCGATCACACGGAGTGCCGGGTGTTCTTCGAGGATCTCAAACTTGTCAAAGAAGTGGATTATTGCTGCGGGGGCTAACAATGTGTACTTTCAGTTGTAACACAAATATACTTTCAGATGCATCGCGTGCGTATTTTTAAGTACTTTTAGATGCAGCACGAACATATTTCCAGTTGCATGGATGTATTTTCGCATGCAACAGGGGCGTACTTCCAGTTGCAGCGTAGACATATTTTCTGATATAGGACGGGTGTACTTTCAGATGATGAGTGGATGTATTTTGTACCGGACACGAGAATTTCGATACCAAAAGAATCAAAAGAGAAGAGGTAGAAAACGCAAACTTTGGATGGTTAGCAGGGTGGTTGTACTCTCAGCCCACCAGAGTTCAAATCCCTGGTTTGATATCTGTGTGTTGCATTTAGGCGGAATATTCTTTCAGTGGGAGGCGACGTTCTCGTCGACAGCGAGTCGCCCGTGGTGACTTCGTCAATTTCAAGACTCGATCCGCCGGCTCAGTATTTCGAAGGTGCTCCTAGGGATAGGTGTGCGTACGTGCGTTCATAGGGGTGAGTGTATGTGCGTGTATGTGAGCGTCTGCGTTTGTAATGTGTTTCTAAAAAAAGAAGAGGTAGAAAACCTAGAGAGAGAAGAAAAAACTGAAAGCGGAAAGCCCATGTACGCACGTTACATGCAGCTTATGGATGGAACATGCAAACCACGAAGGTTTTTCCTTTTTTAACCGTAGCGTGTCATGGTGTCAGTGTGGGACTTTGGAAATATTGTTCTTTTCCGCATTAAGAAAACCACATGGGCCGAGGCCCATCCCGGACCGCCCACACGTCGCATCGAGCCATCGTCAACCTGCTCGCCATTGTTGCATCAGGCGGCTGGGAAGGCGGAGACACGGCAAGAGCAAGACGAAGAAAAAGGTAGTACCTGCGATGAGAAAGAAGGCCGCTCAGCCGAGTGTGAGGAAGAGGGACAGCGCGGTGAAGCCAACGCGTCGCCCGGCGCCAGTATACAAGGAGACAATTCCCATCGATGAAGATAATCTCAGCACGTTCCGCGAGTTGTGGATGCGAAATTGGGGCGATGAGATCGATTCCATGGAGCAAGAAAGTAAGTACCCTACTAATTTCTTTTCTTACCAGATGGATATGTGTCTATTTCATACTATGATCTATACAAAAATTAGTTCCGTCGCTGTCAATCGAAATCTCATATGAATAACTACATGTAATGCAGCGACTGTCCCGAGTGTGCGTTTCACGGACGATTATAAACCCACGGCACCCGCCAGCGCCATCAGCACTCTGCAGTTCTTTGAAGTCAAAATCGAATCCAAAGAGCCCTTAGGTTTGAAGTGGCCACTGCATGTGTACGGTTTTATTGCCGCACGTGATTTTGTGGATTTCAAGCGCAATATCATATTCGAGCGTGGAAGGGATAACTACCAGACCATCACCGAGGAGGTTGGTGTCTTTTGCTTGCTAACCCCTTGTCTATGCTTATATTTGGGCGGCTCATCTGAGTCTTACATAATTGACAAGTAGGATGCCACTGAGAGATTTTAAAAAGGCAGATGGGGAAAATAATTCTACTTTTGGGCTTTTTCAGTATGAAATATACACTATGCAAAAGCAAATGGATTAACCAGGTCATTCTTAGGTTTTTTTTTTCAATATGAAGTATGTGTATACACATCCTGACATCCTTGCATAGCCAGTTATTGGAATGGAGTTACTTCCGTTACTTCAGCCATAGTAGAAAGTCGTAAGTAGTAACCTACCCTTATAATAACCCAGACATATTAGCTTGCAAAATACAAGGTACAAATTTAATGGGTATAATAGTTTAGTTAGAACGAAACTATGTGATGGACACTTGGAAAGATGGTATAAACTAAATGCATAGAGTAGGGTTATTAAAACTGTAATAAACATGATAGTACCTCTGAGCTTAGCTAGATTCAAGGAACATATTAGTGTTTATAATGCGTACAAGAAATTGCATGGTGGGAAGCAAAGAAAGTCAGGAATGAATAATAATAGCTCTTACATTTAGTACTTAGGCAAAATAGAGCCGATAATAAACCTGAATATTAGTCATTACGGGGGTAGAATAATTTTGGTTGGTTCAGCTTAAATCGTGAGCTCTTAGGTAAGAGGGTGTGCGAACTTTTGGTTTGCTCAAACTTCAAAGGAACATATTAGTCATTATGACATAAAAGCAACCAACCTGGAGATCAACCTTATGTTTCTGAATCCCCTATAAGGTTCTGGTTCTATGCTACTCCTGGAGTATGTCTAAGTCTTGTATTCTGGAAGTTCTTATCTGCGTATAGTCCCGAATCTTCTTTTATGTCAACTTTGTTACCTGATTCTTGACTCTCTCTTTATAAATTCAGGTATTTTACTTCGACCATTCGTCTTAAGTTTACTGTTGAGTCTATCACTCTATTGCATTCCTTGGTTTGTCTATGCCGTTCTCTGTTTTTTTAGAATCGGACAGTTGTGTCTCTTGTTTCAAAAGGTTTTAGCATTATTTGGAATTATTGGTTCTGTTCCAAGAATGTTTTATGTTAGACACGCTTTAGTGTGTTTGAGTATATGCACACCTTAAAAAATATTCCAACATTCCATTAGTATTTACTTGATTCATTTTGCATGCAGTTTCCATTCCTATTACTGACAGGTCCTAAACGTGCTGCTGTGCTGATTGATCCTGTGTACTTCGAGGTTGACCTGAAAATTAAGGGCGCTGGGCAATCTGAGGATCAAGATCTAATCTGCCTAGCTGAGCCGTTTGACGATAGTGGGCCTCTTGATTCATCCCTGTTTAAGTGTGTCTACACTAGCAAGATCAGCAAACTGGAGTTGACATTTGGCCACATTGTGAGGTCAGTAGAGGCTGCAATCAGTATGAAAGTCATCCGTGAGTCATGGCCAGATGGTTTCCAAGGTTTTTTTGCTGCAAAAACTGCCAGTATAAATGACAAGGAAATTATGTTGCTCGTAACCCGTCATGATGAAGAATTGCCTCTTGCTGATGATGGCATGATTAAGCTTCAACGCCATGTTGTTTGTGCTGAAATTCTGAAGGGAGAGCATCTGGAAGTTTCTGTTAATGCTAAAGATGTTGATGGGAAACAATTCGGCGACGCTCTAGTTTTTAAACCTCAGGAATACGGTAAACTTTGTGGTACACTTAATGTTAGTTCTTGTGAGATTGAGGTCAGTGTTACCTGGTCCCTTATCAGTTGCTGAGGAATCTGACTGCACTTTAATGGTTTTCTATGTAAAAAAATTATATATGTTTTCGTTCATTAATTTGTGATGAACCGATCGATTCATAACGTCTAAAGCGAGTTGGATGGGTCAGCTTTTGCTGCCAAACTTCTTGGGCTAAATGCTGAAATCTGAACCAAAGGGGTTTCGAAAGGGCAGGGCTAGCTGTTGCGCGCGTTGGAAGTGTTTCCGTCGATCGGTTTCCGACAATGACGTTTTTCTAATTAAGGTAAGATTCCTTCACACGTGCTGACTTTTCCCTATTCCCTTTCAGCCTGGTTCGCTATTTCCTTTCAGCCCGGCGAGCCCGCCGCCATACTGAATGGCGGCGCGTGATCTATTCCCTTTTAGCGCCCCAGCTTTTACGAATCAAATCTATTCCTTTTTTTTTTGCAAAACAGAAATATATTAGATATTTACTATCAAAAAAATCATGCCAGTCAAAATCAATTCCATTTTTGGGATAGTGATATTTTAGGGTAAAATTAAATGGGTGGGAGATCGAAGAATCCCACTTCCAACTAGTACAAAAATTTGGAACAAAATAATAGCTGCACTTCCAAGTAGTACAAAGTTTTTAAACCAAATAATGGTTGCAATTCCAACAGTACAAAAATAGTTGAACAAAAATAGAAGTCCCACATAATTTCGCTGGGCCTGATACTTATTGCAAGGCCAGGCTAATCCATTTTCTACTACAATGTTTCCAAGAATTTCCTTCTTGGACAGTGGTTTTTAGGATAAAATAAATGTATGGGGATAGGAAAAAACAACAACTTCCTACTAGTAAAATCGTTTTGAACACAAACTCTACCACTTTCTACTAGTGTAATCATAAAATCATATTTTTTTTTTCTGTGCGCGTTGGTTCCACGATACAATTTTCATGGCTAATTGTTTGTACGGTCTAGATAAGACAATTCCCTTTTGTTGCGAAATACGAAGAAGACTGTATTTTCTTACTTAAGATGAAAACAACGAACAATGAAAATTCCCTTTTAGGGCTAGTGATTTTTAGGGTAAAATAGATGGGTGGGAGATCTTAAAAAAACCACTTCCAACTAGTATAATTTTTTAAAATTAGATCTACCATTTCCTTCTAGTGTTAAAAGACCAGAAAATAAATAAGTTTACTATGTCACGCATATACATGTGAGCATAAGATATGTACAAACAGAGAAGAGACCCGGAAAATATTGATCATAAAATGTTTTCCATCCTCCTATATTGTATGTAGTAAGGTTGCTGCATTAAATTACACGATCAATTCATCAGACTCCAAAATTCTTGATTTGAAGAGCTATGAAGAAGTCTTTACCCTCCATCTTCACAACAGTAAGATATTCAATGTCAATGTTCTCTATTGGCAGAAAGCATAAATGCAGTTACTCATGAGAAAAATAATTAGTAAGATACTACAAGTTAGCAGTGTGAAAAGAATTAGTCAAATATTATCAATCACATAGCAAACAAATTATCAGGTGGGGATATTAAAACCTTATTACCAATACACTCGCATACAAGTTATGGAGGAGAAAAACTAGTCAAATATTACCAATTATATAGCAAACAAATTATCACGGGGGATACTATAACCATTATTACCAACACACTATCATATAAATTATCGATGAGAAAAAAATTCAAATATCACCAATCACATAACAAAACAAATTATCAGGTGGGGATATTAAAACCTTATTACCAATACACTCGCATACAAGTTATCGAGGAGAAAAAACTAGTCAAATATTACAAATTATATAGCAAACAAATTATCACGAGGGGATACTATAACCATTATTACCAACACGCTATTATACAAATTATCGATGAGAAAAACCATTCAAACATCACCAATCACTTAGCAAATAAATTATCAGGTGGAGATATTAAAAACATTATTACCAATACACTCGCATACAAGTTATCGAGGAGAAAAAACTAATCAAATATTACCAATTGTATAGCAAACAAATTATCACGAGTGGATACTATAACCATTATTACCAACACGCTGTCATACAAATTATCGATGAGAAAAAACCATTCAAATATCACAAATCACTTAGAAAATAAATTATCAGGTGGGGATATTAAAAACATTATTACCAATACACTCGCATATAAGTTATCGAGGAGAAAAACCTAGTCAAATATTACGAATTATATAGTAAACAAATTATTACGAGGGGATACTATAACCATTATTACCAACACACTATCATATAAATTATCGATGAGAAAAAACCATTCAAATATCACCAATCACATGGTAAATAAATTATCAGGTGGGAATATTAAAAACATTATTACCAATACACTCGCATACAAGTTATCGAGGAGAAAAAACTAGTTAAATATTACCAATTATATAACAAACAAATTATCAACAGGGGATACTATAACCATTATTACCAACACACTATCATATAAATTATCGATGAGAAAAAACCATTCAAATATCACCAATCACATAGCAAATAAATTATCAGGTGGGGATACTAAAAACATTATTACCAATACACTAGCATACGAGTTATCGATAAGAAATGAACTACTCAAATATTACCAATCATATAGCAAACAAATTATCACGAGGTATACTATAACCATTATTACCAACCACTAGTAGGGAAACCCTATATAGGTAGGTTGGCATTCTGTGGCGCACCCTTAATTGGTGCGCCACATAATTATTTCTGTGGCGCATGGTGCCTGGTGCGCCACAGAAATCTTGGCCTTTCTGTGGCGCATCTTTTGCCCATGCGCCACAAAAAGCCAAAATTCTGTGGCGCGTGCCCAACCATGCGCCACAGAAACACCGTGGGTCCCATGTCCAATGATTGGGCCAGATCCATCTGGAAACTTTCTGTGGCGCACGCCGCATGGTGCGCCACAGAAAGTTGATTTTCTGTGGCGCATGCATCTTGATGCGCCATAGAAATCAGCCTTTCTGTGGCGCACCTAGCCCGTGCGCCACAGAAACTTGGCTTTCTGTGGCGCACCAGACACCATGCGCCACAGAATGTTGGCCCATATCCACAAAATGTTGGCCCATGTGACCTTCTTCATTCTCCCATCTAGCTCGACCTCTTCCTCTCTCCCATGCCATTTTGACCATCCTATTCTCCATTATTTATTGTTAAACCTACTTTGTTTGCTATATAATTGGTGAAGGCTTGGGGAGAGCCTCCATATATACTCTCCTCCTCTCTTTTTGTTCACTATTTTCTCTCCATCACCACACACTCTTTCTCATCGATCACGGCCACGTCTCGGCAACGGATATAGATCTATTAGGTGGGTATTGTTGGATGGATATGTGTATGCATGTTTTGTGTTGCCGGCGATGTGTATGGATGTTTGTTAAATGCATGAGAAACTTGTCGGCGGGCGGTTTGCACGACGATCAATGTTTATACATGAAGCTTGTGTGTGTTGTGCATGTTGTTGCCTTTTGTTGTTGCGTTGCGCCAGCGTGGTGCATGGATGTTTGCCGAAATGTTGATTCATTTCTATTTCGGTAAATTTTTGCACCACTCATATGTCCTACTTTTAGGGGAAGTCATGCCAAATTTTTTGTCGAACATTTCCGACTTTTCGACTTCCCGCATGAGAAGCTTGTATGTGTGTGTGCATTTTGCGGTTAATTAATTCTAATTAATAACACATACTCTATATGTACACATATATTGCGGTTAACACACTATCATATGAAAAAACCATTCAAATATCACCAATCACATAACAAATAAATTATGAGGTGGGGATACTAAAAACATTATTAGAAATACACTAGCATACGAGTTATTGATAAGAAATGAACTAGTCAAATATTACCAATCATATAGCACGAGGAGATACTATAAACATTTTTACCAACACAATGTCATACAAATTGCCGATAAGAAAACAAATTGTCGTTGAGGAGACCTATTAAGATATTACCGATCGCATAGAAAACAAATTATCAACGCACATAGCAAACATTATGGGGCTATTAATTTTTTTAAATTACTTAACAAAAATGGGGGATACTACAGTTATTACCAAGAACATTACACAAACATTGTTGAAAAATCTGCGCTAGAGTTGCCGAAAGATGGGTAACCGTATTACCTCCTTAAACCCCATTGCACCCAAATCCAAAGCACGACAACCAATTGATTCACTCCCTGACATCGTAACTTTATTAACTTACTACTAGGTTAGAAAACTCGGAACAACTTGAAACCTCCACTAACAAAACTAGGGACATCATCATGAATTCATGATCCAATTCTAGCTGTTAGGTACAAAGTGAGTGTAGTCAGTATATACACTTAAAAAACGAAGTAATTGAACTGAATCTAGTGCAAAGTATCTCTATTCTTCTCCAAGAACCCAGCTGTATCACATGACAAAAAGATGAATTAAACCTCCAAAACAAACAAAGTATCTCGATTTGTTTCTCTTTTAATCAGTGTGTGGTAAAAAATCCCGAAGTATCTGAAACCTGTTAAATAACTTGGAAAAGAATGTGTTAATACAACGAGCACAGTGTTTGTCTGTGGCTCAAAAATGGTCTTCAAACTAATTACAGATAAGCTCCTCTATGTAAGTACATTGCATCTGTGATTTTTTCCAGAAAACATAAGAGGACTGGGGAGGGGAAGAGGTGTACCTTGATGAGGGAGGGGTCGGCGAGGGAGATGCCGACGTCGGGTGATCCCCATCTTCCAACCTCCATGGAGCCACTAGGTCGATCCACTCCATGGTTGTTTCGAGCTTCCGCAGCAGCAAATCATCATCTCGGTTGGCACCCAGGAGGAGGCGACCTCCGGTTCCTCTCGTAACGGCGGACCCCGTGGAAGAACGCAGGCGCCCGGCTCCCTCGCGGCGGCGGCACGCCATCACAGCAGCGGGGCGCTCTCATTCAGATGTGTTCAAGGAGGAGGAGGGGTGCATGGTTCGGTGGTTGGAGCAGGCCGAAAAGGGAAAAGGAGAAAAATCGATTGGCGATAAAAAGGGATTGGGTTGGAGCGGAGCTAACCTCTCCCGCTGTTGCCGAGGCTGGAGAGGAAGGTCGAGTTCGGCGGCCGCGGCGGCTCGACGGGATGCAGAGTCAGGGGTGGAGTTGGTGCGAGGCAGGGATATAGGATGTGGAGTCCTGGGAGGAGGGGTCACTGGGGCGAAAGCTACAGCTCCGCCTCCGGAGGGGAGGGGGAGTGGTATGGCACGGCGGCGGGCCGGCGGCGGCTAGGATGCTAGGCGGTCGCCGGTCGGGTTAGAGCGACGAGTCCAAACGGAGGCGAAAAGGCAAAGGGAATGTGAAGGAAAGGAAAAAAGGGGAATAGGTGGGGAGTGGGGACGCAGCGGACGCTGCGTGAGCGAAGGGCCACGCGCGCCACCGCGCTCGCGCTCGCGCGCTCGACAAGCAGCCATCGCGGTTTCGAAACCCCAACCAACTTATGTTAGATCAACTGCTCCGACTTTAGACCAATGGGCTAAATGTTAAATCTGAACAAACTTCCAGCACTCTCTGATGCTAACAAGGCCTCTGTACGAGGTCAACAAAAAATGCATATAAGCATGTGAAAAGTTGAAATGGTTAACAAAATATGTGTTCTTTACTACCATCGATCATTTGTGTCTTCCCCTGCAGAGTAATTAAACCATAACACGCTGAAAATGGTAATCCTTTGATAGCCGTTTGATGATATTGGGCCGATTCATCCGTGTTTAAGCTTTGTTTTTGTTTTATTAAGTGTATTCGGTCAAACACGTGTGCTCACGTCCGAACTAGCCCAGTGCTGGATTGCATATCAGCAGACAAGTATGGGAGAGTTGTGTGTAGAAGATAGGGGCAGCGAAGCGACTCGCACAAGGCACAACTGGTGTCCGCTTGACAGCTGTGGAGCTGAAAAAGGTACCTCCAGAGACACATCAAGGCTGCTCGGGGGACGACATCTATGTCGCCACTCGCAGCTGCTCGCCGGATCCTTCCTGGCCCCTTGTCGCCACCGAGAAACATTGCCGGGCAAAGTCTGTGCGGAGATGGTGGCGGGGGAGCCCTTCGGAAAAATGTTTATGTATTTTATATAATAAACTTTATGAAAATATGTTTGTGAAGTTAGGAAAAGATTGTTCATACAATTTAGTGAATTTTTCACGTGAAAAAAATAATACTCGTTTAATTTAAAAAATATTGTTGGGAGTTTTGAGAAATTTTCATACGATTAAAAAATGTTTATACACCTAAATAAATTGTTCACATGTACGAAAAATAGATATTCACACAACTTAATTTATTTAAAACATAATTGCTCATAGGTACAGAAAAAGGTTCACACGGTTCAAAAAAATTGTTCATAGGTGTAGAAAAATGTTTACACGGTTGAAAATAATTGTTTCTATGTTTTAGAAGCTGTTCACATTGTTAAAAAAATAATTTCTAACATATATAATTTTTCAAACCGTTCAAAATAACCATTCATATGCTCCTTTCTTTCTCTATTCATTATATATTTTTTACACAAAAGAACTGAACAATATATACACAAAACACACGGATACAAAGCAAAAATATATAAAGAGAAAAAAAACCGGAAAATAAAATAGAAAACAAAAAAGCACCGATAAAAGAAGCTCAGTTTTTATTTTGAGAGAATTCCTTCCTTGGCCCTTGCTTAAAATTTTGTTCCCTATTTGGCCCCAAAAAATAAAATCTTCCCAATGTCATGCCTAAATTTCAATTTCTTCCTAACATGGCCCTGCAGTGCATTCTCAGCACTAACGGTGTTAAATTGGGATGTAAAAAGACTATTTTACCCTTGACAAATTATGTGATAAAAACACACTCTAATTTCCGTGACAAAAAATGCCCTCAGTAGCGAACTACATGGAACCATTTTATATAACAGATTGTAATTTTAAAAAATAAAAAATTTGGGCAGAACCTCCCCTAGAATTTAACCATTCTCTGCACACAATAAACATATATTCATAGACATGTTATAACAATACATCCACACACATCACATAAACGAAACATCACTACTGGTCCTACAGTTTATATCACATAGTTGAGGTCAAGTCTAAATACATCACGTAAACAGGGCACAAAAGCAGCACCACTTCACTTGGTCTCACAGTTCCACAAAAATCACACGGCAAAAGCATAGAAGCACCTCTCACATGACTCAGGATATGAGAAGAGATAGGAATCACAAGCTGAGCCTTCTTTTGCTTCTTGTACTCATTGCTGGGCTGTCAAGTGGCACTGTAGGAATTATAGCAGCATCTTTCTTCTTTTTCTTGGCTCTTGCCTTCACAGGAAGGTTCCCCTCGCTGGGCATAGGTTGACTTGAGCTGGTTTTTGACCTGCACTCATGCAAGTATGGCAGCAGCAGTTATATGAATATATACTAGAGAAAACAATAAATAACATGTGAAATCAGAACTAGTTGATTACCTTTTTAAAGCTCCAGCACTAGATTTTACATGTTTTTCCTTTTTTGTTGTAGTTTCAAGGATTTGGCTAAGGTGAGATAGAAACTAATTAGTGCAGGTCAGAAACAACTCTATGTAATCATGAGCATAAATGTAAAATGATTTACCTAGGTGGGAAACACATCCTCGTTGGTGCAACTTCCAAATATCTTGGCGGGTACTGGTCTACAATTGATTCAACCAAATCCTTATAATTTGTCAAGTCAGAATCAATCATCTTCTCAAAGTAGAAAGTTAAAATTCCTTTTCTAGCCTTTTTCTGGTTGCTAACACATCTAATTTTCAACAAATAACTTGAATTCGGATCCATCCTGTAAATGGAACACAAATATAGGCATAAATGTTGCTGACGACTGATATTTTTATGCATAAGTAAAAACTCAATAAATGTCTCGTAACAAGCCTTTTTACCACAATTTCTGTGTTTTTACAGACGACTGGGAAACGTCAGTTTTTTGTGAAAAGACTTTTCGAGCAAAGAGCATGTCCAGACGTACGTGCGACATTGTTTCTGATTTTGTTTGACATTTCAGAATGCATTAAAAAACATTTTAAAGCCCAGTCGGAGATTTAAACAGAGACGTCTCGACGTTCTATATATGTGGGTGCCAAAACGCTACTGATTACTCCAGTATATAAACAGCTAGATAGGGCAGAGGACGGACGCATCCCGCACAAGCTGATACTTGCACCGGCATAGCTAGCTAGAGAGAGAATTCAGACGCTAGCTAGAATGAGCGCCGTGGTGAGGAAATCGTCCCCGGAGCTGAAACTCACCCGACGGCCGCAGCCGTGACCGCGCCGCCCACGACGCCGCCCGCTGCCGTGGCCGCGCCGCTGGCCGCCGCCGTGGTCGCGCCGCCGCCCGCAGCCATGGCCGCGCCGCCTCCCGCAGTTGTGGTCGCGCCGCTGGCCGCAGCCGTGTCCGCAGATGTCTCACCACACACGACGCCGTGCGCATCCGTGCCCGCGCCCGAGCCGCCGGCCGCGGCCATCTCTTCCTCCCCTCAGCTCACGCCGCCGCTGCCGCCATAGTTAGGGTTCACTGTGTGCGTTTTGGTCGGGTTCGAAAGGGGATGCGAGAGGAAGATCGATCGGGCCAAGTGAGTTGGTTCGGTCTGGTTTCCTTTTCTCTGGATCGGGAGGGTATTTTTGTCCAATGAAAAGTCAACTGACGGCAAAACAAAACGGCACTAACGGTTGGACCAAATTAGGAAGAAAACGAAATTTAGGCATGACATTGGGAAGATTTTATTTTTTTGGGCCAAATAGGGAACAAAATTTTAAGGAAGGGCCAAGGAAGGAATTCTCTCTTTTATTTTTGAGAACTCCACCCCTCTAAACTCTAAACCACAAAATTTACAGTGACACCATCAGGTGGATTTTGTATCCAAACATGCCGGCCTAGACTAGAGCACAAGGAGCCTCTAGCTAGGGCATGTGCATCACCATTTGATCGACGACCTTCATGGACAAGATCGACTTGGGCACGGCCCACTCCAGGCTGCCCTTAAGTCGGTTTGGGCACGGCCTGAACAGCTTTTGCATGGGAAACCGCTTGTAATAGTCCGGGGATCTGCGCTTCGCGTCCTCCCCCTCCAGCGATTGACGCGTGTCCCCGTGAACCACCCGCTCTCCTCCACTCGTTCCTTTCCTCTCATCCTCTCGCTCTCTCGGTCGCCTCCTTGCTCTGTCACGAGAAACAGAAACATGACTATTGACTACAACGCCATGTCGCCGCCGTCGGCCTCTGCACTCTGCCGCCGCCGGCCACCTCCGCCCCTACGACGGTGTCGCCGGGCACCTCCGTCCCTCCCTCTACCCTCCTCGGCGCCCTCGCCGCAGATCTCGATCGACCTCGCGGGTCGGGCCGCCTCACGGGAATCTCTCCCACGGCGTCCTCGGCGCCATGGCCGAGGCCTCAAGGTCCTGCCTCGCCACCGGCGTCGACGAGCTCGCTCCCGAGACACCGGCGTCTCCTCGACCACCATCATCTCCGCATCAGCCGCCCCGAAGGTCCTGTGTTGCTCTCACGGAGATGGAAAGGGTCCCTACGGAGCTGCGCGGCGCCCGCGGTCTCAGCCCGTGCTCCAAGTGCCTCCCCGCGGCGCTCAGCCTCAGCGACGTCCCCACGGCCGCCGCCCTCCGCTTTGCGCTGCCAGACGAGGCTGGAGGTGCTGCTACTACCAGGCCGTGGTCGCCGAGGTTACCGGGTGCGACAGGCGGTGCGACGAGAGGCAGACGCTGCTTCCTTGTCCCGGAGTCGCTGCTGCCGTCATGGCGGTGCGGTGCTACTATAGCTTGGAGGCGCTGCTTCCATCATGGCGGCGGTGCTGCCATGGCCCGGAGGCGCTGCTGCCGTCGTGGCGGCGGTGCTGCCATGGCCCGTAGGCGCTGCTGCCGTCGTGGCGGCGGTGCTGCCATGGCCCGTAGGCGCTGCTGCCGTCGTGGCGGCACGAGGCGCTGTTGCTGCCGTCGCGGTGGTGCTGCCATGGACCGGTGGCGGCACTGTCGTGGTGGCAGCGTGGTGTGGTGGCAGAGACAATGCTCCTCTCGTCGTAGCACCCTCAACGGCGGAGGCGCTGCTATGGGAGGCATCGCTGCTAAAGGGAGATGACGGCGATAGGGAGATGACGGCGGTGCTACGGTGAGATGCTACAGTCGGCAGTAGAGGGTGCTGCCAGTGTCGGGCGGCCTTGCTACCAACCTTAGGTGCTGCTGCTGCAAGCTGGATGCCGATGGCGATGTTGTCAGGGCCGATGGTCACCTGTGATGTTGTCAACGGTCGGCGGTGTTGCTACCGACGGCAGCCGGTGTTGCTACCGACGGTCGCTGGTGATACTATGGACGGCAGCCATGGATGCTCTCAGCGGCTGACGGCGTTGCTACCGATGGTCACCGGACGCTGGCTGCCATCGGTAGGTGGCGTTGCTATAGACAGTCGCCGATGATGCTCCCAAGGGGCGCACGGCGGTGCTACCAAAGCCTGTGGCCTCTCGCCGACTTCCTCCCATATGCTCCTGTTTCTTGTCGTGGCGGCGACGCTGGTTGCGGAGATTGGAGAGAAGCGACGTTGGTGAGGTAAGCTGCGCTTGTGGGTGTGAGAGCATTTCTTCTTCGTTTTTTTGCCATCAGCTTGTCTCAACGAATGGCTTGTGTCGGGCAGAATCTTGAGATATTAACTAATGGCTTTGCTGCATAAGTCTTGTATCATGTATTAGTAGCAGAAATTATAAGCTTCAATAGCTATTATGTGATGCAACACCAGCATTTATTTTCCCTTTCCTCTTTTTTGTTTAAGGTAAATGCGGCATAAGCGCATATATCTTGCATCATTAGCATAACTACACAGCTCCCATAGTTATTATGTCATGCTACTATCATTTTATGCTATCCTTTTTTTTCTAATTGCTGCATCACTATGGTAGATTTGCTACATTTGCTTGAAATTTGGGCTACGTACCTAATAGTTATTTATGTTACATATATACTTGTTCTCTGTGCTGCAAACATGTATATATATATTATGATCTCATATTATTTATTCTAGATTAGCAATTTTTTCTTTGTGTTGCCGAATAAGCCGCTACCGACAGCAGCCGTGATGCTACCGACGATGCTACTAAGGGTGTGCGATGTCGCTACCGATGACACGCAGCGATATGCTGGCACTGCTACCGATGACTAGCCGGCATTGCTACAATCGGCACATTGCATTGCTGCTGACGATGCTACCGACGCGCGACAATGTTGCCGATGGCGTGCCCAGATGCTAATGACGAGCCGAGATAATACCGACAGAGTTCAGCAATGCTACGAACAGATGCTACCGAAAATCCGAAGTCGCATGACATTGCTACCGACGAGCGGCGATGTTATTGGGGACCCGAGCTGTTGCTACTAACGAGCCGACCGACGGTATCCGAAAATGCTTCGAGCGGATGCTACCAACGAGTCGGCAATGCTATCACGGGGGGGGGGGGGGGGGGGGGGGGGGGCAAATTTATGTAAGATTTGTAGCAATTTGTTTTCTCCTTCGACGCAAATCCACATAATGATTGTAGCAATTTTTTTCTCTCGGATAATGTAATTTTATTTTAATGTGATGCGTATTTTTCAAAGAAAACTGTAGCAAAAAATACCCTCTTTGAATGCAAATCCACGTAACCGCTGTAGCAAATTCTCCGGTGCGGCAATATGCAAGGTCCGGTGACGCGGGGCAGCGACGACAGTGCTATCACCGGCGACGGCGATTATGCTGCAAGACAACATGGTAGAAGCATTTTTTCTTCCTATAAGCATGTGCTACGAATAGCACAACTTTGAATAGCACAACTTTTGCGGGATTTGACAGTAAATTAGATATTTGCTATAATAGTAAAAAAAAAGTATTACAAACAATTTTTTTTTTTTGCTTCATAGACGACGGTACTATCATATGCGACGCTGATGCTACTGCAAAGCAGCATGGTAGAAATATGATTTCCTTCATATAAGTATTTGCTACAAATAGCACAAATTTTTGCTATAAATGAAACTTTTGCTTCGCAAATACATTTTGTGGGATTTAAAATTAGACATTTGCTACAATAGTAGAAAATTCTTATTACAAAACGAGCCTTTTTTGCACCATTTAATTATATGGTTTTGCACTATTAGTAAAACTAGAAAATACCCGTGCGTTGCAGCGGGAATCTCTTTAAGCAATTATTATGTAAACGGAATGGTTATAAGACGCATGAATATTCAGTTGTCATGATGCAGTTGATCACAATAGTCAAGACACTATTAATTCGTGTGAAATTGTTGAATATATTTGAGTACTAAATATTATTAGTGACGTGGATAATTATATGGCTGAAAAAAAGATGACATGGATAGGTTGCATGAAAGATGTACTATTATTAATTATTGTTAGTGGAGATGACATGGACAATTGATTGGCTAAAATAGTTGGTGATATGGACAGCTTGCATGTTGAGATAGAAAAATAATTAATTCACTTAGTGGAGTTTTGCTTTATAAGAGGTATAGATTTGTTTCCTAGAATCACTTTGCTGTTTTGCTAGAATTTGCTAGAATCTTTGCTACGAATAGCACAAAGTGCTACCGTGAGCCTGGACTCGAGAGATCCCAAAGTGCAGATGCACATGGATGTGGGGTCCACATCGGACCCTATCTTCTCCTTGGACCTCTCTCGTCTTGGAGTAGTTTCTTTCCTCTCTCTCACACGGGAGACGGGCTGGGCACGCCTGCGCCGCCGTGCTCCTACTCTTGCTGCCTGCAATTTCTCTCTACTGGCGCCGCCGTTGTTACCTTCTGCCCACGTGCTTCCCGCCGTTCTTCTCTAGCCGGAGTCGATCTGCTAGCCGGCGGTGCTCAGCGAGATCTCGTCGAGCTTCGTGCTACGGGGATTGTGGTGCGGCTGTGCTGCAAGGAGCTGCCGGCGTGGGCGAAGGTGCCGCCGGCGACGCGGGGGTGGCCGGGGAGGCCGCTGGGGGAGCCGGGAGATCAAGCCAGGTTCATGGTGCTTGCGGGAGAGACGAGGAGGAGGGAGGAAAAACTAGGACGAAAACGTCGGGCCACGCGCAGTCTTCCCTGCTTTGACCGCTGGGTGTGACACGTGTCAGGCGCTCCACCCGGGGGATCACACGGAAAGATCGCCGGGGGACGCCTAGTCATGTCCTTTTGCATGTCCCCCAAACATGAGCCCAACCCGATGGAGTTCGCCTGCCTGCCCGCGCGGAGCCGCCGACGAGAGGAGCTCGCGGAAAACAGTGGCGGCAAGGGTTACGAAACTATCCGAGGTTCAAAGAAGGGGAGATCGGAGATGCAGATGGATGCGGCGGCGACAAGCACGGATACGGCGGCTGGTAGCCGGGAGACACGGCAAGAGCGCAAGGCGAAGAAAAGGGCATCTGCGATGATGAGAAAGAAGGCAGAGGAACCGAGCGTGAGGAAGAAGGACATCACGGTGAAGGAGACTCGTCTCCGGGCGCCAGTATACAAGTTGACATTCTCTGTAGATGAAGATAATCTCCGCACGTTCCGCGACATGTGGATGCGAAATTGGGGCGATTCGATCGGTTCCATGGAGGATAAAAGTAAGTACCCCTGAAGTACCCTATAGCTACTGATTGCCTTTCTTAATTTTCTCCATCGATGCCATGATTAGTGCATCGCCTGCCAATGGAAGTCTCACATGTGAATATGACATGGATATCTAACATGTTGATGCAGCGACTATCCCAAGCGTGCGATTCACGGACGTTGTTTTCCACAGGGTCACCGTCAGCCCCATCGGCACTCTGCAGTTCTTTGAAGCCAGAATCTCACCCAGAGAGACCTCGGGTTTGACATGGCCCCTGCCTGTGTATGGTTTTATCGCCGCACGTGATTTGGTGGATTACAAGCGCAATATCATCTTCGAGCGTGAAAGGGACGACTGCCAGATCGTCAGCGAGGAGGTTCGTGTCTTGTGCTCTCGTTAGCCACTTGTCTATACTTATGTTTAGTCTGCTCTTCCTCGAAATAGGCTTTCGTCCCGCTATATTAATATAGCAACCACCCAATACAACTTTGAACAGTCAAGCCCAAACGAAAAGGAAAAGAAAAGGAAAAGAAAACAATGCCGACATCGGCGGATCAACGAAAACGAAAGTGACTCGGAACCGCGCTGCGTCCTCTCCGGCGTATTCCCACCACGATCCTAGCGCTCTAAATCGTTGCGTACCAAACAACACCTCCAAGAAGGAAAGCGACGACGACGACGCTGTTGTCCGAACTAGTCCTAGGGTTTCCCCCGGTACGCTCCAACGAGTGGGGAAGAGGTACACATGACGCCCTTCAAGAAGGAACGGCGACACTCTCAAGCGTCACCGCCTCAGTGCCAAAATGACAGGGATTTCTCCCAACCCCAAAAAAACCACCTCTCGGACAATCTGTTGCGCTCCACCAATCTTGCCATCCACCAATGTACGCCAACACGGTCTTAGAGCCACCATCGTTGTCTCACCATGGCAAATGTTGCAAGGCCGGCCAGCCCGAGATGAAGCAGCCATAGATAAGGTCCGTCAGTATCACAACCACGTGGGAGGGAACAACCTCCATCGTCGTAGACGTACGACGGTAGCCGACCGGACGTAGCAACAAGAGCACACCAAGTCATTGAAGCCGGAGGGCAGTAGCAGCGCAGCCACCTGGAGGACATCCTCCACCGCCATCGGCGGGTGCCGACCGGACACGGCAGCAGGGACACACCAGGCCACGCAGGCCCGGCCGAGCCCTTAAGAGCTCGTAAAGTCCCCGTCGCCATGCTGCTGCACGTAAGCCGCCGTTGCCGTCACCCTCTTTCGGCTCCATAGGCTCGGCCGGACCCATAAGGGCCCGCGAAGCTCCTGTCGCCTCGCTGCAGACAGACGCGGCGTTTTGCTGCCATCTCCGTCACAGGCTACTCAGCAGGCCAACCGAAGGCAGCAGACATAGCCCGCCCTAACCCAGATCGGGCCCGAAGGGCCCAGATCTGGGCTGCAGGGTCAAAGCTTCACCGCAGCCGCCTCAGCCATCAACGACGGCGCCCTCACCTCGTCGACCATCCGCGCCGGCCGAGGACACTCCTCTGCCGCGCCGGTGAAAGGACATTTTGTGATCTCTTAGTTTTGTGTGTTAGTTAACAACACTTTGGATGTTTTAATCTGGTGCTAAGTGATGCAGGTTTTATTGTATACAACATATGCACCAACACCAAAAAGAGAAAAGAGTTTCTGGAGCATTTCAGGCCGGAGTTTCCGGCCTCCAAGGCCGGAGTTTCCGGTCCTTGGTCTTGTCCTCGAAGAAACAGCAAGCTGCTGATTTGCTGCTCAGCCCCTGGTGTGGGGCGGAGTTTCCGGCCCTCAGGACCGGAGTTTCCGCCCCTGGCCGAACATTCCGGCCCCAGGGCACCGGAGTCTTTGCCCAAGCCTCTGCTGCGAAGTTGCTGCTCAGCCCCTGGTGTGGGGCGGAGTTTCCGGCCCCCTAGGCCGGAGTTTCCGCCCCTGGCCAAACATTCCGGCCCCAGTGCACCGGAGTTTTGGCCCGAGTCTCAGCTGTGAAGAAGTTGCTCAGCTCCTGGTGTGGGGCGGAGTTTCCGGCCCTGTAGGCCGGAGTTTCCGCCCCAGGCCGGAGTTTCCGGTCACTAGGACCGGAGTCTCCGGTGTGATTCTTTCTGCAACGGCTACTTTTCTGGGAGGGGTATATATACCCCTCCATCTACCTCCAGCCAGCTAGCTCGCCCAGAATACAAGATCCCCATTGTTGCAAGCTCAAGAATCACTAGATCTCCCAATCCCTCCACCCAAACTTGTTGATCTTTGGAGGATTGAAGGAGAAGGCCCCGATCTACATCTTCACCGAGCCGTTTGTCATTTCCCCCTCATTCACTTGAGGGACCATTTGCTAGGGTTTCCACTAGGAAAACCTAGCCCCCTATTGTACTCACTTGATTGTCTTTGTGACAGATTGTAGCTGTTTGGGAGCCCCCAATCCTTTGTGGGTTGTGCCCCAAATCGTTGTTGTAAAGGCTCCGGACTCCGCCTCGAAGGTTTCCGATAGTTGAAGTGAACCAAACCTTTGTGGTGCGGTTCACCGGAGAAGAGGGTGAGGCCTTTGTGGCCGTTGAACCATTGTGTTGGTTCACACCTCTCCAACGAGACGTACTCCCCTAAAAAGGAGGAACTCGGGATTACATCCGTGTCTCCGCGTGCTTTGACTTCGGTTACCTCTATCCTTGTTTACCGCCTTATTATATCGTGCTTAGTTGCTAGCTTGTCATATAGGTAAATTCACCGTAGTTGCATATCTAGAGAATTTACCTTTTGTGTCAAGCCTAAATTGAAAAAGACTAAAATTGGAGTAGCACCTATTCACCCCCCCCTCTAGGTGTCATACCGATCCTTTCAATTGGTATCAGAGCAAGGCTCTCTTGTTTTGGGTTTAACCGCCTAAGAGAAGTATGACACAAAGTGAGGATGAGGCCGATCTTGCCAAGGCCAAGGAGACCATGGCATCCATGGCCGATATCAAATCGTTGGAAACAACATTGACATCGTCCATGAATGACATGAATGTCAAATTTGATGAGTTGCGTGACATGCTCATGAAACTCACAAATGCCAAGGTTTCGGAAACCATCCCACTAGAGGGTATCTCTAACTCCGATGAAGGTGATTCCGAGGAGGGTAAAAAGAAAAATGAGAAGGGGTTGGAAACCATCTCCGGATCTAAACCATCTCCTCCTCCTCCTACCAAGCATGAAGATGGGAAGGAAGAGTACCATAACGTTCCGGGATGGTACCCTATCGACCCACCTATCACCACCCGCATAAACCCCATTGGTCCTCCACCTAAGCTTAATGCATTAGCCTTTGCTAGTTGGCAACGCTCAATGAAATCTCATATTAACAGTGCCTCTATCGAGCTTTGGAGGATCATTGAAGAGGGTACAAGGTTGCGGATCCAAGCAATGTGACAAGAAGAGAATTTGCCGAAAAGCAACTCAATGCCTCCGCACTCCATATGATTGAACTTTCAGTGGGTGAAAGTGACAAGCATTATGTTCTCAATGCCTCCACCGCCAAAGAAGCTTGGAATTGTCTTGAGGTTGCATTTCTTGGGAATGAAAGCATGAAGAGAAACCGATATGAGTCTTTGAGCAATGATGCCGAAGGATTCTACATGTTTGACAATGAGACTCATGAAGACATGTATGGAAGACTCAAGACTCTTGCAAAGGCCTTCTTTGATGTGGGGGCAACCTATGTGGATGATGCTTATGTCAAGAGGAAGTATGTGAATGCTCTCTTGCCTTCCGAGCCCATCGAGGTGAAGGCCATTCAAGGAAGACACAACTACAACGAAATGACATCCAATGAAGTTATGCAAGAAGTGCAAGCCTCCAAGGTTGCCACCAAGAATGCCGAAGATAGCCGTGCTAGGGCCATGGGGATGAAACAAGGCCCCTCACTTGCTTTGAAGGCCAAGGTGGTATGTCTTGATGAGGTTGAAGCGTGCCCAAGCAACATTGCTCCAAATGATCTTGAACCGGCTCTAAATGGTCATATAGCTCTTGCCACAAGAGAGTTTTGGCAAGACCCGGCAAAAGCTAAAGCCAAGGTTGATAAAGAGAACAACTCAAGTGGGAAGAAAGAGCTAGCCTCAAAGTGGAAGACGTGCTACAATTGTCATGACAAGAACCACTACATAAGAGAGTGTCCTTATGAGAACCGAGAGCAAAATGGTGGGAAGCTCATCCCCAAGGACCATTCAAAGTTGATCCAAAAGAAGCCCGCAAGACCAAGGAAGCCTTTCTTCAAGAAGGCACCAAGAATTGTGTTGGTGGCACAAGAAGAATATGCCACAAGTGATTCCGAAGATGAAGATGCACCTACTAAAGAGGTAGCCGCATTGGCTATTGTATCAACTTCATCATCTTCTCTCTTTGAATCCCCCAATGAGAACTTCTCCACCAACAATGCTCGTTGCCTCATGGCTAATGTCACCGAGGTATCATCTCCTTCTCCCAAGACTATGCATGAAATAGTGATCAATCTAGTCTTGTGATTAAGAAAGAACTTGTTGCTTTCGATACTTTCATGACTAACTTGCAAGGTGAAGCTAAGGAACATGTTGAGTCTCTCATGAGACAACTATGTGCGGCCGAAGAACTTCTTCAAGAAAAGAGTAAGATTGAGAGAGAGGATTCTCTCACCATTGCCTCTTTGAATGCTTCCGTAGCATCCTTGAATGCCTCTCTTGATGAAGAGAGTGAAGAAAGATGTTCTCTTGAGGAAAGACTTGAGTCTCTTGATGCTAAAAATGATGATATCATTAATAAAATCATTAAGGATAGAGATCATGTTGTTGCTAAATATAAAGTGCTTAAAAAGGAGAAAGTTGAACTTGGGGTTGCTAATGCTAGACTTCTTGAGGTATGGAGAAGCTTGACAAGGCTCACAAGGCCTTGGAAACAACTCACTCCCTTTTAGTCAAGTCTCATGAGCAACTTCAAACTCAACTTTCTAAATCTAGCTCAACTAGCATATCTATTCTTCCTCGTGTTCATGAAAATGTTATTGAAGAAAATGTTAGTGCCAAGACCTCTATTCCCAAAGTAAAGATAAGGGTATTGCTTACTTATTTGAGCAAAAACCACACAAAGGGAAGGAGGGTCTTGGTTATGTAGCCGAGCCCAAGAAGAAAGTGGGCAACAACAAGAAGATCAAGACCAAGCCCGCACAAGCCGAGACTTCCATTGCGGGTGGTAGTGCCACAAGGGGCAAGACCACTCGTAGTGACTTTGCGGGGCATAACAACCCCAACTATATTCTTTATGTTGATTATTATGGGGATGTTTATGCTCAATATGTTGGTCCATATGATGGTTACATTGATTACTCTATTTGGGTCCTAAGACCCTTGTTGCTAACCAAAGAGGACCCATTGAGAAATGGGTACCTAAATCCAAGCAATGATTTCTTGTAGGACTATGCTTCCGGTGGATCGAAATGGGTGGTTGATAGTGGATGCACTAGTCATATGACCGGAAGCAAGGAGATTATGACGGACTTGAGACCAAATCTAGATTATACAATAACCGTCTCTTATGGTGATAATTCAAAGCTGAGGTAAAGAGTCTCGGCAAGGTGGTAGTTGCAAGGATATCACCCTTGTAAATGTCATGCTTGTGAGTCTCTAGGTTACAATCTTATGTCCGTTCGTGCTCTTAATAAGATGAACTTTGATGTCCATTTTACTATTGATATGGTGGTACTCTTGAGGAGCAAGACTCTAAAGGTCATGTTCGTTGGGTATGTTGAAAATGAGTTGTTTGTGGTAGACTTTTCGGGGTCTACCAACACTCAAGCAATATGCCTATTCGGAAAGGCCGACGTGGGGTGGTTGTGGCATCGCCGCTTGTCCCATGTCAACATGAGAACTTTGCAAAGTCTTCACAAGGGTGGCCACATTCTTGGACTAAAAGAATGTTTCTTTTTCTAGAGATCGTCTTTGTAGGGCTTGTGTTGAAGGAAAGATGCATGATTCTCCCCATCCGGGCAAGACCATTATTTCATCAACGAGGATTTTGGAACTTCTTCATGTTGATCTCTTTGGTGCCGTGCCTCAACCTAGTCTTGGTGGGAAGAAATATTGTTTGGTGATTGTTGATGACTATTCAAGATTTACTTGGGTTTATTTCTTCAAGACGAAGGATGAAACCCAACAAACCATCATCGACTTTTCCAATATTGTTCAACGCCAATACAATGTCCCTATTTTGGTCATTAGGAGTGATAATGGCTCCGAGTTCAAGAACTACACCTTAAATGAGTTTCTTAGTGAAGAGGGGATTCGTCATCAATATTCCGCTGCATATACCCCTCAACAAAATGGTGTAGCCGAAAGGAAGAACCGGACTCTCATGGATATGGCAAGGTCTATGTTGGCGGAGTTTAAGTCTCCGCTATTCTTATGGGCCGAGGCTATCTCCACGGCGTGTCACTCATCTAACCGGTTATTCTTTCGTGTTGGCAAGAAGTTTACATCTTATGAGATGCTCACCGGCAACAAGCCCAATGTCTCCTACTACCGAGTTTTTGGTTGTAAGTGTTTCTATAAGAACAAAAGTGTTCGTTTGTCTAAATTTGAATCTAAAGCTTTAGAGGGTGTTTTTGTTGGTTACGGTGCCGAATCTCACACCTATAGAGTCTATGACAAGACCGTTGGGAAAGTCATAGAATCTTGTGATGTGAGGTTCGATGAGAATGACGGCTCCCAAGTGGCGCAATTTCATGTTTGTGATGTAGATAATGAGGAACCTCAAGAAGCAATAAGAAGAATGGGGGTTGGTTTCCATCGCCCCATTGAAATCCATCATGAGCCTCCTCAAGCAAGTCCTAGCTCCACTCATGTGGAGATCCATCATCACAAGTTGAAGTTGCACCTTCTATGGAAGCAAATGATGCACCTACCAAGAACAAGTTCAAGGCCCTCCTCAAGTTGACCAAGAGGCTATTCAAGAACCAAGTTCTCCTATTGTCAACACTAGCCAAGGTCAAGACCAAGATCAACCCTCTCCTTCCTTTGTTGAAGATGAGCTTCAAGATGATCAAGGTCAACACTCCGGTCAAGACGGGGACTCAAATGATCAAGATGATCAAGCGAAATTCCTCGCATCAATGAGGATATCGAAACCCGTCGTATAGCAAGAGTCAAAAAGGATTGGAGAAGAAAGAGTCTTCATCTAGAAATATCATTGTTAATGTCAAGAACAAGGTCACCACAAGAAAACAATTGGCAAATTTCAATGAACATCAAGCTCACATCTCTATGGTGGAACCAAAGAAAGTCTTTGAAGCTCTTGAAGATCCGGATTGGTTGGAAGCCATGCATGAAGAACTCAATAACTTCAAGCGCAACAAAGTGTGGAATCTAGTGGAGAAGCCAAAAGATTGCCTCAATGTTATAGGCACCAAGTGGATATTCAAGAATAAGCAAGATGAGCATGGAATGGTTGTGAGGAACAAGGCAAGATTGGTAGCACAAGGGTTCTCTCAAGTTGAAGGCATTGATTTTGGAGAGACCTATGCTCCCGTGGCTCGCCTTGAGTCCATCCGTATCCTTCTTGCATATGCATCACATCATAATTTCAAGTTGCAACAAATGGATGTGAAAAGTGCCTTTCTTAATGGTCCTTTAAAGGAGTTGGTATATGTTAAGCAACCTCCGGGATTTGAGGATCCACACTTCCCTAACCATGTCTACAAACTTGATAAGGCGCTCTATGGTCTCAAACAAGCACCTCGTGCTTGGTATGAGCACCTAAGAGAGCTATTAGTAGACCGTGGCTTTGAAGTGGGGCAAATCGATCCCACTCTTTTTACCAAGAGGGTTAAAGGGGAGCTTTTCATATGCCAACTTTATGTTGATGATATCATATTTGGCTCTTCTAACAAAGCTTTTAATGATGAATTTTCAAAGCTTATGACCGATAGGTTCGAGATGTCCATGATGGGAGAGTTGAAGTACTTCCTTGGTTTTGAGATCAAGCAATTGAGTGGAGGGACCTTCATCTCTCAAGCCAAATATATCCAAGACATGCTCAAGAGGTTCAAGATGCAAAATGCTAAAGAGAAGAAGTTTCCTATGGACACCAAGTGTCATCTTGAACTTAATCCAAAGGGTAAAGATAAGGATGTTGATCAAAAGCTCTATCGTTCTATGATTGGTTCTTTGCTTTATCTTTGTGCATCTAGACCCGATATTGTGTTGAGTGTAGGAGTGTGTGCAAGGTACCAAGCGGCTCCCAAAGAAAGCCACCAAACGGCGGTTCTTCGAATCTTTCGATATTTGGTTCATACCCCAAGGTTTGGTTTGTGGTATCCTAAAGGCTCAACTTCTCTCTTGCCGGTTACACGGATTCGGATTGGGCCGGTTGCAAGGATGATAGGAAATCAACTTCCGGGGCTTGCCAATTCCTTGGTAGGTCCTTGGTGAGTTGGTCTTCTAAGAAGCAAAATTGCATATCTCTCTCCACCACCGAAGCCGAGTATGTGGCGGCCGCTAGTTGTTGCACTCAATTGTTGTGGATGAGGCAAACTTTAAAGGAATACGGTGTCCATTGTGACAAAGTGCCTCTTTTATGTGACAATGAAAGTGCTATCAAGATTGGCCACAACCCGGTGGAGCACTCAAGAACGAAGCATATTGAGATTCGCTATCACTTCATCCGTGATCACATCATCCGGGGTGATATTGAGCTTGGTTATATTCCCACGAAGATCCAACTTGCCGATATGTTCACGAAGCCACTTGATGAAGCAAGGTTCACTTATTTGAGGCATGAGCTAAATATCATCGATTCGGGGAGCGTCGCTTGAGTATCTTGCATACACACCTATCTTAGCTATTTGTTTGGTTTAGGTGTAGGCATGGACATAGGGGGAGTGCGGTCCTAATCCATTGGACTATCCCTCCCCCCATTATGCCGATAGAAAGAACTCATTTTGTCTCTATATTGTTCATTTTATGAATTGTGAGCTTAAATGACGAGTAGTGGCGGTGAACCCAAGATATATCTTCGCGGTGTCACACCACATACACTCATACATGGTGGCTTAGGCCACCGCCATCTTCTTTGTGAAGATTTGATCTTGTTGGAGCTTTATGGCCTTTTTGCCTATCCGTTGGTTTTTATGGAAAACACACTCAAATGATGCTTCTTAATGTTTTCTTTGTGCCTCTTACCAAGTTTGAGTGTGAAGTACCATTTCCAGTGACTTTGTGTCCCATCCCAGGCCTCTCCCTTCTGAAAACTTGCTCCTCTTGCATCTTGCATGTTCAAACAAAATCTGGCATTTTTGAGTTGGTGGGGCCGGAAACTCCGGTCCTTTGGGCCGGAATATCCGGTCTGACTGAAGTTTCCGCCCTAAACCCGGAACTCTGGCTTAGGCCGGAGACTCCGGTGTTTAGGCCGGAAACTCCGGTCTGGGCAGTTTCGCAGGGGTCCAAAAGGGGATCGGGGTGGGAGTTGACTTCACAACTCCCACACACCCCCGACCCCCAACCTCTCCCCTGCAGCCGCCGCCGCCTCGAAGTGCTCCGGCTGCTCCCCGCCGCCGGAATCCGCCGTGCCTCCGGCCTACTCCTCCTCACCAACGCGGGGACCTTCCTCTCCTTCGTTTGGGCTGCACCATGGACAAAAAGGGTACCTCCTCTCTCTCCTTAGGTTTTTCACCTCGATCTAAGTTTGGAGAGTAGTTCCCCTAGTTTTTCATGGTGTAGAATCTTCTAGATGGCAAGGTGTATCCTAGATTTAACCCTAGAACTCTCAGCACAAAGTTTCTTGAACTAAATCGAGGTTCCCCATCTCAGGGCCGGAGACTCCGGTCTTCCAGGCCGGAAACTCCGGTCAGGGCCGGAATCTCCGCCCCCTGAGGCCGGAAACTCCGGTGTAGATCAGACACTTTGTGCCCAGAATTCTTTGGTTACTTCTTCTTTTGGTTCCTGGACATGCAAGCTTATCCCCATGCTTTTCTCCTATTCTGTTATTTCACAGGTGGGCAGAGGACAAAGGCTTCCATGAAACATCCTGAAAAATCACCAAGAAAAGTCATCCGTGCTCAAACAAGGGACAAGCTTCTTTTTGACAGCAGTGCTGGCCGTCTGAGACAGCAGGTACCATAGATGAAGAAGCCACAAGACATGCTGCCCTAGGTGGTTTTGATAATGAAGAAGAGGCCGAGAGAGCTCATTTTGACTCCTTGACCACTGTTTTGGGCATGGGGAAGCTCGAGTTTCGTCGGATGAGATCTCAGCAGTTCTATGACTTGCCATCCAACACCGATGATCCTAGGTTTCCAAGGAGAGAGCAGCAGCTGATCATGAATGAGATTTATGCCCGCATTGAGAAGCATATGGTGTGTGAGCAAAAAGTGTTGAGCCTTGAGAGCTTGGACAAGAAGCCTTATTTTCAAGAGGCCGTGTGGATTGCTCGGAAGCTTGGACTTGAGAGGCTCATCTCTCATGTTCATGAAGATTATGATATTCAGCTTGTGCATCAGTTCTTTGCCACAGTGGTGTTTGATAATGATGAAGATATCACCATGACTTGGATGACCGGTTCTCAAAAGTGCACCTCTAACTTTGTGGAGTTTGGAAGATGTTTGGGATACAAGTTCAAGGGTGCCACTACTTGTGTTGGGAAGAGGATGCATGTGGAAGGGGTAGCCTACAACAAACGCCGCTTGCGCCCTTTATATTCAGTTGCAAAATCCGTTGGCACCAATCAAGACCTCCTCCCCACCTTCAACATTTTCCTTCGCATGGTTCGGCTCAATCTTGCTCCTCAAGCCGGAAATGTGGATGCCATTCGAGGAGGGCTTGTCAATCTCTTATACCATGCTTACAAGGTGCTCCAAGCCGGTCCGGATTGTGAAGGCCAAGAAGTTGATGTCATGGATTTCATCAAGTGTGAATTGCTTTGGGCCATTTTTGAGCACAAGAACCCTCTCTATGCACCTTATGTGATGAAGCTCATCCTCTCCAAGGTCTCCAACATCGATACCTCTCGCCTCACCAAGCATGCCAAGGGGACTCTCCACCAACTTAGCAAGCACACCAAGCAACCGTCTTCCTCTCGTGCACCTCCTCCGCAATCTAGTAGTGAGGAAGCGGAGACCGAGGCCCCAATGCCTAGAAGGAGAAGCAAGAATGCCGACCCTCCCTCCTATCTTCAAGGAAGGGCTCAAGTGAACTCGGAAGTGAGTAAACTCTCTTGGTGGAAGAGAAAGTTGCTTTGCATGGATGTTGCACTTCACAAGGAGAACCATGCCTCATATGTGAGAGAGAAGCATATCATTGACAACCAACAAATCATGATCAAGGAGTTGCGCAAGCTCAACAATGGTAGTATCACTCCTCCTCCGGAAGAAGATGAAGATGGCAATCCTATTATCTCCTCCTCGTCGGCCGAGACTATTCCTCTTGAGAAATGGAACGAAGACGTCTTTCCTTGGTCGGATTATGCGGATGTGACTTCATTGCCCTCCTCTTCTCGCAACACCGGCAAGGCTCCCATGAACCTTTCCGATGAGGACTACAATCAAGAAGGGAAGGTGATGATGACATGGAAGAAAGCTCCGGGTGATCTCCATGGGTATCGTGTAGTTATGCTCTTTTCCCTTTTTGGCGTCTCGATGCCAAAGGGGGAGAAGTAGTTCTATTAGGTTCTCTCCGGGATTTGCATGGGTTGGACACAAGCATGTGCTTTTATCATTTTATTGCGCTTGTGTCCATTTTATGTTATTTGGAACTTATTTGCATCTTGTGTTGTGAACTATGTGAGTGTAAGACATTGGATTTCTATTATGTATGGTTGAACCTATATTATTGTGCTATGGTTATATGGATGTTTATCTACATTTATATGCACAAGGTATGGTTTTTATCTCTAGGCTCAACCTACTTTGTGATATGTCTTGTTTGTGCTTTGTATCGTTTACATATCATGTCACCTTTTGTGGAACTTGTTTCTCTATATGTGTGCATTTGCATTCCAAAGCAAATGAGTTATATGCACACATCTAGGGGGAGCTTTTCCTTTTGTTAAACATGATAGTATGGTGAACTATATTGCAAATCCGTGTGTTGTCATCTAACACCAAAAAGGGGGAGATTGAAAGGACATTTTGTGATCTCTTAGTTTTGTGTGTTAGTTAACAACACTTTGGATGTTTTAATCTGGTGCTAAGTGATGCAGGTTTTATTGTATACAACATATGCATCAACACCAAAAAGAGAAAAGAGTTTCTGGAGCATTTCAGGCCGGAGTTTCCGGCCTCCAAGGCCGGAGTTTCCGGTCCTTGGTCTTGTCCTCGAAGAAACAGCAAGCTGCTGATTTGCTGCTCAGCCCCTGGTGTGGGGCGGAGTTTCCGGCCCTCAGGACCGGAGTTTCCGCCCCTGGCCGAACATTCCGGCCCCAGGGCACCGGAGTCTTTGCCCAAGCCTCTGCTGCGAAGTTGCTGCTCAGCCCCTGGTGTGGGGCGGAGTTTCCGGCCCCCTAGGCCGGAGTTTCCGCCCCTGGCCAAACATTCCGGCCCCAGTGCACCGGAGTTTTGGCCCGAGTCTCAGCTGTGAAGAAGTTGCTCAGCTCCTGGTGTGGGGCGGAGTTTCCGGCCCTGTAGGCCGGAGTTTCCGCCCCAGGCCGGAGTTTCCGGTCACTAGGACCGGAGTCTCCGGTGTGATTCTTTCTGCAACGGCTACTTTTCTGGGAGGGGTATATATACCCCTCCATCTACCTCCAGCCAGCTAGCTCGCCCAGAATACAAGATCCCCATTGTTGCAAGCTCAAGAATCACTAGATCTCCCAATCCCTCCACCCAAACTTGTTGATCTTTGGAGGATTGAAGGAGAAGACCCCGATCTACATCTTCACCGAGCCGTTTGTCATTTCCCCCTCATTCACTTGAGGGACCATTTGCTAGGGTTTCCACTAGGAAAACCTAGCCCCCTATTGTACTCACTTGATTGTCTTTGTGACAGATTGTAGCTGTTTGGGAGCCCCCAATCCTTTGTGGGTTGTGCCCCAAATCGTTGTTGTAAAGGCTCCGGACTCCGCCTCGAAGGTTTCCGATAGTTGAAGTGAACCAAACCTTTGTGGTGCGGTTCACCGGAGAAGAGGGTGAGGCCTTTGTGGCCGTTGAACCATTGTGTTGGTTCACACCTCTCCAACGAGACGTACTCCCCTAAAAAGGAGGAACTCGGGATTACATCCGTGTCTCCGCGTGCTTTGACTTCGGTTACCTCTATCCTTGTTTACCGCCTTATTATATCGTGCTTAGTTGCTAGCTTGTCATATAGGTAAATTCACCGTAGTTGCATATCTAGAGAATTTACCTTTTGTGTCAAGCCTAATTGAAAAAGACTAAAATTGGAGTAGCACCTATTCACCCCCCCCCCCTCTAGGTGTCATACCGATCCTTTCAGCCGGAACCTCCGCCGCCGAGCTGCACCTCCTGGGCCGTGGCTGCCCCGCGCGCCGAAGACCATGAGGGGAAAAGCCTTGAGACCGCCGGCGCCGGCGCCGCCCGGCCAAGGGGCCGGCGCAGCACGCCGGCGACGGCGGGGAGGAGGACAGGAGGGAGGGTCTTGGGTTGGGAAGCCGGGAGCGGCCCGGCTGCCGCGGGGGCGGCGCGGGTCGCGGGAGAGAAGGAGCGGGTCTGGTCTTCACCTGAGCCTTACATATTTTTATTTTATGTTTGCGGGGTAGAGCATTCACATAATTGAGTAATTGACTAGTAGAACAAAAGGCAGAGGGAGAAAATAATCATGCGTGATTCATTATGGGTGTAAGAAACACTAGTATTTACATGATTCATTATGCATGCAGCTTGACTCTAAAGCAACGCAACTCTCATGATTCATTATGGGTGTAAGAGGCAACTCACTGTTGCGTTGCTTTACACCGGTGATAGTAATGAGTTGCCTCTTCTGATGATGGCACGATCAAGCTTCATCGCCATGTTGTTACTGCTGAAATCAGTAAAGGAGAACATCTGGAAATCTCTGCAAGTGCTTATGGTGTTGATGATGGGAAACAACAATTCGGTGACGCTCTACTTTTTAAACCTCGGAGAGGCGGTAGACTCCATGGTACACTAAATGTTGATGCATGTGAAATTGAGGTCACCGTCACCTGGTCTCTTATCAAGTGGTGATTGGTTTTACAAATATGTCCCCATTCCCAAAGAAAATGTCAAAATTAGCTCCCACCAAAAAATATTGTAAAAAATGGCCCTGGCGGGAGGTAGAAAAAGCAACACGTGTCCTCCCGCCAGCCCGGGTGGCGGGAACTGACTTTCCGCCGTCTGAAACGGCGGTTCCTTGTCGTTGTGCCATGTGGTATGGCGTGGAGTCACTTTGTGTTGCACCAGAAGGCACATGTTGCACAACTGTGCGCCATCTCAGGAAGCAACATGTGTCTTCCCGCCAGCTTAGATGATGGAAAGTCAGTTCCCGCCACCTAGGTCAGCGTGTAGATATGTGCCGCTTTTTCTACCTCTCACAAGGACCATTTTGGCAATATTTTTTGGTGGGGGTACTTTTGGCAAATCCATTGGGCAGAGCGCCATATTTGTACAAATAATCATCAGTGGTGCTAGGAGGAATCTGACTTCAGTGATGTGTCTGAGTGAGTTGACTGTTTTGTCCAAGTTTAAAATGTTTGAAGTGTTATTTAGTACTCCCTCCGTTCCAAAATGTAATCCTACTATATATAATAGGCCGCAGAAACCGCGCCTCCTCCTGCGTCCACGTCGCCGGCAATCCCTGGCTGTCCGATCGGCGCGACGGACGGCCAGGATCGAGCCACGTCGGCATCCCAAACGTGCGGCACTGTAGCAGCGAATTTTGACCAATCGCAACGCGCCACGTCGCTCCGGTCAGCAGCCGGTCACCCCGGTTCCAGCCGGTCACCCACCCGGTCGCACCGCTTTTTGCAAAAACGTCCTCCCACATTCGGCAATTCACGTGCGGTCCACGCTTTCCCTCTGCGGAGGGACCTAAATGAAATTTCCAGAAAGGGCGGGTCTTTTCTGCAAAACCGTCCGCGGGCTCTCCTCTCCTCCGCGCGACGCCGTGGTCGCCGCGGCCGCCGGCGCGCCACCCCGCCGCTCCGCCGCTCCCCGTCACATCTCCGGCCACGCGGAGGCGCGCCGTCGCCGGATCTACTTCCTTGCCGGTAATAGGCCGCCGAAACGCCGCCACGCGGCCGGAATCGACGCCGCCGCGTCCGTTGTCCTCCGACGCTTCCACGCGACGGCGCGGCCGCTCCGACGACCATACGGCGGCGGCGCCGCCAACTGCGGGTTCCCGCCGTGAGCCGCTTCCGACGCGCCCCCGCGCGCGTCCTGGAACGCGCCGGCGCGCCGCCGGCGAGCTCGACGCCGCCTCGGGTGGCTCCGGCCAGATCGGGCCACTGTGACGTCACCACGACGTCACAGTGGGCCCGACATGTCAGATTTTTTTTTCGCAAAAAATCCCAAATTATTCATATAATTCTGGAAAAAAAATCTATATAGTGTAAACCAATATTTAAAAAAATGTGAAAACAATTCAAATATGAATAGCTCTCGAATTTGTCCATTTCAAAAATTGAACAATTCCTTAACCTAGACAATTTTCGAATTTCAACAATTTTACGATTAGATAATTCAAGATTTTCGCCCACGGCGCGGCGGAGTCCGCGCTTAGTCCCCTAGTATGTTTTAGGTGTTACACAAGTATGTCTAGATTCATATTAAAAGAATTGATATATCACTTAAATGTTAAATGTGTCTAGATACATGTGTGCATGTGCATGTGGAAAAATGCTAAAACATCTTACATTATGGAACATAGAGAGTATTAACTTAATAACAATACATATTGTTGCATGTGAGTACAGAAGTTACATATATTGTCGTTCAGAATTTTAGGTAAACCAATAGATTTCAATAATTACTGGTACAACTAATTCCCATGTTCAGCTCCGCTGCCAACTTATACTGGGCTGAAAGCTGAAATCTGAACCAAAGGACTTTCAGGCTCAATCAACTTCTTTTAGATCGATTTGCGTGGACTGGTTTGACAAGGATCCGGTCTCGTTGTTGACTTACGTGTCCTTCGGTACGATGGCGTCGATGCCTGGGAAGCAGAATGAGGAGCTGGCCACCACGCTACAAGGGCAAGGGGCAACTGTTCATCTGGGTGCTGCTTGATCCCGGACGCGCCGACATATTTGTCGCGTATGACTGACTGACTGTGCCACGAGAAACCGTATCAATTTATTATTACCAAACCTACTTTTAATTGTTAAACATATTTATCCACAAAATAATCATGCCAACTGTTTAATTTATATCATAGAAGTTTCTATATATTTTCTTCCTTAATCATACACTACACACTTCAATTAAGATATTTCTTAGGTCGTGTACTCTGTAATCTGCATCAATATACTTGATAACATTTTCACATAATAATATACATATACCCTATATAATTTGTATAATAGAGATATGTGGTTTTGATTTTTGGTTTCAGATTGAAGGTGGTTTTTGTATATTGCTAAGAGCACTATCTCACAAAGGAAATAAATTGCGCAACTCAGATTTATGATCTATACAGTGAAACAATATACCATATAATAATTGAGTCAAATTATTTATAGTTAACAATGATAGCTAAGTAGTATGATCATATATTTGTTAAAACAGAAATATGGACAATTATAAATAGTAATAATGTTTAGTATAATACATTTTACTTTTACCTCGTCTCGCCTTTCTGGTGCTTAAGCAATGATTTTTGCCAATTCATTACTCTTAACTCAGTGATTATCGCTTCAAAGAAATTGTAACCAAGCCTATCACAATAGAATGAATTTGCAAGCACCAGACCGAATTTGCAAGCACCAGACCAATTCCTAATCCTTAGCCACATGACATCGGAGTTGCTATGATGTTCAATTCTATTATGTTTAACACTTCAAGGTAAATGTACAGTAGCCTGAAGTGTCTAAAAAGATACGACGGCGACTCTAAGGAAAGCTCTATTCAGTTGGGTTGTATCATGCTCATTGACATCAGGAAATCCTAGAGCCCTCTGAAAATATCATTCATTGTATCAGAAACCACCAATCTCAACCATGCATTAAAAAGTTCATCTCATGAGAATAGTTACTCCTGTACTGGGCGTACGCGTGCCCTGGCGGATGCCAAACCTACGGTGCGCCGGCCCCACTCGTGCCAGGTTGGCCTGAGAATCCTCGGACGCCTTAGAGTCAAGCTTGCCGCTGGTGCTTGGGCTGAGTCTCTGGTAGGTCACGAGAACCTGCGCAATGCGGATGCGCGACTGCGCGAGGGTCTTTTTTGCTAAATGACGGCAGAGCGTTGGAAAAGGTTGACTAGTCGACAACATGCCACTTAGGCAAATACGTCCAGTCCTATACCAGCATCAGTACCCGTGGATAACCTTTAAAAACGTATTCCAGTACCGTAAAACGGTATTAGTTCTCAGATTACAAAGACCAATCTGAACCCCGCAGACAAGTTCATGGATTAATCATGTATTTTACTCTTTGGGAAACTATTTTCAGCGCAGCATTCTACTATATATAAAGGCTGGCACAATCCGCTGCGTTTCAGGCCGTCCACGTCGCCGGTGAACCAGGACCGTCCGATCCGCGCGATCAACGGCTAGAAAACGGCCACGCCAGGCTCCCAGCGCGAAACACTGTAGCAAGCGATTTTCCTCCAATCAGCGTTCGCCATGTCGCCCGGTCACCGGCCGGTGAACCCGCTGGCCAGCCGGTCGCCCACCCGGTCACCGCGCGATTTTGCAAAAAAAACCTCCAATTTAAGGATATTTGCATACATTCCATGGCTTCTCTCTGTGGGAGGACCTATCTGCAATTTTTCGCAAATCCAGGCCCTTATCTGCAAAACAGCCAGCGAGCTCTCCGCCCCCCCGCGACGCTGCGGTCGCCACCGTCGCCGGCGCGGAGCGCCGCCCCTACGCGCCTTCCGGGCCAAATCCACGGCTTCTATGAGCTTCGCTGCCGCGCCAGCTCCCTTCTCGCCGCGGATTGCATCCCGGGAGGCCGCGAGCTCGCCGGAATGGCCGCCACCGCCGCGCGGCTCTCCGCCGCGTTCCGCGCGCCTCCGGCGACGCCACGGCGACCAAAACGGGGCGGCGCCGCCCCCGGCCTCCCCGCGTCGTTGCGCGTCGAACGCGGCGACGCGCCGCCGGCGACCTCGGTGCTGCCGCAGGCGATGTGGCTTGGGTTGGCCACTGTGACGTCAGCACAACGTCACAGTGGGCCCACCATGTCAGATTTCTCCCAATTTTTTTTTTAACAAAAAAATAGCCCAACCTAAAAAAAAAATAGTCCAAACTAAAAAATAAAAAATAGTCCAAACAAAAAATGTCCACACAAAAAAAAAGTCCAAACTAAAAAATAAAAAATAGTCCAAACAAAAAATGTCCACATTTTCCAAACTAAAAAATAAAAAATAGTCCAAACAAAAAATGTCCACAAAAAAAGTCCAAACTAAAAAAAAATAGTCCAAACAAAAAATGTCCACATTTTTCTAAAATAATTGTAAATAATTCTAAATATGATTTTGAAATAATTGTAAATCATGCAAACCAACAATTTAAAAAAAATGCCGCCTTTTTTTTTGGAAAATAGTCCAACCTATCCATATGATTTTGAAATAATTCTAAATAATGCAAAACAACAATTTTGAACATGTTCATACAAAAAAATGACAAATGTGTCAACGGGGTCACATAAAAATAAATACGCACGACCAAAATTTAAATTTAAAAAATAGTCCAAACTAAAAAATAAAAAAAGTCCAAACAAAAAATGTCCACAAAAAAAAGTCCAAACTAAAAAATAAAAAATAGTCCAAGCAAAAAATGCCCACATTTTTTTGAAATAATTGTAAATAATTCTAAATATGATTTTGAAATAATTGTAAATAATGCAAACCAACAATTTAAAAAAATGTCGCCTTTTTTTTGGGAAAATAGTCCAACCTATCCATATGATTTTGAAATAATTCTAAATAATGCAAAACAACAATTTTGAACATGTTCACAGAAAAAAAATGACAAATGTGTCAACGGGGTCACATAAAAATAAATACGCAGGACCAAAATTTAAATTCAAATTTACGTACTTCGTAGACTTTAAAAGGAATTCAAATGCGTCAAACTATTCAGCGACTGGATAACTTCCGAATTTGAACAATTTCCGAAATGCGGACAATGTGGATAATTTTTGAATTTCACCAATTTTACAATTCAAAGATTCAAAATTTGAACCCACGGTCGCGGCGGAGGCCGCGGTTATTCCTCTAGTCCACTATAACAGTTGCCACCAAAACTTACTTTATGTGTGCAATGTTATAGAGGGATCTATATTGTTGAGAGTGTCGTCTCTCCTAACCAGTTGTCCTCACCGAATTGGTTATTAAGGCCATCAACATTTAAAAAAGAATCTTTAGAAATTAAATCATCTTCAACTTTCATTAATCCTTTCTGGAAAGGTGAGGCTGTTGGTTTTTCTTTAACATGGGATAGGGTGTAAGAGTGTAGATATTTGTTGTGTAGTAACTACTTCGACACACCTTTTCCATTCAAGAGTTTATACATCAATTTACTGTGTAGATCCTTGTTTTTAATATCTAGATAAATATTTATATTTTTTGGGTACTCCATACGTAGGATATTGGATGGACTCAAAGCCACAAAGTCGATATGGCCCACCCCACGGACCATAAGTCTCCAGCACTGTTTTTTTTCAGGCAGTAGTCACTCACACAGATGATAGAGTCACTCACTCACACTATCCATCTTCTACTATTTAACCATCCAAAACCTTTTAATCACAGTTCAATTTTAACACCTAACAACCTACCAGCAGCAACCCAAGGAAACTGCAACTCTGCAAGCCTGCGACGCCACTGTTCCGCACGCAAACGCCTAAAAGGATCAAGCACCACTCTCCATCGAAGGCGGCGGCGGCTTGGGCTCTCGTCGCAGCAATGCGGGCGCCGTCGGTGAAGCATCTCTCGCCGGTGAAGAAGGCGGTGAAGGGGAGGGGCCGGCCACCGAAGTCCAGAGGGAAAAAGTCGCAGCTCGCACTTCTTGGTGAGTACCGTGTACCGTACGTACCTTGCGAGATGAACAGTGAGCCCCTTGTCTGGTTGCTTGCTATTCACTTGATTTGTCTGCGTTGTTTTGGTTTCTCTACTGCAATACTTGAAGAAATTTCAAATTTTAATGGCACAACCTGTTGCTGGTGCTGTACTTGTAGTCTTTATTTAGTTAGGTTGTGGGTATGATTTGGATGTGGTGTGATGCCTAGGGAATTGATTAAAGGGATGATCATGGAAGCTAACCTACAGAACAACATCATAACTAGAGCGTTTGCGGTCACATGCTTGCTGTGGTGATGTAATGATTCCCGCTGTTCCAGCAATAGATGATATTGTTCATGGACCGTGATCTTGCCGACCACACAACTGTTTTTGATAGATAAAAGACGCTCATTTTCCACGTGCGATCTATTACCATGAAGTCCAAGAGATGTTTAACCACATGAGCATAATTGTTTTCTACATTTCTGCCAATTTGACGGTCGAAGCATAGTATGTGTCTGTGCTTGTATATAACTAGAGGTTCATCGTATTCCTGAAGTTTACCTCTCGAGAATTTCATCTCTTTATTAGAACGCTTCCCATTCTGTGTGCGCATCTGAGTGGCCCTGAATTTATGCTTTGATCACAGGGGGATGTTCACCTGGAAATGCATTTGCTCCACATGTACTGCGTATCAATCAGGGAGAGGTATGCAGCTTCAAGCGCCTACCCTCTCTTTTTCAGGGTGTTTGTTTTGCTATTCATCACCTCAGCTGAACTTGGAGCTTCAATTGCTGAGCAATGTTCCCATTTTCTCTGTGTACCCTGGTTTAGTGTGTTCTGCTTTTTGGGGTGCTTGAACCTAAGATAGTTACGCATGTGAAAATATGCATTGTACAATTGGTAGTTTGATGTTATTTGGATAGAAATCTGCAACATGGTCGGCGTTAACGTTTGTCAAGTGTCCTTCTTCACTAGAAAAATTCAAAATATAGATAATTTTGAACTTCATCTTGCAAACTGCAGGTTTCAAAATAAACGTAGTACATATTTAATTGTCTACCATAAGGCACATAGCCATTTCAAATAAACTACAGTATGCTGGTGCAGTGCAATCTGTATGGAAACTTCTGGTCATCTTGTTTTATGCATTGAGCAAGCCCGTGATCCATATAGGATTGATGGGCTACAGATTGATTTTGGAAGGCTTCCGCACAAATCTTTGATGTGGATGTGTTTATGGTCCCAGTATGTGATAGAAATATCGACTGCATTCACTTTTCTCAACCAGCTCCTACTTCTGAAGAAAAATGGGATGGGTACAAAAATTAGTGCAGTGGTTACAGAAGATTCAGTGAGTGTGTTGTTCATATGTAGTTTGCAATGTAACAATAATGATTGAAGTACTTCTATACACAGGACATTACCTTTAAGATTAGGTTGGAATCAGAGCTGCATGCCAAATCCATCTGCATTCTATCAGCCAATGGTACATTATCAAGCGTAACCCTCCGTCTATCTTCACAATCAGGTCGCCTTAACAATGCAGTTTACCAGGTTCGCCTCAATGTTTTTCAAGCGTACTTGTCTTATATAGGTTACATGTAGGTTGTTATGTAAGCTAGTTGTCCAGTACAAATTCTTTAGCCCCTTATGTAGCTGTCAAAACTGGTTCACCTCCTTCAGCACATAATGGATCATACATAAAAGAAATCATTTCCACCTCCTGGTCTTACTTTGAACTGATTTTACAGGGTCTCTTTGAGATAATTTCACTAAAAGGCTGTTATCTGATGTCTGATGAGGATGGTTCAGGAGACTGCAATGGGGGTTTAAGCATCGTAGTTTCTACTCCCTGCGGCAGCCTGTTTGGAGGTAGTGTTGGAGGGCCGCTAATTGCTGCAGACCCTGTGCAGGTACATGGCATAATTTTGTCAATTATTAAGTGGAACTGCAGGCACATAACACCAACTGATACAAAAATGTTCCAAAGAGTTATTGTAAAATAGTCCAGGGCATATTTCTGAGTTATTTTCCGCTTACAGAGGTTCAGACAGTTAATCTTTTGTTGTGTGTTATTACTTCAGGTGATTGCTGGAAGCTTCAATTACAGGGTGACAGAGGAAAAGAAGGAACCAGAGACGAGTGGCAGCCAACTTAATGAGCTGAAACTACCCTGGGAGCTGGATGAAATGCCTTATGAACCGTTTTCACCTTTGCCTCAGTTTGGGTGGTCCAGTATCGAAGATGTCGAATTTGGGCGCCATGGCTTCGACTCTTCGACCTGACCAATGTTTAGCATTTGGCACTATATGTAAGATAGTAGATCATGGAGATATAGCATAACAGTTGGGGCGAGCTCTTGGAAGCTTCGATGGATGGGCGAGTACTTGCAAACTTAAATGCTTACTTTGCAGACGAAAGTGATTTTAGATTCTAATTCTGACATAGTTAAAGTGTAAAATTGGTATAATTCGCTTATTGATGAACGAAAGTGTAGTTCTGCAGACTTATCTCGGTGAGCTAAACTAGCCATAGGAACTCAATTTACGTCCAAGGATTAGAGCATCTCCAATCGGGGCGTCTAAACGGCCTCCCAAAACCCTTTGGGGCATGCCAGACGTGTTTCGCCCCCACTCGCGCCGTCCAAATTCGATTTCGATCCGGCGCGGCCCAGTTTTGTGTCCGGCACGCCCAGCCCACGCCCTCAACTTGGGGAGGATTGGGGCGGCCCCGGACGGAACGAAACGCTTGCCTCCGACGCGCGGGCCATGCCAGGCAGTGAGACACGAGACGGTGGTCGTCCTGCTCAGCTATATTAATGTCGGGCGGCGTCTGTTTCCTAGCCGGGCGCAGCGACGCGTCGCTTCACCATGCTACGTCTCTGCGACAACGAAGTGTTTACGCCACGGCGGCGTCAGTGCCGGGCGAGCGCTCCTTTTGAAGCGTCGGCGTTAATAGTGTGGCAGGTGAGCCGTTGGCTGGCCGGAGTTAAGGCGATCTCATCCGTTCGCCTCCCCGGCCGCTATATAGAGCGGGTTCCTCGCCGTCTCAAGCATAGACATCTCCACGACTCCACCCCACCAAAAACCTAGCCATGGCCCCTGCCCGACGCTCCACGGAGGAAGAGACGGCGGCCCGCCGGCGCCGCCGCTACAATGAGCCGGCGGCGCTGCGGAACGACCACGAGGCAGGGTCGTCTGCTCCACCACCGCCACCACCTCCACCGCCGGCAAACCTACTCACGGAAGCCGAGGCGCGCGAGCTCATCCGCACCAAGCCGGTGCCGGCGAACACCCGCCTCCCCGAGGGATGGGAGACGAACCCAGTACACGTCCCGGTTGCACCAAGGTTGGCCGGCCAGGCGCGCCTCGACTACATCGCCATGTGCATGCAGACCATGCCGCCGGAGCTATACGACAACGTCAGGTTTGAGCCGAACTCGGCGTACTGGGACGACCAGATCGAGCTAGAGCACACCTACCGCCGAACATCGTTTTTCGCCCCCGAGCCGCCTTCGTACTGGTTCGACTCCGACGACGACGTCCTCACCAACACCTCCGAGGACTTCGCGGCGGGCATGGAAAGGGAGAGGGTTCGCTACGAGGCGGTAGAGCAGGCTCGTCGCGCAAGAACAGAACAAGGCCGCGTGCAACCTCCGCCGCCGCAACCTGAACATGAGGCGAAGAAGGATGATGGTGATGATGATGGCTCTGACGATTTCAGCTGGCCGCCGACGCCGGAGTGGGATCCCGGTCACATGCAGCTCGCCATTGAGGCAGACATAGCCTCTGCCGCCACCACCGCCACCGCCCAGCCTCCAGCGCCGACCTCTGTCTACCTCTACTGCCTCTGCTCCGGCTGCCGTCGGGGTCCTGTGCTCGCCGCCGCAAGGGCCGGCTACTGCCCAACTGCCCGTGCCCGGCGTGCCACCCTACGAACTAGATCTAGGTCTAGATTTTAATTTGAATGAATTATGTTTGTTTTTAACGAAATTGCAATGAAATGTAAGCACTTTCGTATCAAAATTTCGTATTTGAATATTATTTGGGCGTCGTGAGTGGGGAGCGACAGCGCACAAATGCGTTAGGTAGTCCGGACGGAACCCAAATGGCCAGTCCAGAAGGTCTTTGGGCGGCCATTTGGGCGCCGCGAGTGGAGTTGCTCTTATGAAATGCACATTGAGATGGCATAAGCGTCTTCTGAGCATGTCACATGTGGAATTCATCTGAATATCCATGCGTTGGGCACTGAAGTAGGCGAGGATCATGTATTCATCACCACTTATTGGTAGGTGCCACCAATTAAATGCAGAGTTGTGTCATGCTATCAAGCTGATGCGGCTATGTTTAGCACAAGTATCCCGTGAAAGGCATACCGAATAGCTACAATATTTGACATCATTAACACGACATATACAAGCACAGAGTAGGATGCAGAAAATATTAGCAGATGCAACCTCTGAAATGCTGGATACAGATTTTATTCAACACGACATTATTGTTTCTAGCACCGATGTAATACAGAAGTGCTGATTTTTCTACAGGCTCCAACCAGACAGCAGGTCTAAGAGCTCCCAAGCAGCTTCTTGATATCCTTCTGCAGATATACAAAGCAAGTGTTATTTTGAACGCCCAGCGCTTCCGAATTCAGCTTGTGTACGAGGTAATGTGACTCATGGTGTTGTAAGTTACCTCGATGCTCAGAGGGGAAGTGGTCGGCGCATAGCGGTCCACGACGCGACCCTCCTTGTCAACCAAAAACTTGGAGAAGTTCCACTTGATGCTGTCGCCGAAAAAGCCACCTTTGCTAGACTTCAGGAACTTGTACAGGGGGATTCCTCCTTCCCATTAACATCAACCTGACAGACAATAGGAGTTAGGATCAATGCTACAACACTAGACATTAAAACTTTCTTGGATTAAATATCCATGAAAAGAGATGATGGATCGTCCCACTGGAAGTTGATACATTTGCAAAAATATCATACTCAGACAGGTTATCCTACTCAAGCAGAGTATTATGTGTATCGCACTGAATCAGATAAATGCACTGCTTTGGTTGAGAAAAATAAGTGCACAAATCTACCTTGTCAAAAATGGGGTACTCGGCCTTGAAGCGAGTGCAGGCAAACTGGACAATCTCCTCGTTGGTGCCAGGCTCCTGCCCACGAAACTGATTGCATGGGAAGGCTAGGATTTCAAGCCCTATAAACCACAAATTGGCAAGAGAGCATAGTGCTTAGCAACCGAAGGTTGTTGCATAAATCGAATAACTGACTACCGTTAAGCAATAAGCATAGTGATCCCAGTGATCCATTTGACGATGAAGGAACAATAGACAAAAGCAATGTGTGAAGTAAACACCTTGGTCCTTGTACTTATCGTACACCTGGGTCAGCTCGGTGTAGTTGGAGTTAGTCAAGCCACTGGAACAATTGGTCAAACACAATAATTAGCAGCCGAAGAAGTAACCATTTTTGTGACATCTTTTTCCGAACGGAGTGAGTAGATGTCTATGTCAGCTGATTATTCTGGGCAATCAAGTCACTTATTTGACTTTGACCCCCTTTTGATGATGACTAAGCAATGAAAATTCGATGCAAACGTGCTGTGCTTGTAAGACTGAAGATATCTCATAGCCAAGACGGAAAGAAGGATCCAGTGCAAGCAAAGGTGAACAGAGACAAGTCGTACCACTGAGATGCGACGTTAACGATGAGCAGAACCTTGCCCTTGTAGACGCTCAGGTCGACGTCCTTCCCGCTAGCATCCTGCGCACCAAGCAAAACGCGTTCGTTACGGTCGTACCAACTGCACAATTCACGTTTTACATGCTCTGTCTGATCCTAAGGCGGAACATCCAACTGCTGGCTAGCGAATTCATATGGTTTAGCAGGCCAATCCAACGGAAATTCACGCGAATTAGCAAAGCGCAAAGCGATCACAGGTCGAGCTAGCTCGCAGCCTGGCCGGGGATCTAGCCAGCTAGCAGCGCGTGAACCGTGGAAACATTTCAGACCTACGGTGCCGGTCGGGTAACGCGCTAAAAGCCTGCCGAGAGGAGAGCGGGGATGACCTTGACGGTGAAGTCGTGGACGGAGGTGGCGGACGACGCGGCGGCCATGATGGAGCGGACGGGCGGCGAGGTTCCCGGCGCGGCTGGACGGAGATCGAGCACGAGGAGGGAGCAACGGGTAGTTGGGGGTTGGGAGGCGGGTAGCGTGGGAACGAAGCGAAGTGAGGGATGGGCCGGGACGCCACCGGAGGATTTATAGGGCCAGGCCCACGGAAGGTTCGAACCTTATGGGCAAAGTAACAGAGGTGTGAACACGCGCGGCAGAAAGTCCGAAACTGCGTGGCCCACGACGGACGGAGGAGCTCGTAGCCGCCGCCCCGTCGGCCCTCCTCGCGTCACGTTTGAACGAATCAAGAAAACGAGGCGCTGGGTCAACTCACGTGGACACAGTTTCCGTCCACAAAACTCCAAGTGCAGTTGTCGATCTGTGGCACGAAGCTGGAGAGGTGAGCGGCGGCTGGCCTTGACAAAACTGCTGTGGAAGCATCTAGATGCATCTGGAAAGGAAGCAAGGAACACCCGTACCGTGTGCGCGTCCAGGTGCAGTTGTTGATCTGTTGGCACGAGCAACTCACGCGTGGATACAGTTTTCATCCCCTGTTAAAATCATGTCATGGTCTGCTTGTCGGCTTTGAGGGGCAAGAGGCCCGGTAAGTGTTATTTGCTCCCGGGCATTAGTGAACACTCCAATTTTAAAAAATAGAAAATTATATTTATGAGTTTTAAAAAATTCTGAAAAAAAATCACGAATGTAGGTAATGGTGTATAAAATTTCATTTTTAAATACTTTGTATTTTGGGCTATACAAAAATGACAAAATAAGATAAAACTTAGAGATTTGAAATAGGGATATTTAGATCCACAATTTGTCATTTTTTGTATAGCTAAAAATACTATGTATTTGGAGTTGATATTTTACACGTTCATGGAATATACTATTTGCCTACTACCGGGATTTTTTTACAATTTTTTGAAACTCATAAATATGATTTTTTTTATTTTAAAATTGGAGGGTTCACCGGTGCCCGGGAGCAAAAAGTCTCTACCGGAAGAGGCCGGCCTACTGCTAAATCGTTGGTAACCATGCCTCAGTCGGTCATCTAAGCTATCAGCCAAGGCAAGTGAGAGTTGTTCAAGAGTTGGGGGGCATATCTTTAGCTCGAGGAGCATCCGCTCCCGAAATATGAGTGAAGCTTAAGAGCTACAAGTGGAACAACTTCTTATATTCCTTGTTAGCCTCTGCCTCTAGATCACATGTGTCAGAAGAAAATATACCTTACCTTAACCTTAACAAAGCCTTTTGTCCCAAACAAGTTGGGGTAGGCTAGATATGAAACTCTGTCACGAGGACTTCTCAGGAGGTCACCCATCCTGGTACTACTCTCGCCCAAATGGGTTTCATATCCATGTGACTGGCTAGTTTTTACGTTGGCTCGCCAAGCCTATCACAACCCTTAGATATGAAACCTTTCATGAGGATTTTCCAGGAGGTCACCCACCCTAGTACTACTCTCGTGGGTTTCATATCCATGGGACTGGCTAATTTTTACGTGAGTCAGAAGAAAATATACATGAGTCAAAAATATAGAATCATTTTGCAAATAGTACAATGACATATGTCAAATCTAAAATTATTTTGAACATGTTGGCTCCAAGTAAGTATAAAGATTCAAATACGCTAGGCCACATCTTCGAGGAGTATCGATCAGCTTGATCGATCGCAAAAATTCTAGCGATTCCCATGTCATGTCGCCTACCTCACGACAACATCGTGACAGGGCCTACGTCGCGATTGCTTCGCTAGTTCAATCAACCTCTCGCTGCCTCGCCCGACACAAAAACGACGGAGCCTCGGATTTTCATGTGAGATAGGGCCCTGTTTTAAAATTTCGCACAGGGCCTTGGATTTTGCCGGCCCGGCCCTGTATGTGTGGCATGCCCCTTGTTTGTTTGTATCTTAACAGGGCAACCTTCCCTTGCAAACAATCCCTTCATCGCTAACACCGGTAATGCACATCCCTTTAATGCTACCTTCGAGGAATTTCTCCCGCGTCCCTGAAGTGATAAGAGCGCATTCTCTAACAGCTTTGAAGCCGAGGCAGCCATCCTCTTGCCAATCCTAAACAAAAGAAATAAAAGCCGGTTAATTTCATGGTGGAGGGATCGGGGGACTAAACTAATTCCATCTGGTATAATAGTGCCGGGGTGGGAGAGGGTTGATTTATTTCGTTGTCGGTATTTTTATCCAAACCGGTTCAGCGTGTGATGCTTGTTTAGATCATAGAAAGATCAAACTCACATATCTATACTACTATTAAAAAAGAGCAAACTTGACCGGATACATTAAATCTATACCGTACAATCTGTGATCAACGAATCAGATTCTTCAATCCGTGTTGAGCTAAATTCAACACATCTGAATCGTTATTTTTGTCTTTTGTCTGAGTTACTCCGACTCGTTCCGGCCGCAGCGCCATCTTGCCTTCCGCTCCCCAAGCGACCTCCCCGAAGGCCTTTCCGCCTGGCGCTGCAGAGCCTTTCCGCCAGGAGCCGCAGCAGCGAGGGGCGCGGGCGAGAGCGGGCGGCGACCTCCAGGCCAGACCGCGAGAGCCAGCGGCAACCACCAGGCGCGAGGACGACGTGACCAGAACCGCCAACCGTCCGCGCCCCGCGGCCAGCCGACGGCTGACGCGTCCCGTGTCGCGCGCGCATGCCGCCGCGCAGGACCAGGTCTCCGCCGTCCGCCGCGTGGGCGAGAAGCCGGCGCGACGCGGAGGCCGGCTGTAGCGGAGTGGATGTCACCGGCGGGGGTGGCCGGCCTACTGCGGCGGCACCCGCTGCCGGCGCTCTTCGCGTGCGGGCTGCTGGCCTTCATGGCCGTCGAGTACACCATCCCTGGTCCATCCCCATGGTCCCCCGCGCCGCGGCACCGCTCGACCTCGGCTTCGTCGCCGGGATCGCCGCCCGGCCTTGGCTTAACTCGCTCCTCGCCGCGCTCGACACGGTGAGTCCGCTACACTTGGCGAACCAACTGCCTGCTGCGTAGATCCGTTCGACCTACCTGATGTCCCGATCTACCCGTCTGCTGCTCCAGTAATTCCTAGCTTTTTTCTCTTCTCGCCTTTTGACCTCGCAAGTCCCAATGTTACTCTCTGAAGCAACCTGCGTTTCTTTGGCTCCTTTTAGTGTCTTCCTCTTCGCTGTCCTCCTGCGTCAGTTCATCTCGGTTCTGAACTTCTAATCTCTTCTATACTTTGGTGTAAAATCGAAGGTACCTGGTTTACGCCAACGGGTTGTGCGCGGCCTACCACTGGTATCCGCGTTCTAAAGTGTCGTGCCGCGCCCGGCGACGCTGTCCCGCTCCTGGATCGTCTTCCTCCTAGATCAGGTTAATTCCTCATGTCCATCTTCCTCCTAAATCGACCTATATCAAAATAGAACTATTGCGTGTTCATCTTCATTGTTATACAGTTCGGAGAGCAGAGGATCCAAGTTGGTTTTGTGAACAGAATGATTTGTAGTACGAACTTAATTATTTGGAGCTAAATGTTCTTTTAGAACACAGCCTTTTTTTAGAGTAATTAGAACACAGTCTGTTAGTACTTGGTATTTGTATACCGATTTATTCATGCCGAAACTAACTTCCAACAGTCACCACTCAGCAGATCCCTGCTTTCTCGCTTCGTGCAACAAGGCCGCACGGCGCCATTCTGCATAACTGCCGGGAATCAGTTCATCGTTCTTATACGCAGGGTGTTTTAACGCGCAATACGACCATGGTTTGCAGGTGTTCAAGTACCTGATCCTGGCGGCGGGCGCCGTGTCGGCGGAGCTGCTCTACCTGGCGTACAACGGCGACAAGGAGGTGACGTGGAGCGAGGCCTGATCATTGCTCAATCACCTGAATGTACGATTCCGGGAAGAATTCTCTTCGCCAAGAATTCAAACATCTATACATGGTTAGCCAAGTGGTGATTCCACGCTTACTAATAAGTGTTCAATATCTTTATACAGTACGTGTTAGTTTTAGAGATTACATATTCAGTTTTTGGCGAGCATGGATTCCAATTAGTGCAGGTAAATTTCATAAATTTAGAAGGAGCAAACATTTTTTTTTCTTTCACATTCCCAACTGCAACACGGGTATTTGCTGAAAATTTCAGTTTAGATTTATGTTGAACCTGTCATGTGATTGTGTTGACTATCTTATTTACAAATTTGATTTAGTCGTTATTAGCATATGGAAGAAATTGATTATACGTGTGTTGCACGTGCACGTTCACTAGTCAACTGGAAATGTCCGAGCCGAATAGAGACGTTCTTACTTACGTGCATATGTCCGAGCCGAATGGTCGTCGTCGACGTCGGTAGGGACATATGCACGGGCGTTGCAAGTACGCGAGGCAAAGGAGCTAGCCCAGTTTTATACGATCGCAACTTGTTAGGGAATCGGGAGCCTATGTATAAAAAAACATAATCGGGAAGCCTGGCAATCTGGCATCACCGATATTCGTTTCAGACCTGGCACACATCACGCATGGGCCGGCCCACAGATGCCCCGCTGATGCAGACGGGCTTCCAGCTAAAATGCAAAGTGCATGAGTACCCACTTGCCGAGCACAACGGAGTACATGACTTCCCTGAAAAAAACAAACAGAGCTTATTTGAGGTAGTGGCGTTAATGAACAACCATATTTGACAAAGGTAAAGAAAAAGATGTTTGACAAAAATGATGGAAAGCAGCGAACATTTAGACAGGTCTGATTCTGCACAGTTTTAACCGTTTTTCTGACCGCTCAGTCTCAACTATCGGGTCGACGTGGCAAAAATAGACAGAGCAAATGTACAAAAGAAACCGCACGTGAGATCAGTCATCTTCCTTTGAATCCTCTCCTCAAAGTTCCAAAGTCATCAACGTCCTCCCATTATATTTGTTGGTCCTTGTTATACTACCTCCTCTTGTGACATTCCTATCGCCGAGACACGATGTACCCGTACGTCAAAATACGGCCACCTCTATGATTCATGCAGCGAGAGTGACACAATCGTTTTTGACTGAAATCCAGTCGTCCTCTCCTAAAATACAGTTACATTTGCCCCCGTTATCCTTGATGCATTTACCCTGAATTCTCTCTCTATGTGTCTCTCTCTCTCTCGTGTTGTGTGCGCGGAGAACCGGAATGGTATTGGACGCATACCGTCGGTTGCGATGTCGTGTTCTTCTCTAGATACCACCCTGAGCCCCACAACATTGTTCATTAGCTCCCGCTCACCGAGAAGACCTTTCTCATCGAAATAATTTACAGTGAGCTCCCCAACCAACGCCGCCCTTCTTCTTCCCTCTTACTATTGGTAGGGTGCCTCCACGCGTCAATCTCCCCCTCCATTGAGTCATAGCCTCCATGCACTATATCCTGCAACTGTAAGAGCTCGTCGCCTTACTTTTTTAGGCCACCAATCTGCTCCGCCTCCAGCTCGTGGAGGCCTCGTCCTGCCTACATCTTGTGTGTCCGCAACATCAGGGGGGGAGTAGATCAGGGAGGACTAGGGAACTTGGAGGAAGTTATCTAGAGGAAGAAGATTGATCTGATGTGCGGATACCACACCGACTAGTGAGCCTCGTATCCAGGGGCGTAGCCAGGCCCCAGGCTACACTGGCCATGGCATGGGGCGTGTGGCTGCTAATTCCTTTGATGATTATAGCTATTGCAGCTAATTTTCTACACTGCATATCACTATCGCATGAGTTTGGCCCGGGCCTTGGCTAAATCCTGGCTAAGCTACTGCTCGTATCAATGGGTTTGGTGTAACCGTGCGGAACTTTTGCCTCATGGACCCGACAATTGGGTCCATTTTGTTAGAAAAGGGTTTACATCGAGTAAATCGCAGAATCATTGCAGTTTGATGGCGCAACCATGCAAAGCAACGAGCATTTGAAAAGCCTGTTGCCCAAATCCCAGTTGGGGTGGGGCGTTAATGTGTCATTGGTGGTTTGCGTGTCTAGAGACGGACGGCAGTCGCAGCACGTAGGCTGGTGACCGGTCGCCATGGGATCGATCGGCCATGCACACAAGCCACAAGAGGTAAACGAGTTTGCCGGACGTACGTACCTGGCACATCATCCTTTCTTTTGGAGTGACCACATTTATCCTACGACTATATATGCCAAGAGGATCATGTTCTTGAAAGACTATGCAAAGTGGATCATTGATCGCTTTATATCATGATATCTCGTCTTGCTTGCAACTGCGATTGAAAGGGATTAAGTTAGGTAATTAATGGCATCACCCACAGAGACTAAGACGGGATCTAGCAGCATCGTCACAATGCACCAGCCTTTAGTTCTTGCTTTTGAATTTGACCCCGGTCACTTTAATTAACACCTTGACCTGACACCCAAGGTGTCCAATTCCCTTCTTGAAAGGTCAAGTCGAGGCGTACTACATCACTGCTTGTATATAATGTTAATTGTAAATTTGTAAAGTGTTCTGGCCGATATGGTGGCACGCACATAGCGATATATCACAGTAAAAATATTTCCTAAAACAAATATATACTAAGAACAGTGGGATACTCGCGCTCCAACTATTGTACTGTTGCGGTGCTGCCTAAGGCCTTCCACAACGTGGTGGAAGCCCAAAGCGTGGAAAGGTTGAAACCTTATCAGTGTATGCCTCAGAAATAATTTAGGCACCGGTCTCAGAGCGTATGTGATGCCCATAAAATAAGCAGGACCCACATTAGGATTGACCCAACCAATCTCTACCTTTCCTCGCCGTGAGTTCTCTCCTTCCACACCGCCTGGTATAGTATTTTATTAGCCAACTCGTTGCAGCATCGTAGCACGTAGTTGCTCCGATTCCCTGATTTTTTTTTGCGGCACCGGTTGGGCAACGTAGAGAATCGATGCCCGATGCCTGAAATCCATTTAGGCACCGATAAATGTATATGCTGTGGAAGGCCTAACTTGTAGTACTATCCGGGTCCAGCAGTTGTGCATATTTACATTATAGAACTGCTTCCTTTGCCATTATCTTACATATCATGCACGGAGTTATAAATATCTACAGCTTGTTCCTTGTACATTTGAATGATGGATTTCTATGTCCGTCGCTCCTGTATAACCAGTGGCCTCTTGTAGTACCTCAGTAGCAGAGACCAGCAGACGACGCTGACCGAGGACGCCGCCATCGCAGCGCCGGCAACCCACGGCGGCAGGCGGAACCGGGTCGATGGGAACAGGACCCTGCGGCAATTGGTATGCCCAGGATGTTGTAGCCGAGAGCCCACACGTAGTTCATCCGTATGCGGAAGAAGGTCTTCCTGGACAGGTCGATGGCAGTGATCACGTCCTCCAAGTTGCTCTTCATGAGGACGATGTCTGCGGCTTCGATGGCGACGTCGGTGCCCGCGCCGATCGCCATGCCCACGTCGGCTGCCACCAGCGCTGGGGAGTCGTTGATTCCGTCACCAACCATCGCTACTGTTCTTCCGGACAGCTGCAGTAACCAAAATTCAGGGGCAATGAGTGGTAGTTGTGTGGCTGTAAGACAAACATCATGAAAGTGGTAAAGCGAGGATAATCCCACTTTGAGAGATAAAGCAAGGATATCATAGCTAGCTCACCTGAAGCTCCTTCACCTTCTCAGCCTTCTGCTCCGGTTTCGCTTCGGCCATGATATTTTCAATGCCAACCTCTCTGCCGATGGCTTTCGCGGTTCCCCAGTTGTCCCCAGTCACCATTATACACTCCACCTTCATGGACTTGAGGTATGATATCACTTCATGAGCATTTGGTTTTATTGGATCAGACACGGAGATTATGCCCACGACTTCTTGATCCATAGCCACGATGATCCCTGTCTGTGCATTGTCTTCTTCTTCCATGAGGATTTCTGAAGCTTCCACAGGGAGATCAATGTCTAATGACAACATAAAGCTCTTGTTGCCCACAATGACACTCTTCCCACTGATTTTTGCCTTGACACCGTGTCCGGTGACTGAAAGGAAATCCCTTGCTTCAGGCCAGATATGGTTTTCCTCTGAGTAAAATTTATTGGCGTGCTCCACTATCGCCTTCCCCAACGGATGCTCACTGTTGACCTGAAAAACGATGAAGTATGAGCAAGGTATCTTCAAAATGCAGAAAAATATCCGGTAAGAAATATATGAGTTAAAAAGCATACCTCTGCTGCTGCAACATAGTCATAGAATTCACGTAAGACCATGTTTTTCAAGAGTCTGGTACTGACGACAATAGGCTTCCCAATGGTTAGTGTTCCTGTCTTGTCGAAAACAATGCAATCCACCTGCAAAATGCATACCAATAATGTTCGTCAAAAATTTGAAGCACTGTATGCTGACATGTCTTCAGTCGTGTAATTAATTTTAGACCTTCTGTGCACTCTCCAGAGCTTGCCCACCCTTGATCAGAACACCTTGTGAGGCACCAACTCCAGTTGCAACCATCACGGCAGTTGGAGTAGCGAGCCCTAGGGCGCAAGGACAGGCGATTACCATAACTGATATCCCGAACTGAAGAGCTAACTGAAAGCTATCCATGGAAGATGGTATCCACGAGATAGGATAGCCATGGAACCTCCCAGCTAAGAACCATACAAGCCAAGTAAGCAAAGAAAGGACAATGACCTGCAAGCATGAAGCAGATTATTCAACACTGATAAGAATATACACCGTTATTGGATTAACACAATGTAACTGAACTCATCAACACACAAATAATTTAACAGAACTCACCAGGGGGACAAAAACTTTAGATATCTGATCAGCAAACTTCTGTACAGGAGCTTTTGCCATTTGTGCTGACTCTACTAGCCTTACAATCTGTGCCAGGGCACTTTCTGATCCAACAAATGTTGCCCGGACATGGAGCACTCCATTCTCGTTCACCGTCCCTCCAATCACCGTGTCACCCTTCTTCTTTGCCACGGGCCGTGATTCTCCGGTGATCATACTTTCATTCACATGGCTCTGGCCCCAAATTACAAATCCATCGGAGGCAACTTTCCCACCCGGAATGACTTTAATCACGTCATTTTTCTGAATTAACCGACTGTCGATCTCCTTCTCGCTTACAACACTTCCTTCATGGTCGTACATCAGCACTGTTGCAGTTTCTGGTGCAAGATCCATCAGCTTGGCAATTGCTTCAGAGGTCTTTCCTTTTGCCAAGATCTCAAGATACTTTCCAAGAATGATAAATGATATGAGCATAGAACTTGTCTCGAAAAAATCAGTTGCCATATAAGTCTCAGAAGTGGCAGCTCGGAGAACTGAGTAAACTGAGTAAAAGTAAGCCGTGTTGGTCCCAGAGCAATGAGCACATCCATGTTTGGCGAGCCATGACAGATTGCCTTGTAAGCACCGGTATAAAATTTGCGACCAATTACAAACTGTACAGGTGTCGACAAAATCCACCGCAATAGCTCACCAATGCTCATCATGTTTATAACCTTTTTATCCAGCCCATCCTTCAGAACTGGAATGTACATGAACACCATGGAGGTTAGGAACACAGGAACTGTGAACATTAAGCTCCACAAGAAAGACTGTCTGTACCGCTTTATCTCCCCATTTCTATGCTGCTCTCTTCCATCGGCTTCTGGATATATTGATACAGCAATATGGCCAGATGCAGCTGACTCGATGACTTCGATAAGGTCCCGGGGTCCTGTCTGGTCAGGTTTGTACGAGATGGTGATCTTTTGGAGCTCGGTGTCGACTTTTATGTCCTCCACTCCAGGAAGAGCTTGGACAGAACTTTTCACTATCATTACTGATCTCTCATCGAGAATGCCATCCACTTTGAGGTCTATCCTGCTCCGATCTTCTCCTGTGGTGACCAGTATTGCTTCAAAACCAGATTCTTCAACGGCATGGACTAGTTGGGTAGCAGTAACAACCCTGCGGTCATAACGGATTTCTGCCTCTTCAGTAGCCAACGCAACAGAAGCTCTCTGAACCCCTGGAACAACTTGCAAGGCAGATTCAACTGTACTTGTACAAGACGTGCAGGTCATTCCTTTTATGTGCAGCCTGCATACTAGAATGTTCTTTTCTTTAACCTCCTCGTCAATCAGTTTAGCTCCAAAACCAGCATCTTCAATGGTTTCCCTAATTTTTTCTTCCTGAAAAAGAAGTCATTCACGAACTCTGATATCAAATAAAAGGACTGAATAACATAGACATAGACTCTGTATGAGCATGAAGTGAAAATAATGGAAGGACATAAATGAGTTTCAGGTGTACTGCAAAAAATGCATCAAGCAAAATGAGCATGAAATTTTCGCGTGATTAAATTATTCTGATCAGTTGAAACAGGTGTGACCTATATAATGAAAAATAATTCAAAGTTCACACAAACGTTTTATGCAGGATTTGTATTTTTAGCATACAGAGCTTTTTTACAAGATAATTGACAAGAACTCCACCCTTCTCAGTGGAGAAGAAAAGTACTTAGCATATAAAGTAAAAACGCAACATTAGTATCCAGGAGAAAGAACTGATGATCAATGTGTGAAGATATTGTCTTTTAAAAATCGTCAACTGTCTAAATTGACCTTTCCGTGCAGTGAAGAATCATCAAGGTACGTGTTTATCTCAGTCTCTTATTCGCTATACTTTATCCCAAGATGGAGCTGCTGTCAAATACAGCTCCTATGTGTGGCACAACCTTCTAGCTATTACTAATTAAAGTTACTAGATGCACCACGTAATAAAATCGGCCAAATCATAGGTCCCATCCAAAAAGGAAGTGTGAGCAAGCAGCCATTATGTTGAACTGGAGATGAAGTTTTTTCAGATCCTATAATTTCGACCAAATGAAGTAGCACTCGTCATCCAACTATAGCAGTGCACTTATACTGCAGGAAAAGGACTTCCAGTAATAGAAAAGGTACCCCTATCGTTCCACCAAATTTCACAGTAGTGGTGAAAAGGGGTAGGTACTTCTTGTTTCCAGAGATAGTGTATTTTTTTCTCAAAAGATTATCAGAGATAACAATGGTGGGACAAGATTAGACCTCAACCGCTCCACTGATGAAAGAAAGTAAATTATGAGATGAGACATGTGAGTGGCAATTGTTACAAACTAAGAATATATATTCCCGCCTGAAAATTTAATAATCAGTTGGGCATATGCTCAAGTCTATTGGGAGGAATACCAAATGAAAAGATAAAAAAACTCAAAGTTACACAACAAAATGCACTGAACCCGGTTCCAAGGAAATATGAGGAACTACAAAATGCACAACAGAGAAGGAGGCGTAAATTTTAAAAGGGAAAGAGCAAGGGGGCGTATTATCACTCTGTTATAAACGTGGATCTCTGTAATTCCGGTTCAAGTTTTTTCCATAGGACCACTATGCAGCCAGGTTCCATTACTTCAGCAGCAAAACAAAAAACTCCAGCACACACCCAAACGTGTGTCGTTTTATACTTGAAGAAAATTTAATTCGGTAAATTGGAAAAAGGATTCACAAGTTCAAAATATCTTAGTAAAATTATTTATGAATACGCCTAAGGCTAACAATCTCCAGAGTACGACAGGAGCCTCAGTTGATTAGCTTTCAAATTCTGTTGTAGTATCAGCCAAATTGAAAATGGCTTTGGAGCACATAAGTTTGTGTGTGTTTCCTTTCTAATTTCTGCCATAACAAGCAAAATTATCTGCACTTGTAGCTGAAAAGTTGCAAACATGAACAATAAAGCAGGAACGATAAAATCTATTTTACCAAATCAAACTTTATAATGAGCCCGTGTGCTTCTGCACATCTCAGTATTTAACAACTAGGTCTACGATAACCAAAATTGACCAGTCGATATTTTCAGGACACATGAAGTAGTTAGCAGTTCTACATCAGAAGCAAAGTTGTCTACCTGTAACCTTCTAAACCACAAGAAAGCTAATAAGTGCAAATAAACTTTCGACAGGCCCCTCCTCTCCTTTAAACAGTTTTCAGCTAAAATGAAACAAATTAAGGCCGCGTGAAGCACTATAAATACCACCATTGGTTGTTCAGTGGGAATTTAGCGGTTGGAAGAGAGCAGCTGCAGCACTTTTTTTTCCTGAGATTTACGCTCTGTAACTAAAAACTGCATGTAGGACCTCCTTGGTGCACTGCCAGATTTAGCCTTCAACATTTGGCAAGCCAAAGTCGGGGCGAATTGAAAGTAGTTCTCGAGATCTAAGTCTGCATTTTTCTAGATAACATCCTATAACCGTTGAGTACCATAGCACACCTCTCAAGCATGGATCACCAAGGGTGTGACATTGGATTCCCCCACAGGGAAATTTTCTTCAGACACACTACTTAAATCGCCAAAATTGGTTGCACAGCTATACGTCTGCCTCTACACTCGTCACAAAGTTGCCAATGCTCCCAGTAACAGCCACCTTCTGAGATTGGGACGTCATAAAGCTAAACGCCCCGCGTATCAACTTGCAATTTTCTGACAGAAAGGACCCAGTACGTGTGCCTTAACGTTAACGTAAGCACCCACCACGCCTAACGGGCTGAACCGTTTGCAATCATCTCCAACTGTATGACAACGAACTATGTGCAAATTTTTCACTAAAAAATCTCAAAACAATCACACAAGCATCTGAATCAGGGTCTTTATAGTGTTTAACTGCTTATAGCAGATGCGCAGGGCCCCAAATCTATCAGGTTGCTCACCGAGACGAATGCCGGGTAGAAGGCGACCTGCGCGCGGCAGCCGAGGACGTCGACCGCGGCGTCGTGGATGCCGTGGAGCCGCTTGACGGCCTTCTCCACGGAGCCGGCGCACGCGGCGCACGTCATGCCGGACACCTCGAACACCGCCACCTTCTCCTCCTCCTCGGCCGCCCACGCCGCGGCCTCCAGATCGCCGGCGACCGCGGCAGCCTTGGGGCGCCACGGCATGGGCGCGTACCGCGGCCGCAGCACCAGGGGCCCGCTCGCCTCGGAGGGTCCGCCGCTGCCGCCGCCGCGGAAGCAGGCGAGGAATAGGGCTCGGCTGGCCGCCGCCATTGGCGGCGTGAACCCCCCCGACAGGTACCGCCGAGCGAGGGTTTCCGTGTACGGGAATTTCGATCAAAGGTGGGATCTTTCGAGCTCGCGACGAGCGCCGCTGAGAGTGGTTTGAACATTGGCGGATTTATAGGGATGGCGAGGAGCGCCGATGGTGTGGGCTTCTTCTTTTTCCCGAAAACGAGATTGCCGTTAAAGCAAAGGGAGTGCTAGCAGCGTCGGATTAGAATATGCTACACGCCAGTAACGTAGGCAGGTGGGGAATTCCGGTAACCGATTTCTGAAGATCAAACTGCGAACGGAAGCAGTACTACATGTAGTACAACACCTTTCTGAGAGCAGAATAACAATAACGTTGCCAGTGCCAACCCCTTTTTTTCAACAATCACCTACACTACATGTTGTACATGTAGTACAACACCTTTCTGCTTAAACCAAACTAGTGTGCCCAGCTTTTTTTTCAACAATCAAACGAAAAATTATCGTGTCTTTCATTCGTGTGCAACGCTCCATGAAGAGAGTATATATGTTGTGCCCTCAACAGAAAAAAAGGGTTGTGTTACAAAAGCAATTTTTGAATCATTGAGTTTGTTTTTACGTACGCACCATAAAACTTATCTTTTTTAAATAAAACTTACATGTGTACATAGGACATGGACATGTGCATGTGTATTTCTTTCCGGGTGTTTTTATGTTAAGAACATCATTTGTTTCATGCCGGGAGTATATGTTCTCGATCGGGTGCCAATTTGAATACTCGCTATTTTGGTCTCTTGACTAAACTATACAATATCCTAAGTGCAATAGTCCTTAGAGGCATGCCGTATTTGAAGAATTGATGTAAATTATTGAAAACTCTCCCGAGTCCGCAAATCCAGAAGCAGCGAAGTCGGGCAAATTTTTATTTAGATTAAATAATGTACTGGTTCTACGTCCACACTCTGTAGATCCATGCAACAATAGATTCGCACCCGTAGGTCTTACTCCATGCATTCAAAAACTATTTGATGTTCTAACTAGATTTGAAGAAACATATGTTGACATTTACAATGAACTGGCCGTTGTTGTAGACGTTTAAACTTGATCAAACCAATAAGTAGTTTGACATAGAACAAACCTAAATCTTCAAATATTTTGGAATATACTGTAGGGTTTGTACGTTCTAGAGGAAAAATGGGGAAATAACATACAACTAGAATTTTTCAAATGATGACACTGTTCATCCGTTTGGTTTAAAGGAATGGAAGACTTGGATCTGAACAGTATGGGCTAACAACGGGCCGTAAATAGACACAGCAGGAGCAGCCCAGGGACATAGACGAACCTTAAGCCCTCGGCCTGCCAGACCAAAACAGCACAAGCCTTCTCGTCCAAATCATGTTTCAGTTTCGTGGTTCTTTTTTTTTGTTTTGCGAAAGGTCGTTCCTCTTGCTTTCTACGGTAACGTCTGCTTCTTCAGCCGAATTTTACTTGCTTGAATAATCTACTTTAGTTATGGGCAACTAAAAGCGTGGTAGATATGGTTTGCCCCCTTAAGCAAGTATAGGCCTACAAAAGCAATTTTTGAATCATTGAATTTGTTTTTACGTACACACCATAAAACTTATCTTTTTTCAAAAAAACTTACATGTGTACATAGGACATGGACATGTGTATGTGTATTTTTTTCCGGGTGTTTTTATGTAAGAACATCATTTGTTTCATGCCGGGAGTATATGTTCCTGATCGGGTGCTGATTTGAATCGCTATTTTGGTCTCTTGACTAAACTATACAATAGCCTAAGTGCAATATTCTCAAGATTTCAACTACCAACAAACCAATTCCTTGATTTTCAAAACAACATGCTAGAAGGAAAAATAAATATAAGGATCATTTCATTATAAGAAAATAAATTAAGTAGACAGTCATTTCTAAAACTAGCCATATCACAAATGTTAGAAAACCTATATAAAGTAAAGAAATATCTAAAACATAATAGAATCGTATTACCATGTGAGTTTAGAATTAGAAAAATATTCCGGTTCTAAAATAAAATTTTCATAAATTGTCCCATTTTTTAACTTCTCGTTAGTTTTCTTGATTTATTTTATTTATTTTGTGTTGATTGGGTTTTGACATGTACACATTGCTTCATTCGTCGAATGGTGTTGAATATGGCGAGGAAGCAAATTTGTCTGGTTTGAATAATTGAAGGGTCATCTTATCTAGAATATTAGCTTAGACAAAAAATTGTACTGGGGATACAACCGAGGAACCAAAATATACTTCTTCTCATAAGTAAATGGTGACCGTATCTTTGTTTTGTGAGTTAGACAACTAGAGCATGCCCAATAAAAATCTAAATTATAATTTGACTTTGAAGTTCAGCATACGATTGCTAAACTTAAAAACACCATGTTTATTAGAAAATATGTTTCTAAAATAGATATAAAGGTAACCAAATTAAAATGGATGAAAAACACTAAAATAGAAAAAATCGGGTTGTCAAATAGAAGGACAGTCCCCGCAATACCAAACATAGGCTAAGTTGTGTGTGTTGTGTGGTTGCAACACGGAGCCTTAGAGGCATGCCGTATTTGAAGAATTGATGTAAATTGTTGAAAACTCTCCCGAGTCCGCAAATCCAGAAGCAGCGAAGTCGGGCAAATTTGTGGGCCAAGCGAGCTTTCTTGTTTTCGTCTTGGTCCGGGTTTGTAAAAACTTTCTATCTTAATTAATCGAAAAGGGCAAAGCTTTTGCCCACGCTTCAAAAAAAAAAGTCGGGCAAATTTTTATTTAGATTAAATAATGTACTGGTTCTACGTCCGCACTCTGTAGAGCCATGCAACAATAGATTCGCACCCGTACGTCTTCCTCCATGCATTCAAAAACTATTTGATGTTCTAACTAGATTTGAAGAAAAATATGTTGACATTTACAATGAACTAGCCGTTGTTGTAGACGTTTAAACTTGATCAAACCAATAAGTAGTTTGACATAGAACAAACCTAAAGCTTCAAATATTTTGGAATATACTGTAGGGTTTGTATGTTCTAGAGGAAAAATGGGGAAATAACATATAAATAGAATTTTTCGAATGATGACACTGTTCATCCGTTTGGTTTAAAGGAATGGAGTATTTTTGCCAAATCTGGCCGTTTTCACGGACTAACAACGGATCTGGCCCTTCCTGAGAACTAATTGCAAATCTGTCCCCTCGGGTCGGCGCCATCCTCGATGGGGCCGACATCGTGCAGGTCGGCGCCAAGATTTTTGGGCACCAGAGCAGCCGAAGATGTCGGCACCATGCTCCTTGGCGCCGACCCTAGTTCGGCGATGGAACGGGCTGGTGCTGACCTGCACAAGGTCGGCGCCATTTGCATTGGGGCCGAGCCCAGCGGCCATTTTTGGAAATAGTTCTTGAAAGAGCCCAATCGTGTTATTAGTTCGGCCAAAGGGCCATTTTTAGCAAAAAATACAGGAATGGAAGACTTGGATCTGAACCGTATGGGCTAACAACGGGCCGTAAATAGACATAGCACAAGCCTTCTCGTCCAAATCATGTTTCAGTTTCGTGGTTCTTTTTTTTTTTTGCGAAAGGTGGTTCCTCTTGCTTTCTGCGGTAACGTCTGCTTCTTCAGCCGAATTTTACTTGCTTGAATAATCTACTTAAGTTATGGGCAGCTAAAAGCGTGGTAGATATGGTTTACCCCCTTAAGCAAGTATTGGCCTAGAAATGAAAACCGTGTATCGCTTTGGCTGGCAGCCACCTTGCCTAGCTGGATGAACTGTCGATTCATATGACAGCAAGCAAAGAAGGAAAGAAAAAGGAAGAAGTACAGGTACAGTCGATGCTCCACGAGTAGGCGATCGATATGATGCTCACCGAGACGAATGCCGGGTAGAAGGCGACCTGCGCCCGGCCGCCGAGGACGTCGACGGCGCCCTCGTGGATGCCGTGGAGCCGCTTGACGGCCTTCTCCACCGAGCCGGCGCACGCGGTGCACGTCATACCAGTCACCGCGAACACCGCCACCTTCTCCTCCTCCGCCACGGCCGCCACTGCTGACCCCGTCGCGGCCTCCAGATCGGCCCCGCTTCCCCTTCTCCTCCACCGTCACCAGCCTCCACGACGACGGCCGCCCTCGGGCGCCGCGGCATCGACGGGTACCGCGACCGCAGCGCGAGGTGGCGGCTCGTCTCGGAGTCGCCGCTGTGGAAGCATGAGAGGAGGTGGGTGCGAGTGGCCGCCGCCATTGAGAGCACGAATTGCCTACCAGCTGTATCGAGAGATGGTTTTGGTTTGGGGATGTGCGACCAGATCGCTGAGGTTTTGTGCAAGAAAGCGGTTTAAGCATTAGCGCATTTATAGGCGGGGAGCCCCGCATTAGCTGCAAGCTGGCCACGAGCCCACGATTGTGCTGACCTCGTATTCCTGATGCTACTGGTATAGCTTACGTAACGCCGGAAGTGAAAATATTTCAGGTCAATAGCGAACTGGAGAAGTCAGTTACTAAGTGAAATTCAGTTATCTTAACTAATTAATTATGTAATGGTGGGCTTGGGCTGCAAGCAAGCAGGCTGGGAGGCCCTGGAAGTCGTTAACATGCAGCAAAGTCACCTCTTGACTGGAGAGGAAAAAATGATTTTTCTTTTAGTTAAGAATGCCGTCGTCATCCGTGCAATAAATCCGGAGAAAATCCACACCAAAACACAGAGCGTCGAATTAATTCGAATTTGAAATTATTAATTGCTGTCGTTCTAGAGTTTTACACGTTCTCAGTTGATTGTAAAAACACGCAAGTTTTGGATGATTGTAGCACGCCAGACAGTATTTCAATTCAAATTTGACTTGGAGTTGCTTGTGCGCGCGGTAGCAGCACTGGTACGCACGTAGCATTTTGGATTTCGAAACTCCTTCCCTCGTTCCAGAGTTCTACACGTTCTCAGCCGTTCACAAAAAATACGCGAGCTTTGGATGATCCTAGCACGCCACATGATATTTCAATTCAAATTTGACTTCGAGTTGCTTCTGGTAGCAGCACTGGTACGCACGTAGCCTCAAAGCCAATCAATGTCAGGTCAAATTTGCATTAAATTACCGAAAACTTCTTCCATGCCTGCGACGAATTCGACACCGATTTGTCTTGGAGCTAAGCCAAATCAAACTGCAGTGAAAAAATAACCAGGCGTTGTTTTCACATGGCGACATCAGCATGCAGGTTTATATTACCTGGTGAACAGAACTGCGTGACGTATGCCGGGGTTATTTTACTCGCCCGGAAACCAAGATGTCAACTCCGGCCGGCGTGATCTGGCGCCTACGTGTCGAGCGATCTCCCTCGGTCGCCGGAGCCAATCACGAGCCCTCCCATGCATTTTGGCACATCTCGTCTTTTTTTTTTTGCTAGGTACAGCAAGTAGATAGAAAGGACCTACAGAAAGATTAAAATTACACTCAAGTCCTCCTGCGTCGATGTCGCCGTCGAAGAGGCCGTGGCGAAGACGCGCCGCCGCCGCTGCTTCCTGGAAACTCTGGAACGGAAGCAGTCCCCCGACGGACGGGAAGTCTTCAAGCCTCGGGCCCCGGAGGGCCACCACCCATCTTCAGCAGCAGCCCCGCTTGCACCACCACCGTCAGCACCGAGAACGTCAACCCAGACCCGCCGCCACGCGGGATCCAGGACGGGGAAAGCGCTCCCAGCAGATCCGGAGATCCCAGGGAGCGAAGGTAGCAGGAACATCACCGCGGAGCTCCATCGAGCTCCACCGTCGGAGGAAGCACGCACCTGCACCAAAAACGCCGCCGGCGACCCAACCTCCTCCACTGCGCCGCCGGAAGCCGAGCCCTCAAACCCTACCCTATCTACAACCGTGAGACGGAGATCCCCCGCCCTCCCGCCGCCGGAGCGGCCGATGGAGGACGGGGGATCCGGCGGATCGACGGTGCGGAGGTGGATCTGCGAGCGGGGGGAAAATCGCCTCTCTCAAACAGAAGCGGGAGAGAGGAGACGTCCAGAGTCGTCTGTCGTGGCACATCTCGTCTTTGTCGATGTTGTTATTTTCTTTCTTTTTTGCGGGGGACTTTGTCGCTTGATCCTGTCTGTTGAGGAAATCTAGAGTATTATATTGCTTGATACGAACACAAATACTACTCCCACTAGTGGAAACAGGGCCACTGGTCCCGGGTCGTAAGGGCCTCTAGTACCGGGTGTCCACCCGGGACTAGCAAGGCGACACTAGAGCCCCCCCCCCCCCCCCCCTCTAGTACCGGGTCCGTTACGACCCGGAACAACTGGCTCCCACGTGGCCGCCGAGGCGTGGGCGTGGTGGAGGAACTCTAGTCCCGATTGGTCATACGACCCGGGACCAAGGACCTCACACGTGGCAGCTTGTAATTTTTTATTTTTCCACCCAATTTAATATTGAAATGGTGCAAAAAAATATGCGTTTAATTAATTAAAAACAGAAACTACATATAACATATCAAAATGTTCACAAATAAAAATATGTTCACATCTATCCGGTTACATGGAGGTGCTCATAACCGGGACTAGAGCCCGTCTATTCGATTACACGTGTGTGGAGATCATAACCGGACTAGAGCCCGTCTATTCGGTTACACGGGAGATCATAACCGGGACTTCACCGCTATTCTCCATTGTATTTTCCTTTTGTAGGTATGACTTCGCTGAGCAGAAACCCCGCAAGTTCCTCTGCTAGTGCTTGAAAGCGCTTCTTTAGTGGCATACTCTCGCGCAATGGCTCTGCCTATAAAAGAAGGAGATCAATACGAATATTAATCATGACTATCAAAAATTATGAATGACACTGGAGATCAATTGATGAATATGATTGTTCACGTACGTCTGAAAATTTCTTTGGGTCCCGCTCAGTGACCGAACGACGAATCCACTCGCAAACGAAATATCCACAGAAATTGGTCCCCTGTGGTTGCCTCTCGATCCACTTTACGAGAATAGAATTCAATCAAATCATAGTCAACATATAGTGGTATTGAAAACAATAAATAAAGAGATGCGTGAACCTAGCTAGACCGTACTACCTACCTGTGGGTGAACAAAGTCAGCTGTTCTTCAAATGAACTTGAACCCTTTGTCCTCGCTTTGAATTGTTTCCAAACCCTGCCGGGCAAAAAAAAAGAATAAATGAGTTATTAGTTGCTTGATATCTCTGAAATCAATAAGAGAGACTGATATAGTGCGATAATGTTTGAAATTACCTTTGGAGCGTATCTAGAATGCTTTGGTACCTATCCTCAGGCCAGTCCAATGAGTCGTAGACTTGAACTATTGATCTATCAACTTCAATGACTAGCAGAATGTAATGATTGCTGCGCATGATTATATACACGTCAGTAACTCATCAGTTACACTTAATTTGTACAAGCGAGTAACACTCTCTTACCTGAAGAAGTAAGGAAACATTATCTCCGTGTTGAAATGTTGCTTCATTAGGGTATTTAGCAAGTTCTTCTCCGTGTCCTTCACGTGGTTTTTTAGTGTCCTTGCATTAACTCGTACTGGGTTAACGAACCCAAAGCCATAGATACCCTTTCTACCACATTCATCACTCTTCATTCTGCATAATACCGTAGTGAGCATAATTAGCGATGGCAATGAACGAGCTGAGAGCTAAAGACTTTATCTTTTTGGAAATAAATGAATTGAATCACTTACAGACAGTAGGCACCGACGAGAGCCAAGTCGAGGGAGTCAAGGTTGTATAAGTACCAGAGTTCTTCGAGCTGAATTGTGAACATGTCTTCACCGCGAAATGATTTTTTGTAACTTTCACACAGATCAAAAATTCATCAAATTGCTTTGTGGTTTTCATGTACCAACTATGGAGTTGTCGCATACATGTCGGTAGACACTTTATCTGATCACCTCGCAGCAGGAACCTCCCCCATTTCCATTTCCATGAATCATCTACATCAGACGGAAAGATATTTTCGTTGTCCAGTTGAGCAAGAGTAATACCAGCAGCTGCAGCAAAGTCCTTCTTCAAGGATAAAGTAGGAATTAGGTCCGTCACAGAGCCATGACCACTGGGTATAACTACGAGCGGGGCTATCGACTGGTTTGTCTGTTGTCCGAGCTGGGCAACGTCTCTTTTCCCTCTGGCACTACTACTTCTCGTCTTGGGAGAGCTACTACTTTTACTCAGAGCTCGTAAATAGTTATCTGGCTTATTTTTCTCATATTGCGATGGTTCCGTGATGAATCCAATAGCCCACTTGTTTTCCTTTGCAGTAAATGTTTGCTTTTCCTCGGGCTTTTTCCGTGCAAGCTGTCTTTTTGTGTCTGCATCCACCCACGCATCCAATTGCTCTTTAGTCATGTCGCAAGCTCTGAGGTCGTCAAGGCTTTTGGGTACTTTTGGGAGGGGTGAACGTTGGGGGTCTCGCCCGAATCCCATGGACGACGAAGTGGCGCCCTTCCTATGTCGGGGCTCAGGAGTCGGCTCATGCGGCGGTGGAGTTGGCTCATGCAGCGGCGGAGTGGGCTGACGCAGCAGTGGAGTCGGCTCACGCGGCGGTGGAGTCGGCGCACACGGCGGCGGAGACGACTGATGCGGAGGCGACTGATGGTTGTCGTCCCCTTCATCGTCATCAGGTGGTGAATCATGAATTGGCGGAGACGATGGTGGCCTTGGCGCCCAGCCTTCAAACTTGATGTATTTCTGTCTCATTCCTCTGTGACCGGGGTGAGCCCTTTTGCACGCAACTCGGACTCAATTTTTTCCCACTTAGGCTCGGCAACTCGGTAGCCACCTGGCCCCATCTTATGGTGATACTTCTTTTTCGCTGCATTCTTCTTATTCGTTTGCGACCTTTTCTTAGCTCGTTCTGATTTCTTGTACTCTAGAAATGCAGGCCAGTGAGGCTGCTGCCTCTCTCGTGTGCCGGTGAAATCTGGAAGTTTCCCATCTTCTTCCCACTCACGGAATAATTTGTTCTTGTAGTTATTGAATTGTTGAGCCATCTTCTTAAGAGCGAAATGCTTGACTTTGTCCGTCATTTTTTTTGTCTTCACCTCATCTTCCAAGACCGGTAGGGTGAAATGTGCAATGAGCTTGTTCCAAAGCACATCTTTGGTTCTCCTGTCGACGTAACTAACTCCCTCTAACTTTGGCTTAATCCATTCCTGAGTGCTGATATAAACGTTGTCCCTGACAGTGACTCCGCATTGATGCACAAACTTAACTGCGTTCGGCACGGGTGCTAGTGGTTGGCCAGTAGTTGCATTCACCTCGTCAATTGTGAGATGCTCATCTTTGCCCATCCCTTGGGCATGGCCTCGTTTAGTGGTTTGGTTCGATGCGGAGGTCTAAAAATATGAAACATGTGTGAATACATATATATGCATAAATCAGTTATTGCATCTGCTCAACATAGGCTTAATATACCTCGCCAGACGGCGTGGGTCCACCAATTTCCGAGTCCTCATCTTCAGCTCCTTCCGCGGGATGCCAGAATTCATCTTCAGCTCCTTCTGCGGGATGCCGAAATTCACCGGGTTCACAAATGTAGGAAAGTAGCTCTTCTTCCCCTTCTCTCGTTGCGAAGGGAGCATCGATATCCATTGTTTAACTAATACAAAAAAAAGATAAAACAATAATAGCATTAGTACAATAATTCAATATACAAATATGCAACAAAAACAATTTAATATTGCATCTAAAGAAAAAAAAAATTCAAAAAAAAACTTAGGCTGCTGTCCCAATCCCAGCCCAGCCCAAATTTGGGCCAGAACCTGGTCAAAGGTGGCCACCGTGGTCATCGCTGGCCCACCTGCCAGCGCCTACCCGCCCCACCGCCACGTGTGACCGCCCACTGGCCACGCGTGGTCAATGCTGGCCCACCCGCCAGCGACCAGTTCTGACCCCGCCGCCCTGCCTCGTGTTCCCGCCCCGCCTCGTCTTCACCTCCCCGCCTCGTGTTCCCACCCGGCCGCCTCGCCTTCACCCCCCCGTGGTCAATGCGGAGCACGAACAGCCCCCGCCCACCCGGAGTCAATGCTCCTGGCCCACTTGCCAGCGACTCGGGCGCTGGCCCACCCGACGGTTCCCCTCCCGATGATCCTGGTCTTTAAAAAGGGACCCGCCCGTGCGGATGTGGACACTCCACTCCACTCCGCTCCGCTCCCACGGTTCCCCTCCGCCCGACGGTTCCCCTCTGCCCGTCCAGTGCCCTCGCCGCCATGTCGCGCTGGTTCGGGAAATCCCCGAAGAACAAGACCGGCGAGTCCTCCAACCGTCGCCGCGCTTCTCCACCGCCTCCACTGCCGGTGGCCTTGGGCGTCGTTCCGCAGGGCGTGCGGAGGACCGCGCCACCGGTGCGGGTCGCCCACGCACCCGACGCGCCGCCACGAACCTCCACCACCACCGCTGGAGGGAGGAGGATCCGGCGCCGGCACTACGTGCCGGAGCCGGAGTGCCAGTGGCACTGGGACAACGCCGCCACGCTGGAGTGGCACGATGTCCACCTCCCCGAGGGCTGGCACCTGAACCCGCAGAGGATTCCGGTGCCGGCGGTCCCGCTCCCTGGGAGGCAACTGGACAGGGAGATCGCGTGCCGGCGCTGCCTCCTCCCTCCGGCGCTCCGCAACGACCCCGTCTACGCGGCGGACTCCCCTCACTGGGACATTTCTTGCATGGACAACACATAAAACCATTGGGCCTCTTGTTATCCTTAGCCACATTGAGAAAAGATTGCACGTCATCCATGTACTCTTTAGAGCGTCGGTCAGCGTACATCCACGGATGACTCATCTGCAAATCACCGCTAAAACCCATTATGATAAACCAACTTAATAGGAAACATATCATATTCATTAATACAAGTTCATCACATTAAAACCAAAGTATAGTAGTGACCAAATGTAATACATAGTTCTCATAAAACATAAATTAATTAAAACTAGAATACAACTATCTAAAGAATTTAAATCCAACAACAAATGCGATCAGAATCGCAACTAAGGTAACTATTGAACCAACAGCATAATGATACCAAGCCTCTTGACTAATGACATATTTTCTAATCTTTCTAAGCTTCAAGCGCATTGCATCCATCTTCATCTCGTGAACAGCGACGACGTCGGTAAGCTCGACCCCGTGAGTATCAACGATGTCGGCAATCTTCAAGTCCAATACCATCTTCTCTTCTAGGCATTGGAGACGAAGATCTTCACTTATCTTCAATTTTGCTTTCAAATCGTTGTTTTCTTTTATAAAAAACTCTACAATAGGGTCGGCTGGAATTTCTGGTTCAACTACCTTCTAAATAAAAATATATCTATGTCAATTTGGTCGGCATGATTGTTATAAACACGAAACAAAATAAATAGTGATAAAAATATACCACATCCGAATCATAGACCGGACGAGGGACGACGGGGACGGATATCAAAACCATGACACTATACATAAAAAACATAAGAAAATTATACAAGAAAAATAATTATGCAATCAAATCATACAAGTAATTTTGTAAAATAACAGATAAAAGAAGAGGCTCACCGAGGTGGTGCCGGTCACGGGATGGCGGGGGCTATCGACGGCGGTGAGGACCGAGACGACACTAAAATCCACAAATAATAAATTAATTTGAGCTCAAAATACATAAAAAAAATGAACTACCTAGCTTAGGCATTTCATCAAACACCTAGGTAGCACTATAAAAATGAAATGAGCTAAACTTGTATGGAAATGGCTAAAATTCGGCCGCCGGGTGAAAAGGATCAAGTGTTGCTAACCCTTGGAGAGATGGGTGCCGTCTATCTTGACAAATCTTGGAAAAAAATGGGGCTACACTTGAGCTTGAGAGAGGAAACAATGGAGATGATCTTGAGAGTTCAAAATGGTGGCTGGCCCGGGGTGGGAGATGATATAGCGGGACCTCTAGTCCCGGGCTGTACCACGGCCCGGGACGAAAGGTCCACCCTCCTGTCTCCACCCTGCCACTGACTGCCTCGGTCCCGGGTGGTATCACGGCCCGGAACTAGAGGTGCCCTACAACCCGGGACCCGACCTGCGCAGCGTCGGAGCAGCCGGCCCGGTACTAGTTCCCTCCTCTAGTCCGGGATCGAACCACGCCCGGGACTAGAGCCCAACACCCCTCTCCACCAAATCCCCTGTTTCCACTGGTGTCCTACTCATAAACACCTGGAGGTTGACGAACTGTCTTTGTTCACTGAACCTTTGTTGAGAATGGTTTGGTTCACTGAATCTTAGTATTCCTCAACATTCACTCGCTTGGAACGTTGACATCTTTATTTTCTTATAAGAAGCCGGTGTTGGCATCTCGTTATTTTGAACTACTCCATGCTCGTTTTCGATGACGTTCTCCATGAAATACTTGAGAGGGAGGCTGTTCAGACGGATTCACAGAACTGATGAAGCAAGTTGCCGCCGGTCATGAGGAGCGTGACAAGCTTACGTTGGCTGCTCCACTGTCTGCAGTGTTGGACGAGTGTCAAACAGTTACAGTACATGATCGATCGATCTTGGAGGGGAGAAAGTTAAATTGCTTTCAGTAACAGCGTGCACACAGGATCAAAATTTGGATTTATTTAATAAAGAATACTCTTTAATAAAAGTCGTAATCAAGTATACGGCTATATGGTCGTGCTACCCAGAAAGTCCCTCAAACCGCACGAATCAAATTCCACGCCGATTTGTTTTGTTCGTGGGTTGAATGGCGTGATGGATGGTTCCAGTTTTATTTTAACGAAGCAATCGAGACAAATCGAACTGGATCAAGCGAAGCATGAGCTGATCGATCTGGTTTTACATCGGCAATCGCTCAGACAATAATAAGTCGAGACTCAGGGCTGATGGATGACACAAGGAATTTTTTTTAAGGAGACTTATCTCTTCGTGTTAAAATTACAAATTCAACTCAAAACTTCCTGTTGAGAAAACTGGGCACACCGATTAACTTTTTAATGGAGATTGGCACACCCTTAACGTGATCTGAAAATACGCAGCGGAATAAGATGTAAACTTCAGCACAACTGATGTTGCTCGTGTCGGATGGAAACTTGCATCAAACATATATGGAGATACTAGGTTTAGCCTGAACCTAGGACATGTCCTAGTTGCAAACGACAGTCAGGTAGTACAAGTACTAGCAGGTTTCAGCAAGCAGGTAGTACAAGTACTAGTTGTTCTCAGCCCAAAAGTGTAGCAGCAAGCATCAACACAGAGACACCAGATGTAACGTGGAAACCTCTCAAGGTTAGAGGAAAAACCACGGGCCGAAGCCACCCAAATCTTCTTCCACTATTATCAAGCGGGTTACTACAGGTTCTTCCGTAGAGAGCACTAGGGGATCTCTTACATCAAGATTTGGGGCACAATAGATGGAGATTGGAACAATCTCACCAAAGATGGTGGAATCACAGCTTGAATGAGACAAGGTAGTGGATCTGGATGTCACAACCTTGTGGGCAGGGCCCGTGCTTGATCTCAACCTTCTTCCTTCAACTTATTCTTCTTCCTTTCTCTCTTGGTTTTCTTCTCCAGTAGAGGCTATCCTGGATTTTCGTCCCTCCTCCTTGTGGAGGCTAGTTGGGAGGCTTATCTTCCCCCATCCATCATGTGCAGTGTCCAAAATGACCCTTGGTCATAACCCTAATGGGTCTTGGGCTTCTGCACCTGTTTGGGCCGCCTGAAAGGCTTCAAATGGCCATCTCCTCACAGCCCACATGAGGAGGATACCCAACAAATCTCCCCCTCCAAATCATGTGGGGAGCATCGCCATGCCCGCTACCTTGCAGCATACAAGTAGCTTCTCACTTGGTAATGTCTTGGTCATCATATCTGAGCCATTCTTGTCGGTATGGATCTTCTCAAGATGCACCATCTTGGAGTTTACAACATCTCGAATCCAATGATATCTCACATCAATGTGCTTGGTTCGAGAGTGCAGGCTTGAATTCTTGGCAAGGTAGATAGCACTCTGGCTGTCACAAAGCAGACCGTATTTCTCTTGCTTCATTCCCAACTCTTGCAAAAAGTTCTTCATCCAGAGCACTTCTTTGCAAGCATCAACCGCTGCAATGTATTCAGCATCTGTGGTTGACAGGGACACGCATTTCTGCAATCTTGATTGCCATGACACTGCTCCCCTGCATAAGTCATTAGGTAACCAGAAGTACTTCCTACAATCTGCATCACCAGCATAATCTGCATCTGTATAGGCTTGCAATACAGGATCACCGCTTCCAAAGCATAAGCACAATCTAGAAGTACCTTTGAGATACCTGAATCCACTTCACTGCGTTCTAGTGAGCTTCACCGGGATTTGTCATGAACCGGCTAACAACTCCAACTGCATAGACAATATCAAGCCTAGTGCACACCATGGCATACATCAAACTGCCCACGACAGATTGGTATGGTACTTTACTCATCTCATCTTTCTCCTTCTTGCTGCTAGGACATTGTTCTGAACTCAGTTTGTGATGGCCTGCAAGTGCAGAGGTAACAGACTTTGCGTCTTTCATATTGAACCTTTCAAGTATCTTCTCAATGTATCTTTCCTGTGAGAGCCAAAGAACCTTCTTTGATCTATCACGGGAGATCTTCATGCCAAGTATTTGTTTAGCTGGTCCTAAATCCTTCGTGGCAAATGATTTACTCAATGCCTTTTTTAGGAGAGCAATCCTCTTTGTGCCATTTCCAACAATGAGCATGTCATCGACATATAGCAAGAGTGATGGGGGAATGCCCAACCGGGTAGGCCCAGGACCCCGAGTCGACCCTCAAGGCCGGGTGGCCCAAAGCCCACCCGGTGCACATCTTCCAGGATACCGGGTCCCCGAGGATCCCGTATGACGGCTCGGGGATGGCACAGATATCTTCGAATCAGTCTGCGATTGTGTATCCCGAAGAGTGCGCTCCACGAAGCCGCACTTGTAGGCAGGATAGCTAGCGCCGCCAGGAACCCGTCATTCCCTGTAAACCCTAGCCGGCTCCCTATATAAAGCCGGCAAGGAGCAACCCTAGAGGCAGACTCATCTCATTCCATAGCCTCCGGAGCACCCGCAAGCTCTGGTGCGCACACCATTGTACACCCCATTCAGATCCAAATACATACAAGCAGGAGTAGGTCTTTACCTCATACAGAGGGGCCGAACCTGGGTAAACTCTGCGTGTGCTACCTCTCTGTGAATCCTACGTCGCCTGGCTCACACCCGAGTTAAGCCACCCCGTATGGCATCTGCCGTGATTACCCCACGACAGTTGGCGCCCACCGTGGGGCCAGCGATCGCTGGAATTTACTTCATGGAGAGTCCTGAACCCGGCACTGGCGTCTACTTCAGCCCTCAAGCCATGTCGGGTCGCGGTGACATCGTCACCGGCAGCTACTTCGAGCACGGAGGGATCGGCTACGTCGCCGATCCACACACTTGGGGCAGGCCCAACTACGCCCCGATCACTCGCGCGATGGCTATCCCGTTCGGGACCGCTGTCACCGCCTACGTCGGCTTCTGCGGCTCGGACGAGGAAGGAGTCGCCAACAACGACAACGGTACTTCCTCCCCCGTCGACCCGCTTGACGAAGCCGCCATCGACACCGCGGTTGCGAACCACTTCGCACCCGCCCCATCTGCCGAGACCGTCCAGATCTCGAACGACGACGACACCGGGTCGATCTTGCCCGTTCTCGACTACGAGTCGGAGGGCTCGACCGATCTGGCCTCGGACGGCACGGCGACACCCGCCCACATCTACATGACGGGCGAGGCGGCAAACTCTGCTGCCGCCAAACCCCGGCAGCAAACGCCGCAACGGAGGCCAACGCGCAGAAGCAGCGCGACCAGGCACGGCGCGAGCAGGAGGCTCGCGAAAAGCAGCAACGCGACGAATCTCTCGCCGCCCTGCGAGGACAAGCAGGTCGGGCGGCTGACCCGCTCAGCACCCCGATCACGCCGGCGAACGTCGTCGACCAGGCAACGCAGCTCGAGCAGCTGCGCCGGAAGATGGCTCTCCAGCAGGAGGAGATCCGCCAGAAGGAGCTGGAGGTCGATGCTCAGTCGACCGCTCTCTCCGCGGTCACTCGGCATCACAAAAACCGCAAATCGCGGCTTAACCCTGATGCCAACTCGCGCGCTCGACAACGCCTTCGCGCGCGAGACGAGCTGGAGAGGCAGCGTGACGAGTGCCGCAGGGCCCAGCCCGGCGGCTCGAGTCAAGCTCCGCCTCAACCTCGCCCGGCGATGCCGCCTCCGGCGCCGCGGCCTCCTCCGAACCCGGCTCGTCCTCAACCCCAGCCGCGGAGCGACGACGACGCCGACCTCGCGTCTTCGGCACCCCAGTCGATTGCATGACTGCCGCCGCCTCTCTCTTCAAGAGGATCCGGGTCAAGGACAACCCCTATTGGAGCAAGGGGTGCAAGCTGGTGGACAAGGCGCTGGAGCTGCAGGAGAACATGTCGCAATCCGACGGCAAGCTCTACTCCAGATCGCCACCCAGCGAGAAAACGGCCTCGGCACCACACCGAAGCCAGGGAAACAAGGGTTCCCCCAGGCGTGACGCTGCCCCACAGCCGCCACGCAGTCGGCACGAGGAGCCGGCAGTGTCGAGCAACGCGAGGGCTGGAGGCAACCCGCCTCGGCTCGCCCGCAACGACGCCCGGCACACCATCAACAACAACCAGGCGCAGGCGCGCTCCAATCACTCCGCTCCGGATCTGCGCCACCACCTCAACGACAAGCGCGCCGAGGCGACGCGCAACAACAACGACGACGACGTCGGCCCTAGATGCTTTGGACCCGCCATCAGAGGCGAGCGTTTCCCTAGCAGCTTCAAAGGACCGAGAGAGGCGCCCAAGTACAACGCTGCCATGAACCCGGAAACTTGGGTCCAGGACTACTTGGCCGCCATGAGCATCCAGAACGCATCTTCGCTCTGTTGTGCGCGCTATTTTCCTCTCATGCTTGAGGGAACGGCTCGCACTTGGCTCAACAACCTCCCCAGGAACAGCGTCAACTCCTGGGGCGAGTTGAAGAGGCTCTTCATCACCAACTTCGAGGGACCTGCAAGCGCCCGGCCACGGTCGAGGACCTCAAGCGCTGCGTCCAGAAGGAGGGCGAGTCCACTAGAAAGTGGTATCGCCGAGTCGCCGACCTCATCAACTCGGCAGAACACCTCAGCGTCGACACGGTGCACTCCCACCTCGAGGACAACACCACCTTCGAGTCGCTCAAGCAGAAGCTGCGGCGCTCGCACAAGGGTGACATGACGATGGGCCAGCTACTCGCCATCGTGCACAAGTACGCCGAGTCCGACGTCACCAAGGACGACTCCGAGGAGGACGACGACGAGAAGAAAGGCGGCAAAAACAAGAGCAAGGCCAAGCACTCCAGCGCTCATAAACGCAAGGGTGACGGCGGCTCCGAGCTTGTAGCCGCCACGGCTGGGGGGGCCGCGGCTTCAAGAGCCAACGCGGCAACTTCCCGCGAAAGAAGCTCACCGCCACGGAGATCTGGCCATGCCGTGTAGGTATCATAGCCTACCCGGCAAGCCAGCCGGCCACACACTGACGAGTGCAGCTGGACTGCAGAAATCGTCAAGGCCAAGACCGGTGCCAAGAAGCGGGCACCCGACGGAGACGACGACGGTGAGCAGCAGCAGGGCATGCCTCCCACTGCCGGCTTCATGGGCCACACCTTCGTCGGCCTCGATTCCAGGCGGGAGGAGAAGGTCATACGGCGCGCCGTCCACGCGACTCTGCCAGACGTGCCCCAGTGGCTCGACTGGTCAGAGCAGCCGATCACATGGAGCCGTCAAGACCACCCGCCCCGCGTCGATTACCCGGGCAAATTCGCTCTGGTGGTCGCGCCCCAGGTCAAGGGCTACATCTTGACCAAGACATTGATGGACGGAGGGTCGAGCATCAACATCCTCTACTACGAGACGTTCCAACGCATGAAATTGCGTGACGAACAGCTAGTCCCCACCATCACCACCTTCCACGGCATCGTCCCGGGAAAGAAGGCCTACCCGCTAGGCAAAATCGCACTCGACGTCGTCTTCGGCACCGCCAAGAACTTCCGGCTCGAGAAGATCTGGTTCGAGGTGGTGAACTTCCGTAGTTCCTACCACGCGATCCTGGGCGACCCGCCTTTGCCAAATTCATGGCAAGGCCCTGCTACGCCTACCTGAAGATGAAACTGCCGGGTCCGAACGGCATCATCACTGTACACGGCGACGTCGACCGCGCCATCGAGTGCGAAAAGGGCAACGCCGTCTTTGCCGAGTCCGTCATCGCCACGGAGCAGCTGGAGCAACTCAAGCTGCAAGTCGACCCCAACGACATGACCATCGTCAAGAAGCCGACTCTGGACTCACGCGACAAGTTCCAGTCGGCACAGGAGACCAAGCGCATCCCGCTGGTCGAGGGCGACTCCTCCAAGACGGCGGTGATCGGCTCGCACATGGACGTCGCATAGGAAAGCGCGCTCTGCGACTTCCTCCGTGAGAATCGGGACATCTTCGCATGGAAACCATCTGACATGCCAGGCGTCCCGAGGGAGCTCGCAGAGCACAAGCTCAACGTTGACCCCAAGCTGAAGCCAGTGAAGCAGTTCCTGCGTCGCTTCACTGGTGAGAGACAGAAGGCTATTGGCGAAGAAATAGCCCGGCTCCTAGCTGCCGGGTTCATCGCCGAGTCATACACCCGGAATGGCTTGCCAACCCGGTGCTCGTTCTGAAGAAGAACGGAACATGGCGGATGTGCATCGACTACACAGGCTTGAACAAAGCCTGTCCCAAGGATCCATTCGCATTGCCTCGCATCGATCAGCTGATCGACTCGACGGCAGGGTGCGAGGCGCTATGCTTCCTCGACGCCTACTCCGGGTACCACCAGATCAAGATGGCGCCCGAAGACCAGGAAAGACGTCTTTCATCACGCCCTATGGCGCGTTTTGTTACGTCTCCATGCCCTTCGGCTTGAAAAATGCCGGAGCGACTTACCAGCGGTGCATACAGAACTGCTTGCACGAGCAGATCGGCCGCAACGTCCACGCATATGTGGACGACATCGTCGTCAAGTCCAAGCTGAAGACGGACCTGATTGCCGACCTCACGGAGACATTCACCAACCTCCGCAAGTACAGGATAAAGCTCAACCCGGAAAAATGCGTCTTCGGCGTACCCGCGGGCAAGCTCCTGGGCTTCATCGTCTCCGAGCGAGGCATCGAGCCAACCCAGAGAAGATCAAGGCGATCGAAGCTCTGAAGAAGCCGGAAAACCTCCGGGACGTGCAGCGGCTCACAGGCTGTGTCGCTGCCCTCAGCCGTTTCATCTCACGACTCGGCGAGAAGGCCATGCCCTGTACCGGCTCCTCAAGAAGTCGGACACGTTCACCTGGAACGACGAGGCAGACGCCGCCTTGAGCACTCAAGAAGACGTTGGCCGAGGCGCCGATCCTCGCATCTCCACTGGAAAAGGAGCCGATGCTCCTCTACATCGCCGCGACCAACCGAGTCGTCAGCGCGGTGGTCGTCGTCGAGCGCAAGGAGGAAGGCCACGAGCAACTGGTCCAGCGGCCAGTTTACTACGTCAGCGAAGTCCTGACGGATTCGAAGCAACGTTACCCGCATTACCAAAAACTTGTATACGGTGTTTTCTTTGCTTCAAGAAAATTGCGACACTACTTCATGGGCCACCCGATGACGGTGGTCAGCTCATCTCCCCTAGCTGAAATAATCCGCAACAGAGAGGCAACTGGGCGCGTCGCCAAATGGGCCTCCGAGCTGCAGCCTTTCGGCCTCAGCTACGCAGCCCGCACTGCGATCAAGTCGCAGTCACTATCCGACTTCCTCGTCGACTGGATGGAGACACAGTTGCCGGCTCCGACCTATGAAGCCGGCAGATGGACCTGTTCTTTGACGGGTCAAAGATGTATGAGGGCTCGGGGGCTGGAGTCGTCCTCACTTCCCCCAAGGCGACAAGATGCGATATGTGCTGCAGATACACTTCACTGCACCAACAACGTCGCCGAGTACGAAGCCCTCCTACACGGCCTACGCGTGGCCAAGGAGATGGGAGTCAGCCGTATCAAATGTTATGGCGATTCCGACCTCGTCGTTCAGCAAACGATGGGGACCTGGGATGCAAATGATCCCAACATGGCGGCTTACCGCCGGCTCGTCGATCAAGTCGGCGGCCACTTCGCCGGCATGGAGCTGGAACACGTCGACCGGAGGAAGAACGAGGCGGCTGACGCACTCTCTCGCTTCGGGTCTAAGCGGGACCGAGTCCCACCCGGCGTCTTCCTCGACCTCTACATAACCCGTCGGTACGCCCGCCGGCCGAAGTCGACATCGCCAACCCGCCATCATCAGATACAATTCTGGTGGCGGTAACCCAAGAAACAAGCGACTGGAGGGAACCCTACATCGAGTTCCTCACCACCAAAAAGCTGCCAGCCGACGAGGTCCTAGCACGGCGAGTCGTGCGCCGGGCCTCAGCTTACGCCATCATCAACAGCGAGCTCTACAAACGCAGCACATCGGGAGTTTTCCTCCGCTGCGTCGAGCCGGAGAGGGAAGGCGCATCCTTCATGAGATCCACTCGGGCGATTGCGGCCACCACGTCGGCGCCCGCAACCTGGTCGCCAAGGCGTTCAGGCACGGTTTTTCTGGCTCTCTGCACATCAGGATGCAGTCGACATCGTCCGTCGGTGCATCGGGTGCCAGAAGTACGCCCGGCAGGATCACCTACCCGCCGCGGCTCTGAAGACCATCCCACTGACATGGCCATTCGCAGTCTGGGGAATAGACATGGTGGGCAAGTTCAAAACAGCTCGTGGTGGCATGACACATTTGCTCGTCGCAGTCGACAAGTTCACCAAATGGGTCGAAGTTGAACCCATCAAGAAACTCGACGGCAAGACCGCAACCAAGTTCCTCCAGAAGCTCATCTTCCGATTTGGCTACCCGCACAGCATCATCACCGACAACGGCACAAATTTCGCTGAGGAGAGATGAAGGCCTTCTGCAAACAAAAAGGCATCCGTCTCGACTTGGCGTCTGTCGCCCACCCGCAATCAAACGGGCAGGCGGAAAGAATGAACCAGACAGTGCTGGCCGGGATCAAGCCGCGACTTCAAGTTCCACTGGAGCGAACACCGGGTTGCTGGCTGGACGAGCTACCAGCCGTACTCTGGGGCATCAGAACGACTCCAAACCGTTCCACCGGCTACACGCCATTCTTCATGGTGTACGGGGCGGAAGCCGTCATGCCCACCGACCTCGAGCACGACTCGCCTCGGGTCGCCCTCTACAACGAGGAAGAAAATGAAGAAGCCCGCCTGGTCGGCGTCGACCTCCTGGAAGAAGCTCGCGAACTCGCACTCTCCAGGACGGCGATATATCAGCAAAGCCTGCGCCGCTATCACAGCCGCCGGGTTAGAAGTCGCTCTTTCCAGGAAGGCGACTTGGTTCTTCGGCTCATCCAAAAGTCGAAAGGGATGCACAAGCTCTCGGCACCATGGGAAGGACCGTTCGTCGTCAGCAAAGCGATGGGCAACGGCTCCTACCACCTCGTCGACTTGCGTGAGCCGAACAAAAGCTCCAAGTCGGAAGAGGAGACCAAGCGTCCATGGAACATCAGCCTGCTTCGCCCCTATTATACATAGTATCCATTGTAATGCTGTGTAATCAATCAAGGAAATAAAGTCGATACACCCGGCACGCTCGGGGGCTATCGTTTCGATTCAATCATGCTTTCGAGTCTTTATTCTTCCTACTCACACGTTATATGATTGATGGGTTGTCAAAGAGAGCCGGATGCCACGATGCGCGACTCACCACTGGACCCCCTGCTCACAGCAAAATCACAGAAATTGTTGTTTTCTCCCAAGTCGTCAGCTACCCGCACAAAGTGAAGAAGTAGTGCAGCCGGTTCAAACCTAACTTGACAATGAAGCCGCACTCGGACTTTGTCACCATGGGTACCGCGCGCGTCACGAAAAAATCACGCGAAGCACACTTGGCGAGGTCGCACGATCGACTAGCTTACAAAACAAGCGAAAAACAAACAAAGTGACGAAAGCGCACAAAAAACAAGCATGGAGTGCCAAAACAAAATCAATAAGCCGCAGAGGCGCATGCTGAAACGCAACCCGGCACATAGCATACTTGTTTCATTACATAATATTTTTTCGCCCGCAGGCGACAAACCCTAACTACTTCAAAATAACCCCTCTTTTGAAAGCAGGGGAGCAAACTTCAGACGGTGGAGCCGCCCGAGCAGAAGACGTCGACGCCTCGTTCGTGCAGCCGGCGGTGGCAGAGCCGAAGCCCTTGCAAAAAGGTACTCCGACGCCGGCTCCCTGTCCGCCACTTCGCCAAGGTCGTTGCCCTCTGGCACCACGTCGAAGACGAAGTCGTCGTGGTCGACCATCTTGGCAGCTCGGCAGGCGTACGGGGCGCAGTACTCGAACACCGGCTGCAGATCTATTTCCTGGCCGCTGCTATCGGTCGGGATGCTGGCCGTGATCTTGTCGACGTTCGTCTGCTTGTACCGGCCCCGCACAAGCCCGAGTGCAACACACGCGCCGGCTCGGGCAGACGACTCCCGCACCCAGGTGATCACCTGGGGCATCAGCTCCAGAACCCGCAAGACCTTGCAGACGGGTGCGGGGACACCTTCCTTGGGCGACAGCATCCGGACGACATTGCTGGCCAAACCGTGAACGTCACGGGCGAAGACACCGATCCGGTGGACGTGCTCCGCAGACGTCAGGCCAGCCGTCTCCTCGCCTGTTCAACAGAACAAACTTCAGCAACAATGCCACAAGTCAAGCAGGCAAAACGTAAAAAGCCGCATGGAAACTTTACCCCAGATGCCGACGGCGAGGCTGGCAAGCCGCTCGGTCAGCTCCTTCATCTCGCGCCTCGACGGATTTGCGCTCGAGCTTCTCGAGGTCCTCGCCGTACCCCTTGGTCGCCTGGGTGAGGGCGGCGTCCGCCTCCTCCTTCTGCTTGCTAAGCCGTTCGCAGGATTCCTGCACCGCGGCAAACGCCTCGGTGTGCCGGCTCTCCTGCGCGGCCAGCAGCTGCTGGTGCTCAGCGACGGAGATGAAGCCGTCGCGCGCCTTCTTCAGCTCATCCTGCAGGCGGCGGGTCTCCTGCTGTTCGGCTTCAAGAAGCCAGGACAGCTCCTGCAGTACACAAGACAGTGATTAATCATGGAGAAGCATGGGGGCTACGCCACGGGTTACCTCTACACCAACATTTGCTAACCCGGGGGCTAGCCCCAACAAAAATACAAAATACGCCGAGTCAGGAACTCGGGGGCTACGCCCGAGTGGCATCTGCATCTACACCCGCCACTGGTGCTAGCCTTGAAACCAAAAATAACTGCCGAGTTACGAACTCGGGGGCTACGCCCCGGCCTGCCTCTACTTCGACATTGGCAAACAGGGGACCACGCTATTCGCCAAACATCGCATCCAGAAGACTATGAAGACCCAAGCCGCTTTCTACGAACACGACTCGGGCCTTGGGGGCTACATATACGCTACGGACGCAACAGGTGCAAGAAAGATTCTACGTACCTGGTGCGCATCCATCGCTATCTGGATGGCGGCTCGGAAGTCTGGCCTGGGAGCAGAGGCACCCGGGACGGAGCTCGGGGGCTGGGCAATCGGCCCACCCGGTGAGGAAGCCGTCGCGGCGGCGCGAGTCGCCATCACCATCAGCGCCGTCTCTGGCACAGGCGCGGCGTCCCCTGTGCCAGCCGGCACGGTGTCACCAATAGTGGCCCCCTCGGGTCGAGGGGGCACAATAACTTCGTCGCCTCCGCCGGCGGAAGGCGGAGGAGTCGGCGCTCTCGCAGTCGGCTCCGTGACGTGCGGAGCGGGTCCTGCCCGCTGGGAGTCGTTCTCCAGCGCGTCCTCCATGTCGCTGAGGGACGCGTCCTCAGCCCTGCGACACTCGCACGGGTCAAACTCAAGATAGCGCTCCAACGGAACTTCGGATGAGGATCAGCAGCTGACCTGTCACCCGCAGGTGGGAGAGTCGAGGTCCGAACCCCTCGGAAGCGAGGCGCAGGAGGCGAGTCGGCGCGGGCCCTCGCAGGGATGTCCCGCAAGGCCTTCTGCCTCCGCTCGGCAACGACAGTGCGCTGCACGGCAGCCCCAGCCGATCGTTCTGGTGGCGGCGGCGTCGAGTTCGCCGATCTGGAGCGCTTGGAGTTGGGCCCGGCGTCCTCAGCCGTAGGCCTACGCCTCCGCCGAAAGCGGAGCGGCTGATCATCGTCATCATCATCTTCGACAGGCGCCGGGTTCTTGGACCCGGCGCGTTCTTCTCTTCCTTCTTCTCCTTCCCCTCATCCTCAGACAGGATGGGGATCGGTTGGCGGGAGGAGAAGGCGGCCTCGTTGGCCATGGTGGTGCTGTCGACTTCATCGTCGGAGTCACGCTCGACAACGTCGTTGGGGCCGGCAAGCACCGTGGGAGCGTCTTCGCGGATCGGAGGCAGCCCAACAAGCGATCGGAACTCCTGAATTCGACGAGCAGGAAGGATCGGTATAAAAAGACCAAGAAAAGGAAAGTAATGCGAATCATCGAGCAAAAGGACTCACCTCAGGAGCCGGATGCTTGGCGGTGAAGGCCTCCAAGCCGCCCACGATCCACTCGGGAGCCGGGTGGACCGTGATCCGCTTCATCCGCAGTGTGAACTGCTTTACCGACTCGAACAATGTCGGGTCATGGCGCTGCGGGTCCTTCGTCCCCGTGTACTCGCAGATCAGCGAGGGCCGGTGCTGCAAGGCGCGATCTTCCTCTTCACCCAGGTGGCGATGAGATTCAGACCCGTCAGCCCCTCCTTCTTCAACCCCTGGAGCCGCGCCATCAGCCGGCGCACCATGGGCAAGTCGGCATCGCGCGGCAGCTCTTGAAGATTGCGTGGCCGGCTCGGCGATGGCAAAAAGGGAGGAATCCCGATCTCGCCGTCAGGCGCCGGCTCCCGCATGTAGAAGCCCGATTTCCAATACACTTTGGAGGGGAGGCCGAGATCCAGGTAGTCGATGTCGCCGCGGACTTGGAAGTTGAGGCCGCCGCAAGGCGACATGTCACCGCTCTTCCCCAGCTTGCCGTGGAAGATCCACAGCCACAGCGGGAAGAATGGGCGCACCCGAAGTAACCCTCGCACAGGGTAACGAAGCAGGCGAGGTGGAGGATCGAGTTGGGCGTCAGGTCGTGTACCTGTAGCCCGTAGAAGTCAAGGAAGCGCCGGAAGAACTCCGACGTGGGGAAGCCCAGCCCGCGCTCGAGGAACGCGAGGAAGGCGACGAACTCGCCCGGCGACGGCCGCGGGCGTGGATCCGCGGTGGCGATGCGCCACCGACGCTCCGACGTCGGCGGCAACAAACCCTCGTTGGCGGCTTGCTCCAACGCTTGCGTCGTCACCGACGACCTCTCCCACTTGTTCTTGGGCGCCACCATCTTGGCTGGAAGAGAGTGGGAGGAGCAGGAATGTCCAATGGCTACGGCGGCGGTGCGGCGAAGAGCTCGGGCGCGAACTGTTTTGAGGAGAAACGGCGAGCGCAAGGAAGAAGTGGAGCGTGAACTCACCAGCCGCGCTCCCTTGCCGCTTTAATAGGCACTGTGAGTGGAGCCGTTACCGCAGTAAATGGCGCCGCCCACGTTGTCCACTATCGCCACGTCGCACGACGCCTCGGTTTCCACAGGAGCGTGCCAAAAATGCGGCTCAGATTTGACCACGTCGCCCTGTCACGACGTTTCGGACCGATGGATCATGCGCGTGCGGGTCAAAAAACATAATCATTACCATTGCTCCATCTCGAGGTGGAGGCAGTCGATGCGCCATCAAGTCCCATCAGTCGACTCGGCGTCAGATAGACAGACAGACACTACAGGACAAGCGGTCAAACATGCCGTGACGTCAGGTGGAGAAGACAAGGAGACGACCCGCACAGATGCGAGTCGTAATGGCAAATGTCCCAACGGGCACAAGCCGGCATCAAACAAAAACTTGAGTTAGACCGGACGTTAAAAGCCGAAATCCACCACTCCGAGCCGTTGTTTCTTTTTCTCTGTTTCCGGAGTTTGTTCAACGACACGACACGGCAGTTCGCAAGACGAAGATCAAGCCAGAGACGAGTCCCTGACGAACTCGGGGGCTAATGATGGGGGAATGCCCAACCAGGTAGGCCCAGGACCCCGAGTCGGCCCTCAAGGCCGGGTGGCCCAAAGCCCATCCGGTGCACATCTTCCAGGATACCAGGTCCCCGAGGATCCCGCTATGACCCCTCGGGGAGATGGTAGCAGATATCTTCGAATCAGTCTGCGATTGTGTATCCCGAAGAGTGCGCTCTACGAAGCCGCACATGTAGGCAGGATAGCTAACGCCGCCAGCAGAACCCGTCATTCCCTGTAAACCCTAGCCGGCTCCCTATATAAAGCCGGCATGGAGCAACCCTAGAGGCAGACTCGTCTCATTCCATAGCCTCCGGAGCACCCGCAAGCTCTGGTGCGCACACCATTGTACACCCCATTCAGATCCAAATACATACAAGCAGGAGTAGGTCTTTACCTCATACAGAGGGGCCAAACCTGGGTAAACTCTGTGTGTGCTACCTCTTTGTGAATCCTACGTCGCCTGGCTCACACCCGAGTTAAGCCACCCCGTATGGCATCTGCCGTGATTACCCCACGACAAAGAGAATAATGAAGTCACCGTCGGCGTACCTCTTCGTAAACACACAATGATCAGGTTCTGCTTTACGGTATCCAAGCTCAGTCATGAATGACTCAAACTTCTTGTACCACTGCCGAGGAGCTTGCTTCAAGCCATACAAGCTCTTCTTCAATCTGCACACTTGGTGATCCTTGCCTGCAACCATGAATCCTTTTGGCTGCTCCATGTATATCTCCTCCTCTAGGTCACCATGCAAGAATGTTGTCTTCACATCAAGTTGTTCAACCTCCAAGTCCATGGAGGCAGCCATGCCAAGCACAACTCGGATCGAAGACATCTTGACCACTGGAGAGAATATTTCATCGAAGTCAATTCCCTTCTTATGATTGAAACCTTTCACAACCAGTCTTGCCTTGTATCTTGGATGTGAGCTATTTTCTTTAGTCTTCACTCTGTACACCCACTTGTTCTTGAGTGCTTTCTTGCCCTTCGGCAGAGATACCAAATCAAAGGTATCATTCTCATACAGGTATTTCATCTCATCCTGCATGGCTTCTGACCATTCATTCTTGTGCTCATCAGACAGTGCCTCCTCATAGCATGAGGGCTCACCTGCATCAGTCATCAATACATATTGATGTGGTGGATACTTGCTGGAAGGTACACGGTCTCTCCCAGTTCTACTCAACTGCTGCACTGGTGGTGGGGAATCAAGTGGATTATCATCACCGTGACTCTCATCATCATCATCAGATGGTTGTTCATGCCCCGACTTGTACTGCCTTGATCAGTTGCATCATCTTCAACCTCACCATCATCATCTCCCCCATGATTGTCATGGACTAGAGGAGGGTTCACTAGATCTAGGACAACCTGAGGTGTGGTAGTCTTCGGCTTCTCCGGTTTACCAATATCTTTGATCATTTCATCTTCAATGAACACCACATCTCGGCTGCGCACAGTCTTCTTCTTGACTGGATCCCACAATCTGTATCCAGACTCATCGGTTGGACTGTTGAGATAGATGCACTGCTTTGTCTTGCTATCAAGCTTGGCTCTCTCATCCCTCGGGATGTGCACAAATGCCTTGCACCCAAAGACCTTCAGGTTCTTGTATGATACATCCTTCCTTGACCAAACTCTCTGAGGAATATCACCTGCAAGAGGAACTGAGGGGGACAGGTTTAGTATATGCATAGCATGAATCAAAGCTTCAGCTCAAAAACAGTTAGGTAACTTTGCATGAGAGAGCATAGCTGTGACCCTCTCCGTGAGAGTCATATTCATCCTCTCTGCAAGTCCATTGAGCTGAGGTGTCTTTGGTGGAGTCTTCTCAAGCCTGATGCCATATTTTCTGCAATACCTTTCAAAGGACCTCGGTAGTCACCATCATTGTCTGATCTGACGCACTTCAATTTCCTGCCAGTTTCTCTCTCAACTTTGGCATGGAATTCCTTGAAGACACCGAGCACCTGCCACTTGTTTCTCAACACATAGAGAAAAATCTTTCTGGAGTGGTCATCAATGAATGTCACAAAGTATAATGCTCCACCGATGGATTTTTCGGTCATGGAGCAAACATCAGTATGCACAATATCAAGAACATTCTCCGCATGTCTTGGCGGTCGTGTACGAAATGCAACCCTATGTTGTTTGCCAGCAAAACAATGTTCACAGGGTTTCAAGGTTATACCTTTCAACTTAGGGAGAAACTCCATGCGAGCAAGAGCATGCATGCCCTTCTCACTCATATGACCAAGCCTCTTGTGTCACAACTCAGCCGAAGTATCATTCTCGGCAACGTTGAGCATCTCATTGCATAGCTTGGTTTTAGTCACATAGAGGTTACCTTGCTTGCTTCCTCGAGTCACAATCAAAGAGCCTTTGGTGAGTTTCCATTTTCCATCACCAAAATAACTGCCTTGGCGAATGTCATCAAGCTTTTCCAGTGACAACAAATTTAGCCAAATATCGGGAACATGCCTCACATCATCGAGCACCAAACTGCAACCTGTGGAAGTCTCAATGCATATAGTGCCCTTGCCAACAATGGTTGACGAACCGTTGTTTCCCATCCTCACTTGGCCGGTAACACCACTGGTGTAGGACGTGAAATACTCCTTGTGTGATGTAATGTGGAAGGACGCACCTGAATCCACAACCCAACTCATGGTATTTTCACGAACAACACTATAGTATTCTTCATCTTCAATGACTAGATAGTCTTCACCTTCCTCACATTCTGCAACATTGGCGGCACCAGTCTCTGCCTTTTGCTCGTTCTTGTTTGCAACTTTTCCCTCTACAAGATCTTTCTTGTATTTCCTGCATTCGCTCTTTATGTGATTCAGATTGCCACAGTAAAAGCAAGTAACATCTTTTCTATGTTTTGACTTTGATCTCCCCCTGGATTTATCTTTGCCTTGCTGAAATCTGGCATGGCCACGTCCACGGTTTTCATTCTTCCCATGGGATTCAGCCACATACGCATCAGAAGAAGTGGCATCGCCCTTTTCCTTCTTTCTGGCTTCTTCGTTCAGCATGCTATTCTTCACCATCTCCAAAGTCAGCTTCCCATCTGGAGCTGAATTGCTAATGGACACAACAAGCATGTTCCAACTGTCGGGCATGGAACTCAGCAGCAACAAAGCTTGCACCTCATCCTCGAAGTTGATCTTCATAGATGAAAGTTGGTTTATATGGCACTGGAATCACACTGCTGCCATCTCGGTACTCAAGTTTTGCAATTGTCTTGATAACCGAGGCCTTGTTCATAGTTGGCTTCCTCTCATACATAGACTCCAACTTCTGCCACATATCATACACATTTGTGTCATTTGCAAGATGGTGGAATATATTATGGTTGATGTACAATCGAATCATACTTACTGCCTTTCGATTCAACACTCTGCAATCTTCGTCCGTGACATCGTTCGGTATCTTGTCTTTCACAATTGGCTCATACAAATCCTTACAATAAAGGATGTCTTCCATCATGGGCTTCCATAATGAGAAATTGGAAGAATCAAGCTTTATCATGTCACTCGTAGCGGCGCCTTCTTCCAAAGCCATTGCAAGAAGCAATCTCTGAGCAAACCTGGAGCTCTGATACCACTCTGTTGGGAAAACTGGGCACACCAATTAACCCTTAATGGAGATTAGCACACCCTTAACGTGATCTGAAAACTTCAGCACCACTGATGTACTAACTCACGGATCGTTGCTCGTGTCGGACGAAAACATGCATCAAACATATATGGAGATACTAGGTTCAGCCTGAACCTAGGACATGTCCTAGTTGCAAACAGCAGCCAGGTAGTACAAGTACCAGCAGGTTTCAGCAAGTAGGTAGTACAAGTACTAGTTGTTCTTAGCCCAAAAGTGCAGCAGCAAGCATCAACACAGAGACACCTGATTTAACGTGGAAACCTCTCAAGGTGAGAGGAAAAACCACGGGCCGAAGCCACCCAAATCTTCTTCCACTATTATCAAGCGGGCTACAACAGGTTCTTCCCTAGAGAGCACTAGGGGATCTCTTACATCAAGATTTGGGGCACAAGAGATGGGGATTGGAACAATCTCACCAAAGATGGTGGAATCACAGCTTGAAGGAGACAAGGTAGTGGATCTGGACGTCACAACCTTGTGGGCAGGGCCCGTGCTTGATCTCAAGCTTCTTCCTTCAACTTCTTCATCTTCTCTTCTCTCTTGGTTTTCTTCTCTAATGGAGGCTATCCTGGATTTTCGTCCCTCCTCATTGTGGAGGCTGGTTGGGAGGCTTATCTTCCCCCATCCATCATGTGCAATGTCCAAAATAACCCTTGTCATAACCGTAAAGGGTCTTGGGCTTTTGCACCTGTTTAGGTCGCCTGAAAGGCTTCAAATGGTCGTCTCCTGATGACCCACAAGTATAGGGGATCACAACAGTCTTCGAGGGAAGTAAAACCCAAATTTATTGATTCGACACAAGGGGAGACAAAGAATACTTATAAGCCTTAACAGCGGAGTTGTCAATTCAGCTGCACCTGAAAAAGCACTAGTAACAGGGGTGATGTGAAAGCAGCAGTAATATGAGAGCAATAGTAACAGTAACACAGAAGCAATGGCACCAGAAAATAGTTGCATGCGTGGAGTTGACGGTAAAGCAATGATGAAGACAGATGGACCGGGGTTCCCAGCTATCTACACTAGTGGTAACTCTCCAATAACAAGTGTTGGGTGAACAAATTACAGTTGGGCAATTGACAGAATTATTATAGCATTAAGACAGAACATCCAGTCTATTAATCATACGTAGGCATGTTTTCCATATATAGTCATACGTGCTCGCAATGAGAAATTTGCATAACATCTTTTATCCTACCAGCCCGTTTGCAGCGGGGCCTCAAGGGAAACTACTGGTAATTAAGGTGCTCCTTTTAATAGAGCACCGGAGCAAAGCATTAGCACTTAGTGAAAACATGTGATCCTCATGTCAAAACCATACCCTCCAGTTATCCCAGTTGCTATCACTCCGGGTCTCGGGTTCCGGACAAGGACATGTGCAAACAACTTGTAGATACAATCTAAGCAATAATTATAGAGCTTAAATCTAAGATCATGCCACTCGTGCACTAGTGACAAGCATTAAACACAACAAGATTGTAGCAACAATAACTTCACAAACTTTAATAGATAGACTGATCATAATGTAACAATTCATCGGATCCCAACAAACACAACACCAATTACATCAGATGGATCTCAATCATGTAAGGCAGGTCATGAGATCATTGTATTGAAATACATGGGAGAGAGTACCAACTAGCTGCAGCTAGAACCCGTAGTCCATGGGGGAACTACTCACAAACCATCATGGAGTCGAAGTGGAGGCGGCGTGGTCGATGGGGATGGCTCCGGGGGTCAATCCCCGTCCAGCAGGGTGCCGGAACAGAAACTTCTGACCCCTCGAAACTTGGTTTTTGGTGGCGGCGGAACTACGGAACTCTTCTGGAGAAATCGTCGATTCTTTTAGGGTTTTCACCGCGAAGGCAATATATAGTCCAAAGGGCGTCGCGAGGCGGTGCACGAGGTAGCCACACCACCCCACGATGCGGCCAAGCCCAAACCGCGCGGGGGCATGGTGTGGAGGCTGTGTGCCTCCCCCAGACTTGTCCTTTTGGCTCCCGGAGTCTTCTGGCGTTTTAGAATTTCTGTAATTTTTTCAGATTTTTCTGAGCACTTTCATTTTGGTCATTTTCTGCAATGCACAGATATAATAAACAGAAACTGGCACTGTGGCATCTTGTTAATAGGTTAGTCCAGAAAATGTATAAAAATGCTATGAAGTGTATGTAAAACATGTAACAATTGGTATATTATCAACATGGAACATCAGAAATTATAGATACGTTTGAGACGTATCAAGCATCCCCAAGCTTAGTTCTACTCGTCCTCGAGTAGGTAAAACGATAAAAACAAAATAATTTCTGAGGTGACATGCTACCATCATAATCTTGATCAAATAGTATTGTAAAGCACATGTTATGAATGAAGTGATCCAGGTCAATGGTCTATAGTTTGCTAGCAAGTAGATAATGAGCAAACAACTGAATCATATAAGCAAAAAAAATTCATGAATAGTACTTTCGAGACAAGCATCAAAGAGTTTTGCATAAGAGTTAACTCATAAAGCAATAGATTCTAAGTAAAATATATTTAACCAACACAAATGAAGATTTAAGCTTCAGCAATTGCTTTCAACTTTCAACATATATATCTCATGGATATTTGTCAACACAAAGCAATATAATGAGTGCAATATACAAGCATATAAAAATTGTTGCACCAAAGTTGACACTAGTGTTTGCTTCTGAGATAGAAAGAAGTAGGAAAACTGACTCAACATAAAAGTAAAAGAAAGGCACTTCGCAGAGGGAAGCAGGGATTAAATCATGTGCTAGAGCTTTTTAAGTTTTTGAAATCATATAGAGAGTAAAAATAAGTTTTGGGAGGTGTTTGTTAATTGTCAACGAATCAGAAAATGGAAAGTACAATATGACCCCTGCCAACCAGACTTTTAAGAGCGGCTCCCATGAAGGACGTTATTTCTACCAGCAAGGCAGATCATCCCTCTTCTCTTTTGTTTACACATGCAGATATTTCACTGTTTGTCATTGCTTGACTGATAAATCAGGGCAAAAATGTGAAGAGAATTAAGCGGTTAAAGTTGTAATTAATTGGGACTGGGCACCCCATTTGCCAGCTTTTTTGCAAAATTAATGGATAAGCGGATGTATATGTCGCTAGTCCGGTGGTAAAGTCTGTTTGACAGTTGACATAAAGACATCCACCCCGTCCTCATGAGCTTGGTAAACATTGACACAAAATAGGAGTAATAATTTTTGAATAGTTTAAAGGTAGCACATGAAAATTTTACTTGGAGTGGCAAGGAAATACCACATATAGGTAGTTATGGCGGACACAGATGGCATGGATTTTGGCTCAAGGTTTTGGATGCACGAGAAGCATTCCCTCTCAGTACAGAGTTTAGGCTAGCAAGGTTATTTGAAGCAAACACAGGATATCAACTGACACAGCAAGACTTATATGAAAACATATTGCAAGCATTATAGACTCTACACTGTCTTCCTTGTTAACCAAACCCTTTTACTAGAAAATATCTAGACCTTAGAGATACCAATCATGCAAACCAAATTTCAACGAGCTTTACGGTAGTTCTTCATTAATAGGTTTTAAATACATGATACAAAAGCTTAAACATGAACTACTTGATAACTCAAAACAATTGACAAGTATCAAATTATCCAAGACAGTGATCTATAAAAATATGTAAGCTTTTTCCATTATACCATCTACCACACGCAACATTTTCTGAACCAACTCAACAACCAAGCAACTCTCCAAACAAATATAAGTGAAGCAAGAGAGTACTTTCTACAAAAGAACTAATAGCTCTGAATAAGAATATATGAAAACCAAGAGCTAAAACTAAACAGTGCGAAAATTGAATACTCAACAGATATAAGTGAAGAATAGGAGTATTCTATGAAAAAGCGGAGCGTGTCTCTCTCCCAAACAAGATAGATAGGATCCGACATTGATATGATCAGAGAATAAAAATAACATACTGAAAATAAAAGCACACAGACGCTCCAAGAACATCACATATGATGTGAAAGAATTAAAATATAGTTTCACTAGAGATGACCTGATAAGTTGCTGATGAAGAAGGGGATGCCTTGGGCATCCCCAAGCTTAGACGCTTGAGTCTTCTTGAAATATGCTAGGGTGATCCATGGGAGCATCCCCAAGCTTAAGCTCTTCACTCTTCTTGATCACTTATATCATCCTTCTCTCTTGACCCTTGAAAACTTCCGCCACACCAAACTCAGAGTAATTCTCATTAGAGGGGTTAGTACTCAAAAACATTAATCCACTTTGGTTCTGTAGTGACACATTGCAAGAACTCAATAAAACATTAGCTACAACCCTCCACGTCTAGAGAGCCTTGCTTAAAGCCTACAAGAGACAATGCAAAAAACAGAGACAGAATCTGTCAAAACAGAACAGCCAGTAAAGATGAATTTTTTCGATGCACTTACGTTGCTCAAATCGAAAAACTTGAACTAACGAAAGATGCATACATATATCAGGATTACGCAAAAAAATTGCAGATTTAAAAGATTTTCTGGTGATTTTAGAAAAGTGAAACGGTGAACAACAGAAATCTGTTCATGCGCAGAAATCCAAATCTAGCATCATCTTATCATTAGAGACTACTCTTGGCACAACAATGCAAGAAATAAAGATACAAAGGAGTTGCTACAGAAGTAAACAACCTTGACTCAATAAAAGAAAAATTGCAGAAATAAAACAATGGGTTGTCTCCCATAAGCGCTTTTCTTTAATGCCTTTTAGCTAGGCTTGATAGTTTTAATGATGCTCACATAAAAATAGAAAATGAAGCAAAAGGAGCATCAAGAAGCAAATTCGAAACACATTTAAGTCTAACCCACTTCCTATGCATAGGAATCTTGTACACAAATAAATTCATAAAGAACAAAGTGACAAGCATAGGAAGATAAAACAAGAGTAACTTCAAAACTTTCAGCATATAGAGAGGCGATTTAGTACCATGAAAATTTCTACAACCATATTTTCCTCTCTAATAATTTTTAGTAGCATCATGAACAAACTCAACAATATAACTATCACATAAAGCATGCTTTTCATGATCTATAAACACATAATTTTTATCAAGCTCAAAATAGTGGGATTAAAACTTTCAAACCCACTTTTAACAATTTTATAACAAGATGATTGATCATTCTCAAGAGGTATGGGACTCATAGCTAAAGTCAAGACCTCTCCAATCCCATTTTCATTAGTAGTACATTAATATTATCAAGCAATATATGACCATCATCTAGAGCTTTATCATAAACATTTTCTAAACAAACCTCTTATTACCATGCATTTCGATATCAGGCACAAATAAAGGATTATCATAAGATTTATCAAAATGGCATGGATTATCATAAGTAACAGTAGCATAATCATTTCCACAAGTTTCATTCATAAGGAATACTTCAAGAGAATCCACAGAACATAACATTCATTCTCCTTTGGTAAGCATGGAGGGCAATCAAATAGTGTAAGAGATGAAGAGTTACTCTCATTAGAAGGTAGGCATGGGTAGCTAATCCATTCTTCCTTCTTTTGTTCATCACTCTCCTCCTCTTTTTCATCCAATGAGCTTTCAGCTTCAGCAGTTTCTTCTTCCACAGGTTCCTGCAAATTGTGAGTACATTCTTGTGCATGAATGAGTCTCCCTTTATAATCAATGATATAATAATTATTGCTGAAATTTTCTAGGCAATAATCAAGGATAAAAGAGACCGTTTCTTTAAGTTTATTACAAGCAATACAAGTTTCATAATTTTTAGCCATGAATGAATCTATTTCAGAAGCTCCCATAAGTAAAACAAATTGTTCTACTTCTTCAACTCCAAGATGAATATAGTTATTCCAATGATAGTTCATAATTAAAACTTCTTCACTAAAGCCACATTGAATTTAAGATGTTTAGTATCCTGTTCAGAGCAACAATTTATATCATGGCGTTCAAGCAAAATTTCAGCAATTTGATTTAACTTTTTAAACATGCCTCTTATGATTTTACCCTCTCTTGATTCTCCATACTTTATATATGATTCTTTAGCTTTCATAAACATAGAGGTTCTAGCATGTTCTTCCATAGCAACATTTTTTTTTTAGATTTTTCAGTTTTTAAATTTTTATGGATTTTCGGGTATATAAGAAAAAACAAAACTAAACAAAATAAACTAAACAAAAGTAAACTAAACAAACGTAAACTAAGAAAAACACAACTAAACTAAGCACAATAAAACTAGACAAAAGTAAACTAGACAAAACAAAATAAAATAAAAACAGGAGACAAGTAGAGTGTACTCCCCAGGTGAACTTATGAGTAGAGCTATGCTTCCCGGCAACGGCGCCAGAAAATAGTCTTGATGACCCACAAGTATAGGGATCGCAACAGTCTTCGAGGGAACTAAAACCCAAATTTATTGATTCGACACAAGGGGAGACAAAGAATACTTATAAGCCTTAACAGCGGAGTTGTCAATTCAGCTGCACCTGGAAAAGCACTAGTAACAGGGGTGATGTGAAAGCAGCAGTAATATGAGAGCAATAGTAACAGTAACACAGAAGCAATGACACCAGAAAATAGTTGCATGCGTGGAATTGACGGTAAAGCAATGATGAAGACAGATGGACCGGGGTTCCCAGCTATCTAGACTAGTGGTAACTCTCCAATAACAAGTGTTGGGTGAACAAATTACAGTTGGGCAATTGACAGAATTATTATAGCATTAAGACAGAACATCCAGTCTATTAATCATACGTAGGCATGTTTTCCATATATAGTCATACGTGCTCGCAATGAGAAACTTGCATAACATCTTTTGTCCTACTAGCCCGTTTGCAGCGGGGCCTCAAGGGAAACTACTGGTAATTAAAGTGCTCCTTTTAATAGAGCACCGGAGCAAAGCATTAGCACTTAGTGAAAACATGTGATCCTCATGTCAAAACCATCCCCTCCAGTTATCCCAGTTGCTATCACTCCGGGGCCTCGGGTTCCGGACAAGGACATGTGCAAACAACTTGTAGATACAATCTAAGCAATAATTATAGAGCTTAAATATAAGATCATGCCACTCGTGCACTAGTGACAAGTATTAAACACAACAAGATTGCAGCAACAATAACTTCACAAATTTTAATAGATAGACTGATCATAATGTAACAATTCATCGGATCCCAACAAACACAACACCGATTACATCAGATGGATCTCAATCATGTAAGGCAGGTCATGAGATCATTGTATTGAAGTACATGGGAGAGAGAGTACCAACTAGCTACAGCTAGAACCCGTAGTCCATGAGGGAACTACTCACAAACCATCATGGAGTCGAAGTGGAGGCGGCGTGGTCGATGGAGATGGCTCCGGGGGTCAATCCCCGTCCGGCAGGGTGCCGGAACAGGAATTTCTGACCCCGAAACTTGGTTTTTGATGGCGGCGGAGCTACGGAACTCTTCTGGAGAAATTGTCGATTCTTTTAGGGTTTTCACCGCGGAGGCAATATATAGTCCAAAGGGCGTCGCGAGGCGGTGCACGAGGTGGCCACACCACCCCACGGCGCGGCCAAGCCCAAACCGCGCGGGGGCATGGTGTGGAGGATGTGGGCCTCCCCCAGACTTGTCCTTCTGGCTCCCAGAGTCTTCTGGCGTTTTAGAATTTCTGTAATTTTTTCAGATTTTTCTGAGCACTTTTATTTTTGGTCATTTTCTGCAATGCACAGACATAATAAACAGAAACTGGCACTGTGGCATCTTGTTAATAGGTTAGTCCAAAAAATACATAAAAATGCTATGAAGTGTATGTAAAACATATAACAATTGGTATAATATCAACATGGAACATCAGAAATTATAGATACATTTGAGACGTATCATCACCTGGTCGTTGCTTCGTGCTAGATTTCAGATGCATACAAAGGACCAAACAAAACAACGTGCACAACGGAAGTCAAATCCAGCTAATCACATGATCACTACGAGAGGGATCATTTTTTTTAGATGTACCTTTTGTTTCAGTAAAGGACAGGAATATTATTTCGGTGGGTGTTGCAGCTTTTCTCTGGGCGATTTGGAATGCCAGGAATTGTGCTGTTTTTTTTATCATGCTTACCCGCGTGATCCAACTGCAATCATGTATGGCATAGCTAATGGATGGAGTATTTGTCACATCTGCAGAAAACAAACTCACGATAGGATCTACGCAGCGCGGCGTGGTGTCTGGCCGGGGTGGCAAGTGAGGTCTTCAGTCGACGTACTGGCAGGGAACCAACAACAAGGAGGACTGTTGGTGGGTGATTCGCTTGGCGAAGAGGAATAAAGATGTTGCTGGAACTTTGTATGTGTTGGTGGTTTGTGGTCTGGCTTGTGGTTCAATATTGGATAAAAACTTGCTAGTAGCAGAGATGTTTCCGAGTGTGTAAGTTCCTTTGGTTAGCCGTGTTTCAGGACTGCCAGTTTGCTTGTAGAGCTTTCTTTCCTTTTTGTAGTAGAAGTTTGATGGAGAAGGGTGTGGAACTGTGGATGATGGTTATATAAAAAATTGAAACCTTGGTTTCATTTTTTATGAAATCATGGGCCTTCAGCCCCTTAATTCGAAAAAAAGATGTCCCTTTTGTATAAATTAGTGGCGGCTCATCACCTCTATACGCCGTCTAGTCATTGAGTTTCTCTTTGTGCAGAGTTGTCGCTAGCTTTTTCATAAAGGTATATACATTATTAGTCCCACAACTTGTTCGATATGTACAAATTAGTCCCACAACTTGCAAAATGAGGAACTGACATCCCACAACTTGTATTGAACGAACAAACAGGTCTAGAATCGTTCTGAAGCTGACACGTGGCGTTGTCAGTTTTGCGAAAAGACCCCCATATTTTTCTTTATCATCTGTGGGTTGGGACATGACTTACACGTGGGTCCCACATGTCAGTGGGCGAAGAAATAATTAAAACTTAATAAAAGTGAAAAGGATGGGAATCGAGGTCAAGACCTAATGCACTCCCGCGCATTCCATGGCCACCGGACCACAGTACAGTTCACGTTTTGACACAGCACTCCACGGTATTATTCACTTACAATGTGACCACGCTCGGAGCGTGATGTACTGAATGGAATGGATCCATTACTGCTCCCGTGGACTAATCAGATGACGACTAATTAAGGAGCTTGAAGGGCACAAGAAGAGGGCCTTCTAGAGTAAAGCTAGAACCTCGCGAATTAGGTGACCTTGGTTTTCTTTGCTTCTAGCATGTTGCTCAAAATTTGCTGTCATCATCCGTGATAGTGAGTAATTTATATAGTGTTGTTTTCATATCTCTGGTCATGTCTTACAAGACATAAAGTTAAGCATCGGGCTATTTTCATTTACCGAGCGTGGTCACATTGTAAGTGAATAATACCATCGAGTGATGTGTCAAATCATTAGCTGTGGTGTAGTATGGTGTTAATTTTTTTTAAATAATACATTCTATTACAAAAATTCGATGAATATTACGCGTTCTGAGACTATGTAAAAAATAATACACCCTATCGTCCAGCGCGTCCCGGACGATTAGGACTTATCGTTTAGGGCCTGGACGATTAGTCCCTACCGTGGGGGGCTGGACGCTTAGTCCCTATCGTCTGTGCTGTGAACGACTGGTGCATGCATCCCTGCATGCGTTGCTCACGTGAACGATATGTCCATGCATGCGTGTGCCAGTGCGGCCGTGCATGCGTCTGCTTTAGCCTCAGGTCCGCGTCGCCCGTGTACAGAGCAGAGAGCACACCTAATCCATGCAGAGAGCTTTGGGCCACGGTAGTTGGGTGATTAATTCATCATTAATCGGTAAATCTTGTCGCCTAATCCATGCATGATGCATCCACGCGTCGCCCGTGTACAGAGCAGAGAGCACGCCTAATCCATGCAGAGAGCTTTGGGCCACGGTGGTTGGGTGATTAATTCATCATTAGTCGGTAAATCTTGCCGCCTAATCCATGCATGATGCATCCACGCGTCGCCTGTGTACAGAGCAGAGAGCACGCCTAATCCATGCAGAGAGCTTTGGGCCACGGTGGTTGGGTGATTAATTCATCATTAGTCGTTAAATATGTCCGCCTAATCCATGCATGATGCATCCACGCGTCGCCTGTGTACAGAGCAGAGAGCACACCTAATCCATGCAGAGAGCTTTGGACCACGGTGGTTGGGTGATTCCATGCACGTAGGGTAGCTCTGTAGCTGCATCGTATTTCTTTTCTTTGCCATGTCAGTGCCTATCGTCGGGGGCCTGGACGATTAGTCCCTATCGTCTACGCTGTCGACGACAGGGCTATCGGCTGCGTGGGCTGGCCCACCAAAGACCTGATCGTCCAGGGCCCCGACGATAGGCACTAATCGTCCAGGCCCCCGACGATAGGTACTAATCGTCCAGGCCCCAAATTAGGATGTATTATTTTTGAAATAGTCTCATAACGCGTAATATTCATCGAATTTCTGTAATAAAATGTATTATTTTAAAAAAATAGCTAGTATGGTGGCAATGGAATGCGTGGGACGGCATTAGGTCTTGAGTTCGATTCCCATCCTGTCCACTTTTAAGTTTTTAATTATTTCTTCACCTACTTACATGTAGGATCCTTGTGTAAGACATGGCCCAGCCCACAGATGATACAGAAAAATATGGAGGCCTTTTCGCAAAACTGACAATACCACATGTCAGCTTCAGAACGATTTTTGGACCTGTTTATTCATTCCATACAAGTTGTGGGGTATCAGTTCACCATTTCGCAAGTTGTGGGACTAATTTGTTCATCTCGGACAAGTTGTGGGACTAATAGTGTATATACCTCTTTCGTACGTCTCGGCTTCCGAGAAAGGGAGCCCCAAATCATCTGTGTTACATATAGTCGTGTCGTTGCCCAACATATCTTTATTTTTTTATTTTTGTCATGTTACTTGGACGTGATTGTTTTATTTATAAAGTGAGACTCGGAAGTCAATTTCAGGGAGTTTGTAAACAATGTAAGTCCAGCCAGTCGTATTTCGGAGGTCACATTTATACAATCCAATAACGACTTGCGAAAGGAATTTTCTTTGCGAGGCATTACGAGGCGGATTGCGTGGCAATTTGAGTTTTCCGTTTCTCCCTCCTTTTTATACCACCCGTCCGGCATCGTCAGATAACTAATTAACCTGCCAATCAAACAACTTGACTGATGTGCTAAACAATTGTTCGATTTTTGTAGTCTCGTTAATTAGTGTCGTTTAGGCCTTTAGGGGTCCGTTCTGACTTGTGGGGAGCAAAAGCAGTGACCAAAGGCTGGATAGTGCATGGAAAAACGTCGGATGACGAGGACAAAGACGAGTGGGTAATTGGCTAGCGTCAGAAGTTCATACTCAAATTAAACTCCGACATTGGCAGTAAACATGAGCCCCTTTCTTTTATACCGTCATGCATGGCTTCGTTGCAAAGTACCTACCCAATGTTGTCTGGGTTGAAGGGATAAGAGCTGGACGTGTCATCAAGCTTGGTAATTGGTATATTAGGTCAACGTAGATAGCTGGATGCCGCATCTGGATTGGCTAGCTATGTTTACTCCTGCTCTTAGACTAGCCACAATGGGGGTATCATAGGTGGTATCATGCATGCCATGTTGGCAAAAAAGCTGACGTGTCACTGTAATTAATGATAAGAGAGGTGATAGTAGTATCATAGGTAGATACCGTAACATAACGGATTCCAATGCAATATGAGTCTACAACCTAATAAATGTAGCATTGTATGATACCACAATTATGTTACTACCCATTGTAGAGGTAGTAACATAGACTAGTATCATATGCATGATACTAGTATATAATACTCCCCATTGTGACTAGTCTTACGAAACTGCTGTGCGTACGACGTTTCTCGTCCGACAAACGTCCGACGCTTCCATCCTACGTGCTAATTACTTCTGCCCCGTGACCCAAGGTCCAGCCCAAACCCAATACTAAGCCCTAAGCCCATCAACGAAGCCGTCCCATCAAAACTTGGCCACGTATTCCCTCCATCGCAGTTCACGCCTCCTCTTCCCTCCAAAGCATGACGGCTCATCTTCTTCACGATCTCTCCCCTGCTGATCTGCTCCATGACAAAGCCTGACGGCTTATCTTCTTCACGGTCTCTCCCTTGGTGATCTGATCCATGACAGAGAAGTTTGATTAGAGGGGCAAGCAATCGGGGCCAAGGAGCATTACAAGGTGTGTATCTATTGCATAGTTGAGATTAAATCAGTACCATATCATCTTCTTCGCCAGTTTTTCCTCCTGTTGTAGATCCGTCTTATTCACATCTAATCTGCATCAGTACACAAAAGTTTGATTAGTGAGGCAAACGATTAGGGCCAACAAACATTAGGAGGTGTGTATTTGTTTCCCTGCTGAATTCTGCTCTGTACCATATAAATTCTGCTCGAGTTCATATTTGATCTTATTGTTGGCAATTTTAGCTAGGTGATGGAGTCAAATTTTACTTTGGATGAAGTGACAGAACAGAACATGTTATTTCTGGAGGATGATGAAGATGTTTTTGTTGCGGAGGACATTGGGGGTTCCTTTGATTTCCAACAAGAACCGGTCATGATGTTGGAACCTAAGAAGGGGCTCATGTTTGATAGTGAGGATGAAGCTGTTAGGTTCTTTAAAGGTTATGCAAAAAGGAAGGGCTTTGGTATAGTACGACGAACAGCAAGGCACGGTGAAGACAACAAGCTAAATTATTTTACTCTTGCTTGTAGTAGGCAAGGGAAGGCTCAATACTCAGCAAAGAACTCATTCAAACCAAATGCATCGACAAGGATGCAATGTCCAGCTAAGAGTAATTTTTCTCGCCGTGGAGATAAGTTTTGCATTACTTCAGTTACAATTGACCACAATCATCCTATAAGTCCAAGCAAAGCCAGATTTCTGAGATGTCATAAGAAATTGGACTTGCATGCCAAAAGAACGCTAGAATTGAATGACCAAGCAGGAATCCGTATGAACAAGAATTTTGGTTCTCTTGTTATGGAAGCCGGTGGTTATGATAAACTTGAGTTTGGTGAAAAGGAGTGCAGAAACTATTTGCAAGAGACAAGAAGGCTGAGGCTTGGCTACGTATGATTGAGAAATATGATCTCCAGGACAATGAATGGCTTAGTGGACTATACGATGATAAAACTCTATGGGTGCCAGCATATGTAAAAGATACTTTTTGGGCAGGAATGTCTTCAACACAAAGGAGTGAGAGTGTGAATACTTTCTTTGATGGCTATGTGCATGCTCGAACAACTCTGAAGCAATTTCCGTGCTTGCTCTCATGGAGATCAAAGAAGTACCTTCTAAGTACATATTGCAGCGATGGAGAAAGGATTTTAAGCGCAAACACACCTTTATGAAATGCTCCTATGATGATATGCTGAATACACCAGTTGTGCAACGTTATGATAAGTTGTGCAAGCGTTCCCGTGAAGTGGCAGAAAATGGGGATGAGTCTGATGCATTGTATGAACTGAAGATGGATGGCCTTAATGAGTTACAAATAAGGATTGATGCATGCCGCAGTAGCCATGAAATTCAGGAGGAGGCTCCTACTTCAAAATATGAAGATACAATGTTAAACAAAGAAAAGGTTATACTCAGTCCAATTCGTGTTCGAAGTGTAGGGCGCCCTCCCTCAAAGAGAAAGGTATCCAAAGTAGATCAAGTGGTCAAAAGATTGAGAGCGAAGAAGCAGCAGACAACAAAATGTACAAATGGAGTATCAAGTCAAAAAGGAAGAAAGGTATCTAAATTTATAGTCATTTTTAAGGAACTTTTTCTTCCTGTTATAACTTGCTAAAGTGTAGCCTGCCTTATTGCAGAAAGGCAGAAGCAAATCAAAAAATGGGCAAGAAAGTAATACTCTCCCTTCACAACCAACCGAGGTAATTTTTCATTCAGCTAGAGTAAATATTATATCAGCATGTTTGCCTTTGTCACAAGGTTTTTTTCTGTAGGGAAATACACATTGTGGAGGACGTGATGTTGGAACTGGTTTTTTCTGTAGGGAAATCCAAACAAGTGAACCTGCTACATCAGTTCATATCGAGTCCTACATTGACATTCTCCAGGTGCTACACTCGAACTTTCAACTATTTGTCCCAAATTATTTATCAGTGGCTAATTGAGTCTTTTGAACTTTAAAGGGGAAGAAAGATGTCATGGATCTGCTAGATGCTAGCTTGAACGGATGAAAGAGGCGCACGCTGCACTACTTCTGAATTGATTGAACAGTTTGGCGTATCCCACAAGATGCAAGTGTTTATTTTGGTGATTGTAGCTCAATATCAAGACTGTATGACTAAACTAGTACTTTCTGAAATCTCATATTTAATCAGTAACTTATGTTGATGGAGTGTCGACTAATTTCTTACAAATGAGCTTCTAAAAATTTGACACTCACCTCTGCCATTGGAGCTTGCATCGAGCTTCATCCCCAACTATGTCCAGCAAGCAGGCCGGCTCCTGCATCCCTACAGCCAGCTGCTAGCGCCTCTTCTCTCTCTCGTTGTGCGCCACCGCCTCCTCCATCTTTTGCTCCAACAAGAGAACACACCATGACTTGCATCTCCGCCGAGCATCCGTCCTGGACTCCTGAGCGCAGGGATAAGGCTGCTTGCTTTGTAAAAAAAATAAATATATTTTACATGTACGAGGAGGGACCCATGAGGAAAGGAGAGAGACAATCCGATCCAGCCCCGGCCCATACCCAAACCCAGACCGCGTGCGCGCCTCCGTCGCCCAGCGTGTGGCAAGTCGCTGGTTCCCTGCCACGTAGCGTCGGACAAAGATCGTACGCAAATTCGTCGTACGTATAGCAGCGTCGTTATTCTTATCGCGATGGATCCGTAGTGAAATTTTGGTCCAAGTCTTTGTCTCTCTTAAAACAAACAAAATTTACGCCATTAGTCATCGCTCTTAAGATTAAACTTCCAGTGGTAGACTACTGACTTGTCGATAACTAGATGTCGTTGACGCCTCTACCAATCTTGATGCTTTTGAACTCATTTTTTTGAACAAGCAGGGTTCTTTCTTCGTTCTAACCCGACCACTATTTTTCATGTATCGAGAAAATGTAAAAGTAGAAAACAAGGCAAAATTGCAAAGCATGATATTAAGCTCTTTTGCTTGCGTCAGAATGATGCATCTCATAAACACGGGCCATCCTGAACCCCAATACAGGCCAGTGACATAAGAAAAGCCCAATTCCACAGACTAGTGGCCTGCTAGGCCGCAGCAGCACAGCGCGAGATCGGTTGCTCCTGGAGTCCTGGATTCCTCTTTTGTTCTCGGAAGGATTCGGACCTTTTTCCACTTCAGCAGATAGCCGCCTCCGAATCTCCACCCCCACACACTTGCAAGGTCGACGAGATTCCGCCCGCCTCACCGCGCAGATTCCTCTCCGCTCTAGATTCCTGCATCTCCCCGTCCAAATCTTCCTTCAGTTTCGTGGTTCCTTTTGCTTTCTGCGGTAGCGCCTACTTCTACTGTCAAATCTTACTTCACTGTACCAGCTTGCTTGAATCAATTCGTTTGCTAGCTACAAGATTTCTTGTATTTTCCTTGTAGATGGTCTTTTTGACGAGGCAGTTAAATTAGCGTACTAAATATAATATCCTATTTTGGTTCCCTCCCCTTCAGCAAGTACAGCCAAGAAATGAAAACTGTGAATCACCTTTAACTAGAAGCCACTTTTTAAAGTGTATTTATGTTCATCTTGTATAGTGTGCAATTCATTCCTAGTGGGATGATCTAATTACTAGTACTAGCTCTACCTTATGCAGTTTAGTACGCGATATCTTGAATCACTGAACTAGTCTATATCTGTGTAAGTGTATCACTGAGCTAGGGACATTTCAGAGAATTGATGTAGCTAATACTTGCTAGGCCAGATGGGGAGCAGAGATGACGATGGTCAGAGCACCGAAGGCCAGGGCTATGTGGCGGACATCAATTCAATCAGGGAGGCACAGGCCCGCATCGCCCCATACGTGCACAAGACACCTGTTCTGTCATCGACATCTATCGACGCCATAGCGGGGAAGCAGTTGTTCTTTAAGTGTGAATGCTTCCAGAAGGCGTGAGAGTTACTGCCTCGTGTGCTATTTGCCTCTGCAATGTTTTATAGTGCACGATGCTAATTGCTGTAAGGCATATGTTGTCCTGTGTAGAGGGGCATTCAAGATCCGAGGGGCATCCAATTCGATATTCGCCCTTGATGATGACCAGGCATCAAAGGGTGTTGTGACACATAGCAGGTTGGTGCTAATTTCAACTCTATTATTTGTAATACTGAACACACTGAAGATAGTAAGATAATGATAATATAATTTATTTAGTGGGAATCATGCGGCTGCTGTGGCTCTGGCTGCAAAGTTGCGTGGCATACCTGCTTACATTGTCATACCCAGAAATGCACCAGCATGTAAGGTTGAAAACGTTAAGCGATATGGTGGTCGTGTTATCTGGAGTGATGCCAATATGGAATCAAGAGAATCCATTGCTAAAAGAGTCCAGGAGGAGACTGGTGCCGTTCTTGTTCATCCATTCAATGATAAGTACACTATCAGGTGGTCTTTTGCCATCCAAAGCTTTTACTGTCCTCTGTTCTTTATCTGATAGTCCTAATATCTAGTGTTAGCTCGTTTCACCCAGCAACTACCACCTTCTGCATTTTTTCATGTAGGACCATTTTTTACTTCAGGAATATCAACCATTTTTTTCCACCAAAGAACCTGATATTTGTGCAAAGTACACGCATACCTCTAGTTTCTTTTTACACCTTTGCTGTTTTGGCAGTGCTGCCTTTAAGTGCATAGAACAGTACGTGAGTAATTTAATTTCCATGAAATATGGGAATTTTATTTCCTATTATTTTCAGTGGACAGGGTACAGTGTCTCTTGAACTTTTGGAGCAAGTCCCTGACATCGACACAATTATTGTTCCAATTAGTGGTTTGTATTCTCTTAGCTCTTCGATAATGTAAATAATTCTTCCTAATTTGACATTTTTTTTGTGTGGCTAAACTACAGGTGGTGGTTTAATTTCTGGTGTGGCACTGGCTGCCAAGGCCATAAATCCTTCAATACATATTCTAGCAGCAGAACCAAAGGGAGCTGATGACTCAGCCCAGTCCAAGGCTGCTGGACATATCATCAAACTAGCAACAACCAACACAATTGCTGACGGACTACGAGCTTTTCTCGGCGACTTGACATGGTAAATCAATATACATTGAGCAAAAATTCAAAAACAAATCGAAAAAATATACATTGAGCATGTTTCATTAACTTCTGCATGAGCATTATTGCCCTGAAAGTTGGAATGTACTAACTACTGACCTTTTTGCACTCGTTTCAAAGATTTCATGACAAGGTCAATGCTATTTGGATAAAATTGTTCTCCTAAAAAGTGTCCTGGTGTGAAAATCCTGAAATAGTCTGCATAGGAATGTATGCTTGGGATAGAACCACCATGTGATTCAAGGCATGTTTTACATATAATCTTTATATTCTAGGCCGGTGGTGCGTGACTTGGTGGACGATATCATCATCGTGGATGACAACGCCATAGTGGATGCCATGAAAATGTGCTATGAGACGCTGAAGGTGGCTGTGGAGCCTAGCGGAGCCATTGGCCTTGCCGCTGCCCTCTCCGACGAGTTCAAGCAAAGCTCTGCATGGCATGAGAGCAGCAAGATAGGGATCATTGTTTCTGGAGGCAATGTGGACCTCCGCGTGCTTTGGGATTCTCTATACAAATGACGAATGGGCCATACAAATTTGTATTTGAAATTGAAATACACGAGGTGATTTGCTGCAAACTTGTAAACCCCACTGGTTTCTACAGGAACTGTCTGAGTTACTAGGTGCAAAACATTTTGCCATGCACTTAATCAGTTCCCGGATTGATATGTTTTCACTTTATGGTGACAGTGGCAGTTGAAGCAATGTGCTGGAACGTCTGAATCCGAAACAACTTACGTTTTTACTTATCCTGGTTCGGTTAACATGTTGTTTGGCAAGTCGATGAATTTATTCTGATTGACTCTGAAGTAAGACTGTAAATATGGAGATACCAGTGTTTTTCCTCGAGTTTCTGGAGATTACCAATGCTACTACAAAAGTGTTGGGAACCCGTCTCTGTGTGAGCACGAATCTCAAAGCACCTCTTCTACCCAAAAACAACCAAACCCCCTTTGCCACACCCGAGCGAAGCCGGTCCCCGTCCCACGCCCCTCTTTCCTCCTCCTACGCCGCCGCCGCCGCAAAGAGAGATACCGCTCGCCGACAGAGTAGGGCGGCTGTAGCAAGCCATGCCGAACAAGCGTCAGCGGGAGGCGCGGAAGCGCTTCCACGAGGCGAACCCGAGCCTCCGTCCACCGGCGCCCGCCCCTGCCGCCGACGGCACCAAGAAGAAGAAGAGCAAGAAGAGCATGTTCAAGAAGGTGAAGAAGGCGGGCGTCGGCGGCGGCGGCGGAGCGGGGAGGTCGAAGCACCCGCTGCGGGTTCCCGGGATGCGGCCGGGGGAACAGTGCTTCATCTGCAAGTCCACCGACCACGCGGCCAAGAACTGCCCCGAGAAGTCCCTCTGGGACAGGAACAAGGTACCATCCCACCATTGCACGGCTAAAGTTGCTGTATGTTGGAGCTTGTAGTGGCAATTATTTTCGTGGTAGCGTAAATTGCTACTACTTGCTAGAGATTCCATGGACATAAGACTAAGAGCATTGGATTATGTAGCTTAGCTGAAGAGTAGCCTAGTGCTAATTGTTCGGGGCTAGTAGAAATGTGTAGTGGTAGAAGTGATGATGATTTTCTTTAGCTTCACCTTGCTGGGTGACATTGTCAGTAAGCATTTTTGTTCTGCGGCAGCGAGGACCTACGACTCCCAACAAAACACACAATTGTAACTTAAGGAACAAACATCGATCGGTATTTATATGAAGAGTTATCTCCTCCTTACTGACGTATGAATCCATGGTGCTGCTAAAACATATTTGGTTATAGCTACATGCTGTTCAGTTGTAACATCTATTTAATGTCTGGATTTTTTCAGTTGCAGGAGTTCAGATTCACTGTACTAAAGTAATATAGTATTGCTATGTTCTTTTCAGATCTGCTTGCTCTGCAGGGAGCGGGGGCATAGTTTGAAGAACTGCCCTGAGAAAAGTGACGGGAATGTGAATTTGAGGAAATTCTGCTATAACTGTGGTGAATCTGGACATTCCCTTTCCAAGTGCACCTTGCCCATTAAAAATGGTACTCTTCAACTGTCTTATCTTATACAGCTGCTAGTAGTTCTGCCAGTAATAATTTCCTTAGATTCATGGTAACATGTGGTTCTTCATGTGTTCAACATTATTTTATATTTGTGCAGGCGGTACAAAGTTTGCAAGCTGCTTTGTCTGCAAACAGCAGGGACATTTGAGCAAGGATTGTCCTGAAAACAAGCATGGCATTTATCCAAAGGTATTCACATGCTTCATTGTCTCTTTACATCAATCACGATACTACGAGAAGTCTAGAACTATCGTAAGGCGTTGAAACTGAAGCACATGTACTTTCATATTGTATTCGGAGTTTAATGCGGATAAATATGTCATGCCTGACAGAAAATGGTCCTGGCTCACGATTCTCACCTAATTACCAGTTTTGAGTTTTAATTGCCTGTAGCTTGAGAGACCATTCACTGTTTTTCTTTCCTTTGGGTTAATGACACCTCATGCAAAAAATGATAGATAATGGTTGAGAGCTATAACTACCATTTGATAAGTTCCCGTTGAATCTTTTTTAGACCTTATTTGTCTGAGTTCTGAGGTACATAACCAGTTTGTTGTAGCTTTGGCTTTTTCTTACTTTCTGTTACTGTCAAGACTGTTCTACCTTGATATGATTATCACCGATTCCCTATAATCGAATTTTTACTCTATGAAATGTTAGGGTGGTTGCTGTAAGATATGTGGTGAAGTTACACACTTGGCCAGGCATTGTCCAAATAGACAGCAACAGGACTTCATGCCCTCCATTGATGATGGTAAACATACTGGAACTGCTCCCTTGACATATCTTTGCCATATCATAACTACTATGCATGCATTCTCAAATTTGGAACACCCAATGGCATGTGGTGTGTGTGCTTGCAGTTGATCTACTATATAGTTGAATTGCCTGTTGCCATCATCCTTGTATTGCCATCATCCTTGTAAGTCTGCACAAAAAACGTGAAGTATAATACTTGTTTATAAGCATGGTGGCTAAATTTAGAGAGTTCACTACACAACTGCTTGAAGAATTCTTTTGATTTTTAGATGCCTACCATGGAAATTTCACATGGAGTAGGTAAAGTCTGTGGGTATGTGAATTTGTACTTATTTTCAGTCCTTAGTAAGTAATGAGCAATGACAAATTCTGTTGTATTATATGTCGAGGGTGTGAGCAAGCTGGGGCAACCGATTCTCCGATGTAGCTGTCCATTGCAAGAATTCCTACTTGCTTATTTGCCATTGTTCTTGTTTTAGTTATAAATACAAAGAGAGACTACCGGGAAGACCATACTCTGCGGGGTGGAGATGATCTTGAAGATGATTTCGTTGACGAAGAAGAGCCGAAACCCACCAAAGCAAAGAAAGCCAAGCTACCTAGTTCGGACTCAGCTACAGGTAATGGCGAGAAGAATGCCGGCGCAAAGACCAAAGGAAAACAAGTTCCAAAAGTTGTAAAATTCTTTGGTTAAATAATGGTGGCATTTTTGTAGCTTATGATACAGATGATCTTCCTGGGTAAAACTTTTTTCGGGGCAGGGTCACGGCTGTGTAACTTACAGTTGAGAATCTATCTGTTGATGTTGGAAAAAAGTCATGTTTTGGGATATCTGATGGTCATTCAGTGCACATATTTGGCTCGTTCGAATAACCGCTTGAAGTTAGCAGCGCACATATCTGAGAAATTGTTGTTTTCAGATAGCTGACGGCCATTTTTGAAATGCTGCCAAAATATTTGCGTTGGGATGGATCTTTGTTACGGCCTCGATCTCATGGTGGCCGAGAGAGATGGATGGGCGGTGGCGCGCGTGTTGGTCGAGCACCTCTCGATCTCTCATGGCTCTCGCAAAGGCGCCAAGGAGGGGACGTACGTGCTTGGTCAAAGGCACCAATTTCTGTCCCTCCTCCTAACTTGGCGGGATGGCACCATGCATGCAATGCAAGCCTCCGGCGCCCCTATATTTTGCCTGGCCCCTCCCATCTCACGGGCCTTGAGAATCTCTTTGCGCCCCGCCTCCACGCCGCCGTCGATCGTGCCCCCGGCCGGCGCTCCGCGGAAAGAAGAGACAGCCCATCGTCAACAATGGTGAGAGCGCGCTTTCGATTCGACGATGATGCGGATGGATGCCGCGTGGATCGATGCAATGCAAGGTTTAATGAACGTTGTCTGTTTGTTGCTGCAAGGCGAACTCTGCGTCGGGTATGGCGGTGAGCGACGAGTGCAAGCTCAAGTTCCAGGAGCTCAAGGCGAAGCGGAGCTTCCGGTTCATCACGTTCAAGATCCACGAGCAGACGCAGCAGGTGGTGGTGGACAGGCTGGGGCAGCCGGGCGACACCTACGCCGACTTTACCGCCTCCATGCCCGAGGGCGAGTGCCGCTACGCCGTCTTCGACTTCGACTTCGTCACCGACGAAACTGCCAGAAGAGCAAGATCTTCTTCATCTCCTGGTACCTACCGTACTTTTTCCCCTCTTCTTCCCGGCCCTCTCTCTCTTGATCGAGTTATCCACTGAAGCTGGCTGCAGGTCCCCGGACACGTCGAGGACACGGAGCAAGATGCTGTACGCGAGCTCCAAGGACCGGTTCAAGAGGGAGCTGGACGGCATCCAGGTGGAGCTGCAGGCCACCGACCCCAGCGAGATGAGCATGGACATCGTCAAGGCCAGAGCCCTCTGATCTCATCTCACTCGACAAAATTCGATTGTTTCGTTCCCAACACCCCGTGGATATATCGATCTCCCGCGGGCAGGAACAACAAGGCTTTTTTTCTGCATCAGTTCCTGCTTTTAAACTACTCCTAGATACATATATAGATGGTCTCGAGTCTTTCTTTCCCCTTCCAAGATTCTAGACGGCATGCCCGATCCTAATTTCCTGCTCTTGCTGAGGTACTTATTTGAAAATGGACAATGGCATTTCATGAAAAAGAGAAGAATATAGCAAGATTGTGGTTCTGTTCTCTGCATGCCGCTGCTATATATAGGCTTGGTTTGCACCTCAATTGGAGCGATGAATATAGATGAACAAAGGCCTGATGGTTAATTTTCTATAGTGCTGATTCGAGATTCCTCTGACTTTCCTTGTCACTTGGAGGAAGCAAACAAATGTTTAACGTTCTTCGTCCGCTACACATATCGAGAGGAGCATCCGGAGATGTTCAACCTTCCCTCTCAGCGACTTGAATGCTACTCGTGATAACGCACAGTTGACTGATACGGGTGTCGAAAATTATACTGCAGGCCAATTCCTTCGTTTCCTTTCTCACTCCATCTGCCGTGTCTAGATGCTGGGACGATATAAACTGGGCACATCTACATGGACTGAGTGTTCAACACGCTTTATGAAAAAGTGTAATTTGAGTTTAGTAGAGAGTACAGCTTTTAGAATTGACTTACAGGTAAGAAAATTAAACCTAACTCAAAAGCGGCAAGATATTCCATGTCTCCTCGGAAATTTCCAGACATTTTTCTCGTCTGTTTCACTGGTAAGTCAAGCGGCTAAAGTCGCATTTTTTCTTTTGAAAAGGGAAATCTCAGCCTCTGCATCATGATGATGCACACAACTTTTATATTAAAAAGTTCAAAAAGGCTGAAAGTAGTAGTGCTCCATTATTACATCACGGATCAGCCAAAATGGCCCCGGTTAAATCGGCTAAAGTCGCAACCCTGCTTCTTCAGCTCACGTAATTTCGTACGTGGATAGAACTGGCGACGCGATCGACACGGCAGACGAACGGTGGAAACAAGCACCGCCGGTCCACTGCCGGAAGCAAGCCACGAGGATCCTGCTATCAATTTTTTTTTTTGAAAGGGAGTCGTGTACAAGATCAACGAAATGAAGAACAAACACACACGAACACACGCACAGGCCACTCCAAACACGACGACCATGGCGCCACCATGCACACCACGCACCGAAGCAGGAAGCCCAGCCAACCTTGTTGTAGAGCCGCAGAAGCCAACCGACGCAGGCGCCGGCATCTTGACGCTGAACGAGCATCGACGCAGAGCTGCCTCCAGACCACCATCACCGCCTCACGCCGGAGACGAAGACGACGGCTCCACCCATCTTCCGCAAAGCCCACCAAGGACGCCGACGAAGGAGAGCACTGTACCTGCAAACTCCCAGCGGATTTAAGCAAAAGCACCGCCTCGCACGCCGGCGAGGGAAGAAGGACCCCTAGATCCAGAGCCGCGGCCGCCACCACGGACGCCGGCTCGAGGGGAGGCACTCCACGGCTCCGTAGAGCAGCAGATGCGCCAGAGACGGCAGATCTGCCCGGATCCTCTGCCGGAGCACCGAGAGCAGAGGAGAGGACCGCCGTCTCCAAAAGCTTCTCCGACCGCGCCTCCACCTCCAACGCGCCGCCGTCAAGCAACCCACGCACACCTAAGCTATGTACACGCCGGGATCCGTCGATTCCCCGGCCTCCCGCCGCCGGAGCGGCCGCGGAGGGCGAGGGATCGAGCGGATCGCCGGCGGCGAGCTCGACCGCGCGGGTTTCGCTCAAAAGTTCGCCCTGTTCACTGTAGAGGTGGGGAACGAGGGAGGGGTCCGGGTGAATGCTTTCCCTTTGTCGATCCTGCTATCAAATTGCTCTGCTTGCAAGTCACTGTCGGGCCAATGGCTGTTGGATGTGATCTACATTTCCTTCGTTTGCAAGTTATTGCTATGGGGGCCATTCCAGTGGTTGCTAGCTGTTGAGTAGTATTTCTTTCAACCGTGCCTTGTCTTGCATACCCTATTTCTTGTGTCAAATAATCCGAATGTTAACTTTTGTTAATATACGAAGCTCCCAACCTGGAGCACCTTTTAAGGTTGTACCAGGACAAAATACACTATATCCGCTACCATCTCATTTTTTTCTCCAGTTGATCATTTTTTAAAGGAAATATATTAATATCAGAAAGATACCAACTACATCTAACTTATGCACCAACGTAATGTAAAGACCTAGCCGAGACATACAAAATGCACACAGCCAAAAAGAAAAAAAAAACCCTGCCACAATGATCAGTCACTAGCAGCAGGACCCAAACCACCACCAAACAATACCTGGATTACATGATAGGTTCACCAAAAGCGACGCCTTAAAGAAGTGAACAATGCTCAAACGCTGTCGTCGCCCAATAAAAAATTGTAGGTTTTCACCCAGGAGAAAATCCACGGTGTCCAGACAATGCCTTCAACAAGGAAGCTCTCGCCACTGACAGGTACAACCAATAAAGGTTAGACCTACGGTTTTCACCCTGGATATAGAGGTTGGGTACTCGAAGAAGCACCGCTAGAAAATGAAGTCCGCCAGTGCTGCCGCCCCCACATGCCAAGGTCGTTGCTGCAAAGCACCAATTACTAGGCTCACATGCATCACGTGTGCTGTTCAAATGACGCACAACATCTTGTGAAGCAATGTCTTCATTGCATCCAAATCCCCGCAACTGCCATCACTTAGCAGCCTTTAACTCGAAATGAGCCATCAAGACCTTCTAATCGCCAATCATGGCCGTTTAGACATTCCCCGCCTCTACCAACACCATGAAAATCGTAGGCATCGACATGTCCCATGGTGTCAACGGAAAGCGGAGCTTGCGACATGCCCCCTTGAAGCCCCACGGCCTAATAGTTGTGGACGTGCACGATCGGATCCAATCCAATTCAAAGGTCCATGAGCGATAAATGCCAATCCGTGAAAACCACCAACGTAGAAATTCGGACCGTGTCGATGGTCAGATCGAAGACGCCCACCAGCAGAAAGATCACTATCTTGACATACCCGCCTCCATCAGCACCATGGTAATCGTGGCAAGGGTGCCATGATCGACTTGCCCAATGGTACCAACTAACTTCGGTGACGACAGCTGTAAAAAAAAAACTTCGGTGACAACGCGTTCCCATCAGGTTTGGATACTCACCAGGTCGGGCTGCCCACCCTCACATGCATGAACGTAGGACGTAAAGTACCGGTACTGTGACCGGCTATCGATCTCGTCGGCATTCATCCTCGATCCAGTGCTAGCACGCATCAGCAGGTGGAGAAGAATCTCTCCGAAGCCAAGAATTCCAGAACGTGTGGTGCCTAGCATGTACGTAGGACAACCAACATCCGAAACGCATCTGCGGCGGCAAATCAAAAATAGCACAACCAAGTGGAGGAGCAGCAGAGGAAGACCAGTAGGGCGAAAGGAAAAAAAAACCGAGCAGAGAGGCCCCGCTTCCACCGTCCGCCGGCGGACGGCCTCCTCTGCGGCAATTGGGTGAACATGGTGGATTGGGAGGGCCTCCTACTCTCCTAGGTGGTGGCAGCGGGGGGCCTCCAGAGTCACGGGAGGGCCTCCTACTCTCCTAGGTTATTAACCAAGCCTGATACTCAGAATAAATTGAATGAGCATTAGGAATGCCTGATACTTATAAATATGAACCTAAATTCGAATCCGTGAGGACTCGAACTTAGGTGTTGGGTTTTACATCCACTACCTCAACCAGTTGAGCTAACTAGACTCACTTCCATCCTATTGATAATTTGTGAGACATTTTTTTATTACTTTTCGTTCTCAAGGTGGGTAGCTGTTTTAGGAAAGCAATAGGACTTTACTGTGTGTATTTTATTGATTTTCAGGTATAAATGCACAAGAGATTTGTACATGGCAAAGGAAAACAAGAGGAAGGAGGAAAAACATCCACTAGGGCTTAAATAAAAGCTATCTATCCATGCAACAAGCATCAGACACTCCTTCATCTTACTACAATGTCTTTTCAGTGGCAGATGATGTGCACGTCGACTACGAGGCAAGGTGACTTTTGTGAAACTCAGGATTTGACGTCTTATTCTCTTGAAGGTGATCATAAAGAGTTGGTGTATGCGCATGCTTATAGGGTTGAGTTTACTGGCGTGTTGAGCAGTGTGTACCGTGTTCTCAAAACCGGTCTATGTTATAATCAAGTCATCACTAATTGGATAAGTGCTCTATTTAAAAGCACATGATGTTCTCGTATAACTTTTGAAGTACTTCCATCCAATTGGTTTCTTTTCCCATTTTCCTTTTAGCAATTCTGCCATTGTTTTCTTACTGCCAAACATGGTCCCAACATGCAAGTAAAGTTTCCTAATGGACTTTAACCCAATTTGTAACTCAAATGTCCAACGCCAGAGATGGCTAGTACTTCGATTTTAGCATACAACTTCTTTTGACTCATAGAGATTTCATAGGATTTTTTTTTTGATAATTTGGTTTCTTAGAAATTTGACGGGTATGTTAGCCGCTTGATTCATAAGAATAAATATTCTTAAGAATTTTTCGAAGGCTTTATTCCCCAATTGTTTTCTTACTGCCAACATGATTCTAACCCGCAAATCAAGCTTTCTTAATGGGCGTAAGCCGAAATTGGTAACTCAAAAGTCCATCGCTAGGGATAGCTAGTACTTCTCCTTTTGGTTCAAATAGATTTCATAAGATTTATTCAGTGTGTTTGGCTCCTTAGATTTTTATTTTATTTTGGAGGGTTTCTTAGGATACTTTTATAGGTGTGACTATTTTTAGTCGACTCGACTGGGAGTTAAGTTAATTTAAGTCAGGTGTTGTCTTCAAATTTCACTTGCAACCCATGTTGCAACTCATGATTAGCATGAGTTATGAGACATTCTAATGGTGCATAATATTTTCTCGTGTGCAACCATTGTTGCAACTCTTGCGTAGCAGGAATCACGAAGAAAATCCAAAAGTCTGGAGTATTTTATTCAGTTACAGCCGCACGTACAACTGGAAACATCTCAGTGAAAACTCATGTCTAACACGAAACACGATACAAATCAGACGTAGCTAGAACTCGAATGTGCTCACTAGCAAAACATTTTTTATACATTGGTCGTTCGATTTACATAAAAGGATGGCTATCAATTCTTCATATCCATGTATTTTTTATCTCCCCTTAATGAATAAAAAAACCATTGATGTATTTCGTTTAAAAAATAAGAGGTCATTTTAGTAGCCATTATTTTGAACTGGACTCATGAAATTCATCTGTGATTCCGTAACCAACCTGTTTGGTTGTCATGGAATTTTACATGTCATTTCTTGGAATTCAACTAAATACCTATTGTTATATCAATTTCTATCCCAAAACCCTGCCATTTCACTTGCCAAATGAAATTAAATGATGGACGTCAGACAACTCTAAGACATGCTTACTTGTGTGTGTGTCTATGTCTCAAACGATTATGATTTAGAAAAGTGCAACTCGCACGACCTAGCAAAGCCTTACTTATTATTGTAAAAAAACTGTATTTATTATAGTTGATAGTTAAACAGAAAAAAACCAGTTTTATTTTTCCTTTATTTGCGTTTCGGGCCCACCCGTCAGCTTTTCTAGACGAGAAGTCGAGAATGCCGTCCGGTCGTTCCTGTGCTGCACACGGTTCCGGTCGAACCGATTTGGTCACCAGCTGGCTTGCTTGCTGCGCGAGGGAGAGGAGGAACAGACTACAGAGCGCCTCCTCCTGGTTCGCCGCGATTCCGCTCCACGCCGTTCCTGCGCCGCCGCCTCCTTCCATTCTCCCTCCCTCCCACCTCCTCCTCCGCCCCCGCCTCTCCCACCCGCCGCTCTAAGTGCTGCGGCCGCCCGCCGCTCCAACGCCCGCGCGAGCCCCCTGGATCTCGCCATGCATCGCCACTGATCCCACCTCCTCGCAGTCATTTCCACGAACACCTACTAGATCTAATCCTCGCCCACATTGCGCGCTGCTGTTTAGTTCGATCCCCGCCAGTCTCCCCTTCGCCTAATCTCCCACTGTTCCACTATCGTTGACCGATTCCGCCCGCATTTTTATCCAGAGACTTTATTCGGGTTTGGTGTTGATGTTGTAATGGCCGAGGACGCCCACGAGATGGCCGACGATTCCTCTCCGCCGCCTCCACCGAGGACGCTCACCGACGAGGTGGGTGTCGAGGAGGAGGCGCCGTCGAGTCCGGGGACAAGCACGAGCACGCCAGCGTCGACTTCGGTGCCTCCGGAGCAGGGCTCCGTGGACCAGTTCGCGGCGGTCCCGCTCACCGATGAGGTGGTTGCGGAGGAGGGCGTCTCGAGTCAGGAGGCGAGCGCGGGCACGCCTCCTCCGCCGCCGATGCCTCAGGAGCAGCGCTCCGTCGAGCAGTACGCGGCCGTTTCGCTCAGCGATGAGGTGGCTGCGGAGGAGGGCGTCTCCAGTCAGGAGGCGAGCACGGGCACGCCTGCTCCGCAGCCGACGCCTCAGGAGCATGGTTCCGTGGAGGCCGTTTCGCTCATCGATGAGGTGGGTGTCGAGAAGGAGGCTTCAAGTCCGAAGATGAGCAAAGTCACACCGACGATGCCGTCTGATCCTTCCCCACCGCGGAGGAGTAGGCATCGCCCCCCGGGAGTGCCAGCTGACGCGCCACAGGAGGTGGTGCGGGCCGTGGACGCGGCCATCATGGGCGGTGGCGGGGGCGGGGTGGACGGCCTCCGCCATATGGTTTCTGAGGACCAGGCGATTTACCGGACTACGTGGTCAACGTGCTGCTCGGGACCATGGGCGGCTTGGATGGCCTGGACAAGGTCAGCGACACCACCGGCACCGGTGCTCCCCCGAGCATCATGTCCAACCCGCGTGCTGCCGTCGCTGCTGCCCAGCTCCTG